>JAZHRO010000047.1:28307500-28926250 GCA_037157565.1 Thalassia testudinum | reverse complement strand
TCCTAGAAGGCCTTTGTACAACAAACTACCAGATGCATGAAGCTACATGTAGCTCAAGTTCCCTCCCCTCTAGCTAGACCTTAGCTCCTCCTCCATTACTCTAGTAGCTAAGCTAAGTTAGCTAGTTTAGCTTAGCTCCACCCAAGCTCAACTCTATGGTCGACCCCCCTCCCTACTTAGCTCCACTAAACCACCACTAGCCTCTCCTACTTTTGGCGCCAGGAATATCCTAGCCACCACTTCCTTCACACCTCTTCATAATGGCGCCAAAACACCCCATAAACACCTCTTCATCTTGGCGCCATTATGCCCTAAAAATCCTGCCCTACACCTCATTACAACCCCCATCTATGCCATCCATTTTGGCGCCAAGAGAGCCGCTTCTAGAAGCCCCCATGTTGGCGCCAATTGATGGCAACTCCACATGGTGGATGGCCACCAAAGGTGTCCCTTGGCCACCATAACCACCCATCATCACATCCTCTCAATTGATGCCAATCAACCCATTCCATTGATCCCATAACCACCACCATATCCGCCCTCCAAATTGGTGCCAACTTGGTCTCCTACCCTTCCTATTTATACCCCATGTAACCATCATTTCCAACCATCTTTGGCTTATAACAATCTTAATATCCTTATCTACCCTATTTGGCCAAGGAAGAAGGAGGAAGAAGTTGATCAGGGAGACTCCCTTGTCTCCTTGTTGTTCATCTTCTTCTTCCCACGTTTCTTATGCCAAAGCCAAGGAGCAACCATCAAGTGGAGGACGGCTAGGCATAGAGGAGGAAGCTAAGGGTGGACGTCCACCCTTGGAGCATCTGAGAGGAGATCTAGGAGGAGCATCAAGTGAAGAAAGAAAGGAGGTTCTTCTTCAAATGCGGGTGCAGCCATGCTTGGAGCGAAGGCCCTTCCAAGCTACAATTGGAGAATTTTCTTATCTTCATCTCTGTTTATCGCTTTTGTATTAGCTTTCATTCTTGTAATTGCAAGCTTTCATCTACTTGTGAAACTATATATTTTAGCAATACAAAAGCAAGTTTGCCTTCCAATTCCATGTGCTTTAATTTCAAGTATTTCCTTTAATATCTTAGGTTATGACACTCTCCTCTTCTAATTATCTTAGGTGCACTTTCCTAAGGTGAGATTAGGAGAAAAGATACTTTTCTATCACTTAGGCATAGTTCTTTTTCTGCATAACCATCCTGATTATTCCAAAATCCTAAAAACAACAAAACAAAAATACAAAAAGAATGAAGATTTAAGAACTCAAGAGAGAGAATTGATTTATTAACTAAAACTACCTCCTTGGCCAACCCTAGATACCCCACTATCTAGGTTTACAAATTCAAAAGCGATTGTGAAGTTGCGTGTTACAACAACTAAAATTCGCATTAAGAAATCACACGAATTTTTGCATCAGGCAATTGTGCAGATCTTCTATCATGGATTAGAAGATTAGTTACAAAAATTTATGGATGCCTTATATAGGGGCAATTTCCTTAATAAGGATGCTAAGGTGCCTACTAATTATTCAAGGAAATGAGTGAAAACTCCTTCAATCATGCTTTAATTGATACTTTTGGTAGGAGTTCCAACCCAAGACTTAGTTTGAATGAAATTGACTCCAGATCCGCATCTATTCTAGTAACTCAAGATGACATCCAAATGATCATACAAAGATTAGATCAGATGCAAAGTCACCAAAAAAAATTAGAGGAAAAGTTTAATCAAAAGCAAGGTCCACCTTTAACTGCCTACATTAATCAAAAGAGAGAACTTGCACAACATTGGTGGTGTCCCAACTGAACACAATTAGTTTTCTGAGGTTATACCGGATATGATTGGAACATATGATTTTTCCAATCAGAATTCTTTTAGCCCTGCTACAAAAAACATCTCTATTCTCCAGGAACATTTTAGAAATTCTTCCAATTCTTACAATACTAATTCCTAGAAAGCCCCTAACCAGGTTCCTTTCCCTCGACAAAATCAGCATGGGATTTATAAGCAAAATCAATATCCATCTGGACCTTCTCAAGATGATATTAATGCCCAGGTCATGAAAACGATGTAGGGTACGAAAGGTCAAATGTCTAAAGTGATCCACATTGTGACTACCTTGCATAATCAAATTGGGGTCACTCCAGACCAAAGACCTGTAGGTAACTTGCCTTCGTATCCCATGCCAAATCCAAACAACCAAAGGAACCAGTAACAAGGCTCAAATCCCAATCAACCTATCCAGCTTGTACCTCAACACCCCTTAGGTTTCCACCAAAATCAGGGCTCCCAACCTCCTCCTAGACATAATCATAGTGTCAATGCAATTGTTTTGAGAAACAAGAAAGCAACTAAAGATCCTAGCCCTTCTACTTCTACATAGGAAACCACTCCAAAAATAAGCAAGTCAACTCTCATCCCACCCCGATTCAAGAACCTTCAATCACAACAGAGAAAAGTCCTATTTCTTTTCCACAAGCACTTCACTCTACCAATAAGAATAAAAAGAAATCTGAGCCTTCTGATCAAGAACTAGTGGAAATTTTTGGGCAAGTAGAAATAAATATCCCTCTCCTAGATGCCATTAAATACATACCTGCCTATTCCAAATTCTTAAAAGATTTTTGCACTTCAAAAAGGCAATCCAAAAGCCTAGAAAAGGTGATCCTATCAAAGACACCTGGCTCCATTGTGTAGAGCAAACTGCCTCTGAAAAAGAAAGATCTGGGGACTCTGCTAATCTCAATTGTCATTAATGATACCACTTTTGACCACGCCCTTCTTAATCTCAGTGCCTCAATAAATCTTATCCCCACTATTGTTTTTGAGGAATTTAGATTTGGTGAGATTAAACCTATTGAAGTTACATTACAATTAGTTGACCGATCTACTATTAAGCCAAAAGGGATTGTCGAGGATGTTATTGTTGGGTTCAGAACTGTCTATTTGTTGTAGATTTTCTGGTCCTGGATATCTAGGTGCCTGAAGCTTTGAAAAATGCCCCAATTATTCTTGAAAGACCTTTTCTTGCCACCACAAAGGCAAATATTGATTGTGATTATAGAAAAATGAAGATCACTTGCGGTGGTGAATCAATTATTTTATCGTCCAAGCCTCCAGGAGATTCCCAGAAGATGGTTTTTTTATGATTCGGATTCGGAGATAGAAAATTTGGTAGAGGAAACTATGCAAATCTCACACATGGGCACTTGCTTTGCTATTGAAGTCATTCCTGAATCGCCACACCCGCATACCCTAACGTCATATCACACATCTAACTCTTCTTCTCTCCACTCCCCCTGGGACCACATTTCTGAATCTCTCTCCAAACCGGGACCACAAGTAAAGTTAAAACCACTGCCCGACTCTCTAAAATATGTTTTCCCAGGACTCAATCAAACTATGCCCCTAATTATTAATGCCAATCTCATAGGGTTCAAGAGGAAAAACTTCTCCAAGTTTCGAGAAAAAATCGCAAAGTTATTGGTTGGACTTTAAATGACCATAAGCGTATCAATCCGTCCTATTGTACTCATCGTATCTATCTTGAGGATGACTCTCGCCCCTCCCGCCAACCATAAAGGAGACTGAATCCTAATATGCAAGAGGTGGTAAGAAAGGAGATTATCAAGTGGCATGACACTGACATTATCTACCCTAACTTCAATCAAGTAGTCCAAGCATTTCTATGGATGAATTCATCTGAGTTATGGCCTGGATCGAATGATGAGATAAGACCTTAAGTGTCTTACCTCATGAAAAAAATGAGAGATACTCCTTGTAGACCCCTAGCGTCTGAGAGAGTTTAAAAGTCTGGGTATCCATTAAGATGTTGATTATTCCTCAAGTGGTTGAGGATGTTGCTAAGCGAAGGTATTAAGTTAAATTCTTTAGAAATACTTGATACCCTTGTCTACACTTTTGTATGCGGGTCTTGGTAACCTAGGCATCTACCCTTACGCATACTGTGGTCTTATTTAGAATGCTTAATAAAGTGATCGCCTTAACTCTTTTCTTGAAGAAAAATTGGTTTGCTGGGCTCTAACCTAGGTGAAGCTCGAAAGCACCAGTTGATTAGTTAAGTCCAACTGCATGAGAGGTGGTGTATACACTTCCCTTGATGATGCGATGAAAACATGTCACCTACTCGGCGCTTGTCTCTTAGGATATCTATCCTACTAGGGGCATGTAAGCGCAATGTGCTGTTTAGGTACCATGGGCAGCACTATCCCGAAGTGCTGATTGCCAAAGGGCTAAATTTGCTTAAGAATTCCATGGGCGGGTACTATCCCGAAGTGTTGATTGCCAAGGGTTCTTGGGGTTGCCTTGGACGGTGCTATCTCGAAGCATCGAATGCCAGGGACCCTTCGAGGATCAGTGATTAGGACAATGAATCTGATATAGATCGTGTTAATAGTTGATCTAAGGTTAGACTTAGATAGTTCAAATAAAAAGATTACAAAAGATAAAACACAAAAACATTCCTCATTTCTCTTGTTGGTCATCATACCAAAACAAGAGTAATTCACCTGCAGATTGAATAAAGACCACTCACACTTATGCACTGATGCTTAAACCTTTGAGACCAGCAAACTTTTGGGTAGGCTTGGGGGCCAAAGAAACCATTGTTGGTGGCCCAAAACCTCTGCTGACGAGGTCTATATCTTGGCCAATACTTGGGTACCATAAGGTTTAAAAGTGGCATTTCAAGCTAGTTTCTAGAGGAGAGATATGATGACACCCTGATGATTAAATCTGTCCTAGAATCTTTAGTGGTCTACATAGATTTTGCTAGGGACTAGCAAAACTTTGGCATGGGGGTATTTAATGTATCCACTTTAGTGGACCATTATTGGCCTAAGTACATTTTGATTGGACTTCCCTAGGGCTTAATTACCTAGATCTTACATAGAAATCAATCTTACCCTACATGCATGGTTGATACATTTCTTTATATTTATTTTGCCTTTGATTGCAAGATTTTATTCCATCTATGGTTGATGTGCAAGGGGAGATTAATTCTTTTGGATGTGACAGCTATTGCAAACTCAGAGAGGGGCATCCTTACAAGATGCTCATACAAGGTGTGCCATCAGTGGAGTCTCAAGAGAGAATATTTTCTCTAGTTACCAAGATGGTGATCGGTCCAACAAAAGCCAACCAATTTTCCTTCTTGGTCAAGACTATTTCAGGAAGGGATTCAAAATAGTCCCTTGATTGAAGCAATTTGATTGGAAAATTTAAGAAGAAAAGGAGAGAGGGGGGATCACGAGGGGCCATCCATCATCCACAAGCTCCTTCCATCGTGGTCCTCTTTCTTACAGCATCGATTTGGCATGCACTATGGTCTGAACTCGTTCCCCCTCTACTCACCTTTGACATGTTGGTGCACGGTGATAGCATACACTACTTCCATCATAGCCACTATTGTTGGTCGCTCTCTATCTTCACCATCTTCAACCTCCTACACCACCCCTCCCTTGCTTTTCCTTCTTCCCCTGCTACTTTCCCTTCACGTGACCCATCACGACCATCATTACTATCCCACATAACTCCATCACCACCACCTTCATTATCAACCCAATATCACCACCGAACACTACCGCCCACTCTGATCACCCTTTACCATTCCCCTTCACCCTCTTCGTCTTCTTCCTCCTCCTACATTCTCTTATTCAGTTGAACCCAAACCCACCATAGCCCCACCTCACCACAACGCCACCTTTGATCGCCATCTTCTTTGCCAACGACACTGATAAGCTCGTCGGCATGCATGTGAGTGACACGAGCCGTTCGTGTCTCCAATTGGCAACCATCTCACCACTCAACGCCACCTGACCATCGGCCAACTCCACGCTCCGATCGCCATCTCCAACCACCTCCAGGCATGTCGCCACCACCATCATGATCATCTTTCTCTCACGCATTTCTGCCAAGCTCCTTTCAATTGCCATTGGCCTTCCATGAGCAAGCAAGCATGAGGATGAGAGTCCCCTATTTTGCTATAATGTGGACTCAATTAGTTGGAATGAGTGGGTTGATGGAATAAAATTGAAAACATTGGTTTCAGATTAACATATTTACATTTTGTATTTTTCTCTCCAACTCCCTCATGTTCTTTCTATTTCTCTCGTTCTCTCTCTAATCTCCCTGCTCTCTCAAACTCCATACTCTCACCAATTTCTTTCTCATAATCTCACAAGTGTTATGTCTTTTTTTAATGTATTTGAGTAAATATTTCTACGTCAAAATTATCTATGTTCGTGAACATGCATGCTAAATATTTGTGAATTTATTTAGCTTGAGCCTCCCTTTGGATATGACATCCTAATTTCATGGTTAGATTTCATTTTATTTAAGTTTTGATTGGAGATTTTTACCACGTAATTTTTATACAACGAAAATCATTATTTAATTATTCCTACTAAACAAAAATCTCTTGATCACTCATAAGAAATCAAAGTAACATGGTGAGATAGACTTGTTGATTTCCGACTAGATTGCCTTGTGGCGTAAGAGGAGAGGTAGAATATTTCCAAGCGACCTAAGTATGTTGTGCTCAGTGCTTGACGGGTGCAACACAAGCATGCATTTGAGTTTTGAAAATCTCGCAATCAAGTCCTTTAGCACTCAATTTTAGGTCATCGATTTTAAGTCGGTCTCCTAGAAGTCCCAATTTCTTTTATAGTGACCACTTGATTAATTCGATTGAAACAATTTAGTGGTCTTGTAATTAAGTCAAAATCATATGCATGGCAAGTGTTTGATGCTAAAGTAGAAAACATACCTTACTCTAGCATTCTACATGTAGGCATGATGTGAGAACATAAAATCTAGAGGCTGCTTCAATCATTCTCAGGATGCACACCCTAATAACACTGTTAAAAATGTTTCAAAAAAATAACACTATTAAAAAAATTAGTTTTGGTCTCGGTCATTTGGTCACAGTTTCACCTAGAACCATGACCAAAAAGGTTGGATCTGTTTTGTGTTGAGGCTTTTCTTTACAATTTCAAAAATTGTGACCAAGTCCTTAGTAACGTTTCCGAATCATGACAAAAGGGTTTTTCCATTTAAAAAAAGAAAATGTCATCCCTCCAAAACCCTTCCCCTCTCCCAATTCCCCCTCCCTTCATCACCCGACGAAGATTGTGCCTTCTGATAAGTATATAATATTTTATGTGAAAATGCCTATTATGCAGGTTTCTTAGAGACATTAATTGCATTTAACATTTAAATATTGCATAACATTCATCATCTTGCATTTAGACTAAATCTTGTAAATGTACAATAATTGATTTATTCTGATGGCTAGGGGATAGGGTGATGCAAATTTGAGCTTCAAATGAGAAATCTAACCATACATACAAATAGACTCAACGCGATGATCGTAGTCCAATGATGAAAAAATTACCTCGATCGGACCCCTATAACATCTAGTATGAGGAAAAGAAGATGGACGGCATTGATGGAGACACGTAGCACCATTAGAGTAGCCTAAAAGCCTCCCAAGGATGCCCTCCCACCTCCAACATGCCCTCAGCACACGATCTTGACAGTTGGATGCTCATCCAATGGCCAAGATCAGGCTATGCATCTTAAACCACACCTATGTAGAGGGAGACCCCATCACAAGATCTTGACCGTTGGATGATAATCCAACAGTTGTGATCAAGCACCTTTAGCAGTAGCGTGGTGGAGAGAGACTCGCCCTCTCAAGGATAGGATACAGAATCAAATCTGCTCCGCATCCCCCTTCTCAGTAAGCTCGAATTGCTATTAAAGTTGTTCGATGGTGAGTGGATGGAGGAGATGATGCCACGTCACCAGGCAATTGCGATTTACATTCTCAAGAGCACGCCTTTGCATGCTCATAGCCATGCGATGTGCAATGAAGGGCGACGATTGCGCCATGCAGTGCACTGGATGCTCAAGTGTGTCATGCATGATCATACGCATGCTACGCACGTTGTGTGAAGCATGACCTCAAGTGCTCCTAGCCTTTCGATTTGCAATGAACAACAACCATGCCATGATGCCCCGCCCAGCTGTGCACAGCACAGCACACACCTGCACACAATGTGCGTGCAAGCATGCGAACCTTGAATGCCATGTGCAACCATGCCTTGTTTTGGCCTCATGAACCATTCCCTTGTCTCTCATCCCTTGCTAGCTCCTCCTACCCTCCTCTAGAGCTTATGAACCTCTTTTGAGCTCACTTCTAGTATCCCAAGCTTGTAGGAAGCTCTACTAGAGAAATGAAAATAATTTTTCTCCCTCCCCTTACCCCCATTCTTGGAGCTCCTATCGTGCATCTTCCCATCCCCATTTGAGGAAGCAGATCAACTTGTTGTCGCCCTTCCTCCCATCTCCTTCTTCCAGCTCTGTCCTCCTTCGTCTCCACAACACCTTCGTCCAGACGTTGCTCGTCCCCCAAGCTACCGTCAAGGGGGATTCCCTCTCTATCTCTTTTTTATCACTTTCGTAGTTTAGATTTATTTTCAGCAGTTTCTTGCAACAAACATTGTTTCATTTTTTATATATATACTTTGTTGCCTCTCTACCACTCTCTCTCTTTCTTTCTCTCTTTAATTACTTGCAGAGTAGATTAGTGTTGCTTAGCTTAGACTATCTTGACCTAATCTTCTACTATATAAAATACCAAAAAAATAGATACAAGATAAAATAATAAAAAGAAATAAATCAAGCGTAGATTTCTGTAAATCAAACGTCGCCTCCTTGTATTCGACTTGGGACTCACTGAGCCCCAATTAAATTTATCTGATAGCAAAATCTTACAAATACAACAATGAGGGTTTCTTGTTCTTGAATCCCTAACTCTTTTCTTCACAAAAAATCTTGTCCATCATTTTGTTGCTGTTGTCGGGGAGGCAACAAAATTTGATTTTTCCATGTTCGCCCGCACTTAACTTTTATTTCACTTCCCTCCATTCTTGCTGTGATTATAGGTACTCCTCTAACACAAACAAAAGTAGTAAGACCAAAATAGTGCTGATGGAGGTTCTTTAAGTCTACCCCTTCCCACCCACTAGATTTCAGTCACCACATAAATAACTTAGATCTAAATCTATTTAGGTGTTTGCATAAACCCTAGGTTAGATTGTATTGTTGTTTGTCACCTCCACTCATCTCATCCACCTGCATATAAAAATACAAAAAAAAAATTCTTCTTCTCTGATTGTGGGAATTGAACATAATTTACACACTCTAAACACCCACAAACCTTAAGGTACACCTTTTCTGATTTAGTCACTAACCAGGATTGCAACCTGTGGGCCTAGTACATGATACGAAAAATCATGTGATTTGTTAAAGTGGATTTTTTGTCGTAGTAACATGCAATTTCATGATCACTTTTGAATTTATAAAAGCTAGATAGTGGGGTATCTAGGGTCATCCAAGGAGGCAATTGGTGTTAAAAAAATTCTTCTCTCTTGTAAAACTTGAATTTTCCTTTTTTGTGTTTTTGTCTTGTTGTTTTTAGGGTTTTGAATAAACGGGCAACTAGGTAGGATAAACTACAAGTGTTAAAAATAAGTAAGCTTACCCTTCCAAATTCACCCTAGGAAAGTGAGCCTATGGTAATTGAAAGGGTAAGGTGGGTGCACAAAAATTTCTAAAAATGACTAAATAAGAAAGCACATAAAATGACACAACATAAATTTTGAAAGGCACTTGATTGATAATGAAAATGTTAAAGTATTCAACTACTTAGGGAGCTCACTTGGATGGGAACCACACAAGTAATCCTCACGTAGAGGAATGCTTACTACAACGAATGATTTCAACATAAAAGAAATAGAGAAAGTAGAAGAATCTTCCACGTAGACGAAAGTAACTCGCACTCCAAGAATGGTTGCTCTCAAACTTGAAGAGGTCTTCCTCCTCCTTGAAAGCTTCTTCCCAAGATACTCCTTAGGGTTGACATCCACCCTAGCTCTTCTCCTCTGCTTAGTCATTCCCTTAATGGTGATTGGAGTGCTCTAAGGAAAAAGGAAGAAGAAGAAGAAGGCACGAAAGAGGCAAGGGTTAGCCTCCTTAATCTTCTCTCCACTTCTTCTTTGGACAGCTATGTAGTAGATATAGGTGGAAATTAATGTATAGCCAAGGATGCCTCTCATGGTGTAATATGGAGTGTATTTATAGGATAAGGTATAGCAATGTTGGTGCCATTTTGAGATGGTGGTTGGTGCCAATTTGGAGGGTGGATATGCTGGTGGTTATGGAATCAATGGCAAGTGATGATTGATGCCAATTGAGAGGATGTGGTGATGGGTGGTTATGGTGACCAAAGGGCACTTTTGATGGCCATCCACCATGGAGAGTTGCCATCAATTTGGCACCAACGTGGGGGCTTCTAGAAGGCGCTCTCTTGGTGCCAAGATGGATGGTGTAGATGGAGGTTGTATTGAGTTGTAGGGTATGGATTTTTAGGGCATGTTGACGCCAAGATGAGAGATGGTTATGGGGGTGTTTTGGCGCCAATATGAAGAGGTGTGAAGGTGGTGGTGGTTAGGGTATTCTTGGTGCCAAAAGTAGGATAGGTTAGTAGTGGTTTGGTGAAGCTAAGGAGGGAAGGGGGTCAGCCATTAGGTGGATCTTAGCTAGTAGAGTAGTAGGGGAGGAGCTAGGGTTTTGCTACAAGGAGGAAGAATTGAGCTGCATGGTCTTTCTGGAGCTGGTAATAGCTGAAGTAGACTTGCCAATGAACTCAATAGCTAGCTTAGCTAGCTAGTTCTTTGGTAGCAGCCAAGCTAAGCTAAATTGAGCTGGCTTGTTCTGGTCTAGAGCTGAGGTGAGCTAGAACTGGTCTTCCTGAAGACTTCCTAACTAGTTAAGCTAGCTGGCTTAGATCTGGTAGCTAAGCTCAACTAAGTTGAGCTAGGTTGAGTCTTTGGGAGATGGAATTGAGATGATCTGAGCTAGTTCAAGACTCTTCAGCTAACCATTTTTAGCTAGTTGATGAGTAGTAGCTAAGCTTGATCAAGTAGATTTACCATGAGCTATGTGGAGCTGGAAAGAGCTAGATCCAGCTGAATTCAGCTGGGTTGAGCTGAGATCCAGCTGGAATGAGCGTTCTCTTCATTTTCTACCTTTCACATTGCTAGGGTTTAAAAGGTATTCAAGGAGGAATTCTTTAGGAGATACACTAATTGAATCTAAGATTTTTAGACTTGAAAGGTCTAACTAAAAGATCCTTGGATTCATCGTTAAGTTTTAAAAATAAAATCCCATGGGCACCTTTATTGAAATAAAGTCACAACCTTAGTCTCGTGTTTTTAAAAATTCCTCAAAAACTATTTTGTGATTTTTCTTATTTTTATGAAAAAAATTCATGCAAAAGAAATTCTTTTTTTTTGTACTTTGGGTTTTGAAAATCTTGAAACGACTGTCAAAATTTAAAACATCGCCCCCATGCTAAAGATATGCAATGTCCACATGCATAAGGAAGGTAAAAGATATCACCTGAGTGAAGAGAGGTCGGAATCAAGATGGTCAAAACCTGAGAAAAGAAAGGAAAAAGGAAAGTTGGAAAACAGTGGGTTACCTCCCACCCAGGGTAGTCTTTTACGCCTTTTCAGCTGAGCGTAATGCGCCTCAATGAGTATCGAGAATGTCATATAAATCTTGGGAATTAGAATGTAGATTTGGAGAATTGTTGAGGTAGGGCTTCAATCGTTGACCATTTCCTGTTAATGATATATTTCTTTTAGGATCCAAAATATCAATAGTGCTATGCAGGTGAGTTTTAAGGACGATGTATCAGTCGATCCATTTAGATTTTAATTTCCCTGGAAAAATTCGTAATTGAGAATCGAAAAGGCAAACACGCTGATTTGGTTCAAAAATTTTTCAAACAATATATTTGTCATGAAAAAATTTTGTTCAATATTTGTAAATTTGCATGTTTTCATAAGCAAAGTGACGAATTTCTTCCAGTACTGTTACTTGCAATTTACAGTGTTTTTCGACTTCAGACAAGTCTAAATTAAATTGTTTGATCATCCAAAAAGCCCTATGTTCCAGTTCTACTGGGAGATGTCATTCCTTGCCATAAATGAGGCAAAAAGGTGACATGCCAATTGGAGTTTTGAAAGCAGTTTGATAAGCCCATAAAGCATTGACTAGCTTGTGTACCAGTTTTTACGATCGGGATGAACTATTTTTTGAAGAATGATTTTAATTTCCCGATTTGAAACTTCTGCCTAGCCATTAGTTTGGGGGTGGTAAGGAGTAGAGATTTTATAGTTAACCCCATATTTAGAGAGAAGTTGACGAAATTGAGAATAAGTAAAGTGAGATTCTCCGTCTCTAAGGATGGCCTTTAGAACTCCAAATCTTGGAAAGATATGCTTTTTGATGAAATCTATGACAACCTGATGATCGTTGGTCTGGGTGGGTACTACTTCAACCCATTTAGAAACATAGTCGACAATGACTAAAATGTACAAGTTCCCACAAGAGTTAATGAATGGTCCCATGAAGTCGATACCCAAAATGTCAAAACTTTTGACTTCTAAAATCAGGCTAAGGGGCATCATATCTTTACGGGTCATGTTGTCGATGCTCTAGCAACGCACACAGGACCGAATGAAATTTTGAACAACTTTGTGTATGCTCGACCAAATGAATCCAAAATTTAAAATTGTGGCTAGAGTTTTCTTGCCCAAAAAGTGTTTGCCGCAAGCCATCACATGATAATGTGTCAAAATATTATGGAATTCTGAGTCAGGAACACACCATCTCATGACCTGACCAGCGCAAATGCAGAACAGATTGGGCTCCTCCCAAAAATAATATTTAATGTCGGCAAAGAACTGATCCTTTTTGGATTTGGGCCAATCAGAAGGGATTCGTCCAGTTGCCAAGTAGTTTGCTATAACAGCAAACCAGGGGAGGGTAGTGGTAGCCAAGAGGGTTTCATTTGGTAAAATGTCTGGTGGAGTAAGCATGTCATTCATTGCGAGATGGGAAAGGTGATCGGCCACTACATTTTGTGGACCTGCCTTATCCTTAATTTCCAGGTCAAATTCCTGGAGCAAAAGAATCCATGGAATAAGGCAAGGTTTTGCATTTTTCTTGTTCAGCAAGTATTTTAATGCTGAGTGGTCCGTATAAATAATGGCATGCAACCCCAACAAATATGAGCAAAATTTTTCTAGGGCAAACACAATAGCAAGAAGTTCTTTCTCAGTGGCAGTGCAATTCCATTGTGTATCATCTAAGGATTTGCTGGCACAATGGATCACAACGGGCTTCTTGTCAATGTGCTGCCCTAGCACTGCCCCAATAGCAAAATCAAAGGTATCCGTCATTAATTTAATGGGATGATTCTAGTCAAGTCCCTGTAAAATTGGTGCCTCGATGATTCCTTTCTTCAATTTATTAAAACTATCCAAGCACTAATTAGTAAAGTCGAAAGGTTGCTCTTTAATGAGAAACTGACTTAAGGGTTTGGAGATTTTGGAGAAATCTTTGATGAATCGACTATAGAATGCCATGCGCCCCAAAAATGATCTGATTTGTTTAAAAGAGTTAGGTGGGGGAAGTATAGAAATTGTATTGATTTTAGCTTTGTCTACCACGATTCCATCGTTAGAAATAACATGGCCCAAGATGATGCCTTCTTGGATATTTTTTGAGAATCCCATCAAGATTCTTAAGACATAAATCAAAAGAATCTCCAAAATCAAAGAAGTCATCCATAAAAACCTCAAGACAATCACCTACCAAGTTAGAAAATTTTGCAAGCATACACCTTTGAAAAGTCACAAGTATGTTGCAAAGACGAAAGGGCATTCTTCAAAAAGCAAAGGTTCCAAAGGTGGATTACTGCAAGTGAATGTCATTTTTTCTTGGTCCTCAGGGTGGACTGCTAATTGATTATAGCCAAAAAATCCATCAAGAAAACAGTAATATTCCTATCCAGCTAAACGCTCCAAGATTTGATCAATAAATGGGAGCGAAAAATGATCTTTCTTGGTGGCGGTGTTTAATTTGCGGAAATTAATGCACACCTGCCAAGAAGAAGCAGTCCTAACGGCGATTATTTCCTCTTTCTCGTTGGTGATTACGGTTAGTCTTGCTTTTTTGGGAACAACTTGTGTAGGACTAACCCAATTAGAGCTTTAGAGGTGGTAAGCCTAGGAAGGGGTGAGGAGGAAGGAGGGGGAGTAAAGGGGTATTTATAGGGTTTGCCAAATCATTTGACCAACCAAGCAATGAATGCCGCATGCAAGACACGCCTGCACCCAACTGCATGCAATGCAGCGCAAGCATATGCGCATCGCACTTCTAGCGCTAGCTCGCGAGTTCAACTATTCCACCGTTAGATTGTGATCCAAGGGCTAAGGTTCGCCCCCGCCTGCACTTCGACTTGCCTCATGTTATCCATGTGGCCATGTAGAGGGACCTCTACCGCATGATTTGGATCCAACGACTATCATCGCGCCTTGGTCATATGCTCAGCGTATGCACTGAGATCGGATGTCGACGTGGTCACATTGCGCGCATCCCTTCAAGATCAGATGGTCAAATTTCTTCCTTGTGTGCGCTAAAAGGATCTGCGAAATGACGATCGAATGCTCATCTTCTCTTTACGAACATGCAGTGGAGACCGCTGTGCTAAGGCACCCATCGTGCGATCGTGGCTATCCATTTGAGATCGAATGGCTATGATTTCTTGGTCAACGAGTGTAGAGAATGAGAAGGCACTGGTAGGCGGATTAGGGCCACTGGATTGGAATCTAATGGCTCTGAACATCTGAGGAGAGTCCCTTTGGGTATGAAGGGTGGGCTGAGGCATCTGTGAGCGATCGTGATGGTGCCACATAACACCATCATGACCCTCCATCTTCCTTTCCTCGTAGGTGACACTATGAATGTCCGATCAAGTTGATTTTCACATTATTGGACTTCGAACGTCAACTTGAATCCATTCATTCGATTGGATTTTTCATTTGAGATTTGGATTTGCGTCAACCTATCCCCTTGCCATCGATCTTCTGTGGCTTGTAAAAGATGCTACAGATGTTTGATCTGGGTTATTTTGGAGATGTTAGACTCCGAGCATCACCTTGACCACATCTATATGGTCAGATCTTCAATCCAAAGCCCAAAAATGTATCGCCCTATCCCCTATCTATTAAAATGAGAAAATTAATGTATAAATTATACAATCTATTCTAAATGCCTGATGATGCATGTTATGCAATATTTACATTGTTGGATTCTTCTAAGAGCCTAGGAACACACATAAATAGGCTTTTTAAGCAAGATAAATGTGTGTACATCACACCCCCATGCCTATCCTTTTCTAATCCCTAGCAAATTTAAACAAAATGGTATGTATAAATAGAATTAAGATCTAATTACATAGGCACTTGTTATTTATCAACAGTAAGAAATTTCTACTAAAGACCTACACTACGAAGACTAAATAATACCTAGACGTCTACCAAAATACAGATCACCCAAGTCCTCACCTTATTCCGTAAAGAAAGAGGAGAAATATATTTTTTTTTCCTTTTGTTCTTTTCTTATTTTTTTGGACTTTTGAGTTTAGAGTTTCGAGGTAGCTTTCTACGGCTACCAAACCCACCCAAGACTAGAAAGAACTCGAAGTTTCTAGCATCTTATTGTGAAAATGTGATTGACTCACCTAACAGCAATCAAAATGGAACTCAAGTTTGTATAAACCTTAGGTGACCCTAAATAAAATTTCTGCCTAAAGGTTTATCTTTCCAACTAGTAGCTTTCTCCCTACTTTTATTTTTGTGGAGTCAACACAAGGGTGAACCCAGTGTATATCTCCTTGGGTTATTCTACTCCCCTGCTTCTTCCTAAGTGTTAGGAATTATTTGTGCATTTTGTGGGTTGGGTTCTAGACAACTAGCAATAAGGGGTTACTCACAACAACTTGTCAGCCATACTCGTACAGTAAAGTGTGGCTTATTCTTTTTTTTTCTCCTTTTTCTACTTTTTTTTTCGTTTTGGGCATTTTCTTTTTTTTCTCTCTTTTTTTTTTAAGTAGTTCGCTTCCCTGATCTAAGATTTACCAAAAGGCAATGGTCAAAGAGATTGAGTCACGTGGCTGGGCCCTGGACACCCAATTATGAGCTATTACTCATAGCAACATCCCAGCCATACCACCCTAGTGTGTTTATTAGCTACCTAATTGTTGTTAAGATCATCTAAGAAGTAAGTCAATGCAAATAGTGTGTAGATGTTTTAGATTATTAGTCCCCTCAAATTAAAGGGCAGGTTGATAAGTGGTGCACTTATTGCCCCAACTTATTAACCAAATTAAAATAAACTTAAAGTGTCAAGGACTCAAGAAATAGGTCCAAACTTTAGTGCACACCTGAGCTAATTAAGCCCGGAAACCTAAACAGACTAAGTGTTCAAGTCGTATCATATTGTTTCGTAAACTTGAAAAACTCCTAATGCCTAAGTTCTCTTTCCCTAATTCTCAATTTATTTTAATAAAGAGAAAATAAATAAACATAATTTACAAAACTAACAAAATAATTTAGAATTAAGCATATCCAACCCCCAATGCCTAGCTAATGCAATGTCCTCATTGTATAAATAGACATGAAAAAGGGACAAAATAATCAAGATATCACTTGAATTTTCGTAATGAACCCAGCCAGCTCTGAGTAAAAATAGACTATACAGATCTTGAGTTAATGTCTTTAATGTCTTCAACTAGGCATAACATACAAATAGAGGGAAGAGATTAAGGACTCAGATGTGTGAGTCAAGATCAAAATAAAAAGATTGATTTTCTAACCCGCAAGAAGGGTATGTCCACAGATGTGGACCAGATGGTGATGCAAACCCATGCCCCAAAGTCAGGTAAATTTAAGGTTATAAATGAAACTTACCCATAACCCAATATCATTTTGCTTATGGGGTAGGGTCTGTGGTTTGGTAGCATGTAACCCAAGTCTAAAATTTTGGACAAAAAGAAGGTCTAAACTAATAGGGGTGTCTATCCATTTAGAGTTCAGCTCAATATGATTATTCATTATTCTACTCCTGGGTTTCAAGTCCTCAAAATTATAAATATCATAAGGGTCCTGGTAAAAAGTTGAAAGTTTGAGGCAAATAGGAACCCTAAGATCTAAACTTTCGTTTCCCATAGAATTCACTTCCAAACTCCTCTCCTCCAAAATTAGAGTTTCCATAACCTTCATAGTGTCACTAACCCATCTAAAATGCCCAAGTTCAAAAATAGTGGCTGAATCAAAATTGACTTAGGTGCAGTGAAAATAAAATCATCATTAAGCTCTTTGGGGTGTGGTTGAGAAATGAGGCTATTGATTAAATCTTCCATTAAATCAGGATTTGAATCCTCTAAGTTAGCCCATATTGAATCATAGTCCTCAATTATAGGGCCCTCAAATAACTCATCTGGTTCCTCCGTCCCGTTCATCTCACTAAATTAACCTCAAGTGAGACTTCACTTAAAGATTCTTCTCCCACAGAGTCAAAAATTCTAAATCTTCATTAATATATGTCTTGTAATCATTTATTATTTCTCGATCAGCAGAGACATTTTTTCTTCCTGATTCAGGGATCTTAGGTGAAGAAATTAGTTCATCCTTAATTTATTGCTCTAAATCAACCTCATCATCCCAGGTCTCATAAAATGTGTCCCCCCTACAGGTGCCTAAGTGGATTCTAGCATTGGCTCTCCTGAAAGCGGCTCATCCTAGGAATCATCCTAAGACTGGACTAGAGCAACTACGAATTTCATCCTCGATATTGACAATTTCCGAAGTAATAACTCACCCGAGTCCTTATCCTCAACATCTTGGAGCCAATCCAATAAAGACTTGTTAAGGTCATCAATCATTTTGATCAAAGGCTCCAATTCATCAGTACAAGGTGCTGGCTGAGCTTCTAAAGATTGCATGGCATTTCTTAAGTTAGCTAGCACCCTATCTTTGACCTGGATTACCTAAATCGAATGGTTCAATTTAGGGTTCGGTGGGTTTGGGTTCAATCCATAAGGGTCAAGAAATTGAGGTTCTTTAGGCCCTCCCTGATGATAGGTCATCTCATGTTGTTCATTAAGGGGTGGTGACCTCTATACAATGTAGTCCTGGGGAGGGTAAAGGTTGTACTTCTCGTATCTTTCTTAAGTGTAGATCATATTAGGTTGTTTGTCAAAGTGTGGAGATCTATATTCAGTGTGGGAGTGAGAAGGATAGTAATCAAAGTCATGATGTCTAGGGTTAGGTCCTGAACATTGAGGTCCAAAATTATAATCCCAATCAAGATTATCCCAACTAGTGGATGGGTGAGTGGTGGTTGGGTCGGGATAATAATCATCTTGGGGATAAGTAGTGTTTAGAGAGTAGAAGTGGAAGAGTGAGTAAGAGCTGGAAGGATACATGGCAAAGCGAGAGGGAAAACCGAAAAGAGGAAGGTGCCCTGTAATACAAGCAATTCAAACCTATCCTTAGGTGGGTAGCCTAAAGACCTACAAACTCCCAATACCGTATTAAGATTATAAACGATTTTATCTACTTCTATTTGGTCAATCCAACCA
The DNA here is from genome assembly GCA_037157565.1 of Thalassia testudinum. Classification (NCBI taxonomy): domain Eukaryota; kingdom Viridiplantae; phylum Streptophyta; class Magnoliopsida; order Alismatales; family Hydrocharitaceae; genus Thalassia; species Thalassia testudinum. The sequence goes on along the minus strand of JAZHRO010000047.1, from coordinate 28,907,664 downwards.
GTTAGAGGGAGGAATTGGGGAGAAAGTTCTACCTTTGCCTTGTGCCTCAGGTTCCTTTGATGCCCCCCAACTACTGTCATTTGACGACCCCTAGCTAGACATTAAATGGACCGATAGAAGCAAATTAGTCGGAAATAATCTCAGTCTGAGCCCCAAAGAGCTAGTCAATCCTTAAGGCCAACATCTACTCAATTTTAATTAGGCTTAGGTTTGAATGTGCTCGGAAATGTGATGGACCCTTTTTAATAGGTTATGCCCTTAATGAATAGTTTACAAGTGTATGCATGCACAACTAGGGGTTTTCAAGTATAATTATTATGAATGCGGTGTCTTTTAAGGTTCAAATCTTGCTTAGTAGCTTTTAGGATTCAAATTTAGGTATATTCACTGAAGTTCAATGAGGCACACCAGGTTTTAAAAGCATAAGTGTATGTATATTCCTTTAAAAATCAAAAAGAATATGGAGTGCCTATTTCAGCCCTAAAAATTGAACCCTAAGAAGTGATCTTGAATCTATTTTATTTTTAGTGGTGCAGCCCAAACAAGTCAAACACTCAGCTTATTGCATCACTTTAATTAAGGCACACAAATTAATCAACCTATTCTGATTTCTACTCAATTATGTGTGTGTGCATGCGTGTACCAATTCTAAAGGTTGGAATCCCGATTGAGTAACGAAATCAAAGAGGTTGTGTGCCTCAAGTGTGTGGGTGTATATAGTGTGCATGTTCAGTTATGTCCCACAATCAGAGATTTTTTTTTTGTATATATATACTTTTTTTTAGTAGGTGGGTGAGGTAGGTAGAGGTGACAAACAAACAACCAAAACTAACCTAGGGTTTACAAAGTGCCTAAGTCAATTTGGGTTTGAGTTATTTTAATGGTGAAATGAATCTAGTGAGTAAGAAATGGGGGGTACACTTACATAACCTTTATCAACACTTTGCTCCAATCTAACTACTCTGGCAAACCTTGAAGAGGACCTACAATCATAGCAAGAACGAAGAAAAGTATGATAAAAGTTAAGTAAGGTGGAAAACGTGGGAAAAATCAAAGACCGTCGCCTCCCCGGCAACAACGCCAAAATGATGAGTTAGCAAATTCGCGAGAAAAATCATGGTTTTGAAAACCCGTCATCATAGTTGTGAAAAATCCGGCTATCAAATAAATTTATAACCGATACTCAGTAAGTCCCAGGTCGAACACAGGGAGGCAAATGTTTGACTTAAAAGAATCTACATTTGTTTTATTTGTTTTTGGCATTTTTATCTTTTGTAATTTTTTTGGTATTTTAAATTATGTAGTCAGGAAACTATATCTAGCTAACTAATCTACATACATATAATTGAAGCGAAAAAGAGAAAGAGAAAGAGAGAGAGAGAATAATTCTAACTAAATGATTAAGCAAGCGTCTGATTACAGAATATAATGCGGGAAAATAAATCTAACTATGAAAGTAGTAAAAGATAGAGAAAGGTGAGAAAAATCCTCCTCGTTGGCTGCTTGGAGGACGAATCGCTTAAACAGTACCCCAAATGAAGGTGGTGAGGATCTAGAGGAAGGACGGCGAAGTTGGACTAAGGAGGGCAGGGTAGGGCGACGTAGCGGTGATCCACTTTCGGAATAGGGGTGAGAAGATAGCCACAGGCGCTCCATGAATAGGGTTGAGAATCAGGACTAAAAATTATTTTCTAGCTCTAGTGGAGCATCCCAGGCTTGGGACAAGCTCGTAGAGCTTTGGAAGGGGTGAGGAGAGACTAGGAAGGATGAGGAGGAAGGAGGGGGTGTAAAAGGGTATTTATAAGGCTTTTGCAAATGATTTGGCCAGCCAAGCAATGAATGTTGCGTGCAAGACACGCCCGTGTGTGCACCACCTACGCCCAGCTACGTGCAACATAGCGCATGCACGTGTGCATCGCCTGCTCAGCACTGGCATTGCGAGGTCTACCATTCCACCATCAGATCGTGATCCAAGGGCTGAGGATCGCCCATGCTTCAACTCGCACTGCCTCCACGTCAAATCGCATGTGATCTTGCCTCGCTCTATCTGTGTGGCCACATGGAGGGACCTCTGCTGCATGATTAGGATCACATGGCCATCATCATGCCTCAGTCTTGCACTCAGCATATGCACTGAGATTGGATGCCGATGTGGCCACATCACGCGCATCCCTTCAAGATCAAACGGTCAAATTTCTTCCTCATGTGCGTTAAGGGGATCTGTGAATTGAGGATCGAGCACTTGTCTTCACTTTGCGAATGAGCGGTGGAGACCGTTGTGCTGAGGCACCCATCGTGTGATCATGGCCATCCATCTGAGATCGGACGACTATGATTTCTTGGTCGAGTATAGTGAATGCAAAGGCGCTGGAGGACAAATCAAGGTCATTGGATTGGAATCTAACAGCTCTAATCATTTAAGGAGTGTCCCTTTGAGTGTGAAGGGTGAGCTAGGGAATCCATGAGTGATCGTGATGGTGCCACGTGGCACCATGAAGATCTTTCATCTTCCTTTCCTTGTAGGTGACACTATGAATGTCGGATTGGGTCGATTTTCATGTCGTTGGGCTACGAATGTTGACCCAAATACATTCGTGCGGTTCAATTTTTCATTTGAAGCTCAGATTTGCATCAACCTATCCCCTGCCTGTCAATCTTTTGTGGCTTGTAAAAGCTGCTACAGATGTCTAATTAGGGTAATTTTGAAGATGTTAGACTCCAATCATCACCCTGACCACATCAATATGATTAGATCTTCAATCCAAAGCATAGAAATGTATCACCCTATCCCCTATCCATTAAAATGAGAAAATTAATCTGCAAATTATATAATATATTCTAAATGCAAGATGATGCATGTTATGCAATATTTAGATTGCCGGATGCTTCTAAAAGCCTAGGAACATGCATAAATAGGCTTTTTAATCTAGATAAATGTGTCTATATCAATTAGCCGTGGCAGAAAAATCCCATGTCAACAAATATGCTCAAAACACATCAAATATATAATCAAATTAAACATGTGTCTCATTCATCCACATAAAAATCAAATCACGAATAAACCACAAAAATATATTGTCGTCTCCACAGGGAGGTAATAATATGCAAACAGGCTCAATGGTCAAATATAATAATAACAAATGGTGATGTCAATAACAAGAAAACTAAAAGAACTATAGAGGTAGGGGAAACCCAGCAGATCGTAGTGGATGTGAGGTTGCAATGAGAACACGTGGTTGCGGACACGATGCAGTGAAAAGAACATTGAGGAAGAGTCGCAATGTTGAGCCATGTGCTGTCACCACATGGCCGAAGAGATGTAGAAGCGCGGTGGAAGCACGCGGCTGTAGACGTGGTGTGATGATAGAGACGGGCATGCTATCACTGTGCTCGTTGGAGAAGATAGCTGAGAGGGCACGGTCGCAGTACGGAATCATAATGGCGAGGCTGTCGCAATGGAGAAACTGAAAGTCCCTACTAGGAGGGGGTGACGTAATAATTGCGGAAATAAATATAAACAATATCACAAAATAGGCAATCACAAAATGTACACAAGTAATTTTTAGGTGGAAACCCAAACCGGGTAAAAACCACCACCTAACCCTCTCGAGTTAGGATTTTCCGATCAACCTAGTTGATCAAATCCACTAACCGAATCACTTTGAACGAGGGTGATTCAACCTCAATACAACCACGCTACAAGTACGAGGGTAGCGTTCCTCAACCCCTTCTCTCCACGAGAAGGATTTTGTCCCACGAAGGAGACGGGAATTCGCAAAGCGAATACCCAACCAAAATACAAAGATAAAATAAAACAACAGTCCTATAGAGCCAACAAAATTAAACCTAGCTTCTATAGGAAATAGGAAACTCCCCTTTGCAAGGAGTGCGTCGACGATGACGCGGTGCGTGTGCCACGCGATGGCGCTACGTCGCTCTCGTTATCAACAGCGGGAGAGCGGGCGCGCAAACTGTTTGATGCTCTCAAGATGTAGAACTTGAGCTTGGAGAGCAAGAACTTCTTGGACACAAGAGTGTGAAAATGTGTAGCTAAGTGTATCCAAGTGTATTTCTAAGTGTCTCTTATGTTGTTTATCTTGTGTTTTTGTGTTGCAAAGGCTCCCCTCTATTTATAGAGGCCTTAGGAAGGCTTTGGAAGGCTTGGAAAAGCTTCCATAGCCGTTGGGTGCAAAGCCCAAGAGAATCAGGCTGAAATCAGGACAATGATTACACTTCACAGGGTTATCAGACGTCTAATTCTGGCATCAGACGTCTGGAAGGCCACTTTAAGACGTCTGATTCCAAGGTCAGACGTCTGATTCTATGCGGGTTTCTCCCTGACTTGAATCAGATCTAAACAGGGTTTTTGTACAAGTCCATCAGACGACATAGAGGACGTCTGGCACTAAGTCTGGACGTCTGGAAACCTACTTTTACCGTGGGAATTGATTTCCAAACGTTGCAACGGCTAGAAAATCTCTGAGAAGAGATTTTGGGTCAGCCGAGGCAAAACGGTCATTTATCAGACGTCTGTGAAGTCCTATGGACGTCTGATAAGGCTCTAACGGTCATATTCTTGAGTGTCTTCTAAGCCAGCCAACAGTCCACTAACTGGACGTCTGGCAAAGTCATCAGACGTCTCCTAAGACGTCTGGTCTAAGGTCTGGACGTCTGATTTCATCAGACAGAACTAACTATGTCCAGCCTAACAGTTATCAGACGTCTGAAACAACAGTCAGACGTCTTAAAGTTCTTTATCAGACGTCTGATTTGTGAATTAGACGTCTGGAGAGTCTGTTTTAACCCTATATTGGTTTTCTAAGTGTTCTACAGAAAACCTAAGTATCCTAGGGTTGTGCAGGTGTTCCTAGGACTACTGTTAGGGTTCTTTGAGGCTCTTTAACATAATGTCTAAGGAAAATAAAGAGCAAGAAAATAAATACAAGAGATACATGAAAGGATAAAAAAGAATCTATCCTATTCTTCTTGTCTTCCATCTCCAATCTTTCGCTCCACGCGAACCTCCTCTATTTTCCGTCAAGCTCCTCCAATCCGTCCTGGATGCGAGCTCGAGTTCCGTCTAAACACGTCTTCATTTGCAATTGACCTGAAATCTAGGACTCAAATTGCAAATGTTAAATAACACGTGTTTTGTTATCATCAAAACAAATGATCGTGGTGCTCTAGCACCAACAATCTCCCCCTTTTTGATGATGACAAAACCGTAAATAATAATGCATAAAAATCCTCCCCCTTTTTGACATTATCAAAAAGGTTTGATTTTAAATTTCCTATAACTCCCCCTTAAAACATGCTCTTCTATGAATTTATCTTAACAAAGGTAATATTCTCCCCTTTTTGTAACAACAAGATAGCTATTATTTTTCTCCCCCTTACTAAAGGAAATTTAGCTACCTTATTTCTCCCCCTTAAAAATTGACAATTAGCTCGTAAGATTTTTAACTCCCCCTATCTAAATGCTACTGATAAAAAGATAGGGTAAAGGGTTTTACCTCACCTACCATGGCCAATAAAATGGCCCGAATGGTGGTGGTGGATGCCACATCGGATGGGGCTCCCATCCGTAGCTTGGAGGCCCGGGCATTGGCGCCGGTCTCCAATCTGGTGGTCGACGTGCGGCGGGTCCGTCGTTTGTTCGCCGTCTCGTCGGTCTTCTTGTTCTCCTCCTTGGTCTACTCATTGGTTCTCCCAACTTAAGTTGACCAGCCTTGAGCTTGTAGGTCCAGTCCTTTATGTTGTAGTCATCCCTGAACCCTACAAAACAAGATTCTAATTTTTTCTTTGGTATCCAAGTGAGCTTGGATCCGGATTTGTTAGTGGGTCTCCTTGACGGAGATCCTTTCTCAACCTTAGGGCTATAAAACTTATCTACTTTGTTGATTAATCTGTTAGAATTTTCCCTAAGACATGCAATTTCTTTTTCTATAATGTTCATTTTAGTCTTTAAATCTGAATTTTCTAATTTTAGACTATTATTTTCCTCAATCAATTTAGTATTTTCATTGATGAGGTCTTGATTTTCTAATAACAGGTTATTATCCTTAGGACTAGTCTCTATATCCTTGAGTTGTTTTTCTAACCTATCATTTTCATTTCTAAGAAAACTAAGGTTCTTTTTAATGCTTTTATTTTCTACCCTAAGTGATTTACTAATCTCAAAAAGTTCATTAAAAGCTTCTTGTAAATCCAGGTTTACCTCATTGTCGGAGTCGCTTTCGCTGTCGATGTCGCTTTCTCCGATTGCCATGAAACCAAGGCACGTGGTTTCCTTCTCTCCGAGATCTTCTTCCGAACTCGTCTCCTCATGAGTGCCTTCCAACCTCCTCCATATCTCGTGGGCGGTGGTGCACTCTTGGATTCGTTCGAATTCTTTCGGACTCAACGCGCAATACAAGGCATTCATTGCCTTTGCGTTGAGTGAGAGATCTTGAATCTGCAGCTGCGAGTAGCCTCCTTGGGGTCGCTTCGGGATCTCGTATGGGGTTTCGCAACATCCCCATAGAGCGAAGTCCGTGGCTTGAAGCCACGTCTTCATCCTCAACTTCCAATATCCGAAGTCCCTCCCGTCGAAATAGGGTGGTCGGACGGTGGATTGCCCTTCGGAGATTCTGACTGCGGCTATGCTTCCCTCCATGATCTAGATCCTCGCCGGTTTGTAACGCCGATTACGCGAGACCTGCTCTGATACCAATTGTAGGTCCCTACTAGGAGGGGGTGACGTAATAATTGCGGAAATAAATATAAACAATATCACAAAATAGGCAATCACAAAATGTACACAAGTAATTTTTAGGTGGAAACCCAAACCGGGTAAAAACCACCACCTAACCCTCTCGAGTTAGGATTTTCCGATCAACCTAGTTGATCAAATCCACTAACCGAATCACTTTGAACGAGGGTGATTCAACCTCAATACAACCACGCTACAAGTACGAGGGTAGCGTTCCTCAACCCCTTCTCTCCACGAGAAGGATTTTGTCCCACGAAGGAGACGGGAATTCGCAAAGCGAATACCCAACCAAAATACAAAGATAAAATAAAACAACAGTCCTATAGAGCCAACAAAATTAAACCTAGCTTCTATAGGAAATAGGAAACTCCCCTTTGCAAGGAGTGCGTCGACGATGACGCGGTGCGTGTGCCACGCGATGGCGCTACGTCGCTCTCGTTATCAACAGCGGGAGAGCGGGCGCGCAAACTGTTTGATGCTCTCAAGATGTAGAACTTGAGCTTGGAGAGCAAGAACTTCTTGGACACAAGAGTGTGAAAATGTGTAGCTAAGTGTATCCAAGTGTATTTCTAAGTGTCTCTTATGTTGTTTATCTTGTGTTTTTGTGTTGCAAAGGCTCCCCTCTATTTATAGAGGCCTTAGGAAGGCTTTGGAAGGCTTGGAAAAGCTTCCATAGCCGTTGGGTGCAAAGCCCAAGAGAATCAGGCTGAAATCAGGACAATGATTACACTTCACAGGGTTATCAGACGTCTAATTCTGGCATCAGACGTCTGGAAGGCCACTTTAAGACGTCTGATTCCAAGGTCAGACGTCTGATTCTATGCGGGTTTCTCCCTGACTTGAATCAGATCTAAACAGGGTTTTTGTACAAGTCCATCAGACGACATAGAGGACGTCTGGCACTAAGTCTGGACGTCTGGAAACCTACTTTTACCGTGGGAATTGATTTCCAAACGTTGCAACGGCTAGAAAATCTCTGAGAATAGATTTTGGGTCAGCCGAGGCAAAACGGTCATTTATCAGACGTCTGTGAAGTCCTATGGACGTCTGATAAGGCTCTAACGGTCATATTCTTGAGTGTCTTCTAAGCCAGCCAACGGTCCACTAACTGGACATCTGGCAAAGTCATCAGACGTCTCCTAAGACGTCTGGTCTAAGGTCTGGACGTCTGATTTCATCAGACAGAACTAACTATGTCCAGCCTAACAGTTATCAGACGTCTGAAACAACAGTCAGACGTCTTAAAGTTCTTTATCAGACGTCTGATTTGTGAATTAGACGTCTGGAGAGTCTGTTTTAACCCTATATTGGTTTTCTAAGTGTTCTACAGAAAACCTAAGTATCCTAGGGTTGTGCAGGTGTTCCTAGGACTACTGTTAGGGTTCTTTGAGGCTCTTTAACATAATGTCTAAGGAAAATAAAGAGCAAGAAAATAAATACAAGAGATACATGAAAGGATAAAAAAGAATCTATCCTATTCTTCTTGTCTTCCATCTCCAATCTTTCGCTCCACGCGAACCTCCTCTATTTTCCGTCAAGCTCCTCCAATCCGTCCTGGATGCGAGCTCGAGTTCCGTCTAAACACGTCTTCATTTGCAATTGACCTGAAATCTAGGACTCAAATTGCAAATGTTAAATAACACGTGTTTTGTTATCATCAAAACAAATGATCGTGGTGCTCTAGCACCAACAGAAACGTGGTGTGGAGTCATGTGCTTTCACCATGTGATCGGAGGAGGCGGAGCTACACAGTTGTCACAGTCGAGGTAGCTCGATTGCGGATGCAGTCGATGAAGAGACGCCGAAGCATAATGGTTGTCACAATGGTGGACGTAGAGAGATTACGTGGGGGGAAAGTGGCACACATGCATAGATCTCATGGGGGTGTGCGCTGGAAAATGAGGAGAAGAAGATCGAAGGGGAGGTCAATCCCGCCCTTCGATATGGGAGAGCGGGGGCATTTTTACTATGAGAGTGGGAAAAGAATGTAGGGAGAGGTGGCGATTTCGATTGTACATGGCAACAAATCAGCAAAAATGATGGAAACAAATATGAGGGTGGCAGTGGGTCAATTGTCCTATCTAATCTTTGTTTTCCAGCAAGTCTAAAAAATGGAAAGAAAGTTTAATAAAGGAATCGAGAAAGCCTCCATTGATTTCCTTCCTAAAAAGATCTTTCTTGATTATTTTGATGCTGATTTAAAATGCCAAGGTGGCATTCTCACTTTTGCCCTTAATTGATCTTGCAAAATCATATACACGTAAATACTATATCAGTATACTAATGTGCATTAAGCAAAGCAATATATGCTACAAAGTATATCAATAAAAATGCAGGAGTGGCTAATCATGTGCTTGGCTAATTTCTCACTGTAATGCATGCTTTAAATTGAATTCTTATCCCAATGATAATGTACTCAGGCTTAATTATAGTCTAATAAAGTGGACTTATCAATCACCTATATTGGGCACACGTGAATCCTCATAATGTTGCATGGCAGGTGTTTTTGATCCCTAAGTTGAGGGTCAGGGTTTTTATCATTTCTTTCCAATATAATTCCCTCTAACACCCAAGAGACATGAAAATTATTAACTTGAAAATCACAATCTTTTGGGAAATCTAACTGAGGAGAAAGGTCCTCAAGGGGTTAAGGTGCAGGCTCAAAATCCCTAAGATGGGCTGTAGATTCCACCTCAAAATCAGGAAGGGGAGTTGAGTTGTCTATTTGTCTATGGTCCTTTGCATAAAATGTGACAAAGATACTATCATTTGGGTCGAGTTCATCTAATGGGACCATCTTCCCCTTTGATTGGCTCCAATAAAGCTTAGGTGGAAAATCTAAAGGTGGTTCATCTTCTCCAGAGACCATATTTCAGTATTTATGTTATGATCAGGGTTACTCCTACAAAATTGGTCCTTAGCCTCCATCGAATTGGGCAGACTAAGCATGAATGGATCATCAATAGTGGAGGGTTCAAGATTAATCATAGGGGGTAGTAGATATAGCCTAAGTCTTCTTGTAATTTACCATTTTCCCTCAAAAGTCTCACCTAATTCTATTTGATTCATCTAAATATATTTGCATTTCCAACTTCAAGGAGGAAAGACTACCGTTGTGAGTAGGAGTAAAATCAAATTAGTGATTAGTTGACCTAGGAGTTGCTATCCAACCCTGATAGTGAGAATCATCAAGGGCAAGAGGATCAAGTATGGTCATGGGTGGGTTGGGGTAGGGGTATCCCTCTTTTAGGCTCTAGTCATATTCACAGGGTTGGTGATTAACCAAGCCTATACTTCTATCATAGGAGTATAATGGTCCCAATGATTATAGGAGTATCCATGAAATGATGGATAATTGTGGGACATGGGATTGAGATTGGGTGTTTGTGAGTGGGAGTAAGAGGTGAAAGGATAAGAAAAAGAATAATCCATTTTAAACTACACCCAACAATCGTTTGAAATTAGCAAGTTTAGGCTCTTTGTGTTAGTTTCATGTAGGTGACCAAGAAAGTTGTACAATACAATTACGAGTCCTAGGCCAACCTACGATGTGTCCTAAAACCTACTTGCAAGGCAAATTTGGATGCAGTCGAGGTCAACTCTTATCTCCTCGAGGCTCAAATGGGTTGATCTTATGACCTGGGTCTAAATCTCCTTGTGGTCTAATAGAGGAGAGGTAGAAGGGATCTGCTATCCTATGAATGTGCTTGTGCCAATATGGTGTACATCGCAGTGCGAAAACGTGAATTTTTAAATTTTTAAAATCCACACACAAGTCCTTTTTACCAATTCAAATGTGAATCAGGTTTTAAGGTCAAGTTCCATTTAGCTGTCTTAATTTGATTAGATAGTAACTACTAAATTAGTGAATTCAATCAACTTAAGTGGTCTTGACTTTCGACTCACATGCAAATGCATGAACAGGAAGATATGCAAATATAGAAGGTTCTCCTACCTCCAACACTCTTCATGCAATATGCAAGACCATGTAGTTAAAAAGATCTAACATGCTGATTTCCTTTGCATGAGCACACCTAACAGTCAACTTCTAATAGGTAGTTCACTCTTTGTTTTTTACTAAGTGCAAATAAATATCTAACTATCTATCTTAGCATGCTATCCACCAAACCATCCACAAAAATGAAAAGAACACCTAAATCTAAAGAAAATTAAGGACATGCCCCTAGAAAACTTGCCCTAGAATAAGAGACTAAAATAAAATTTGGGACACACCCCCATAACCAACCCCAAGTTAGAACGGTGAGAAAGCAATGAAACAAAATTGTCTAAGTCTAAAGTCTACTCTAAAATCTAATGTAATGAAAACAGAAAAATAGGAGAAGTCCTCCTAGATGTGCCTCCAAGCTCCTCAATCCTCTAGATGATCCTTCACGCATGTGGGATCAAGGCCCACACGCACCCACGATGGCTCGTCAGGGTGGCGTCAAGGTCCACCAGATGCTAAGGGCAATACGTATTCTTCCTCCACAAGACGTACCTCGCAATCAAATCCAAAATAATATATAACCTCAACAAGAAATCAATGTGAACAGGAGAATATTGGTGAGTTTATTTGGCCTGTTGCTTCCCTAGCAACATGCCATATGATTCAGATATTTTCTTTTTAATATGATTTGAATAAAAATAATGTCATTGTAATTTGTGTGGTGGAAAAACCCCGATCAAAATATTAAGAATTAACCATGGTGATTTAGATCATCTCCATAGGGAGACTTTGAGCCCAATAAACTCACATATATATTGCATTCATGTTCACATATATGATAGATTAGTTTCATCAAAAATGTTAAATAACGATCAATCACATTAAAATGGGCATGAGAAATATAAGAAAAAGAGTGTGTGCGAGAGAATAAGGAAAAAGAAGAAGGGTGAGAGAGGAAAATGCCACAATATATAAATATAAAGAATTAAAATTGAACTCTTCAATCACTTCTTCCTCTCTCATTTTTCCCCCGCTTGCATGCATGTGGAGGGTTGATGAAGGCCGCACAGAGCTTGGCGGAGGTTGGTTGGGATGAGGGTGTCATGATGGCAATGACAACTTGGCCGATGGTGGCCAATGACAGCAGCCGCACGTGGAGGTGGCCGGTGGCGTTTGGCGACGTCGAAAGTGAAAGGGTCACCGGTTGGGGGCACGAACAGCGAAGGTCGACAACGTGCACGTCAATGAGCTTCCCACTGACCCTGGTGGAGAAATGGCAGCCAGAGATGGTTGTTGTGGTGAGGTGTGGTGGTGAGGGTGATGGGTTCTTTTAACTTGTAATAAAGAAAGAGAAAGAATAAGAGGCAAACGAAGAAGAAGAAGAAGGAAGAGGAGAGATGGTGGTGGCGATGAATGGTGGTGTTGGTGATCGGAAGAGGCATTGATGGTAGTGATGTTGGGTCATTGGTGGGTAACGAAAGAGGTGGATGGCTTGAACGGAGGAGTGGCGAGCGGGAAAGAATGTGGTAGGTGTTGTCACCTGTTCAGTGAGTAATTCACATTTTAAAAGATTATTCAGTTGTAGCATAGCACGAAAACACATCGACAAATAAATTTATAAAACTCCATTGAGTACCGGGTCATTCGTAGGAAGGCAATCTCGATTTTTAATGGAAGCTTTTCAGAAAGCTAGTTCTAACAGGTATTTATATATGTATATATATATATAAAGAGCAGTGGTGACAGCTTTCTTGTCATTGATGTGTTATTATATGCGTTGTAGTATATAACAAGAACGGTTACTAGTCTAATATGATTTATTACTCGGAATAGAAAGATTCCCGAGGTCGAACTCAGGGAGCAAACTATAATTCTAGAAACGTATGAATTCACAATATAATGTTTTACAAAAAAGTAAGTCAAAGGAGAGAAAGAGAGAGAGTTTGGCTTGTTCTTCTTCTCTGCTTTGTCTTCTTTCCCTTCTTTTTTTTTTCTTTCTTCTTTACGTCTTCTTCATCTCTTTTCTTTCTTTTCTTCTTGCTGCGACTGTCCTTCTTCTTCTTCTCTGCTTCCTCTTTCTCTTTTCTTCTTCTCTGTTTCTTCTTTCTTTTTCTTCAGCCTGCCTTCTTCTTCTTTCTTTGCTTCTGCGGTTCCTCTTTCTCTTTTCTTCTTCTCTGTTTCTTCTTTCTTTTTCTTCAGCCTGCCTTCTTCTTCTTTCTTTGCTTCTGCGGTTCCTCTTTCTCTTTTCTTCTTCTCTTGCTGCTGACACTCCTCTTTCGCAAACGTCTAATTCAGCGCTCAGACGTCTTAATCGTTCGGTCGCTACAGTGCATCTCCTCCTCTTTGTCTTCAGCTTCTTTCCTTCTTCCCTTTCTTTCTTCTTCTTCATCCTTTCTCTCTTTCATGCAGCTAAGTCTCAGCCATTGCCTCTTCTCCTTCATTCTTCCCTACGCACACACGCAATCATCAGTGCAAAACCTACCCCCTACCCCTTTCCCCGCATCTCTCTCGCTCTCTGGATCTCTCTTTAGGAAGCTCTCCCAGAGCCGGGTAATCGGGTCGGGTCGCGTGCTCGGGTCCAGGCGCACCAGCGTGGGTGGTGCGTGAGGAGTGCACAAGAGGGTGTCGGGTCGGGTCACCAGGTTCGTGTGGGCAGTGCCGCAGACGAGGAGGGTGAATAGGTGAGGGACCTCACCCCGTGTGCTTTCGGAGGCGATAAGCCGAAAGCACAAAATCAATTTAACTGTGGGCGAGAGGCCACACACTTACGAGGTGGGACTAAAGTCCCACCTCAGATTTCGGGTGCCCGCAGGAGGAAGCTTCGCGCAATTAGGGCCGCAGCGAAGGCTCGTGACCCCAATTGAGAGCCTGGGCGTGAGCGTGAGGGTGTTCCGCAACTGCTAGACCTGAGGACCTGGGGCACTGCAGCCTGGAGCAGCTCACGAAGCAGCTTCACCTGTTCGTCAATGGCGGCGAGGAGGGTGACATCTGAAACATGCAGACGGCCTCGCGGCCACGTCAGAAAGTTCCAGGGAGGTTCGCCAGAGTGTGGTGAGTGCAGTACAGGGGTCGGCAAGGCGCGAGAGTGCCTATGGCCGTGCGCCTAGGGCACTCTACGTGCCTGCGAATGGGTGTGTTCGGGAGGTGGTCTGGAGGGGTGTTGGCAGCCAATGGAGATGGGGAAACTGGTCAGGGAGTGATGGTGGAGCTTCTGGGCCTGTCGGCGAGGGGTGGAAAGGTTTGTGGAAGTGGGGCGATCTCGCCGGAGATGGTGGCCGGAAGTGAGGAAGATGGCGATGGATAGTGACGGTCGGTGGGTTAAAAGTGTAACTTAGGAAGGGGGAAATAGCAGGGAGAGTAAGGAGAAAATTTCTACCTACTTAGTCGACGAAGGGGGAGAGGGAGCTGCCCGACGCGTGCCTGCCGGAGCTGAGGACGAAGGTGCCCAAGAGGGGGTTATCGGCGACGGGGAGGAGATCTAAGGATGCCAGCTGGTGCGGCCTAGCGTGGGAAGACGGGGTAAAGTGGGCTCTACTGTAGGTATGGCAGCAGAGCGACGAGGAGGAGGAGGAGAGTTCGCCGAAATCTTGGGCAATCTGACCGGAGAGAGAGGAGACGAAGGAGGGGGAGTTTCTCGGCCAGAACTAGCTTGCCTTGGACGGTAGCCCCTGCCGCTCCTTATAAAGGTGCTGGCGAGGAGAGCGGCCCGAGGGAACGACGTGTAGAGCACGTCGGAGATGGCCGGAGAAGGAGACCCATGCCTGTCATGCATTCGCACGAGAGGTATGGGCGGTTGCAAGACACAGGGGAGGGTCCCTACGAAAGAGGACGACGCAGGGAACCTCCCGTTCGTTCCTGAGAACGGGTGCCATGCTTTGCGCGGCGCCATCCACCGCTCAAGGTCGCCAGAGGTATGGCGCTGCTAAGAATGGCAGGGAGGACCGTTCTGCAAAGAACGACGAGAAAGATAGGGGCAATGTGTAAGGGTTTCAAAAGATAAGGGTCAAAACGTAATTCAAGAGGACCAATTTGTAAAGTCGGTCAAGATGGTCTTTTCTTAGGCCTAAATTTTTATACCAACCTAATTTGAACCTAAGGATTTTAATGGTAAAATTTTATTTTAGGTTTGATCATGTTTGATCGGTCAATTTGCGTAAAAACCCAAACTAAGTGATAAATTGGGCATGGTTCTCAATTTAGGTCAAAATAATTTGCGAAGGCTAAACTGAAGGTTCTAAACCCTAGGGAATATTTTTCTATGAATTTTAAAGGATTTAGTTGATTTTTATCCTGCCTCGAACCTCATGAATTAAAGCGGATTTGTTTTAGGGTTACAGGATGTCATTTAATTCCTAGAAGTTGCTATAACCCTTTTCAGATCAGATCATCCCACTTCCTTTCTTATTAAGCTTATTTGACCTATGTTTAGACCCTTAGATACCCTGTTTGTGTATTGCATTGGTAAAATTACAGTTTTACCCCTTATGATTTATTTTATTCTTTACTTCAAAATCCTCTGAGTTAGGCTTCTCTTTAGGTTTTGTAGGAGCTTCTTCACACTTATTTAGATTAAATTATGCTAGTTAGGGTTCATGATGAGGCTCTCATCATACCCCCATACCTAGCTTTTGCTAGTCCCTTAGCAAAATTTTAAGGTTTCAACCCTTGTTCTAGACCAAGAAGTTCTTATTGAGTTTAGATAAGTGCTTTTTCTTTTGTAACCTTGATTAGGTCAGAATGTCATCCATAGGCCTAAAAGGTACTCTAGTACCAACCAAGATCCAGATCTGTCTAGCCTCAGCCTCAGTCCTTAGCAAAGGTTTTTAAGGCCTACAGGAGCTAACCTAAGGATTATTGGACTTTGTGGTTAAAGCACCCGTGCTTGGGATAATTTTAGCCCTGGCTCAGTTCGCAGTGCGTTTTGTAAAAGAGAGAGGTAGAAGATTTATTTGTTTGGAGAGCTTTCTCTCTCTTTTTATTTTTAATTATAGCTTAGGATTGGCTTCTCAACACGGTCTGTATCAGATTCCTTGTTCCCATCATCAATCCTCTAGGGTCCATGGCAGTCGATGCTTTGAGATAGCACCGCCCATGGTAACCCCCAAAACCCTGGCTTTCGAGACTTTGAGATAATCCCGTCCATGGTGTTCCGTGGCCAAATTCAGACCCTGGCAATTAACACTTCGTGATAATGCCATCCATGAAATCTGAACTAGCAGAGTGCTTACATGCCCCCAGTAGGATATGTAAATATCCTAAGAGACAAGCACCGAGGAGATGATATTTTTTTACGCATCTTCGAGGGGAATTCCCCACCTCTCTGTGCTGGGAACTCGTCCAAATCAACTTGTGTTGATCGGTCGCTCCTACTCTAGGTGACATTTTCAGAAATTTTTCAACGCTTCTGCGTGATTTTGATAGTTATGCTTACTGAACCAGACTGTGTGTGTCAATTTTTGGGTGCTTAGGTTACTGAGTCTCATAAATCAAAAGTTAGTTAACGAGGCCAATTACTCCCTAAGCCTTGGACCTAATACTTAAGCTTTTCATTTTCCTCAACCTCTTGAGGAATATCTAGATCTTAATGGGTACTAAGAGGTTATCTAAGAATGCCTAAGGTTTGCGTTCTTACTAATCTCACTGTGCACTTTCCATTTCTTTTCCTGAATGAGGTCTAGAACTTAGGTTAACTCCTTAATTTCTTACTAATGACTATCTCTTTTCTTTCATTTTGTGCTCCTTTTTATCATTTTGTTCTTTTTCTCCTCCACAAAAATTTCTTTCCTCCTCTCATTTTATTATTCTTTTTTAAAAATTTTGTATGGTATTTTTAAAATTTTTTATGGTAGTTTTGGTATATGTGAATTTCTTTGTTTGAAACCTTTTCTTTGCACTTTCATACCCCCCATGCCTAAGATTTACAATGTCCTCATTGTAAATTAGGAGGGTTTTTATTTGGATTAGTTCATGCATTAGGACAGATGTTTTGATGAGTGAAAGGGTCAAGGTGACTGTTGCAGACGATTTCTAATCTCAGATGCAAGCACCTGAGGTGGAGTCGGCTGTCCTAAAGGATGAACCTTAAGTGCGAAGAGGTGTCAAAAAAGGTTTCAAGTTTTTCAAAAGAGAATGACGGGCTGCCTCCCGTTGAGCGCTGAGTTTTACGCCATCGACTGGGCGCAATATAGGATGGAGAGGGGATGGTCAAATCAACGGAGTTTTATAAGACAAGCACCTTGATTAAGAGCCTGGTTGGTCCAACCAGGTACTTGTTCAGCTCAGTAGGCTGATGATGCAGCCCAAACCCAATCAATCTGGTGGGTTGAAAAATGCAGATCAAGAGGTGTAGAACCCACCATATACTGTGAGGCTCGAACGGATGTGGAAGTGTGAATGTGGGGTTTGGCTGAGTCGAATCAGCCTGATCAGAGTAGGGATTCGTAAAATAATCAGTAATGATGCGGAAACCCTACAGGGGTGATCAGAAGATAATGGAGCATGGTCTTTAGTCTAATCAATGTTCGATACCCGGTGTATGTGAGGAACATCTGTAAACGGCTCAGTGGGAGGGGAATAGGAGTTGGGTCCGGTTGCAGGTTGGGGTTGAAGACGGATTGGTTCTGTATGTATGGAAGGGGTATCTTTAATGAGAATTGGGAATGAGGACTCTTCTAGGGATGAATGGCTGGTGGTCTCCTGTAGAGAGTCCTCTGGGTAACTATCAAGTGCCTGAAGAGTGTCTATAGGATGAAGGAAATCTAAATTGAGAAAAGATTTGAATTCTGGGTTACAATCACTCTTGGCATTTTCTGGTTTTAGTTCCTGAGGATCGAAAAGGAATGGTTCCATGTTACTAGAGCTTGATCTTAAATCAGTGATCTCGGGAATCGGGACCTCAGAGTTGGAGTCGGAGAATGAGTCAAGTGAACTGAGGTCGTAGTTTGGCAGAGTCTCTTCGAAATCATAATCAAATTCAAAGTTGTCGGAGAGTTTACAAAAATGAGATTCAAGATCATGATTTCCACCACAGAATAAATCACATGATGTGGATTCTGCAGCCTGACTGGGGTCTAGCCTAAAGGTGTTTTTTCTAGGCTCAAGTTCCAAGCTAGTGGGACAAACCGAGTTAAAACCCCATTTGTCCAATTCCTCGATTTCTGTATCGTATATTGGCATGACTTCTGGAAAGTTGATCTGATTTCCTGAGGAAAATGGAATATTCATCAAATAGGGGCCCAAAATCGTATTCATCATTGAAAATTTGATCTTCATTATGCAGGGCTTCGTAATCTTCCCAATAGGTCTCAACTCCAGATTCTAGGCTTAGGATGTGGGTGGAATTGCTAGAATCTAAGTCCGAATAACATTTGAGGGTCACCTTATCAGAATAAGGGGCAGGATTTACACCCTCAGGAGGTTCTCTTCTAATCTCATTATTGCAGGAGTTTTGGAATTCTAAGCTTGGTGATTCATGGGCTAGGGTTGGCTCAACATTATGTTCTCCTACAATTTCCCAACCTAATTCGATGTTGTCTTCTATTTGGGTTGGGAATCCACAACCATTCTATGCCTCAATCCCACGATCTGGGAAACCAGATTGATCCTTAATACTGTTCGAAGATGGTTCATCCTCTGTTTGTGGTATGTATGGGTATTTCTGGTCGATAGTTTGTTCCAGTAATCTCATCATCTCTACCCGTTTTTCAAGAGCATCTTGGTGTTGTTTCCAAAGTACAGGATTTATCATGCATTGAAGGTATTCAAATTTGTGTAATTTTTCTATCTCAATATATCCTAATAAGAGTATGTCTCGGGTTGATCCTTTTGTGACTTCTGTCAATAGACTTTGGGCACGATTTATGATCACGGCTGTGGTTGTTGGGACATCAACCTGAATGTTTTCTATTGATGTTAAGGGTTTATATTTAATTTTATAGAACTCAAGGGCATCCTCAACCATCCTATCTCTCATGGGTCTTTGTGATTCAAGTTTCTTGAAGGGTAATCCTAAGTAACTAAGCTGCATATTTGGATCAGGTGGTGGAATCAAGATGTAGAATCAGAAGTTGGATGTATAGTCAAGTTGTGCCATGATGGAGGAAGAGAGAGAACTAGGTTCTGAATTAGAAGTGGAGGGGTTATAGCACAAACAAGGGAGCTGAGGCTTGGCCTCGGGGAGAGTAGATTGTTAGAGGAGGTTTCAAGGACCTCCTACCAAACATACAATGATGGAGTGGATGAGTTTAGCAAGTGCTGGACCCAATCAAGACACCCAGAATTTTGGGTGACTATAGAGGTTCGGGGAGGATAGACCCCTTGATCAAAAGATCGTCCACCTGAGAATTACCTGGGCAGCCAGAGAGGGTGAGTCCCATGAAAACCCCTACACGGTAGAGCACCCCCACGGGTTACAGGGTTTCCCCCACCCGACCTCTCTTGTCACTGAGATTCCAGGTAGACCAGAATGGGGACCTTGACCTCTTAAGTCTACCACTTTTAGTTAAGATCAAGGTGCTTAGGTTTTCACTTGAACTTTAACCTTTTGAGTGCAAAGAGTGACCTAAGTTCAAGGTTGGTTGACCCAAGGGGTCAACTTCACCTACTAGTTCCTTTGAGAGTTTATTAGTTCTTTGTCTTTTAGGGTTCAAGTGTTTTTAAGAGCCAAATTTCTTAGGGTTTCTCTAAATAGGTGCTTTCAAACAATAGCTTGGGCACACTTCTTTTGGGAATTCTCAATTCTTGCTTAGAAAGTGTCTCTAAAACCCTAATTTTGAATCTTATATTGGCTCTACTTGGTCCAGTTAGTTTCCTTTAGATTGGGTAATTAGGGCTTAAGTAAGAAGGTGTTAGCTCTAAATACTTTTAATGGATGTACAGATAGAGTATGTTGAAACTGAAAAACAAGCAACTATTGTGGTTTACTAAGTATAGAAGACAGGTTATTCCTAGATAGCTTTTTTTTTTTCTTTTTCTTCCTCTTGAGAATTTAGGGGTTTAAATAAGAGGATAGAAAATTACCTGTCCTTGGTGTGGTTGTTGTGCGGCTGCTTGTTTTCCTCTTGATCTCCTGTGCCTGCACAACAAAAGAGAAGAGATTAGTCAATAGAAAGTCAAAAATTTATGAATTAATAGCTTCTAGAATAGCCGTTGCTCCCCAGCAACGGCGCCAAAAATTGGTGATGCAACTTTCTTGTCGATGTGTTATTATATGCGTTGTAGTATAGAACAAGAGCGGTTACCAGTCTAATATGATTTATTACTCGAAATAGAAAGATTCCCGAGGTCGAACTCAGGGAGCAAACTATAATTATAGAAACATATGAATTCACAATATAATGTTTTACAAAAAAGTAAGTCAAAGGAGAGAAAGAGAGAGAGTTTGGCTTGTTCTTCTTCTCTGCTTTGTCTTCTTTCCCTTCTTTTTTTTTCTTTCTTCTCTGCGTCTTCTTCATCTCTTTTCTTTCTTTTCTTCTTGCTGCGGCTGTCCTTCTTCTTCTTCTCTGCTTCCTCTTTCTCTTTTCTTCTTAGTTTCTTCTTTCTTTTTCTTCAGCCTGCCTTCTTCTTCTTTCTTTGCTTCTGCGGTTCCTCTTTCTCTTTTCTTCTTCTCTTGCTGCTGACACTCCTCTTTCGCCGACGTCTAATTCAGCGCTCAGACGTCTTAATCGTTCGGTCACTACAGTGCAACTCCTCCTCTTTGTCTTCAGCTTCTTTCCTTCTTCTTCCCTTTCTTTCTTCTTCTTCAGCCTTTCTCTCTTTCATGCGGCTAAGTCTCAGCTGTTGCCTCTTCTCCTTCATTCTTCCCTGCGCACACACGCAATCATCAGTGCAAAACCTACCCCCTACCCCTTTCCCCGCATCTCTCTCACTCTCTGGATCTCTCTTTAGGAAGCTCTCCCAGAGCTGGGTAATCGGGTCGGGTCGCGTGCTCAGGTCCAGGCGCACCAGCGTGGGTGGTGCACGAGGAGTGCACAGGAGGGTGTCGGGTCGGGTCACCAGGTCCGCATGGGCAGTGCCGCAGACGAGGCGGGTGAGTAGGTGAGGGACCTCACCCCGTGTGCTTTCAGAGGCGATAAGCCGAAAGCACAAAATCAATTTAACTGTGGGCGAGAGGCCACACACTTACGAGGTGGGACTAAAGTCCCACCTCCAATTTCGGGCACCCGCAAGAGGAAGCTTCGCGCAATTGGGGCCGCAGCGAAGGCTCGCGACCCCAATTGAGTGCCTGGGCGTGAGCATGAGGGTGTTCCGTAGCTGCTGGACCTGAGGGCCTAGGGCACTGCAGCCTGGAGTAGCTCCCGAAGCAGCTTCACCTGTTCGTCAATGGCGGCGAGGAGGGTGACATCTGAAACATGCAGACGGCCTCGCGGCCACGTCAAAAAGTTCCAGGGTGGTTCGCCAGAGTGTGGCGAGTGTGGTGCGGGGGTCGGCGAGGCGCGAGAGTGCCTGTGGCCGTGCACCTAGGGCACTCTACGTGCCTGCGAATGGGTGTGTTCGGAAGGAGGTCTGGAGGGGTGTTGGCGGCCAATGGAGATGGGGAAACTGGTCAGGGAGTGATGGTGGAGCTTCTGGGCTTGTCAGTGAGGGGTGGAAAGATCTGTGGAAGTGGGGCGATCTCGCCGGAGATGGTGGCCGGAAGTGAGGAAGATGGCGATGGACAGTGACGGTCGGTGGGTGAAAAGTGTAAATTAGGAAGGGGGAAATAGCAGGGAGAGTAAGGAGAAAATTTCTACCCACTTAGTCAACGAAGGGGGAGAGGGAGCTGCCCGGTGCGTGCCTGCCGGAGTTGAGGACGAGGGTGCCTAGGAGGGGGTTATCGGCGACGAGGAGGAGATCTGAGGACGTCAGCTGGTGCGGCTTGGCGTGGGAAGACGGGGCAGAGTGGGCTCTGCTGCAAGTATGGCAGCAGAGTGACGAGGAGGAGGAGGAGAGTTTGCCGGAAGCTTGGGTAGTCTGACCGGAGAGAGAGGAGACGAAGGAGGGGGAGTTTCTCGGTCAGAACTAGCTTGCCTTGGACGGTAGCCCCTGCCGCTCCTTATAAAGGTGCTGGCGAGGAGAGCGGCCCGAGGGAGCGACATGCAGAGCACGTCAGAGATGGCCGGAGAAGGAGACCCATGCCTGTCGTGCATTCACACAAGAGGCATGGGCGGTTGCAGGACACAGGGGAGGGTCCCTACGACAGAGGACGACGCAGGGAACCTCCCGTTCGTTCCTCAGAACAGGTGCCATGCCCTGCGGGGCGCCATCCTCTGCGCAAGGTCGCCGGAGGTATGGCACTGCTCAGAATGGCAGGGAGGACCATTCTGCAAAGAATGACGATAAAGATAGGGGGCAATGTGTAAGGGTTTCAAAAGATAAGGGTCAAAAAGTAATTCAAGAGGACCAATTTGTAAAGTTGGTCAAGATGGCCTTTTCTTAGGCCCAAATTTTTATACCAACCTAATTTGAACCTAAGGATTTTAATGGTAAAATTTGATTTTAGGTTTGATCATGTTTGATCGGTCAATTTGCGTAAAAACCCAAACTAAGTGATAAATTGGGCATGGTTCTCAATTTAGGTCAAAATAATTTGCGAAGGCTAAACTGAAGGTTTAAACCCTAGGAAATATTTTTCTATGAATTTTAAAGGGTTTAGTTGATTTTTATCCTACCTCGAACCTCATGAATTAAAGCGGGTTTGTTTTAGGGTTACAGGATGTCATTTAATTCCTAGAAGTTGCTATAACCCTTTTCAGATCAGATCATCCCACTTCCTTTCTTGTTAAGCTTATTTGACCTGTGTTTAGACCCTTAGATACCTTGTTTGTGTACTGCATTGGTAAAATTACAGTTTTACCCCTTATGATTTGTTTTATTCTTTACTTCAAAATCCTCTGAGTTAGGCTTCTCTTTAGGTTTTGTAGGAGCTTCTTCACACTTATTTAGATTAAATTATGCTAGTTAGGGTTCATGATGAGGCTCTCATCAAGCAGATATCAAGCATTCAGAATATCATAATTTTATTGCATTCATAAGCAGTTTTCAAAGTAGAAAGTACTATGCTAAAGAGAGAGAGAGCAGATAGATAGAAGGAGAGGGAGATAGAGAGATAGAGAGAGAGAGAGAGAGAGATAGAAAGTGCAGAGAGACGACGCCGCTTGTATGATGCTTGTGCGAGGTGCGGCAACACCTCAGATCCAAAGTGTCGGGACGAAGTTGCAAAGGGACGGAGAATTGCAGAGAAGATGGTAGAAGGGATCTAGAGTTGATGGGAGAGAGAGATGCTTCAACTAAGGGGCCCTAGGTCTTATTTTATAGTTTTGATGGAGGGAAAAAGGGATATTTTAGCCTTAAAATCATCCAACAACTATTATTTGATCAGATCCCTTGATCGGGAGATCAACAACTCTGATTTGGCCTCAAAATACCTTCATTTGCGCCTAAAACGCTCGGATTCAACCTAGTGGAGACACATGGCAGCCGTTGCATCATCGATCTTCGATCACACGGCTCTGATTTCTCCTCACGCATGCACTTATCTTCTTCCCCCACCGCTCGCCTTCAAAACCCGCCTCAATGTCAACTGTCTGATCGTAACGAGCGTCACTGCCTTAACGTCGAAGCAATCACGTGAGATCATGTGTACCCACTACCCGCTCTAATCGCGCAATTGTATCCTCTTCAATTTCACACAACGCAGGGCTCGAACCCGCATCCCGCGCTTGCACGCATGCACACGAACCAATGCACTACGCAAACCTTTTGTTATATATACTTGTTTGTTTATATTTATGCTTATCCATTCTGGGCAGGCGACGTAGCACACTCATGGCCGTTGGATGAAGATCTAATGGCCCAAAGCATGCGGTGCGGCCTTCCTAGATGGGGCGATGGTGAGGGAGAGGCTGTGATGGCGCCACGTGGCACCATCATGGTCTTCCATCTTCTTTTCTTTGTATCTGGTGTGATGTAGACCTCCGATCGGGTTGATTTTTATGCCATTGGACTGCGATCGTCGATTCTGATTCATCCGTGTAGTTGGATTCTTGATCTGAGGCTCGAATCTTTGTCCTTTGGCTCCATCATCTCCATTCTTCTATGGACTGCACACGATGCTTTAGTTGTCTGATCGGGACGATTTTGGAAGCATTAGACTCCCGTCCTCGTTCTAATCAGATCTGTCCAATCTAATCTGCATCCGTGACTTTGAATCATCTGTGATTAAAATCATCTCTCTTTTAGGTTATAAAATGACGATATTATCCATGTGACTAATAAACTAGCTATTATGCAAATTACAATGCCCATGAATGCATTATTCCTAAGTTATGCTAGAATCTGGCTGAATTCAGGTGATTTAGGTTGCATGATTGCTGTGCAATCATCACCATGCACCACCACGTCGGAGATGTCGGAGTACACATAGACCACAGTGTCTGCGACATTTACGATGCACGTTCCTTAGACCATGGTGAATATGAAGGTGGAAGGGGGGGCTGATGGATGCCCTTTGGTGATCCTCCCCCTCTTCTTTTCTTCTTAAATTTTCCAATCAAATTGCTTCAATCAAGGGACTACTTTGAATCCCTTCCTGAAATAGTCTTGACTAAGAAGGAAAATTGGTTGGCTTTTGTTGGATTGATCACCATCCTGGTAATTGATAAATGCCAGTTTATCATCATTCTTATGCCCTAAAATAGGTCTAGCTCTTAGGATTTTAGCTCTGCAATCAGGTTTCTAGGTTGCATGTAGGCATTCTCCTAGGTTAGGCATGCATTGCATAGTTTTTGTATTTTTAATGTGTTTATTTGAGTGTCAAGGATAAGTAGAGAGTCAGATCCCATAAACCCTAGTACCCAAGAAGGCAGAAGATGAAGAAGAAGCTCATCCCAGCTGGATCCCAGTTCATTCTAGTTGTATCAACCTATTCTCAACTCCATACAGCTCACCTCAGCTGAATGGTAGCCCAAGCTAGTTCACCTCAACTCCATTCAGCTTACCTCACCTAAATGGAAGCTAAAACTAGCTTAATTCAATTGATCCCATCTCCCCTTTAGCTCCAGCCAGTTTACTGAAGCTCCATTTGACTTAGCTTAGATACTAGTCATCAACTAACTAAGCTAAATCAGCTGTAAAGTCATCACCCAGCTCAAGCCAACTCAACTCCAGCTCCCGAAGGCCAAACTTAGCTCAACTTAGTTAAGCTTAGCTATTTGACCTAAGCTAGCTACTCTAGCTAGCTAGGTAGCCTTCGAGAAGATCAATCTTAGCTCACCTCAGCTCAAACCTAAAGGAATTAGGCTCAATTTAGCTTGCTAGCAAAGAACCAACAGCTAAGCTAGCTATTGAGCTCTTCTCCAGTTCTCTTCAGCAGCAGCTCAATTCAGCTCCTTCTCAGCAAACAACTTCCTCCTCCATTCATCCACTAGCTCAGCTCTTACTCCCCTACCTTTGCCAACCTTGAACCCTAAGCCAGCTCCACCTCGACTCTACTCAAAGACTACCACTTAAGCTACCTACCTCCACTCCAACATGGTGCCACCATGTACACACCTCTTCACACCACCACCAACTCCAAGAGCCACCAAAAAGTGGCACCAATCACCCCACGTAACCACCCACATATGGCGCCAATTCTTTCCTCCAAAATCCGATTAATCTCCACCATCCATCATCCATAAAACCCATCCCAACCCTTGAATTGTTTATGCCAACCAACCCTTCTAGAAGACCCTTATTTTGGCACCAACTATGGCCTTAACCACCACCTTGACTCCACCCCTTCCACCCATAACTACCACCTAAGAACCCTTTGGGTTGGTGCCAATTAACCCCATCCATTGGATCCCTTAACCACCCTCCAAAACCTATCCTAGCCGTCCACCTATTCCAATGCCAACCCCCCCCCCCCCCCCACCACTCTTATTAATACCTCATCTAACCACCACTAAAACCTTATCCTTGGCTAAAGAATCAAGTGCACATATCCCCCCTATAGTCTACCCTATTCAGCCAATGAGAAGAGTAGAAGAAGAAGAAGATTAAGGGGGAATACACTTGCCCCCTTGGTGCCTTCATCTCCTTCTCTTCTACCTTGTGTCCACTCCAAGCCAAAAGATAAAGCCACCAAGGAGGATGGCTACGCAAGAGGAGGTTTGAGGGTGGAACTCATCCACGGTGACGAGGAGTAAAGGCATGCCCATCAAAGGCTTGCCAGGAGGAGGATCTTCATCAACACTTGGAGGAGCATTTCAAGGAAGGAGAAGAAGGAGCCTTTCTAAGCCCAAGAGTAATTGAGCTTAGAGTAAGACCTCCTTCTTCCTCATCATTATCATCTAGAGAATTTCTTATTTTTACATTTTTTACATTTGTAGTATGATGTGAACGCCATCATGAGCCATAACTAGCTCATTTTGATCTAATTAAGTCAGTAAATGCTCCTACATAACTACTAGAGAACCATAATTCACTGTAAATCCATTTTGAGAAAAAGATAAGAAAATAGGGTTAAAAATGTAATTTTACCATCATATCGTAAATGAAGTACAACCATGGATTTTCTTAGAGGTTAATTAAGGGTTAAATGGTCCCAAAAGGCTAACAAGTGGGTTAAAACAGATAGAAAAGGGTTTTCGTGTATTTTGAGAATTGAATGACTTCTGAAACCCTAAAAACAGATCCGCTTAATTAACTGAGGTTCTGATTAGGATAAAATTCACCTAAACCCTCTAAAATTCATAGAAAAATATTCTCTACGGTTTGGTACTCTCAATTTGACCATCAGAATCCATCTTGACCTAAAATAGAGTCTCAAACTGACTTTTACCCTAATTTAGACTTTTACATAAATTACCCCATCAAACGAGGTCAAAACCTAAATCTAACTTCACCATTAGATTCCTTGGATCCAAATTAGGTTTGTACCAAAATTTGGACCCAATCTGAGATCATCTTAACCAAGTTTGCATTTTGGTTCAGTTAGACTCTTTCTATTTCATTCAGACCCCTAACTTTCGAATTCCTTACAAAAAGGCCCCTATCTTTGTCGTCACTCTTTGCAAATAGGTCCCTCCACCATTATCGCGGAGGAATCCTACTCCAGTGACCTTCGACTAGGGATTTCTTTCTGATTGATTAGCGAATCCCTTCCAAAATTGGAAGAGAGATTCTTAAGAGATTTCCCTACAATTTGGCCACATCTTGGGCTCCAATTCTCGCCCAAATCCTAATACGAACTCGTGACGCATTTGGGTTTCCAGCGATAATTCCTATCTTGGAAGCTTGGCTTCCAAGCTCAAAACCTCCTCCTGAACCCTATAAAAAGATCCCCAAGGCACGGCCATGGAGAGTAGCTAATTTTGAGGCCAAAAAGCTCTTCCCAACCCTACCTCCAGCCTCCTCCGACCTAGCTCCAGTGAGCATCTCCCTCTGTCGTCCTACGGCCTCCCAATGGCCAAATTGGGAGCGTCTCCTTCCTCCCCGACTTCCTCCGCCTCTCGACAACCAACTCAGAGGCATCCTAGCCCTTTCATCCTCGCCGTCTCCCTCATCGGAAAACCCTTCGTCCATGGCGCCGGCCAACCACAGTCGACGTCGCCCAACCTCTTTCGTCCCTAATACTAGGTCCTATAACTCTTCCTTCCCCTCTACTTCCTCTTCCTTTCTTCTATCATTCAATTCGACCCTCGATGCCGTCGTTCACCCTCATCTTCTCCATCTCCGACCTCTCCTCCGGCGAGGTGTATCCACCGCTACACTCCTCCATCCGCCTCGCCAACCACCTCATAACCTTCACCTCAACTCCACCAACCAAACCCCTCTCCTTATTTGCCATTCCATCCACCCAAACACCTCCCTGAACAACCCATCATCCTCCGGCCAGTTCCGTCTCTGCCAACCACCTACACGCACTCTCACTCCACGCTACACCCACCAAAATATTTGTCATGATCCGGCGAAGGTCCTGAAGTGTTTAACTTGGCCACATGGCTGTATTCTTCCTTTCAAGTGTTCGCCGTGTCTCCGCCTCCCTCCACCCATCGCTACCGTGTTCTTCGAGTTCACAGCCATGCAAACTCCAGGCCACACCCTCTAGGTGCTGCGGCTTTTTGCTCAAGGCACGTGCCCAAGTCTCTAATTGGGTGAGATACCATCAATAGCTGCTGCAATCAAATGAAGAGCCACCTGCAAATGCTCGCGCTAAACCCTCAGTGGGATAGTCCCACATCGAAAGCCACTAAAGCGGAGCATACACTTAAATTGATTTTCTGCATAGGCCATATTGCCTCAAGACCATAGGGGGTTGAGGTCCCCCGCACACCCTACTCACGCCTCGCCCGTGGCACTGTTCCACACAGGCTTGATCTGGTTACCCGCCTAAGCCCACACCTCGGCTACCACCCACGCCGGTAGCCTTGGTCCCAGGTACGCTCTTGCCTGAATCTGACTACCCGATACTGTGTGTGGCCTTGGGAAGGCAAGAAAGAGAAGAGCCCAAAGAGAAAGGAAAGAGAGCGCGAGGTTGGGGGGTTTTGCTACAAAGAATAACAGCAGACACTTAGTCATTTGAAGAAGGATCCCCCTCTATGTGTGAAGAAGAGACGAAGAGAAAGAAAAGAAAAGAGAAGTCAAGGCAGAAGAAGAAGAGGCACGTAGAGCTAAGGAGAAGAGACAGAAGTCAAGGAAGAAGGAAAGAAGAAGAAAGCAGAAGCTGAAGAAGAGAAGAAGAAGATAGATTAAGTTGTCTGGTCATTAGACCCAATGACTAATTTGAGGATTGACGCTTGATATGTTGAAACATTGAATGCTTGATATATATATACATATTCTTAGAGAACAATTGGTGATTTAAATCACCATTATTTTAGCTTCTCTACCCTTTTATTACCTCACAATACATGAGAATCCATTGAATATCTAAAAGTGACAGATTAGTATTTAGTGAATATCGTTTTGTGGTTTAAATTCTTGTGCTCATTTACAGTATTTGAGATTAGTGTATGTATTCCTATTTGCTTCCTGTATTCGACCTCGGACTTTCATTCGAGTAATAAATTTATTTGTTTGAACACTATTTTGGCTATATTACAACGAAGCAATTTTAAAACACCGATTTATCGCTCGAACATAGTAGAACCATTCCACTACAAATCTTTGTAAAATAATTTTTCTCCCTTAATACAAGTTGCCTTTCTTCTTGTTGCAATTTATTTACTTGCTTTTCTTTTCATTTAGCTTAGTGCAGTCACACGCTCTCTCTAATTATCCTAGGACTGGTGAGCTTAGAAAGAAATCCTTTTTGTCACTTAGGCTCTAGTTTGTAGGGTATTTTCTTATTTCGCATACTTGTATCTCATAGCCTGTTATTTCAAAAAACCCTAAAAGCTATAAAAATCAAAAAGAAAAAAAGGACAAAAAAAAGAGATTTCCTTATCATAAGCAAGAGTATTTTTTAATTTACAATTCGCCTCCCTTGGGACGACCTGAATGCTCTTCAAGTACTCGATCTTTACAAATTTAAAAGCAATTGAGATTTCGTGTGTTACAATGACTAAAAAGCGCATTTAGAAATCACACGATTTTCGCAACTACTTTTTTGTGCCATTACTGAGGAGGTGCAACTTTGCATTACATTTATTCTCTTTCTTAATACGCAAATGCCATCCCTGTCTCCTTTTAATTTCATGCGTGCAGGTATCTACAAGAAGAAAGCAGGTTTTTGGAGCGAGAGCTTAAAGTACCTCTTCTTCCTACGGATTCACGAGATTAGTTACCTTTTCTTATTACATAACTGTTAAAAATTATCAAAAAAATATTAAAGTAGGCTTTCAATATAGAAAACATAAAAATTTTATAGGGTGGTGATTTTTAAAATCAATTGGTTGCTTATTTGACTTGTTTACCACCACCCTACTCAAAGTGTTGGTGTCTTGATTTTCGGATCCAAATAGACTTTAAAAATCAATTCTAGACACCACAAGCCTCCTAAAATCGTGAAATTTCACCCAAAGGTTCCAAATTAAGCCAGGAACATACATAATAAATTTCAAAGCATTTGTACTTGTAGAAAAGTTTTAAAAATTTGTGAACCACAAAGGGGCCAACCCTTCTGTTTTCATTATTTTGCTACTATTCACAAATTTTAAGAATTTTTTTGCTCGTCCAATTTCTCTAAGATTTAGTTTTCTAGAATCCTTGGAAAATTCCACACAACATATAAATCCTAAAAATTATTGGCGGCCGATGGTTCTATTGAAAAGTCTAAAATATCTAGGGGTATCATTTCTGGACTTGACACCAGTACAAAGAAAAATTCCAAAGAAATAGCAAAGAAATTTCCTAAAATCACAAAAAAATATATTTTGGAATCCTTGTTTGATTTCTTTTCAGTAGCAGTATTTCTTGCTTTGTTTGAACCACTACTTAAAAAGAAAAGCCTGAAAAGATTCATTGATAGTTAATTTTCTACCTAGGGTTCAAATCAATTAGAGTTTCTTTTCATTTTTTAGTCCCACAATCTATAGAGGAGATCTATCATCATCGATACAACTTGTTTCCTTGTGATTGTGGAATTCAAACTTGTTTGAAAACATGACAAGAAAGCCCTAAAATACAGTAAACAGTATCAAACCCTAAAAGGCGAAAAACAACAAAAATTGTGTGACAACCTCCTATTTTGGCATTGGACTCACTCCATCCAATCCACACACACTAAAAAAAAATAGAAATAACTGGGCATTTACCCCAATGAACGCCCTCGACATTCCCGTGCACATTCAGGTATCACAAGCCCCTCAGCAACGCCATTACCTTTCTAAAGGGGCACCATCTCTCGCCTTGCCAACGATTGGATTTTCATCCAAAGGTTGAGCTCGTGCCATGTCGCCTAAGCCAGGATCAATCATGGCCATTGGATCATGCATCAACGATCTAGATTCGCCTCCAACTCCCACAACTTAGTGGCGAGGGGGGGCTCCTCTCAAGAGTGGGGTACAAGTTTGAATCCCTTTACGCCCCTCTCCTAAGCACACACCAAATTGAAAATCCCACCAATCAATGCAAGATGAACGATGGGAGAGCAGCCACGTCGATGCTCAATTGCGCCTCACCACCCCAGCATGTGCACCTTTGCACGTTCTTAACAGTTGATTGACGTGCGCGTGTCGTGTTTGTTTAGAAGAGTCATTATAGCTTGCGCTCTCAACGTCGGTTTTAAAATAAAGAAACGGACGTGAGTCCGAGTGTCGATCTCAGGGAGGCGTGAAAATCGGATTTCTCTTGTCACTTAATGTCACTAAAATAATGGGTTTTTGCTTGCGAAAAGTTGTGGGTGAAAAGTGAGTGAGAGAGAGAGAGAGAAGAGAGAGAGATTAGGGTTAGAATTGTTTCATTCGCAATATGCAACTTGAATAGAAAATAGAGCAAGCAATTGAATAGAAAACAACTTCATTTAACATGCAACTTTAGTTCATAATTACAACACTAGATAAATGCTTGAACATAAGTAAAGTAAAGCTTAAAAGAAGGAAAGAGAGAGAGAGAGAGTGGACGGCGAGGCAGCCACGGTGGTGGAGAGGGCTCCGTCGGCGGCTCGTCGTCTTCGACGATTACAAAAGGGCTTAAAGGTAGCTAGGAGGGAGATAGAACACTTGCAAGTGTAGTGAATGCCTTCCATGGGTGGTTGGAAGGGGTTTAAATAGGAAGAACGGCTTTCCAAATGAAAAAGGGGTTTTAGCGACGTCCGAGACATCGCTAAAACCCTTCCCAAAATGTCAATGAAGGCCCCTGCCCGCCGGTCGCTCGCGCGCGCCTTGTGCTTCTTCGCGCCTGATCCGCGTGTGTATGTCGTAAGCCGTCCGATCGAAGATCGAACGGCTTAGATTCCATCGAGGCACGCGCCTGGATCGCGCCCACGCCCCCGCGTCATCACGCACGTCTGGTCAAGGCACATCTACAGGCGCCACGTCTCGCAATCGCGCCCGTTCGCTGCTGATCGGGCCATCCAATTTCACCCGTGCGCGCCTTCGCCTCGCAATTTCTGCGCAGTGCGCTTCGAGCCCGCATCGCGTGAGCGCAAGTGAGCGCTTCGACCGCTGCGCTACACCTGCTGCTTTGTCGTGGCCAGGGCAAGCGCACGAGCGGCTCTCAACCGTTCGATCGAAGATCGACGGCTGAGATTCGTCCTCCGGGTGAAGGCGAGATCGGTCGGTGGTCTGGATGCAGCAAGCGAGCTCCACGTGGCGCGTCGTGGGCCGTTGATCATCAGATCAATGGTCAGAACTTTTTGGGCCCATTGTGGGAGCTCCGGATGTCGGATTTAGCCGATTTCGAGTCCGTTGGACTCCGTTCGTCGCTCTGAATCCATCTGTGTAGTC
Source organism: Thalassia testudinum (assembly GCA_037157565.1). NCBI lineage: Eukaryota > Viridiplantae > Streptophyta > Magnoliopsida > Alismatales > Hydrocharitaceae > Thalassia > Thalassia testudinum. Next base: position 28,875,617 of record JAZHRO010000047.1, on the reverse strand, counting down.
CGATTGCTCATCTGAGGCCTGCTTTGACAAGTACTTATACAAATGGCCATTAATACTATTTTATAAGCAATCTTGATGTATGATTCATGCAATGCTCCTATTCTATTTATGATGTGTTATCTGTGCATTTTGTTCTTAAGATGGACCCCATTTAACAGAATTATCACCCCAAGATGCAGTGTTATCATAACCCCAACATGCGCACCTTTGCACGTTCTTAACAGTCGATCAAAGATCAAGCAATGTAGGAGACTCCACATGGCCACACAAATGGAGAGGCGTGCGATGACGCACCACCACACTCGAGGAGGGTGCAATCTACTAAGCATGACATGTGCATCCTCAACCCTCTGATGAGCATCGAACAACCATGAATGCTCCTCATGAAGCCAGCTACACGTGCACTATGTACAATGCGCGAGCGCGTATGTGGGCGCATACGCAGGCACTATGTATAGGCCTTGCTATGCACAGTGCCTTCATCGCCTAGTCGTGTCAAATGACGTGCCACCACCTATATAAACTGCCCTACACCTCCCATTCTTAAACCATCCCTTCCTACATCTTCCTACCCCTCTCTAGAGCTTGGGAAGTAGTCTTGAGCCAGTCCCAAGCCTGGGATGCTTCACTAGAGTGCAAAAATAAATTTTATTTCCATCCCCTCCTCCCAATTCGTAAAACACCTTTGGTCACCCTCTCACCTCTGTTCCGGAAGTAGATCCTGTGACGGCGACACCCTGCCTCGTCCTCCCTTTATTCAAGATTCATCCTCCCTCTGTCTCCATCCTCGCCCTTCCATGCATCGTCCGATCGACTCATTCCCCAAGCAACCGTCAAGGGGGAATTCATTTTGCACATTATTTTCTTGTAATAAACATTGAAGCATTTATCTAGAAATTATTTATGCACACACTCTCTCTTCTCTCTTCTTGCTTTATTTGTTGAGTAGAGTAGCTTAGATAGATTTTTATATGATCTACTTATCTAAAAATACCAAAAAAATAGAAATAACAAAAAAATCCCAAAAATAAATAAATCAACATGGTTCTCTACAAAATCAAACATTAGCATCCCTGTGTTCAACCTGGGACTCACCATCCCGATTATAAATATTATCTGATACGTTGAAATCTTCTACAAAAATATGACGACTCAGCTTTCTCTCTCCTGAAACCCTAAATCCTGATTTCTTCGCACAAATTTCTAGCAACCATTTAAGCCACATAATTCCACTTCATCTAAACCCACCATCATAAAAATCCAAAGGCCCCCGTTCACCCACCATATGGCCGACACCCCCTTGTTCATTTAACCACCATTAGATGCCCCTCTAAACGCTTGAGTTGATCTTGAAGTGGTGGACACATCCTAGCCTTTCACTTAATCCAATGGTCAACATTATCCTACAATCCTATAAAAACACCTAGCATCTTTCACCTTCACATGATTCCTTCCTAAGCTTAGTTAATTATTTAGTCTACATCCTTAGTCTACCATAGCCTCACCTACATAGTCCACGCCTACCACCATATCGCCCTCTCCCATGGTCGTCCACCTCCATTAATTGATCACATTCACTTCCATGTTATTGCCCTTCCTCCACCTTTATATAGAAAACCTCTCGTGGTGTCCTTCTTCCTCTTCCTCCACATCACTTGGGTGGCTTTGCTGCAGCTCTTCCGATCTTCTCATCTCCTTACCAATTGCACAAAGCTGAAGCTCCTCAAGCATCTTCATATAAGCATCCCTCAAGTGACTTCATAACTCTCTCTACACTTTATTCTCTCTCTTTTGTTTATGTTTCCTTTATATTTTTAACATTCTTAGATTTGTAAAAACTTTTTATTATCAATATAAGCATTCCTTGAGTTTTTCCATATTTGCAATTCGGCTTGTGGTTTGGTATTCATTATGTTTTATATTCTATTTCAAAAACAAAAAATTTGGATATGAAAAATGATAAAAAAAAATAACGAAAGGTTTGGAAATGAGTGATTGCCTCCTTACATTCAACCTTGACTTCGTTTGTTCAAAATTAATTTGATTGATCTCTACTTTATCGCACTACAACAATTTCAAACTTTAAAATTATGATTATTTTTGCACTATCACCAAGCTTGCCTTTCGTGCTAGTGAGGCAGGCATTCTTTAGGACTTTACAGTAAGCTCGACGCATTGGGTGCCGACACACATCCTCTAGTATGCAGATGATATGATTTTCTTTTTGGTAGAGCTACTAATTGATCTGAACGGTTCGAATTTGACTCGAATTCGTTCGATAACATATTCGATAAAAGTTCGTTCGAAAAAAAACGAACTGAACATGAACATTAAAATTATAGTCATTAGGTTAACGAATCAAATATAAACTTAGTGTACGTTCGTTCGATAAAAATTTAAATTCGAAAATACATACAAACAAAAATATATATGATATAATTATACATTCACGTGGATATAAAAAATTCATTTGATTAAAAAAAAATAACTCTCCCCTCCCTACCTCAAAAGCAAAAAAAAAGAAAAAGAAAAAACAAACAAAACTCGAACCCACGAGACCAAACCTGCTCCTCCCACTCTCCTCAAACTCAAGTCTCTATTCTCGAAGACCTCAGGTCCTCAAGCCCTCCCCTCCCCTCGCTAACAAGTCATGAGTGCCACTCCCACACAACCAAAAAGCCTAAGCCCTAACCCCATCGTCGCCATAGGCCCGCTGCCCAAACCTCCACCCGCTTCATCAGCGGCTCTGTCCTCGTCGACGACGTCCTTGAGGTAAGCTCCTCCAGCCTTCGGTGTCCGATCCTACTGCCCCGGTCCTCCCTCAATCGACGACAACCCTCCACCCTCTGACCACCGACCACCCTCCTCCCCTCCCTTCCTTTCCACTCCACCCACTAACCCACCCTCCGACCATCCTCCCCCCCTACCCTACACTCCTTCGGTCCTCAGCCTGCACTACTCCAATCACCCTCCTCCACTCCTCCGATCCTCCCCTAGCTCTACCTCCCTTCTCCCTCCAACCACCCTCCGGCCTACTCTACCTCCCTCCACCCTCCAACCAAACCACCCTCCTCCCTTGCCCTCCACTCCTCCATCCTCCCCTTCCTCCGAGGCTCCGCCCACCCTCTTTCCTATTTCTCATCCTCTTGTTTTTTTTTTTGTAAAAATAGGTGATCCATTATGAGCTGCCAAACAGCCCTCAGATTTTGTTAGTTGATCTGGTCGAATAGAAAGAGCTGGAAAATATGATTACTTTTTTTCCGTTTTGGTCTATGGTTAGCAAAATTCATGTGAATAATCTTTCCACATTTCTATGTTTTTCATGTCTCTCTCAATGGCTTATGCCCTTTTTCTTTTTTTTTCTAGTTAACAAAGCTAATACCATCTTCAATGGAGTCTGACCTGCTTTATACGTTATGACTGGGAAAAGCACAAGGGATTGTTTCCACAACCAGTGGCTTCAAAATTTTCCAAGTCATGTTCTCCATCTTTTTATTCTTGCAATCACACCCGTTCTCCTTAACTTGTGAAGCTACTTTACTGTCAATAGTGATGAATCGTATAACTTGTTTCACACAAACATGCCTTACTACATTCTTGAGGCATTTTGTTTACTCATCATGAAAGAAAAGTTTGCAGCAATTATTTGGGTGGGTATCAACTGGATAACTACCCTTTCTCTTTTCCAAAAAAAAGTTTGTAGCAATTCTTAAAGAGTAAGTTAAGCACATTTTACTTATGAGCATTAAAAACATCCTAATCATGGCAGCATTTAAAATATGAGCTCTCTCATCACTCTTCCCCAACTGTCCACTAAAAGCACAGAAAGCTGAAATCAGCTTGGGTAAAATACAAACACATACTATTCTTTCACGTTCTTTAATTTGATGTAAATTGATTATCAGTTTTCACAATTCTGATGCATTGTGAGCACAAGACAGATTATTTAAGAAGACAAGTAAAGAAATCAAAATTTTGGCATGAAAAGGGTCAAAGTTTTGAAGAAAATAACCTATAGAATATCATATCACCTGTAGCACCAAATTTAGAAGAATATTGATCTTATGAGTTTTGTTCTCTGTTAGTTCACTCAATTGTGTTCTAGGTAGGAATGGAAGGATATCAATTGGAAGCTTTAGGTACCGTAGATAGCAGCATCATTTCTGTTCCTTTTTTTGTGAGGAGAAAGGGATGTTAGCATTATTTCACAAGAAAACCTTTTTTGATGGGGTCTTTCCCAATAAAATTACATATGAGTATTTGCTTTGATTTTCCATCCTATCCGACATTTTGAGGTATGTTTCCGCAGTTCTGTACTTCCTCATGTTTTATTTGTTTCTACAGTTCTGAGGTATGTTAAGATGGGGACTCCTTTGTATGTTAGGCTGTCAGCTTTGATTCTATATTCCTCAAGCTTTTTAAGTCTCACAAATCCCTTTCCTACTTTGTTCAGGTTTTGGAATTCCTTAGGTTGCTAGTGAAATGGGAGAAGTCTGCTCTTTGAGAAAAAAACACATGCCCAACCAACAAGTCTCTCTATTTAACAGAGACTATAATCTGTATAGTAGTAATAAGTTGCCATCTTCTGATCAATAAGACATTGATTCAAGTGGCCCCCTCGCAGGTTCTTAGCATCCAACTTTTGACATTGAGCATCTATGGTCCTGATCTTTCTTTCTTTGTTATGCTTTGGAAAAGTTGGGTCATTGTAACCCTTGGAAAAAACTATGTTAGAGATTTATTTTTTTGGGATGGTATAGTTGTTTAGTTCCTTTTTCTTCCTTCAGAGAAAAAACATGGGAGAAGCAAAGGCATCTCCCCTCTTAAATCAGCCATGCTACATTCAAACATTGCAGAGTTTAGATCATTGCTTCTCCCCTCTTAAATCAGCCATGCTGCATTCAAACTTTGCAGAGTTTAGAACAATAATGCTTTCAATAGCAATGTTCTCAGTGACTTGTAAGTTGGAGATCTCAACAACTTAGTATAGAGTTGCATTTTTTCATTATTCCTACATGCATAATTTTGGAAACTTGGCTTTTTTTTTTTTTTTTGAAGGAGTGGAAACTTTGGCTTTTGTGATCTCCTTTTTGCTATATGAGTAAATGCAAGATGTCCTGATGATCTTTTTCTCACAAGTTTGGTTCCTGACAGTCTATTAGTTAAGTTGTTTTGTGTAGTTGGAAAAGTTGGTGAGCGTCCTCCCTTATTTTTTTTTCTCGGCTTTAATCTGACTACTTTGAGGCCAACTAAATTCTCTTTTTCATCTAATAATAATGGTAGTGGTCATTCAGAAACTAATGATAGATAATATAGATGTTGTGGTATTGGATTTTATTATTATTTGATTATGCAATTTAGTATCACATCGTAGGTAGGATCTTGAGAGGTGTGTAGTGGCATACAGATTTGGTGATGGCACCTACTTTGTAAAAAAAGGTTGCAAAATGGTTAAGTAGTCAACTTAATTCCAACATATATTTTTTAATACAATCGAATAAACTCTTATCAAACATTTAAGTTGAAATATTAATCGAATGAATTATTATTAAACGAATCGTTAGCGAACTTATTGTTATCGAACTTAATCAAACATATTCGTTTGAATAATGCAAACGAATTAGTAACGAATCGAATTTGAATGTTCGATTTATTATTGAATCGAACTTGAACATGGGTAATCGAATACTTAACGAACTCGAGTCAAATTAGAACATCAAATATTTTATCGAATTTGAATTCGAACATACCTATGTTTGAGTATGTTCGATTCGATTAGCACCTCTACTTTCTGGAGGGCTCTCTCTCACAGGTGGTGTGGTGTATCATCGACATTTTTGAGGAGATCACTAACCTTCGTATTAATGGGGCTAAATCCTTTTTGGTCTATTTTCATTATGACGACAGCATTCGGGATGCCATCTCTAATGCTCTTCACATGCCAGTTATGTCCCTACAGGTTTGGTACCTTAGCCTACTAATGAGGTACTCATCATAGTTTTTAATTCACCAAAAATAGCTAATTTACCTAGTTAATTAGTACTAAATATCATATAAATAGGGTTAATTACATACATAGATAATAATATTCTTGAGCTTAAAATATACACTAATTAGGCCTTTCTATTATCAAGAAAAAGTCTTATTAATTTAAGTTAACATTAAGGATTTAAAATCATAAATTGGACTACATAGAATATTATCAATTAAACAGGATAACTATTGTAAATGATATTGGTCCTTTCTCTAAATTTTCTTTTTATTTTTTAAATGAAAGGAATGTTGTCGAGAATAATAGTAATCCGGGTAAAAATTTTTATTAACTAATCACATATCCTGTATACCCTCCACTATCTCTCAAATGAAAAAATCTCCCTCACTATACTATATACATTAACAGACACACCATGAAAGACTTTGTCATTACCAGCACGCCAAATACACCGCAACATTGCAGCCATCTTCGCATGACGTGTACTCCTCACCGTGAAACAACTCCACAAATCATCCCTCGTAGGGAGAACTCCACATTCCTTACGCCATATAGTATCCGTCACAATGCAAATGGAAAATAAATGTTGTACATTCTCTGTGGGGAAATCACAAAGCGGACAGTGCTGAGACAGAGCCCCAAATACTTGATGTCGCAGATCGGCAGGGACAATTCCTTCGCGCCTAGACAGCCGCAAAAAAATTTTTATTTCCAGTGGAATCCGCAATTTCCAAAGGCGTGCACACTCCAAATCTATCCTCTCCCTACCAACTGCTCCCTGGTCAACCAACTCAGTATATGCAGCTGCAACTGAAAACTTCCATTTCTTCCATTGCAGCCTATCTTCTCCTCCCTGCGGCAGAAATGCATTCAGATCCTGCAAAAGTCACGTTCTTTCTTCAGCCAACCTTCCACCCTGCCTGGAAGTATTGTCAGCGATTTTCCAGCAATCAACTTCTGCATTCCAGCAGTTTCGCACTGATATCTGCTTGTCTGTTGCTGCGTTGTAAGCCCTCGGATGACAGTACCCCAAAATACCCAATGATGACCAGCAATCAATCCAGAACTTTAAGCTGCGTCCATCCCCAACGACCACCTGAAACTGATTCTTATTGTCCTGCAGTGCTTTCCAAACGGACTGCCAGGAAGGGGATGGGGAATTAGGCAGAACAGTGGACCTCGGACAGTGAGAATCACCATAAGATGACTTGATTAGCTCACACCATAATTTCCCATTGTCCGCAAACAGTTTAACAGCCCATTTCAACAGCAATGAGTTATTAAACTCTTTCAAAGACCGAATGCCCAAAGCACCTTGCATCTTCGGCGGACATAGTTCTTGCCACTTCACTAACTGAAAAAATTGCCCTGCTGCAGCAGTCCCTTTCCAGAAAAACCGTTTACGTAAAACATCTAGCCTCTTCCAGATGGAATCAGGTGACCTGAAAATTGAGAAGAAAAACACTGGAATGGCTGCTATCACAGAATTCAGAAGTATGAGTCTCCCCCACTTTAGACAAATAACTACTCCAACTTTCTATTTTAGCTGCAATTTTCTTAGACAAAATTTTCCAATCACATTTTCTCAACTTGTATCCCGCAGCGACAAACCTAAATATCTGACAGGCAGGCTAACAATGGGTGTGTGCAGAACGGCTAAAATGCTTTCTTTTTCCTGGTTTCTCATCCCAAAACACACCAGTGACGACTTAATACCATTCAGCTTTAACCCAGAAATTTCCCCAAACATGTTGTCCATCGTAAATAGAATCTCGGCTTCCAATTTATTGCCTTCAACAAAAAATACTGTATCGTCTGCATAATGAAGGACTACCGCTAGGGCATTAGAGTTGGTAATAGAATAACCCTGTACTAAACTCGCTGATGACAACTTACAAGCAAACCAACCCAAAGTCTCAATGGCTACATTGAAAACCAATGGTGCCAACGTGCCCTTGCCTCACACCACACTGCAACTGTATCCAAGCTCCACAAGGCCAGCCATTTATCAGAGGAGAAAACGAAGTTGTCGTAATGTACCTTTTCATCCATTGAATCCACATGGAGATAAAACCTCTCCTCTTAAAAATTTCTTAAATGTAGGGCCAAGCCACCGAATCATATGCCCTATTAAAATCCATTTTCCATAAGAAAACCTTACATCTACACCACCCAACAACCATTTCCTGTGCCACGATAAAGACTCTTCAAGGGACCTATCGGGCAAGAAAGATGATTACACTGGACTAAGTAAGTCCTTTAAAACTTCCCTCAATATGTTAGCAAGAATCTTACTCACAATGAGGTAAATAGAATGACAATGCGATTGGTCTAAACTCATTTATAGATTCAGCACCCGATCTCTTAGGTAATAGAAACAAATAAGTCTGTTTAATCTTTCAAAGCCTGAATTTCCCTGTTGAAATTCCTTAATTACTTCCAAGGCATCCCCATTAACCACAGGTCAAAACTTTTTATAAAATAATACTTGGAAACCGTCTAGTTCAGGAGACCCTTCTGTATTCAGATCATTAATGACATTCAAGACTTCAATCTCAGAAATGGGAGTTGCCAATTTTTTCCTTTCCTCCTCCCCAACCCGAGGAAGATCAGAGGCTGCAACTCTCCATTGTCCTCTTTCACCAACTCTGGTGGTGTCTGTGAAATACTGAATCACCTCAGTCTTGATATCACTCAAGTTAGTGAACAACCGTTCTCCATTTCATAAAGATGGGATAAGGTTCTACCTCCTAGAGCTAACAGTCATATGAAAAAATTTTGTATTAACATCCCTCTCTTTGAACCAAAGTTATCTCGACTTCTCCCTCCAGTCGATTTCTTTTTTCAAGTCTTCCTCAACAAATATTTCCAGCCACCTAGAACGTTGTCCTCCCTCCTCTTCAGTAATCAGTCCAGCATCCGCTTTGGTGTCTAACTCCGTGACTATTTCCAGTGCTTCAAGCTCCGCTGATCTCTGACGGTATCAGAAATAGCCCTATAATCCTTGAGCACAATATTTAATTCTCTGAGTTTAGCTGCCAACCTAACGGTAGCAGATCCATCAACCTTTTTCGCCATCCACCAATTACAAATCAATTCTTTACATCCTTCATCCTTGAGACTTTCTGAATTTAAAATAAGTACCCATATTTGCACCCTCCCCATTATACCACACTAGCGGGATATGATCAAAAAAAGGGTGAGTCAGACCCACCACAACAATAGTTGAAACCCCTCAAGTAATTCTGCATTGCCGAAATATTGGTCCAGTTTCAACGTCTGCCCACTCCCATTCCTCCACGTAAATTCAGCTCCTAACGTTGGCAGAAGATGAAAACCAACCGAAGCCTGATCTGTCCTTCCACTCCTCCTATCAAATTCAGAAGAGTGCAGTTGAAATCTCCACACCTACGGTCCACGGTACTCCCACTATTCTGCTGCCCACCTATCTGAGTTCTTCCCGAAAATCTGTCTGCAAGCTCACACTGCAGGGACCATATACACATGTAACAAAAATCTGGGCATCACCATTGGCCGCAGAAAATCTGCATGTAACCTGAAATCTGGCTTTCCAGACATCCTGCAATATCAGCCTTGTAGTTTTCCACCAGACAGCCAGCCCACCTGCTCTCCCTTGCACCAAAACATCTCTGACCTCTACCTGTCCAGATTGCAACAGCCAACTCCACACATACTCACCCCCCTCCTCAATATGCGTCTCCTGAAGTAATGCGCAATCAATATCCCATTCACGAAGATAACAGGCAAAAGCTGCCCGTCGAAATCCATCGTGCAACCCACACACATTCCAGGTGAGGAATTTCATCCCTGCACCTGATTTCCCCCCTTCTTTATAATCACTGCACGCTCCACACTCAACAGTGCAATATCTTGCTCATCTACCTTCTTCATTCTGTTTGCCGTTCGTCCCCGAAGATTATACGGGGAATGGTGAACCTGTTTCTTCGAAGAGGAACCCACTCCGAATTGAACACCTTCCGACGCTTCAAAGGAGAACCTGCCTACCAATGCTTCAGTCACCTGACCTCCATCATCCTGTAATTGTTTGTCCTGACCATCAGACAAGCCATTGGAGTCTCCTTCCACGGGCATAGGTTGATCCTCCTTCTTAACAACCTGCTCACCTATTAAATTTTCCTCCACTCCCATATCGAAATTCTGAACCTCGGCAGAGTGGTGGTCCTTGCATTTCTTGCGCTCGGGAAGATCCTCCTGAACGTCACGGTCCTCACGTTCACCACCCCTTGCCTTAACCACTTCAGCAAAAGATCTTCCTGTATCTCTACAACCAGAGCACCGCGAAGTATCATCTCAGCAGCCAAGATATCTTTTGTGAGAGGAACCTCAACATCCATCACAAGCCCAAAACCCGTCGGAGGTTGGGCGGGGGGGGGGCGTTGTGGTGGTCGAACCCCTCCTTCAGGTTGCCCGAACTAGCTGAAAGCCCCTCCCTTCTTCATCAACCCCACCCGCCTACAAGAGCCCCTTTTATGACCAAAACCCCCACAAGCGAGGCAGAGAATCGGAGACTTGCAGCTAGCAGCCATATGCCCTCTTTGTCTACATCGATAGCAGATAATATCACCATTACCATATCTCCTCGCCTTCCATTCAAGCCCCACTCCAGCCCTCAACCTACGAGCACGGAAGGTTTCCTTGTCGAGGTCCCCACGCTGCCACCTCTTAGACCTCCAAACCCTCCATCCGTCCTCGATCCCCGCCTCTACTCCGCCAAATCCTGCTCTCTCTCTCGCCATCCGAGCGCGGAACCTTCTCTCTTATCCCTCCGTAATCAATTTGGCTGATATTATAAATCTAGAATTAAGCCTTAATTTATATGACGCATCATGGGACAAAAATGTACTTTGAACCATAACTTTATTCATTAACGTTCATTTAATCTCCCATAAAAAGTTGATGGCAAACAAAATCAAATTACAACATTAAATTAAGAATTTGCACTTTAGTCGCAGTAAGCATTTAATTTAAGTCTTTCGAATTTACATTTCGATCCTAATGTACACATCATCGTCTTCCTCAAACTCAATGGCTGACAGCCATCCACTCTTCACCTTCTCCGATGACAACATATATGATGGTCAAACCACTTTTTCTTGGTTGCCAAGTATCCTCTCAACTTTCTCGTCACATCCAACATTTTGGATCAATTGTTAACAACCTTCCTTGACGTGTGGCCGTTATTGTTGTCGGAGAAGACGATGGTGGTTTCACCATATCTAGATATGTTTTCCAACCACATTCATCACCCCTAGTCATCACCCGAGCCTATAAAAAACCCCTTAGACCCTCGAATTCCACTTATCAAGCCCCTTCCCTCTCCTAAATCGTACTTGGTCATAGGTTATTCTTCCCTACCTCCAACGTCCTCCCACCACCTTCTCGAGCGAGCTTCGATGGTGTTCACTGCCTCTCTCAACCCCTCTTCCTCCGCTCTCTCCTTGCCAACGACAAAGCCGCACCCAACTCTCTCTAAATTCTGTATTCAATCAGCTAGAGTTGCTGTCTCCCCAAGCTATTCCATTCTCTGCTCCGGCAAATGATCTCCGGAGCCATCCTCACCCTTTCTTCCAGGTGAGATCTCCACACTCCTTACCACCTTTTGTAGTATAGATTAGTGCCTTTAATTCTTAGGTGCAGCTAGTTTAGATCTTAGATTTTAATGTCTTTGTCTCCGTCACCGGCCATCACCAATCCAGTGATGGCAAGCCTTCTTCTATACGATCGATCCCCTATTCACCTTCTACACCTCTTCACGATGCCATCCCACCTTCTTTTCACTATTATTGACCACCCTACACTAAAATCCCAATTTCACCTTCATCTAAGCTCAACCACATCTTCGACGAGCTCTGCCGTTAATTCCACATCCAAATTGGCCCTCCACCCACCTTCACAACACTTTGCCCAAGTTTAATGGAAGATCCACCTATTCCAGTGATTGAACTAACTCAATCCTTCTTTTGAATTGATCTAAGCTTGCACCACTTCACGGATCAATCTCTGACCCAATTAGATGGTTCTTGAGCTTCCTAAGGTTACAAGGAAGCCTTTGAGCTACTCCGCATGCAATTCCATTGAGTGTAGAGTTCTGTTGATCTCCTCACTGTCGACATCACCGTCCGATCATCTCTACTACCTCCGACAATTTCAAACCTTCACCAAACAAGTCATAACTACCTCTAACTAACTCCAACCGACTCCACATTCTCTATACATCATGTTCTCACCTTTTAATTTGAATTTCATCAACTCTCTCTCTTTGAAAAGCCTCATCTTCGACAATGATCCACTGTACCATTTTGACTACCTCAGACCCTCGCAATAGGTTTATAAGCATCACAAGAATCCACTCAGTCCAAACCTACTATGTGCAGGGTGATTAGATGCCTTATTTGTGCTGTCGAGCTTAGCCACTTAGAAGTGGAGGCAGTGACCCCTATAGATCCTATAAAGTATTCAATTCCCTTGGATTTTGGTTCCAGTAGTTTTAGTAAGTCCAATTGAGTTTGTTAGCACTCTTTAATTGGTCTAAAGTCCTCTCAAAATTTAAGTCAACTCCTAACCTAGAGCAGTCAACCTACATACACCATTAGAGCTTACAGAGCTCTAATGTTCAGTTTTAAAGTCTAGAACACACTCTGAATCATTTAGGAAAGATTTTTGACCTATCACAGTAGAGATTTAAGCTCTAGAACAGCCTCAACAATTTCGCCATCTCTGCTACTGCTTCCAACCATGTTTGACCCTATTCACGTGTTCTCAAGCAGGAGCATACCTCTAGAATCCTTTAGAGTACCTTAAGGACATTTGGTAGTCAATAAAAAGTTATGAGAGAATGTTTGTTAGGAATTTGAGTTAGTCTGTAGGTGTTCTTTGCCATTACTGATTGAGAGAGCTCCAACCAATCCATTGTAGAAGCTCTCTGTGATTTGAAGGCTCAAATTCACTCCTTGAAGCTCCTAGCTTATCTTTGAAGCGTTAAGTTGTTGAAGCCCTAGAGTGAGAGTTATGGAAATAGGTACCTAAGTTGAAGCATCATCAGCATCGCCTGCTCGCAATCGTGCTACACTGAAAAAAGAGGGGACTCACATAGTCCCACATCAGAAAGTTAAGAGCGTTGGATAGAGGATAAATTGATTTCCATCTGTAGCTCATCAAGAACTGCATGCCTTAACAAGCACACATCACCTAAGCATATACTCTAAGCATATATATGCATTTGCCCCACAAGGGGGTGGCATGACTATGTAGCTAACCTGTGATATCCAAACATGTGGTTTCAATCAAGTTGGATTCAAAAATAAAAATATTTTTTTTAGTTGAGGTTGATTGAGCAATTGTAATGCACACTTAACACTTAGCTTACATTTGAGATTCATGTAGATCAACATTCTTTTTAGCATTAAAAGTGATATATTCTTTGTTTCTAATTTGGGCATTAATTGTTCTATCTTTGTTGCTTTGATTCACATTAGTTGATTTAATTGCCATGCTTTATATTCTCTTCTTTTGCAATTAAGTCCACTTGTTTAACATATTCTTACTTATTATATTAAGGATATTAATTTAATTAACTAAGTTATATCGAAGTATTAATTATAACCTAATTAACTAAGTATAATTTATATAATGTTATAGTATACTTCTAAGTCATATTTGTAAATTATCTGAGTATTATTTGCATTCTTAACTTAAGTGGTTAACCTAAAGATTAACTTATACTCTTAAGTAAGTTATAGCTCATTAACTTAAGTAAAGTAAGTATAACTTATATAATGTTAGTAAGGATAATATTTATACTATAACTTATATAATGTTATATTATTGAATCTTTTATTTATAGAAAGTTAAATTAATATAATTAAAGTAAATACAAGATAATTTACTTAATAATTTGTGAATATAATTATAATAAGCCTCGTAGCAAACAACCTAGACTCAAGCGAATATAAATTTGTAAAATATTTAGGTCATCTTACACACTATACTACGACATAATAACACTAATCTTAATTGCAATATAACCTAACATCACCTACCACTGCGGGCCAAGCGGATGTAGGCCATGAACTAGGCTTTTCTTATAGAGAAGCTTACATCCAGGCTGGCAAGGTGGAGTGGCTAATATTTCCATATTTATTTATGTTAATTAATACCTAGCTAATGTTAATCTACAGGCAATTTAGTTTAGATACATTTAGTTAGGTTAAATTAGGAATTTTAGGTCATTCTATAAATAACGTATACTTGTGGCCTTTTGTGCAATTTTTCCTGCAATTGTATCTAGTACCTTAATGTGTTTATTCTTATATATACAGGTACATAATTTCAGGTTGTTTACAGCAAAGCTAAGTGGACTTCATGTATTGAGCTCACTTGAAAGAGGATTAAGCCTAATTAGTGAATCTATTTGGAAACTCAATTAACCTAGACCCTAGCTGAATTTAGGAACCTAATTACTAAAACAAGAAACCTAAGATCATATCCTAACCTGACAAGCCTTGTTTAGCCAACCCTTTTATCCTCCAATAAATATTATTTTCGATGGTCAAAATACACCTTAATTTATCCACCACTAGACCTAAATCCTAAAGTCCTAAATTGCCTACCTAAATCCCTATCTTAGAACCCTAAACCAAATCCTATTCCTAATCGTAAACTTAATTTCAAAATTCGTAACAACATGACACATCTTTAATATTTTGGCCATAACATTTTTATTTCAAATCCAAATTGAGTTATTCAAGTTGCCTTTGAAATCTGATTTTGAGGGCTACAACTTTGCTTTTATGTGCAACTTGAAATTCAGAATAGAAAGAGGCCAAAAATTTGAGAGAATCATAACCCTCCATCATCCTCTCAAAGCCATCCTAGCCCTCCATCAATTCCAACAACACATAACTTATTCTATCCACCTATTCCTTCATCCTATCCCTCGATTCCTAGACTCCTAATCCTAGACCTATATTTTGGTGATCCAAGGCAACTTGTATGAATCAATCACAAGCTTTCGTGACCTCTATATAAACACCCTAGACACCCCCCCTTAGGATCAACTTTTTCTTATTAGTTTCCTACCTCCAAATAGATCCACCAGCTAAAGCTAGTCCTCCACTTCTCCTTGGAGATTGTGGGTGTGCCTTCGCATCTACTTCTGCAACTCAGCTTCGAACTTTGCCTTCGAACCCCTAATTCTGCATTTCTCTTAGCCTAGTTCTAGTTATAGTTACTTTGTTCTAGTTCTAATAGAAGCATTGTACTAGTTGTGCGAAACTCTTATCATATTCAATAAAAGTTCTAGTAGTTCTTTTATAAGTTTCCTTCAAGTTATCTGCTTTCTTTTAGTACTTACATTAGTTGAATGTCATTAGTTCTACTTACATTCTAGAGATAGTAATCCTTCCTCCAAATCTTTTTCCTGTTTCTAAGCATTTAGGAAAGTAAATTTAGTCTAGTAGCCTCCCTGTGAACGACTCAAACTCCATTTTTGAACTACAATTTCCATATTTTACGAGTTTGACTTGAAATAAATTTAAGAGTTTCTAATGTGATTATACTATGACGAAAGCAAATTTTCACAATCACATCTGCGTTTATAACACTTTTTGGCACAATTGCTGAGGAGGCACGGTGATTATTTCACTTTCAATAGTTTCATTTAGATTTGCATTTGTGAGATCTAACTTGCTCTCATCTTTTTATTGTTTTGTGTGTAGGATCGCACAGTCAAATGAGAACGAATCACGAAGCGACAAGAAGAAAATGTGCAGGTGAAGATTTCCAAGTAGGCCATCTGCATCTTAGATTTAGGTAGATCAAATCTAGTTTCATTAGGTGATTGATCAAATCTAGTTTCTTGTAAAAAAATAGGGAAAGTTTTTGATGGTCATATCATTACTATTTTTGAAAAATACTCGTTAAAGTCTTATCTGGACTATTTTGGTATTCTAATTTGGAAATTCTTGAAAAAATATTTTTAAAGCCCTAAAATTTCTAAAACAAAATATTTTGTGTGTGCTTGATCAAGTAGCATTTGGGAAGCCTTTGTTGCATTGTTTGGACTACACTGCTTGAAAAGAAATTAATTCATCTAGAAGTTGCCTACTAAGGTCTAAAGGAGAAGATCAAGGTCACATGCTTGCAAAATGCTATCTATCTAGTCAAAACTTATTTGAAAAGACCTTAGAAGTAGAACTCTAAAATTGGTGAATTATTTACTTGAACCTTAAAATCAACATTACCAATTAAAATTGTTTGAGGACCCTTGATTGACACGTACACACACATAAACTTGATCTAATTTGGGCAACCACCCCCCTCACGCCTATCATTTAATCCCATGCACTCTGTGTCCCAAACCCTAATTAATCTAATAGATGTGCCAACTAAGTTAGATTTTATTTCCAATCTTGAGTTATACTTAGTTGATTGAATCTGAGGCCTTATCTATTTGGACCAGCTGGTGATAAAAAAGGTTGGTGTGGTAACCGCATTAACCACTAGTGGTGTCCCACCGTGCAAGGTGTCCTAGGGGATCCCACCCTTCTGGCTAACCAAGTAATTCAAGGGTCAGGTCAGTCAGCTAGGATTAGCGAAATTTGGGTTAGGTCTAATAGGTGCAACCTTCTAGGGCTAGAATTAATTGTTTGTATTGTGCACACACTTCTCTCTCTTGTTCTCTCCGTATCTATCACATTCTTCCAAGTGTATGCATGAAACTAAATCACAAAATCCATACTTGGTACCACCTCTGTAAAGAGAACCAAGGAGGAGACTGATTATTGGTGAATCCAACTCTACTTCTAACTCGAACTTAGACCTTGATTCGATGGCTAATTCAGCCAACTAGAATCTACAACCGAATCAGATGGATCCTCAGGTTCAAATCCAAAACCTCCAACTCCAGTTGAATCAATTTCAACAGAATCACCAGACTCAGATGTAGGAGGTACTTGAGATTTTCAAAACCAACATCCACAGGGAAGATGCTTGAGGGAATTTTATAACCCCGCCTAGTACCATCTGAAATTAAGCACTCCACTATATAGCTCAATTTATGTTAGGGTCCTGCCTATAGAGTTTCAATTTAAAATTAAGCACTCCACTATACAGCTCCTACCTTACTTTATAAGGACAACATTGATGAGGACCCCTTTCAATTCTTAGAAGAGTTCACAGCTATTAGTGAGACAATTATAAAATACCTGACCTACATGATGATGTGCTGAAAATGAAACTCTTCCCTTTTCCCCTAAAAGAGAAAGCTAGCCAGTGGTTTAGGTCTATAGGAAGTCCCATTAACACATGGGGGAGCTAAGAAGTGATCAAGAAAATTTTCGCTTGAATAGCTAATATCAAAAAATAATGCATTCTAGTAAATTATGTAGTAAAAAATTCTTAATAAAAAATTAATAAAAATATACTGAAATTATACCATAATTTCATATCACAAGAAGGCACATAATGCAACAAACTCACAAATATCAATCATTCTCGATCATGAATTCAAAAGCTAAACAATAACTCAAGAATGCAAGGGCCTCCTAGGTAATTTCCCCTCAATAAAATAAACAAAACATAAATCCAATCTCCACCAATGGCACCGAATGTAATAACAAATGGTAGCCAAAGCAGAGGATATTCTCCTCCCTACCGTGCATGTTCGTGGGCTGCTGGCTAGGGCTGAGGAGCTCAAGGAAGGTCGGCATGGTCGAGGGCTCCTCGTTGGTGGTGATGGGGTGATCAATTGCGGCCGCTGGTGGTCGATCAGAGAAGAGGACGGACGGCGTGGATGGGTCCTACGGGACATGTTTGGGACGTCGAGGAGGGTCGCAGTGGTGCAGTGGTGATCGCGATGCGTCGAGGGAGTCGAGGACGATGCCGCTGCGACTGGAGAAGGTCGTCGGTGCGTGGAGAAGGTCGTCGGTGCGTAGAGAAGATGGCCAGCGCGAGGTGTTGTTGGGTTCCTTCGGTTGCACCAGAGGTTGAACATGAAGAAGAAGCACGATGGCGGTGACGCAGTGATGGTGTCGAGGCGGTCGCAGTGTCGAGGTTGGAGCGCGATGGCGGCGTCAGAGCTGTCACCTCCGACCACGGTGGTGGCACGCGGTGTCGCGAGGTCGCGGTCGAGGTGTCGAGGAGGCACGGTGTTGGAGAGAGCGTGGGAAGGTTGCTGCGGCTGTCGCGAGGAAGAGGCCCAAGGTGCAGTTGCTGGGATGACGTCGAGGAGGAAGGCGTGGACGTAGACGGCGCGGTCATGGCAAAGCGGTAGCGGAGAGGTCGACATCATGGAAGAAGCTCACTGTCTAGGGCGGATGGGCACGGTGGTCGCTGTTGTCGTGGTCGATGCGTCGAGGAGGAAGTCGCGGTAACGGCGAGTAGAGCCGAGGCGGACTTCGCGGTGGCGTGGAGGATAGTGGAGTCGCAGTAGTCGTTAAGGCTGTGATGGTGGCTGCCCTTGTCGTGCGCGGTCGCGGGGGTGCGGTGGTCGGAGGGAGAGGAACGTGAGCGCTGCTGGCAAGGAGGAAGGCACGGAGGGGAGGAGATGCGTTCTCTATAGTGCACTCGGAGAGGAGGGGCGTCGGGTGTGCTGAGAACGGTGAGGGCCCTCCGATGTTTGTACATGCGTGATAGGGACAGAGAGAATTAAAACGAAAGGGAGGTGGTAGATGAAGAAGATGGGGTGTGCGTGGCTCCTCCCTGCCTTCCTTTTTCTTCCCTTTTTAAAAGGTGAAGAGCCCAAATTAGCTTGTGATTGGGACATGCAGCGGGAGTACGTGGCAGGGGATGAAATTAGCATGTGATTTCCAAATTTTAGGGAGAGGAGTCATTTCCATGCAGAGAGTACGTGACCCTCCCTCCATTCTCCGCGTGCGTGGGCCTACGAGAAATATCCCCCGGTGGCTTGTTTTGATGTAATTAGCCAAATATGCGATCGGTGATTGAGTGGGAATTGAGGAGTGACAGCCATTTTATCTTCTTCTTCTTCTACTTTTTTTTTTTTTTTTTTTGTCAACCAGGGAGAAATATATTTGTGAGATCTTTTTAAAAGGAGAAAATTGGGCCGTTGACTTTCTTTTATCTTCTTTCCTTTTTTTTTTTATGATAATTAAAAATACTAGGATGTCATCCCCCGCTTAATCCTACAAAAATATAAAAATAATATATCAATACACACTTACCTAATAAAGTCATATGCATGCAAAGTATAGTATATTAAATAAAAATACAAAAATGTTAAAACATGAGCTTTAACTAATTCCCTAATGTTTCGAAGTCTACCTTAATTTCATAATTGAATACTCTTAGGCATAATTAAAATCCACTAAAGTGGACTTATTAAATAGTCTTATGCCTAAGTTTTGGTAATCCCAAGCAAAATCATATGGAACAGATCAGGTTTTTAGGCTAGATTTTATCGTTATGATACCTTACCGTGCCGCACCTCTAGAGACTAGATTGAAATACCAACTCTATGCCAAAAGGTATTCAAGTACCAGCCAAGATATGGATCTAACCAGCCTCAGCCTTGGGTCTGCAACAAAGGTTTCTAAGGACCCAAAATCTACCCAAAGGTTTGTTGACCTCAGCGGTTAAAGCACCTGTGCATTTGTGCAACAAGATCTAAGTTCAACTTTGACGTCGACGAAATGCGTTACTTTAATTTGTTCGTTGTAACGTGCGTTTACGACATCAATTTTAAATGAAATAATCGAACGTGAGTCCAAATGTCGAACACAAGGAGGTGTGAAATCGGATCAAATACTCGCTTTAATGTCACCAATTACATCGATTTGTTCGCTTGCAAAAAGAATAAAGAAAGCAAGAGAGAAAGAGGGAGAGAGAGAGAAAGTAAGGCTAGAAATCCATGATAACGATGATCGCTAATCTACACGCAAAAGACATCATAGAACAATATCACATTAAAATCATAGAATATCATGAATCAAAGGAGACAACAATGATAGAAAAAATCTATAAATTTCTTTCTCATCTTTTCTAATTTTTTTTGGATTTTTGGAGTTGAGGATTTCGGGGTAACTTTTTACGACTACCCAACCAACCCAAAACTTGAAAAGAACTTTATATACTAAGCATCTTATTGTGAAAGTGATAGCTCACTCAACAACAATTAAAACAGACTTTGGGTTTCTACGCCCCTAGGTGACCCGAAAGAGAAAATGTTGCCTAAAGGTGTATCTATCTGACCGATAACTTTCTTCCTACTTTTTATTTTTGTAGGGTCAACACAAGGTTGAACCCAATGTATATCTCCCCGGATTATGCTACTTGCTCGCTTCTTCCTTATGTGTTTTGGAATTCTTGTACAGTTTATGAGCTGGGATCTGAACAATCGACCAATGAGCTGTTACCCACGATAACTTGTCAATATACTCGTATGGTGAAGTGTGGCTTTTCTTTTCTCCTTTTCTATTTTCCTATTTCTCTTTTTTTTTAAGTAGGCGGCTTTCCTAATCTAAGATTTACCTAAAGGCAGTAGTAAAAGAGAATGATGCTATAGCTGGGCTCTAGACAACCAACCAATGAGCTGTTACGTACGACAACTTGCCAGCCATACTACCGTAGAAGGTTTATTAGCTACCCAATTTCCGTTAGAACTGCCAATGAGTGAGTCAGTGCAAAATGTGTGTAGATGTTTAGACTAAAAATCCCAACAAAGCAGAGGGTGGGTTAATAAGTCGTATACTTATCACCCTATTTTATTGACCAGATTAATATAAATTACGGTGGCGAGGACTCGAGACCAAGTCCACATTTTAGTGGACACCCGAACCGATTAAGTCCGAAAACTTAAAGAGTCTATGCATCCGTGTCCCTAACGTATCGCTTCCTAAAGTTGACAAGCTCCTAATACCTAAGTGATGGGAACACCATCATGAGCCCTAACTAGCCCATTTTAACCCAATTAAGAGAATAAATGCTCCTATATAACCAACTAAAGGTCCTAATTTACTGCATAACCTTTCCGAGAGAAAAATAAGAAACTATGGGTAAAACTATAATTTTTCCAATGAAGTGCAACAACGAAGTTTCTCAAGGGTTAAACAAAGGTCAAAGGGTCTTAATAAGATAATAAGTGGGTTGAATCAAACAGAAAAGGGTTTATGTGTATTCTGTTAATTAAATGACTTCTTGAAATCCTAAAACAGACCCACTTGATTAACCAAATTTTTGGTCAGGATAAAATTCACCTAAATCCTCTAAAAATCATAGAAAAATATTCTCTAGGGTTTAGAACCTTCAATTCAGCCATTGGAACCCATCTTGACCTAGAATGGGGTCTCAGACAGATATTTACCCTGAATTGGATTTTTGCATAAATTTCCCAATCAAACGTGGTCAAACCCAAAATCTAACTTTACAATTAGATTCCTTAGGTCAAAATTAGGTTTGTACCAAAATTTAGATCTAAGATGAATTTGCCATAACCTAGTTTGCAAAAAGGTCCAGTCCGATTACATTTCTACACCTATCTTTCAAAAATCCTTACAAACAGCCCTCTAGCTTCTTCATCATGTTCACAATTAGGTTCCTCCACCATTATAGCGGAGAAATCCTACTCCAGCGAGCTTTGGAAAGAGAGTTCTCCTTGATTGCTCAGAGAATCTCTTCCAAAATTAGGAGGGAGATTCTCTGAGAAATTCTCTCTTCCGAACCCATCTTTGATCTCATATTCTTTCCCAATCTCTCACGCGAACGCATGAGAGATATGGGTATCCTAACGGCTTCCAACTCCGGCGAGCTTTCCTTGCTTGGGAAGCTTGCTTCCCAAGCCCTAACCGACCTTCAGAGCTCAATTTAAAGGACCCCAAACCTCTCCGATCTCCTCACGCTCAAATTCAGCCGCGAGCACCCCTGATTCCTCTCTTCTCCACACAACCATAGGTTCCTCGACGTCTGGCGACCTCCCTTGCTCCTCCTCCTCATCCGACCGCCATACCAGCAGCGGATTCCTCTTCCTTGACTTCGTCCGCGCCTCGCCGTACCCGCAGGCGTCTCCCCCTCTTCGTCCTCGCCGATCTCCACTCACCAGAGCCACTCTTCATCTCCGGCGTCTACCACACTAGACCCAACGCCTCCACTCACCCCCGTCATCTCTTCTCCTCCCAGATAAGCTTCCTCTCCCCTCTACATTTTTCTCCGCCCTTTATTCTTCAAAACCAACCACTGCCGACCTCCATCACCTCCATCCCTTCCATCTCCGACCACCAACTCCGGCGAGGCCTCTCCACCTCCATAGGCCATCTCAACCCTCGCCGACAAGCCCATAAGCTTCCTCGCACTCCACTGAACACCTCCCCTCACCCCACTCACTGCGCCACTCGCTCACGCACCTCACCGAACACACCCACACCTTCGCACACAGTGTGCCAGAGGCACACTCGCACAGGCACCCCCACGCCACGACAACCACCCCAGCATCTTCGTCGTGCTCCGGCGACCCTTTTTTAACATTTTGGCGTGGCCGCAAGGCTGTGCTAGTGATTTCAGGTTCAGCCACCAGCCTCCATTACTGCCAAGCTTGAAGCAAGCTTCAAGCTACTCTAGGTCGCGCTCTGCTCCAGGAGAGACCCCAAGCGGTGCGGATTTGAGGCGCACATGCATCCAGGCCTTTGATTGGCGTCGAAGGACCCTGCAGTCTCACCAATTGAGGAAACCATCTGTTGTTACCGCGCACGAACGAAAGTGGGACATTTAGTCCCACCTCGGAAGTAGAAGACCACCTGCGTATGCATAAAGGGAAAAGTGTTAGAGGCTTAACGCCTCCAACACTGAGGGTGAGGACCTCCTCCCCCGCTCTCACGGACTCGTCCGCGATATAGCCTGCGGACCTAGCCACTACCCGACCTATTCACTCGCTCACCATACACGTCGATGAGCCTGGACCCGGGTCTGCGTTAGGTCCGACTACCCGACCAGTTAAAGGCTCTAGGAGAGCGGCTCTAAAATAGAAAAGAGAGAAAGAGAGAAGAGAGCTACGCAGGGGAAAGGGGGTTTTGCTCTGAGGGATTTGCCTTCGACACTTAGTCGAATTCAGAGAAAGATCAAGGCTGAAGGAAGAAGGGAAGAAGAAGAAGAAAAGGCCAGCACAACTCAAGGCCAAGGCAGAAGAAAGAAGAAGAAGAAGCAAAGGCAGAAGGCAAATCTAAAGGAAGAGAAGGCCAAAGACAAAGAAAGAAGAAGAGAAGGCCAAAGACAAAGAAGAAGAAGGAGAAGACAGAGGCACAGAAAGAGAAAAGCAATCAGACACTTTAAGTCGTCTGATTAAAGAATCAGATGACAGATTTTAGTCTCATTGCATATTTATATATTGAATCATTTGGTGATATTGTAAGAGTATTTAGTGATCTACATCACCATTTTACTCCCATATTTTTGCACTCTGATACTGCTAGTATTACAATTTCTTTCAAGTTTAAATTGTGATCTTGATTTCTAAACACTAATTTACTCCCTGTGTTCGACCTTGGAAATCTTTTCGAATAATAAAATTATATCTGTTTTGAACGATTTTTTGGTTGTACTACAACGCAATACTTTTAAATACCAATTCAGCGCTCTCAACACTAAGTTTTCTCTTCCTAATTTTTCTTTTATGTATAAAAGGAAATAGAAATTTGTTCAAGCTAACAATTTTGTACTCAAATCATGAGAATTACCACCACCCCATGCCTATCTTGAATAATGTCCTCATTGGAAATTAAATGTATGCAAGAAGGCAAGGAAAGAAATCACCTGAATTGTAATCGTGTATCCTGTCAGCTTGAAACCTCTGAGTTAGTGCCAGGATCAATCACTGAGTTTAGTGCCTTCAATCGGGCATAGTATACAGGCAACCAAGGATCAATCAGTTCAATGGTCTGGGTCAAGAAGGGGAAGACATAATCAGCAAGACCCAGAGTCAGAAGTCCACAGATGTGGACTAGATTATGGTGAAGTCTCATCCCTAAGGGATTGTAACTCAAAAAGTCTTTGGCCATGCATGCCTTAGTCCAATCGTCTCTTTTCCTTTGAGCCTACAGACCAGAAGTTTGCTTGGATGAATGTAACCCTAATCTATAATGTCGGACATTTAGATTGTCAAAATAAGCAACCCTTGTCCTTATAAAATTAGGTTCAAGGTGATGATGAAGCATAGGGTTTTTATTCCTCCCTAGATCTAAGTCATAGAGGTCATAGGGTTCTTGATAAGAGGTCAGTGACTTGATCAACTTAGGACCCCTGCAGTTAACATTTCCTTTTTTGATTTTATTGTCCTTAGGAGGGGTTATTTTAGTGTCCATCCAAAAACTTGATTTCAACAAAATGTTCTCTTCCTCTTCTAGAAGTTTGAAATCTAAAGGTTTAGCCAACTCCACATTGGTTGCGTTAACACCTTTGAGACTTGGGTTAGCTACAAAAGAATGTGTTTGATCAATCATGATTGATTTGGGTGGGTCAAAGTGAAAATCCTCCCCATCCTTAATCATGATTTCTTTGTCTAATTCCTTAGAGCCATCGGAGCCTGAAATCTTCATTTCTTCCTAATCCTAGTCAATCATCGGGGAAGAACTTGTGATGAAGCTAATTTCATCATTCATTTCATGCTCCAGTTCTTCCCGTTGCCTTTCCTTTGAATCTATGATGGGATCTTTAAGTATTTCACAATCAAAGTGTTCAGAGTCAATTTCCCCATCCCTAAATCCTGATGTCCCTATTACTAATTATTATCATTCAATTCCAAGACATCAACCCAAATCTTATCATTCAAATTTTCAGACTCATCCTCATTTTCTACCTGTTTGTGCTCCAAAGGATCCTCAATGCTTTCCAACATTAGGGAAGTGTTGATAGTGTACTGCACCAATTTTGAGCAACTAGGTGTGGTCCAATCAATTATCACGAGGCCTTGTTCCATTGCCTCTGAGAAAGAAGGTTCTTTCATCACTTTCTATTGACCCTCTTTATCCAATTGTTGGAACATATCAATCATGGCATGTTTCCTTTCAATCAATTTTTGATTCTATCTATATAACTCCAACTGAATGCTATCAAGAATTGACTGAGAGTCATTAGGTTTCCCTTGGATTTCCTCAGCATTCAAATCAGGGTTAGGAGGGTATGGTTCAGGATGGGCATTAAAGTCCGTACTGGGGTTTAGGTTCTTAGGTGGGTCCTCTCTTCTATCATTTTCAGGATCCAATTCCTTAAGAGGCACCATTTTCTGTTTAGTCCTACTCCAGAATAATTGAAGTTCTAAGTCCTCCTCCCAGTCGGATTCTTTATCGGAGGTTCAAAACCTAGGTTTATGATCATCAGTTGATTTCCATTTTTCTAAAATCCCTTCTAATCCATAGGTCAAGTAAGAGAGATCCTTAAATTCAGATGACCTATCTTGGTTATGGTCCTGGGAAGGGAAGGGGTCTTGGTGTTCTCCTAGAGTGTAGGTCCTATCAGATTGGTTAGTGGGTGGGTGGGACCTAAAAGAGGAGTCATCATGAGGAGAATCAAGATAAGGATCCTCAAGGTTTGGATCATACCCCTGAGTGGGTGGGGTGGAAGTATCCCAATAGGAGGTTGATGCGTGTTGGTTAAAATTGGGATAGTTGGGACAAGAGGGGTATTCTGGGTACCTAGGTCCTAGATTAAGTCCCTACGCTTCAGAAGTAAATTTCGACCACACGACGAATTCGGTGTTGTCCTTACTCCCGAAGGTGGTAAAGTTGGGAAGGTGGAGTAGGGGAAGCGTGTCCCAAAGGCCGCTAATTATGTCAAACCCCTGTTTACTTAAGTCATTTGACAATCGAGCCTCCCAACTTAGCACCTTTTGGAGCAAGCAGACGTCACTAATTCGTAATGCGTTCAGGCAAAACACCCTGAAACGGACTCAATGACTCCTAGGGCCAACTCTACTGAATTTTAATCTAGAACTAGATCAATGCTTGTGCTCAGGGATTAAGTGAAGGGCATTAAGGGGGTTGATGCGCTTAAAAATTCCAATTGAGCTATATGCACAATGGGGAGCAAGGAACCAATGTCAAAATAAGTGTTCTTTATCAAGCAAGATTATGATAAATGACATTTATAATTTGAACCATACTTTATTGGAAATTAGGATTCCATTTATTTACAGGTTCAATCAAGGCACAAAGATGTAGTCACATGGTTGTAGTTGTGGTGCCTGCCAGAATGCAGACTGCCCAAATCCTCACCTTATTTGAAAATGAAAGATACATTTTTTTTATTTTTTCTTCTTTTCTAATTTTTTTGAACTTTTGGAGTTTGAGAGTTTCGAGATAACTTTTTACGGCTACCCAACCTGTCAAGACTCGAAAAACACTCTAAGTGCTAAGCATCTTATGAAAAAGTGATAAACTCACTAAGCGACCGTTAAAATGGATTTCAGGTTTCTACGAACCTAGGTGACCTTAAGAGTTTCTACCTAAAGGTTTACTTTTCCGAACGGTAGCTTTCTCCTTACTTTTTTATTTTTTATGGGGTTAACACAAGGGCGAACCCAGTGTATATCTCCTCGATTTATTCTACTTCCCCGCTTCTTCCCTAAGTATTTTGAGAATTATTTGTGCATTTTTATGAGCTAGGCTCAGGACAACCGGCCAAAGGGTCGTTGCCCATGGCAACTTGCCAGCCATACTCATACGGTGAAATGTGATTTATTTTTTTACTTTTTTCCTTTTTCTATTTTTCTTTTTTTTTATTTTCTAAGTAGGTGATTTCCCTAATCTAAGATTTACCAAAAAGCAGTGAATGAGTATGGTCATGTAGCTAGACTCTGGACAACCGGCCAATGGGCTATTACTCACAACTTGCCAGCCATACTACCCTAGAAAGTTCATTAGCTACCTAATTTCTATAAAAACCTCCGAAAAGTGAGTCAATGCAAATATTGTGTAGATGCTTAGACTTAAAGTCCTCTCAAATTAGAGGGTGGGTTGATAAGTCATGTACTTATCACCCCAATTTATTGGCCAAATTAGAATAGAATTACATAGCGAGGACTTGAGACCAAGTTTACATTCAAGTGGACACCCGAGCTGATTAAGCCTGAAGACCTGAAGAGTCTAAGTGTTCAGGTCCTAAAGTATCATTTTCTAAAGTTCACAACTCCTAATGCCTAAATTCTCTTCTCCTAATTCTAGTTTTTTTAAAAAAAATAATAGGAGATTACTGTTATGGGCTGACAACATGATTAAATCACAAAATATCCACCCCCTATGCCTAGCTAATGCAATATCCTCATTGTAAACTAAAAGCATACCGGAGGGTAGAAATAGGAAGAATATCACCTGAATTCCGTGAGACTCCAGTCAGCTCCAAAGAATCTATACACATGCTAAGTTTAGTGCCTTCAGCAAGGTGAGAGCAACCTTGTCCAAGACAAGTTCAGGGAGCACATGGTCAACATACGGTTTGAGACATTTCATGTTGACCAAGAAGGAATTACCCGTCTTTGAGTCAGAAATTTTGACGGCCCCATTAGAAAAAATCCGCTCACTTAGACCTAAGCTTGTCGAGGAAGAGCTTAAGTTAAGAATAAAAAAGCCAGACCCTCTGGTTCGGCTCAAAGCTCTTACAAGAAATCATTTAGTCATGAAGAACTTTAGTCCTTGCCTTATAGATTCTGGCATTCTCGTAGGCATCATTTCTAAGCTCCTCCAACTCAGATAGTTGGAGCTTCCTGGTCGTCCCAACTAACTCTAGGTCAAGATGGCATTTCTTGATGGCCCAAAATGCACGGTGTTCTAATTCTACGGGTAAGTGACACGCCTTACCAAACACTTGACGGAACAGAGACATACTGATAGGCATTTTATACGTCATACAGAAAGCCCAAAGAGCATCATCCAACTTTTGGGTCTAATCCATCTTATCAGGCCTAACCGTTTTCTGCAGAATGTTCTTGATCTCTCGATTGGAGACCTCGGCCTGTCCGTTCGTCTTAGGGTGGTAGGGTGTGGAAATCCAATGATTCACCCCATATTTTGCGTGTAAATTCCTGAACTGGGCATGAGTGAAATGCGTGCCACCATCAATGGTAATGGCCCGAGGAATCTCGAACTAACTGAAGATATTTTTTTTCACAAAATTGATGACCACCTTATGATCATTAGTCTAGATGGGAATTGCCTCAATCCATTTGAACACGTAATCCACAACAACCAGAATAGACTGGTGTCCAAATGAAGGAGGAAAGGGTCCCATGAAATCGATGCCTCAAATGTTGAAAATTTCCACATGAAGTATTAGGTCGAGGGGCATCATGTCTCTCTTGGCCATATTCCCGAGTGACTGGCATTAGGCGCACGACCTTGAGAATTCCTGAGCATCCTTAAATAGCGACCAATAGAATCCGGATTGCAAAATTTTTGCCACCAACTTTTCCCCGAAAAAGTGTCCACATGTAGATGCATGGCAGAACTCAAGTATACTATGGAACTCAATTTCTAGGATGCATCGACGAATAATCTAGTCGGCACCAATGCGGTACAACTCGGGATCATCCCAAAATAATATTTGGCCTCGGACATAAGTCTATCCCGCTGTTGCTTGGTCCAATCCTGGGGGATCCGGCCAACAACCAAATAATTAATGATATCCGCAAACCAGGGGGTTCGAATACCTGAGACTGTAAGAATAGCCTCATCCAAAAAAGTGTCAAAGATATGGATATTCGGATGAGGAGAATCAATCAGGATTCTCAAAAGGTGATCCGTCACTACGTTTTCTGCCGCAAATTTGTCTTTGATTTCAAGATCAAATTCTTAAAGTAAAAGAATCCAATGAATAAACTGGGGCATGGCATCCTTTTTGGCCAAGAGATGTTTCAAGGCCAAGTGGTCAGCGTAGATAACATGAGAACCTAAAAGATAAGCCCTAAATTTTTCCAAAGCAAAAACTACAGCTAATAACTGTTTTTCAGTAACGGTGTAGTTCCTCTGGACCTCATCCAGAGTTTTGCTAGCGTAGTAAATAACCAAAAGCTTCTTATCTATTTTCTGACCCAAGACAGCCCCGACCGCATAATTAGATGCGTCAGCCATAATCTCAAATGGGGCTATCTAGACTGGTAGTTGCAACACCGGAGCACAGGTGACTACCATTTTCAATAAATCAAATACCTTGCAGCACGATTGATTGAACTTTGGCGTGTCTTTGGCCATAAGGTTACTCAAGGGTCGAGCAACCTTCAAGAAGTCCTTGATGAATCATCGATAAAAACCCAAATGACCCAGGAATGATCGAATTTGTTTCACAGATGTGGGTGGAGGAAGTTTAGAGATGGCATCCACCTTAGCCTTATCAACCTTAATTCCCCGATTAGAGACCACATAACCTAAGACAATGCCTTCTTGAGTCATAAAGTGACTCTTTTCCCAGCTAAGGACTAGTCGTGTCTTGATGCATCTCTTGAGGATCAATTCCAAGTTAGCTAGGGATGACTCGAAGGAATCTCCGAAAATGGAGAAATCATCCATGAACACCTCAAGACAATCTCCAACCATGTCAGAAAAGAGCCAGCATGCACCTTTGGAAAGTCGTAGATACATTGCAAAGCCCAAAAGGCATCCTACAGAATGCGAAGATTCCGTAGGGACATATGAAAGTTGTATTTTCCTAGTCTTCGAGATGGATAGGGACTTGGTTATATCCCGAATAACCATCCAGGGAACAAAAGTACTTTTTCCCAGCTAACCTTTCCAGGATTTGATCAATGAATGGCAAAGGGAAATGGTCTTTTTTGGTGGCTGTGTTCAGCTTCCTATAATCAATACAAACTCTCCAAGTGGAAGCTGAATGGGTTGTGAAAGATTCCCCTTTCTCATTTGTCATGACGATTATCCCCGCCTTTTTGGGCACAATTTGAACAGGGCTAACCCACGGTCTATCTGAGATCGGGTAAATAATGCCTGCATTGAGCCACTTGATTATTTCCTTCTTAACCACTTCTTGCATGTTAGGATTTAGTCTCCTTTGCATCTCGCAAGAAGAGCAGGATCCATCTTCCATGAAAATACGATGATTATAGTAAGATGGCCCAATCCCCCTAAGGCCGTGGATGGTTCAACCAATTACCTCTTTATTCTTCTTAAGGACCTTAATCAGTCTCAATTCTTGCTCCTTAATCAAATCAGCACTGATAATCACAGGGAGCGTATTCCTAGGTCCTAAGAACTCGTATTTTAAATTCTCAGGCAATGGTTTCAATTCAAGCTGAGGTGGGTTTAGTATAGAAGGTAAGAAGGATGCTGATGAAGATTCATCAGGAAGGTCCAGTGGAAGAGGCTGGGAGTGAACAAAATCAACAACCTCTTCAGGGTGTGGCGAGTTTGCCACGGAGGGTTGTGGGTTAGGTTCGCTAGTGCTGGTCGAGCCCTTGAGTACATTGATCGACATACACGTTTCAACATTGAAATCATAATCCTCAAGCTCCTCAATAAATCCACAATCCTCAAATCCTTTTATCACCTTGAAAATATCAAGTGTCAATTTACCCTCTCCAAAAGCGATCTCCATACTACCACTCTCACAATTGATGCTGGCCTCAGCGGTAGATAGGAACGGGTGCTCCAGAATGATGGGCGTGTTCCTCAAATCTTCAGGTAGATCTATGACAAGGACTATGAAATCTACAAGAAAATAAAAGTCCTTGACTTTAACAATAACATCATCAATAATGCCATTCGGTGTGGTGACCGAACGATCCGCTAACTATAGCATTATTGAGGTTGCATGAGTTCACCTAACCCAAACCTTTCATAAAGAGAGGTCAGGATTAGGTTGATGGATGCACCTAGATCCAATAGTGCCCTATCAAAAGTGTAATCCCCAATGACACATGAAATCAAGGGGCCACCTAGATCTCTCTTCTTCTGAGGAAGGTGATGCAGGATGACAGAACTTGCCTGCTCAGAGAGAATCACCTTCCTCGAGGTGGGTTCTTTTGGCTTACACTTATGTACCAGATAACCAAGGTACATAAATCTTTCAAGAATTTACCATAAGCTGAGATGTACTTAATAGCATCAAAGAGCGGGATATTTTCTCTACACTCTTGAATAAATTCAAGAGCTCCTCGTTGCTATCTAGGGTTTTCTTCTTCCTGGTTTTCCATAAGGCCTCAGGGAACAGGATGTGGGTGGTGTCCTCAATTTCACATCCCTAGGCCTTGTTTTCTTCTTCAACCTCCTCCTTTTCTCCCTCGGGCTCCCCTGGGTTTTGGTCGCTAAAAGGCAGTTCGGGGTCCTGGGTTTGTTTCCCGCTCCTCAAGGTGATAAAATTTGCAAATGTATATGGGTTCGGGTCTTGGGGAGGGTTAGAAAAGATAGGAGGGGATTGATTAACCAGATAACCAAGGTTAGAAGAAGGGAAGGACCCTGCTCAACCACCTGAGCATGTGCGAGGGTTGGATATGGGGTGGGATGGTAGAGATCCGGGCTAACGGCTGTTGGCAATAAGTCTAGATTGCAAGTTGTCTAGTGATGTCTTCATTTGCCACATAAGCTGGAGCATAGATCCCTATAGATCCCTACATTTCTACCATCTGTCGGTTTAAATCAACCTACCCTGCGGGTTGTTAGGCATTCCAAGATGGCTAAGTGACCAGTCTCGGGGCAACTGGGTGTATACTTGACCGTGACCCATAGGTCTTTGAGGTGCATAGTTGCTGGGTCGTGTTTGGATCTGTCGCCCCTAATTTTTCCAGGAGAAGTTAGGGTGGTTCCTCCAACCCGAGTTATAAGTGTTGGAATACGGGCTGAACCTAGCATTCTCTTGTATCGCATATGCATCCTCATAGGGCGAGGATGAAGAGAAGGAAGGATCAAAAAAACTGAGATCAAAGGCCCCAGTTTGGAACCCATAAGGTTCCGAGAAATTCTGGCTCATAGGTTGAGCCGACTCTAGTTGTTTCATGAACTCCCGCCCTGTGGAAGCTCGTAAGGGATGGAAATCCAAATTCTTGGATTGAGTGAGTGTAGAAGTGTTTCCCGAGTTTCCAACTATCCACTCTTCCATCCTTTTAGCAACTAGGTCCACCTTATCCAATTTGTCACAAATCAATTCCATGTCAAATGAATGAGAGTTTTGAATCTCATTAGCATTTGACCTAGGTTCTTGAGACCAGTTGAAAGTATCCATGGAGGCATGATCTATCGAATTCTCGCTCATATTCTCAAGCAAGTCATATGCGCTATCTGCATTCCTATTGAGGAAATTACCTCCGCAAGAGGCGACCACATGATTACGAAGTTGTTCGACCAACCCGTGATAAAATATCTGCACAAGTTGCCATTTCGGCACCTCGTGGTATGGACACTTCCTAAAAAGATCATGGAATCGCTCCCAGGAACCATGAAATGGTTCCCCCAGCCACTGGGAGAAAGTGGTAATCGCTCGTCGCAAAGCATTAGTCCATCCAATTGGGAAGAATTTTTTCAGGAGAGCCAACTTAAGAGCAGCCCATGTTTCTATTGGCCTTCCAATGGTCCAGTACCAATGTGCGGCCTTATCCCTGAGAGAATGGGGGAAAAGCCTCATGCTCGTTTGCTCTTCATTCACATTCCTAGCTTTGGTGGTCTGAACCAGAGTCGTTAGATCCTCCAAGTGTTGGAATGGATCCTCCGAGCCAAGCCCAAAGAAATACTTAATCAAACTTAAGACCTGGGGCTTGATTTTTACGTCTCTGGCGAGAATCATGACTCCGAGGCGTTCCCTGTAATTTGAAGGATCATAAAAATCCTTCAAAGGCCAAGCGCCTTGACCATTCATTCGTTGGAACCATTGCTGCATCTGCTGCAATTCTTCCAACTACCTCTTAATCAGCTCCTACTAGTTCAG
Organism: Thalassia testudinum; assembly: GCA_037157565.1. NCBI lineage: Eukaryota > Viridiplantae > Streptophyta > Magnoliopsida > Alismatales > Hydrocharitaceae > Thalassia > Thalassia testudinum. The sequence goes on along the minus strand of JAZHRO010000047.1, from coordinate 28,842,724 downwards.
GGGCAAGGGAGGTGGTTGTTAATCAACCATGGGATCTATTTGGCTATAACTCAACCTCCGCCTTTGGGAATGATCTAAAGGTCCTTCCAAACGAGGGTTCAATGACCTCCTTCCAAGCATGCACTGGAAGGAAGTCAGAAGGACGGGGGAAAAAAAGGAACCCTGCAGCACAAACACGCAATCCTGTCCTTAAATTAGGTAGCCTAAGGACCTATGCCTGAGAACTAAACTCCAACCACACCTTGAATTTGGTGTTGTCCTTGCTCCCGAAGATGGTAAAGTTGGGCCGGCAAAGTAAAGGGAGTGTGTCCCGAAGGCTACTAATTATGCCAAACCCCTACTTAAGTTGTTTGATAATCGGGCCCCCCAACTTAGCACCTTTTGAAGCAAGCAGACGTCACTAATTCGAAGTGTGTCCAAGAGTATACCCTAAAATGGACTTGTGAATCTTAGGGCCAACATCTACTCAATTTTAGTTAGGCATAGGATAGTAATGCTTTCGAAATGTGATGGGCCCTGTTAATGGGTTGTGCCCGTAATAGTTCATTTGAAAATGTGTGAATGTGCACAAACAAGAGTTTTCAAGCAAGATTATTTAGGATGAAGTGAGTGTTAGGATTCGAATCTTGCTTAGTAGCTTTAAAGGTTCAAATACTAGGTGCATTCAACCAAGTTTTCGAGAGGCAAACTAAGTTTGAAAGCACAGGTTCAAGTATTTTACTTTATGAATCAAGAAAATATGGAGTGCCTAACTTGACCTAACTATTTGATTCCAATGGGGCAACTATAGGATGAATCAATTTTAAATTAGGTGGTGCGGCCCAAACAATTCAACCAATTGGACCAGATGCACCACCAATTAAAGCATACAAAAGTAGATTAACCTAATCTGATTTCTACTCTTTTATATGTGTTGATGCATGTACTGGTTCCATAGGTCGGAATCCCGATTGAGTACATACAATCAAAAGAGGTTATGTGCCTCAAATGTGGGTGTGTATTGTGTGTATGTTGATTTTGTCCCACAATCAGAAAGTATATTTTTTTAATATTTTTTTATACGAGGGTAAGATTAGTGGAGGTGGCAAACAAGACACAATTTCTATCCTAGGGTTCGTGAAAACACCTAAGTAGATTAGGTCTTGATTATTAGGGTTGCAAAATGATCTAGTGGGCGGGGAAGTGGGGGCGAAACTTACAAAATCCCTACCCGCACTTTACTCCAATCTACTGCCTTGAGTTTCCTCAATTAGGTTAGAAAAATATGTAAGTAGTGCAAAAAAACACAGAAAATCGAATCAAAGTCCGTTGCCTCCCCGACAACGGTGCCAAAATGATGAGCAGGTTTTCGCGGAGAAAAGTAAAGGTTTTGTGAAACCCATCGTTACAGTTGCAAAACTTGCTATCAAATAAAAATTTATCGAAACTCTAAGGGATTCCCAGGTCGAACAGGGGAGGCAATACCTGTTTCTTTGAAATTTTTATTTCGCTTTGTTTTTTTTTTTTGTGATTTTTCTAGTATTTTCGTAATGAAGAAATAGCCAAGATAATATTCAGGCAAGGATAAATAAAAGATAGAGTCGAGGAATGAAGCAAATTTGATATATCAAAATGTTGTTTATTACACTAATCAGAAATATACAAAACAAAATAACGAGAGTGAAGATGAGAAGGAATCTCCCAAAGCGGATGTCTGGCGAGACGACGATGTTTGGTGGCGGCTTGGATGGAGGAGATGAGCTGCTGGACGTCGGGTACGAGGTGCAGGAGGAACCCAGGTAGAGGGCCGCTTGACCAAGCTGAGGGAATGGTGATTAGGAGGTGGAGGTGATTGTCTACCTGAATGGAGGTGAGGGGACGACTCTATGGTCTCCTACGAAGGAGGTGAGGGTATGGTTGAATGCTTGGTGGAGTAAGAGAATCCTACACTAATAGGAGGCCGTAGAGCTTGGGAAAGAGCTCTTAGGAGCTTAGGAGACTTCTTGAAGCTAGAGTAGGTGGGAGTAGCATAGGTAGAGATGGGGAGAAATGGAAGGTGTAGGGGGGTTTATATAGGTGGTGGAGAAGAAGCTTTCCGCACATATACAATCAATGACATCCACAATCGTCGCTAAAAATCTGCCCAAGCTGTCGCTGAAGATTCGCATGGCGCTGCTGGCGCACACTACGCGTTGCCTTGTCATGCGCACACGCATGGCTGTGCTGTGCACTGTGCTGGCACGTGCTTCATGCGCGGATGCCACACACATGCAATGGCACAATGCGCTTTGCTGGTCGTGCATGCGTTGCCTCCAATGAAGCGATTGGGGGCGCTTGGCGGGTTTCGAACCTGCGCCTCTCCTTTGGGAGTTGACGCCACAATCGATGGACCATGGTATCGGTTGAGTCGAGAAGAGCAGCTGTGAGCATGCGGTGGAGGAGGATTCTCAGTCATTGGATTTTCATCCAACAGCTAAGATCGCGTATTGGAAGGCCTTTGGAGGGACGTCGGGTGACGTTGGGCACTCTGGATGGTGCCACGTGGCACCATCTAGACTGTCCACCTTTCTTTGCTTGCAAAAGATGCTACGGTGCTCGGATCGAGATGATTTCCACGCTGCCAGACTATGATCGTCGCTTCGGATTCATCCATACGGTCGGATTTTGTATTTGAAGCTTCAAAATGTCGCACCTTGTCTCCTGGCCACAATAATGCAGGACTTATTGTACAATTTATTCACATTACATTAAATGAGTATGATGAATATTATGCAATATTTATACTATGGAATGTAATGCTAGGCTTAGGAACCATCATAAGTAAGCATTTAATCATGCATACATGCGTGTTCATCACTAAGTAAAAGTCAATTGGGTTCATGGAACCTATTTGGACCCAACCCACTATACTTAGGGTTAACCTAGCCTAATTAAGAACCTATTCTCACAACCTATATCTACAAAACCTAGCCCTAACCCTACCCACATAAGATCCATGAAATTCTTGGCCTAATCCTCTTAAGTTGGTATCAACTTAAGAAGATTTTATCCCTTAGTAGTTGGCCAAGAGATAAGATCTTATCTCGTGCCAAGATTTTATCCCTTGGTAGCCGCCCACATAAGATGCCTATTTTTAGAAAACCATTATCCTATCCTAACCCTACAACTTAGATCCCAAGTTCTGCATTCAACCAATCCTAGGGATCACTTTTGATTAAATCTAAACCATCCAAATTAGTTATCCTAGGCACTCTAGATCAACCAATAGGAAGCCACCAACTTTTCTATAAAAGGACCTAGCCTCTACCCTTTAGAACATAACCTAGATACCTAGAGATAGAAAAAAATAGCCACCACATAGTTCACACCCTCTCTCTCTCTCCAAGCTCTCTCTAATCTTCTTCCTGGCACCCTGGATCTGAAGTACTGCCGCACTTCACACAAGCAACCCTCAAGCGACTCCGTCATCTCTACCACATTTTCCTCCTCAATAGTTTATTCTTTTATTTCATATTATTTTCAAGCATTCGATTACATTAGATTTGTGAAATATTCTCTTTATCAATAAAATGTTTATTTGATCTCATGAATGCTTGTCTATATATAAATATATACATATATAAATATTTGCTTAGAACATCTTTCTGAAAAGCTTTTGCACAAAAATCATGTTTTTCCACCCCTACGAACAACTCAGTACTTATCGATAAATTTATAAATGTTATTTGTTTCAGCGTGATTCGCAAAAGCGATAAACCACCACCGAATGATCATTGGTCCTAGTTGAAATAGCCTCTATCCATTTTGACACATAATCAATTGCCACGAGGATATATTCATAGCTATGAGATGATAGAAAGGGACCCATGAAATCTCTGCCTCAAACGTCGAATATCTCGACTGGAAGAATAGGCTGCTGGGGCATCTCACCCCACTTCCTGATCATTCCAGCTTGTTGACAATAAAGACAAGCCCCCACATAAGTATGAGTATCTTTGAATAATGAGAGCCACCAGAAACCAGACTAGAGAACCTTATAAGCAATTTTCTTAGCACTAAAGTGTCCTCCAGAGTGCAATGTGTGACAAGGATTCAAAACACTCAGTTGCTCCTCCTCTGAAACACACCTACGGAACGCTTGGTCACGACCAATTCTAAAGAGTTCGGGGTCCTCCCAATGATAATGCCTAGTGTCAACAAGAAATCTATCTCGCTTCTGCTTATTCCACATACTGGGGGTCTCGCTAATAACCAAGTAGTTGACAACATCTACATACCAAGGGGTCGTCGGGTGTACCGTCATCACAGTTTCGTCATGAAAAGTGTCATGAATGTCTACGACGAGGTTGAAGCCTCAACTGGGATCCTAGATAAATGATTTGCTACTACATTTTTAACCCCTTTCTTGTCATGAATATCAAGGTCGAACTCCTGTAGTAATAGAATCATCAAATAAGCGTAGGTTTGGTGTCTTTCTTAGCAAGCAAATGCTTCAAAGCAAAATGATCAGTATACACCACAACCTTAGATCCCAGAAGATAAGACCTAAACTTCTCCAAAGCAAAAACTACCGCAAAAAGTTATTTTTCTGTCACAGTGTAATTTTGTTGTGAACCAGTAAAGGTCTTGCTAGCATAATAAAGCACATGAGGCTTTTTATCAACCCTCTGACCAAGGATCGCTCCCACGGCAAAATCTGAGATGTCGCACATCAACTCAAATGGAAGGATCCAATCGGGTGCTTACAGAACAAGCATAGTTATGAGGGCCTCCTTCAAGACTTGGACAGCCTCGACACACTTTGCATAAAAAACAAAGTCACTGTCTTTCTCTAGTAAGTCACAAAGTGACCTAGAAATCTTGCTAAAATCCATAATAAAGCGCCTATAAAAGCCCACATGGCCCAAAAATGATTGGATTTGCTTGACATTGGTGAGCGTGGAAGCTTGGACATGGACTCAACCTTGGCTTTGTCCATTTCTAAACCTCTCTCAGACACTACATGCCCAAGAACGATACCCTGTTGAACCATGAAATGACTTTTCTCCCAACTGAGCACCAATCCTGTCTCTTCATAGTGGGTGAGAGCTTTTTCTAAATGTGAGATAGTGATCAAAAGACGTGCTGTAACTGGAAAAGTCATCCATAAAAACCTCTACGAACTCATCAATCATGTCCGCAAAGATAGACATCATACACCGTTGAAATGTTCCCGAAGCATTACATAGTCCGAATGGCATCTAACGGAAAGCAAATGTACCATAAAGACTCATGAAAGTCGTACGCTCCTAGTCATAAGAAAGACAGCAAACTTATTGTACCCAAAATATCCATCGAGAAAACAGAAGTATTTATTCCTTGCCAATTTCTCCAGTATCTAATCAATAAATGGCAACAATAAGTGATCTTTCTGGGTTGCGGTGTTTAGGCGGTGGTAATCTACGCAAATCCTCCATCCAGTTGTGGGTCTAGTGGTGACATTCTCCCCTTTTTAATTTGTCTCAACAATGAATCATGCCTTCTTAGGCACCAGGTGAATACGACTGACCCATTTACTATTAGAAATGAGATAAATTATCCTATCATCCAAGTACTTCAAGATCTCCTTCTTCATCACTTCCTGCATGTTGGGGTTCAACCGTATCTGGATATCGCAGAAGGGTTTCACAGAGTCATCCATGTAAATGTGGTGCATGTAGAGAGTTGAGTCAACTCCTTTGATATCAGCTATAGTCCAAGCAATGTCATTCTTATGCCATTTTAGGTATTCAATCAATGCTCCCTCCAGCATCTCAAATAGAACAGTCGAGATGATGACAGAGAGCATATCATTGGGTGTAAGGAAAATATACTTGAGGTACTCTGGGAGTGGTTTAAGCTCCAAGTCGAGAGCTTTCTAAATTGAGGGAATTAGGTTCAATGTCCTCGCCTCCAGTAGCGGATCTACCGTGATTGTCCATAGTGGGGAGAGCGACTTGACCTTGACACCCAGCAGCTCCTTTAATTCCAGCATATCTCCCCCTCCTTCAAAAGTTGGGGTATGGTCTTTAGAAATGATCATTTGGAGGGGATCATCACATAAAAGAGCTGGTGTCATCTCCTCTACAATCTCATCAATCACCTCGATTTAGGAACAATCTTCCAATCTAGATTCTTTATAGGCATCAAACACATTCAGACAAATTTTTTGATTCCTGAAGCTTGTCATTAGCACGCCCGATTTTCAATTAATGGAGGCATTGGCAATAGCCAAAAAAGGATACCCTAAGATAATCGAAGGTCTGGTGGGCATGTTGAATGGGTTAGAGTCCAATATCAGAAAATCTACGGGAAAAAAGAAGTCCTCCACTCTCACCAAGACATCTTCTAAAAGCCCACGTGATGTCTTGAGAGATCTATCAGCTACTTATAGGATAACAGGACTAGGCTTCAACTCACCTCCTCTTAATAGCTCATAGACCATGCTCAGCAATATATTAACCCTTACACCCAGATCGAGGAGAGCCTCATCAATGTGTTGGTCTCCAAAGACCACAGAAATATACGAGACTTCTAGGTCCTTCATTTTGGGCGATGTACCTTGTTGTAGGACCGAGCTGACTAGATCAACCAATTCGACCTTGCCTAGACCTATTTTCGTGATTTTCTCTTCTGCGTGCACAGGTCCTTCAAAAATCTAGAATAGGATGAAATCTACTTGATACCATCCAGCAAAGTCAAGTTGATATGAACTTGCTTGAATGTCTCCATAATCTCTTCCACCCTATCTTTGGCTCTAGATGAGCCAGTAGAAGATGCCTCAAGGGCGGATAAGTGCTCAAGGAAGAGCACTCGTGCCCTCTGGGTGGAGGTGGTCAGGGCGAGACAGAGGTGGAACGATGACAACATCATCCGGATGGGTGATTTCAAGTGAGGAGGGGCTGAGTGGCTCTTCCTTGGTGGATGTGTAAGTCAGTGTTGGGTTGGTAGGAGGAGTGACCGTAGGAGAAATTTTAGGTTTGAAAATTTCTTTTCCACTCTTCAGAATGGTTACAACCTTAGCATGCTCCCTTATGAAGGGCCCTTTACCCCTAAGATTCTCCTCCAATGAGCTGAGCAATTTCCCAGGATCACCTTGCCTAATAGCCTCAACCAGGTGGCCAATTTGAGATTGCATTTCTTGGATTGCCTTATTTTGAAATTGAATGATCATACTCTGGCCTTCTTGCATGGCCTTCATCATTGCTTTAAGGTCATTCAACTCAGAATTGTTGGGCTAAGAAGGAGGTTGGTATTGTTGTGCCTGAAAGGGTTAGGTGGGTTGGGCTCTTAAGTTTCCCGAGTTAGAAGCATCACCTTGCTTCAACGAGAAATTGGGATGGTTTCTCTATCCAAGGTTGTACGTGTTTCTAAAAGGGTTGCTCTTAGGAGGTGGACGAAACCCTTCGACAACATTCTGGTCTGCCTGAACTAACTCAAGGCATTGATTAGCCAAGTGACATTTAACAGTGGCGTGAAGAGTGCTTTGGCAAATGGAGCATTCAGAAATAGTCTGGACTTGGGAAGCTGATTACGAGAATGTGCTAGGGTTTGACATGAGCCCTTCAAAATTCCGGTTCAATAATTGGATTTGGAAGGCTAAATTCTGAGTAGCACCGGCTTCACTAACTTCTGCTTTCTTTTCGATGATGGATGGTTTTCTATCCTAATAGGCTGAAGTTAAGTGGATGGAATTATCACTTAGTGACTTAAATAATGTTCAAGCCTCATCCACCATTTTTGTAAGAAAAGTTCCCACATAAGCAGCATCTACTGTTTGCCTATTCCTATAAGATAGTCTAGTATAGAACCTTTCTACCAATTGCCATTTGGCAGTTGATGATGGGGGCACAACAGAATTAGGTCATTGAAGCGCAACCACATCTCGTGGAATTGTTCCCCCTCTAATTGAGTAAAACACATGATTTCCCTCCTGAAATGGTTGGTTTTTCTCATCGGGAAGTATTTTTTCAAGAATTCTTCCTTAAGGGTGTTCCAATCATTTGCCCACGCATCTAAGATGTTTTAATAACCGTCGCAAAATATAAATTTTTTTTTAGAATTGATCGGATTTTACTACTAGTGATCAAAGGTAACATTTAAATTAACCTATATAACATCCAATAACAAATATATACTATTCAATAGAACAAATATAATAGAAAATAAGAATTACATTACTACAAATTAACATAGAAAATGTTTACAAAAAAGTAATATTACATAGATAAAAATAAGAAATATAAAGAAAAGATGCAACTTAAACTCCTTCACCAATACCATGACCAGCAACTCCACCAAAATCGTCATCTGGCCCATGACATGTAGGATAATGGAAGCTACTGTGATTAGGTCCACCTCTACCTCGAAGTATGGCCATCATCTCCACCCACTGCGCCTACTGCTATGCCATCTGCTCCTTGAAATCCTATCACTGTTGGAGGATCTCCTCTCTAGCAGCTCGTAGCTCTCCGGTCACGTTAGTCAGGTGCCTCTGAGTCTACTGTACCTGCGACCTCAACTGATTCACCTCAACAGAAGACACGCCATACGAACCACTACGACCAAATCCACCATGTTTCAGAGGCATGGCTGTCCAGAAAGCCTCCTCAGGTGTCATAGGAGGCTACTAGGTCGCAGAGTTCTTGTCTGTAGGCGGAGGTGGATGAACCAAGTTGTACATTTCTCCCTAATTACATTTTCACCTAAGTAATATGTTTGACTAAAATGAAAGTTAAATTTAAATAATTAAAAAGAAATAACTTACATGCTTGGCTTGGTAGGTCTCATGAACTCATGTGTGCCCACCATCTGTAACCTTGCTATGAGTGATCTCATATTGGTTACGATCACGTATACTTGCCTAAAATACAGTAAATATAAAAGATAGTTAATAATTTAAAGTTACATGTTAATTAGAAATATAAACAAATAGGAAATTTACTTACATATCTTGTCGTAAACTTATCAATACTCATCCAACCTAGTATATGAGTCTGCGGTGGATCTTTGGCCATGTTGGCCATGTACTTACTCGCCCGATCCTATATATATATATATATAAACAAATTAACTATAATTAAATTTTAACGCACAACAATTATTTAACTACCTCCGTCTCAGGCTTCTTCCAATGCTGACAACAATCCTTCCATACCTCTGGCAGTATGGAACGAGGTACATTCCTCAAGTCCTCCTTATATGACTTATTTGCAAAATACTAAATAATAAAGATAAATTACATAATTAAAATGTATATATGGAAAGAATTAAAAAAAAAATCGTTATCACTTTTCTCATATGAAGTCTCCAGTCTCAATAACGCCTCACCACATGACTGAGGATATACTTAGGGATGTTAGGATCATCCCCCCGATTAAAGATCACCTATAAATTAAACTTTTATATACACCAAATTACATTCAAAGCAACATATATAAACCTCTATATATATTAATTACCTCCCTCTTGAGCTCCTTTGGGACAATCCGCCAATCAAAAGAAGAGAGGAGGATGATACTCTTCATAACCATGGAGAGCCTGCTGCTAAATGGAGGGTAGTTTGGATCTTCTCCGCCTGGGATGATCATCACCTTCACCCTCGTATCCTCTAGTGTATCCTCCAAGTCCCTATTTCTCGTCGAACATCTTCCTTTCTTCTTCTTCACTGAAGTTAATAATAACAATAGTATTATGAATAAAGAGTAAATACGAATTTTAAAAACTTTTAAAATATAGAAAATAACCATTTACTTACCAGTTGCATTGGGCCATGCCTGATCAGGGTCTATGTTGTCCTCAGGCTGGCCAACCTCAGCATCCCCCTCCTCGTCCTCCCCCTCATCCCCCTCCTCTTCCTCGTCATCATGGGAGTCCCGAACGTCGTCCCGTCCCCCTCGTCCTGGTCAGGATCATGACTGTCAACCTCATCCTCAGGCTCGGGTAACGCCATAAACTCAGGGATGACTAGCTTCTTCCCCTTCCCAGTAAAAGGGGACTGTGCAAGCGCAACAAGAGGGATATATGTATGTGTATGGGGGGATTGAAATTAAGAGTGAGCATTAAATATGTATCAGTGGTAAAAGTGTAGGGGTCCTGGGGTGGAGTAGGCTAGGTAGGGAAGGTCTGGGTGCGGGGAGGCCATGTACGGGGAGGTTGGGTGGTAGGTGGCTGCGTGGTAGGAGGCTGTGTGGTACGGGGGTCCTAGGTATCGAGGGTGGTGTCAGGACTCCTCCGACGAGAAGCCCACTTCCTCAGTTTCACCATCTGCACAACACAAACCATTATCCGTCCACTTTTACTATTATCAAGCACGTAGAAAACTTGAGAAAATTGACAGGCTAAAGTGAACGGTTCAGTATTATGAAGAATTCAACGATTATTATTCAGACTTATATACTTGTACTTCTTATCAACCTTAAACACGACGCCTTCCTTAAAAACATCAAACCATTCACACTTGAAGAGGACAAGTCTGCAATCATATCTGAAGCTAATCTCAAGAATTTTCTCAATCTATTCATAATAACCTGCCGACTAATTCGCAAGGGGCAACTCCAACTTGCTATGTAGCCTTTACATCATCATCAGATTTGATTCTATTTCTGAAGCCATTTATGATGTACCCAGAATGGTAATGTCCATAACTCAACAAACGATCGGATATTACGTCAAAATCTTCCACCCACCGTGAGTCGTTATTTTCTTTCATTTTAGTAACACGCTAATTGAACCACTCAGGAAAGAGTACATCGCGTGCATTTGGATGTAATGATTGTTTAAATTCATCGTAGAAAGGGTCAACTTCAGGAATTTGCTTTAATATATAAAAGTGTGCCAATTGCTGATCTACTTCTGGAATCTTAATAAATTGTGTGCAGAATTGACCTTCCTGGAATTTCAAAAATAGAAAGACAATCTTCGTCATTTTCATTGTATCCTCCATCATAATTTCTCTTGAATTGATTGAATTCGTGGTCTGCCTCACCCTGATACATGGTATAGAAATTCATGGATTCCTCAATTAAATATCCCTCGACAATTAACCCTTCTGGCTTAGCTTTATTTAACACATAATCCTTTAATTTTTTCAAGTACCTCTCTATAGGATACATCCACTTGTATTAAACTGGCCTTACGATCCTTGCTTCATATGCCAAACGTATTGTTAAATGCACCATTATGTCGAAAAAAGCTAGGGGAAAATCTCTTCCATTGTACACAATGTGATGACAACTTGTTTGTCCCAGTAGCATAGCATTGCAGCATCTTAAGTGTTCGAACAAATAGCTTTGAAATATCGACTCATGTCTCTAAAACCATCTACAATGGGATCAGGTAAGACTCCACGTGTAACCAATGGGAAAAACACTTGCAAATAAATATGCGAGTCATGATTTTTTAACCCACTAATCTTTTTTTGAGATTCATTAACACAGTACGACAATTATAATGAGTAGCCATTCGACACCCGTATCTCCTTCAAAAATGAGAATATTTTCTGAATTTGTTCACGCTTTAGGCTATATATAGCATCTGGGAATTCAACACTACCATCAACCTTCTCTCTCGTATATAGATCTGGATGAATGCCCAAACTCTCCATATATTTTCTTTTTTTTTTGTCTTTTAGACTATTTGTTAAATTTAAGACATCCAACATATTGTCCATGACATTTCTCTCTATGTGCATCACATTTAGGTTGTGACGGACTATCAGATCTTTCCAATATGGGAGTTGCATTAAGAAAATGCTTTTTTTCTTAAAGCCTGAATGCTTTAATGCAGTAAGGTCTTTCTTAAAAAGACGTCTCAATCTTATGTTTCCAAGTTCGTACAATTTCTTCATTATTGTTATTCCTAACAACATAACAGAATCTGTGCTTAGCTTATTTCTTGAATTCCTAGAGGAATATCGACAAGAATTGCCATCAAATTTGTCTTTGAACTATATTGTTCGCCATCTGTGACCAATTAGAAGAATCTGCAGTGACCCAAGTAACACTATTGCTTCCAGGCAATCAGAGATGATGTGTGTCATCCATATAAATTGGACATGACAATTTTCCTTTTGTATTCCATTTAGACAAATTTGCATATGCTGGAAAGTCACTGATAGTCCATAGCAATGTAGTACGAATCATAAAGAATTCTTTCTTTCCTGCGTTGTATATCTGAATAATGTTATCTCACAATAATTTCAATTCATCTACCAAAGATTGCAAGTATATATCTATAGCACTTTTGAGTTGCTTTAAGCCTAAGATCAACAATGCCAGCATCATAATGATGATCACATACACAGCCAAGGAGGTAGGTTCCAAGCTACATACCACTGGCCATATTAAATATGACAGATACATATTCTTAAATAAATTAAATCTGTCGCTTGTAAAATCCAATCTTACGTTACGTGATTCCTGCATGAATGATACATGTCTATTATCAAATTTTATCCACTCATCAGAATCTATGGGGTGATGAATGCGGCCATCTCATGATTTGTTCTACTCATGCCATTTCATCCATTTCGTAGTTTTACATGATATAAACAGGCGTTGAAGCCTAGGAATCAATGGAAAGTATCGTTGGATCTTCTCTGCCTATTTATTGCCATGTTGATTCCCAGATTTTCCAACCTTATATCTTGATGCACCACACTCCGAACAAGTATCAAAACCAGTATATTCACTTCTGAACAATACACAATCATTCAAACAAGTGTCAATCTTTTCGTAATTTAAGCTCAGTACCTTAATCTGTTTCTTTGCATCATACCATGACTCCAGATAACCATTAGGCTTAGATAAGAGCTTTCCGATAAATTCAAAACCTCGGATATTAATTTAGATGTGACACTATTGATAACCTTCATCCAAAATAATTTCAATAGAAATGTCAACTTTGACATAGAGCTCACTCCAGGAGCAATCGATTCATCACCTGCCTTAATAGCATCGTAAAAGTTGTTACAACTTCGTAACATGTTACCATTGTCTACAATGTTATCTGCTGCTTTAAGTTCATCCAACATCTCCTTGATTTCGTCACCTTCAATATTACCGATAGGATCCTCACCAACATGCATTGAATCAGTTTCATAAGTTTCTACATCGAATACTTCATGATAAATCCACTTGGTGTAATGTTGTCACCAACCACTACAGATTACGTACTCTAACACAATGTTATGATCATGTACTTCTCCATTTAAGCACCTTCGACAAGGATAAAAAATCAACTGTAAAAGTTTCCCTCGTCTAAATGATTTTCTATCATCATGAAATACGCAATCCATGAACTCCCTCACTCCATTCTTATATCGAATGTAATCTGAATTTCTCAGACTAATCTAAGACTTATCCATAGTGACCTAAATAATTATTAACAGATATAAAGTTTCCAAGTTAATGTCATATTATATCTACAAACATCTACAAGAAGAAAAAGCTACTCTTAAATGTACCTAAATCACCCACTAATTATGAACAAACATTGACATATTATATATATGATTGTATTTCAATTATGATTTTCACTTTAATAGCCCATCATTAAAGATTTGATCACAATGTTATTTGTTACATATAATCGGTGTTTGAAGAAATTTCAACAGCATCTCTTTGCACTTCTCCAGTATACCCCTCAAGACTAACCATAACTACATTCCCAATAACTCTCATTTAAGGGAGCTTTAGAAATATACATAAGATCAGTTGGTATACCGGAGAAGAGTAAAAAAAAGCTACCAAAATTTCTTTAGATATCGGTTCCATGTAACAAATAACTGTGATCAAATCTTCAAGGACCCCCCTTAATTTAAAACTTCTTTGAACTAAGGACGATGACTCTTATGACATACTATAAAGACAAAACTTCATACATGTGAAGTATACACGTACTCTACATTATCCGTATAACATGATCATAGTGTCAACGAGCAAATATTTTGACATGATTATCCCCTCCCAAAACCTATAACCTAGGGGTTAGAATATACCTATTATTTGTCATCAAGTAAATCTACATTTGTGCAAGTGTATGTATCTATAAATTTATTAAAATAATATGTTTCATTAAAAGAAAAAACCTCGTTAAAAGAATACAATTTGCAAAGAAATCAATAAATTGTAAATGTTCTCTCTGTTCCCTCCAATACCCTACCTCCCCTCCTCTTTGCTTTTTTTCACCATTCTTTCCCTCTTCTCCCTATCCACCCTCTCCTCCTTTGTTTCTTCTAAAATCTTCCAAATATTTATTATCTCCTTCCTCCTCTCCTTTCTAATGTTCTTCAAAATATTTATTCTCTACTTCCTCCTCTCATCTAATCTCCTTTCCTCTTCTTTCTACCTATCCTCTCCACACTAACTCAAGATAACAACATAGCATCAAACATAATTAACTAAATAGGTACACCATACAATCATTCATTAACATTTAAAACACAATTAACTAGTGGGTACACCCCACATCATGCATTCACATTCAAAACATAATTAACTAGTAGGTACACCCCACAATCATGCATTCACATGTAAAACAGAATTAACTAGTAGGTACACCCCACAATCATGCATTCACATTTATGCATAAATTAAAATGCATACACACATTTGTACGTCGACGAAGACGTCTCCAATGATAAATGTAACCTACATTAAATTACACAAATAAATCATAATAAATAAAACTTTCTAATACAAAAAATAAAGATAAATAAAAATAAAATTAGAGAGGGGCAGTGTGGAGGAGGAGGGGGTGTGGTCGAGGAAGGAGGGGGTGGGGTGGCTTAGGGAGGAGTGGGCGAGGTGGAGTGGAGGGCCCGGGGTGGGGCGGCACAGGGTGGGTGCGGAGAGGCAGCGATGCAAGGTGGGCGTGGGTGGGCGGCGTGGGGGGCCGGGGGCTGGGGAGAGGGTGGCGGTGCAAAGAGGGTCGACAGGTCGAGGAGGGGGTGGCTTGGGACGAGGGCGGTGCATGGGTGGGGGGTCGGGGAAGGGGGCGCAGGGGGTGGCTTACCGTAGGGAGGGAGAGTCGACAAGGTGGGGGGGAAGCAACGGCTGTGGATGGAGGTCTCAAGCTTGCGAGAAGGAGAAATAAGGAAGTGGTTTCGGGGGAGGGGGAAGGTATGGAGTTATATTCACCATTGGTGATGGTTGATCCGATCAACCATCACCAATACGAGTATGGTAACTTTTCTGCCCACGTGTAGGACTAGATATTTTCGCGCAACGACACGCATTCGCAACGGTTGACCCGACGAACCGTTGCAAATTGCATGTTAGCTTTCCCTCGCGACCGCATTGACAATTCATGACGGTTGATTAACCGACTCAAATGTTCATATGGCAATAGTTCTAGGAACTTTTCTTAATGGATCAATAACTTGTCATAATCGATTAACGCACTCTAAGGACTTTTTCTAATCAGTTAACGTTCTCTTTTAATAGCTTAATTGACTTAACTTCCTCTTGCGCGCGCTTTGACAATTTGGGATGTTTGAATAACCATCGCAAAAGTTCTACCCAAATAACCCTCGTTGACACGAAACACACTCCCAACTTAAGAATTGCAACATTCGAACACATAATCATCATGAACTAGGCACTATTAGCAACAGTTTTGCGACAGTCGCAAATTAAATGTTGCCAACAGTGATTTTTCATGTAGTGCTTTGAAAGGATCTGAGAAAGTCAAAAGTATTAAGTCAAAAATGTGATGAGTGAATGACTTATCTTTCCACCGAGTGGTTTGAATAATCTTTGAGTTACAACCATCTTCACTTGTACATTATACTGACTCATCTTCTAGGCAATTTTGTCGAGTCCTTAGTGGTCAAAAGATTTAGTCTTAAGGCAAAAAATCCAAAATACTTTGGCAATGTTTCTAGCCCTTAAGACTATTCCTATTTGTAGGCGATGCATTTAGAATGGATGAATGAGAGCCACTAACCTTGAAAAATAAGTGTGACAAAGAAGATAACCTAGAAAGATGAGCAATTGGAGGAAGTTATAAAAAAAATAATAGAAAAAAAGAAAGAAATTAAAAAAGGAAAAAAAGCAAAGCAAAAAAATATATATCCCTTTCATCTCTTATCTACATTGGAGCATCCCAAACATAGTGAGATAACCAACAAGAGACCTAGGAGTCCAGCCAAGGAGATATACACCTTGTATGTTAACCTCGAGATAGAAAAGTTGTGAAGAGAAAGCTGTCAAATCCTAGTATGGACTAACCAAAGATAGGTTGCCCCAGACAGATCATAGAAATATTCTAAGTTTGATTTAATACCTGGAATCAATTTAGTTGCTCCTTTGGCGAGTCACATTATTTTACACACAAGATGCTTGTTTCTAACATTTGATTCGAACCTTAGGTGGGTCAACTTAATCAGGGAAAGTTACTCTAACGACCCAAGTCTGACGACTAATAAGATTACTGATTTGATTTGGATGATCCGAATTTGAGTCGATACCTTAGAACTGTCGAGTCTTCGACGTTAAGGTTTTGTGTAAAATTCCTTTGTTTTGGTGAAGAATCGAGATTGATGACTTTGATGCGACATAGCTCAAAATTCGCAAGTTAATTTCCTGTGTAAATACTATTTTCTCACAAGTTTTTCGCTTAGTATTTTTCATGAGGACTAACAAAAGATAGGCATAGGGGTGTGACATTTTCATATTTATTTATGTTAATTAATTCCTAACTAATGTTAATCTAAGGGTAATTTAGGTTAGATTACATTTGGTTAGTTGAAGAAAATGAATCTCGTTGAAATCACTAAGCCTGCCCTACGCCTCTTTATATAGAGAGAGGTGAGGGAAAACTTATAAAGGTAGTCCTACAAGAAAACATAAATAATAAAAGATCCCAACAATATAACATAACACTCCTCAAGCTTGAACATATATGTCAATCATACTCAACTTGTTCCTACACTTTTTAAAAGTTGGGTGTGATAGTGGCTTAGTGAGCATGTCTGCAATCTGCTCTGAGGAGGCTAGGCAAGTAGTACAAAACAAACCCTACTGGATGAGACTTCTCATGTAGTGACAATCCCCTTCCACGTGCTTGGTCCTTTCATGGAATATGGGGTTGTTGGCAATATACGTGCAACCTTGTTATAACAATGCATCTTCATGGACTCCTCAAACTGCACATGAAGATCCCGAAACAAGGGTCTAACCCAAATCATCTCTACTGTTGTTTGTGCCATAACTCGATATTGATACTCTGCACTACAACGGGAGACCACACTTTACTTCTTACTTCGCCAAGAAACAAGATTGCCTGCGACAAATATACAGAAGCCCGTGGTAGACCTCCTATCACCAAGATCACCAGCATAGTCACCATTAGAATAACCCACAACTGTCATAGGGGCTCCTCTCTTAAACAGAAGACTACGTCCAAGAGCTCTCTTAAGGTACCAAAGTACCTGCACCACCGCCTACCAATGTGCATCTGTGGGCTTGTCTAAAAATCAACTTAACTTCCCAACTGCTAATGTAATGTCCGGCCATGTGATAGTCAGCTATAAAAATTTTCCTACCAACTATAGGCCCTGCTATCAACAATTTTTCCTACACTATCATAAAGATGCACCTTTAGATCCATAGGGATATTTACTCCCTCCAATCTAGCATCCCTGCCTTTTAGAGTATATCAAGAGCATATTTCCTATAAAACATCGCAATGCCCTCTTTACTATGAGCAACCTCAATCCCCAAGAAATAGAAAAGCCTCCCCAAATCCCTCATAACGAACTACTGATGGGAACACCATCATGAGCCATAACTAGCTCATTTTGACTAAATTAAGTCAATAAAAGCTTCTAGATAATCGCCAGAGAGTCACAAGTCATTGCATATCCAGTTTGAAAGAAAAATAAGAAACTAGGGCTAAAACTGTAATTTTACCAACTCATCTTGAATGCAGTACAACCAAGGATTTTCCTAGGGGTTCATTAAGGGTCAAAAGGTCCTAAAAAGGTAACAAGTGGGTTAGATCAATCAGAAAAGGATTTGCACATGTTTCGAGAATTAAATGACTTTTGAAACCCTAAAAACAGACCCGCTTAATTAACTGAGGTTCTGATCAGGAGAAAATCCCCTTAAACCCTCTAAAATTCATAGAAAAATATTCTCTAGGGTTTGGTACCTTCAATTTAACCATCAGAACCCATCTTGACCCAAAACAAAGTCTCAGACAAATATTTACCCTAATTTAGATTTTTACATAAATTACCCAGTCAAACGTGGTCAAAACCAAAATCCAACTTCACCATTGGATTCCTTAAGTCCAAATTAGATTTGTACCAAAATTTGGATATAAGACAAGCTTGTCTTGACCAATTTTGCAAAATGGTCCTGTCTGATTACATTTATTCCCCCAACTTTCAAAAATCCTTGCATTCAGCCCCCTAACTTCCTCGTCGTCTTCACAATTTGGTCCCCCACCACTATCGTGGAGGAAACCTACTCCAGCGAACTTTGACAAGAGATTTCTCCTTGATCTCTTAGTGCATCCCTTCCAAAATTGGAAGGGAAACTCCTTGAGAAATCCTCTCCAATCTGAACCAGTCCATGTGCTCCGAATCTTTCCCAATCTCTCATGCAAATGTATGAGAGATTTGGGTATCAAAAAGAACTCCTAAATCCGACGAAGGTTTCCGAGCTTGCAAAGCTTGATTTCCAAGCCTTCCTTACCTCTAGATCCCTATAAAAGAACCACCAGATCTTCCCGAAGTCCTCACGCTCGAAATCGACCAAGATCTCCCTCAAATTCCTCTCTTTCGTGACCGAAGGTTCCTCGACGTCCGGCGACCTTTTCTGCCTTTTCTCATCATCCTTCCACAATACCAGTGGAGGATTCATCTTCCTTACTTCCTTCTGCATCTCGTCGTACCAGCAAACGCCCTTTCCTCCTTCGTCCTCGCCGTTTCTACCTCACCGGAGCCACCTTCGTCTCCGACATAGGCAACACCGCATCCAACGCCATCTCTGCCTCACTTCATCCACCTACCTCCTAGCTAAGTTCCTCATCTCCTACAGTTTATTTTCGCACTTGCTCCACTTCAAATCAACCACCGACAACCCTCCACTACTTCATCCCTTCCATCTCCGGCCATCCCCTCTGGCGAAACCATCTCACCACCACAGACCACCAAATCCCTCACCGACCCCCTCAAAACATCCGCCTCACCTCTCTGCTCATTTCCCCTCTCTTTATTCACCACTTCACTCACTCACGCACTCCCTCGAACACACCCACTCACACGCACGCAGTTCGACCTCGCCACGAACCCACAGACATCCACACGCCACATAACCCTCACCATCGCACTCGCCGTCATCCAACGATACTCAGCATTCTGACATGGCCGAAAGGCCATTTCGCTGTTTTCAGGTACTTGACCTTGCCGCCACGGAAGCAGCAAGCTTCGAGCTTGCTTGAGAGCTGTTCCAGGAGCTTCCGTCCCAGGTCTCAGCTCCAGGTCGTGTGGAAGCCTCTTGCGAACAAGTCCAGGCAGTCAATTGGATACCTCTGCCTCGCAAGCTAAGGCAATTGAAGAGAAGACCCCCTACTGCAAACGCGCGAAGGAGAAGAGCGCAGATAGTCCCACATCGTCGGCTGCAAAGCGCACTGAGGCAAATAAATTGAATAAGTGCTAGCAGCTGTTCGCCTCAGTTCACGGGGTGAGGTCCCTCTCACCCGCTCACCTGGCCTCGTCCGTGACACGTACCCATGGACCTGGTTCGACCCGATAACCCGACCTACACTCCTCGCTCACCACTGCACGCCAGTGAGCCTGGACCTGGGTTCGCTAGGTCCGATTACCCGACTGTGGCTCTGGGAGAGTGAGACCGAAATAGAAAGAGAGAAGAGGAGAGTTGCGCGGGTTGGGGGAGGGTTTTGCCATGACAAGTTTGGCCCTGACACTTAGCCAAATTCAGAAGAGGAAAGTCAGAGAAAGAAAGAGTAGAAGAAGAAGAAAAGTTGCAGCACAAAGCAGAACATCATACTTTAAGCCGTCAGATTTGTGAATTAGACGAAGGGGTTTACTTTCATTTCATACATATACATTGAGTTCCTTAGCTGTTCTTGTAAGGAGTATATGGTGATTTAAACCAACATTTTACTCCCACCTTTTTGGAAATTGATACTTAATCTTAGTGCTACATTAATTTGAGATAATTCTTGATTTCAATTCCATAGCTTTCTTGTCTTATATTGCAATTCTTGAGATTTAAATTCCCATATTGTTCCCTGTGTTCGACCTCGGAATCTTTTCAAGTAATAACAATTATATTTGTTTGAACGCTATTTTGACTATACTGCAACACGATACTTTTTAAAACACCGATTTAGCGTGATAAACAACTATTGACCTAGAAACTCCACCTCAAAAACACCCAACTTTTCATCTTCCATGATAATAAGATCATCCACATACACAAGTAGCGCCACCATGCCATGACACATTGATACAAGATTTATGCAATTTGTTAAATGCGGATTTTTGTCGTTGAGACGCATAAAACTGATCGACTTTTAAATTTATATTCTTAGGCAGTGATGGTATCTAAGGTCGTCCAAGGAAGCCAATTTTGTTAGTCAAATAGGATGGTTCTCTCTCTCGCTCTCTCAAATCAACACTTTTCTTTTTGTCTTTTGTTTTCGATGACGAATGCGAAGATGACTACGCTAAAGAAGAGCATGCCTACAAATTAGAATCTAAGTGATAAGATAAACTCCTCTCTAAGCTCACGCTAGGTGCGTGGAGACCTAGGATAATTAGAGAGGGACTGTGGTGCACTACAACTACTAGAAAAAAGCACACGAAATTTAAAACAGGAAATTGAAAGGCAAATGATCTCTTGTATTATTAGTGAAATGAAATACAAGTAGCGAAATGCTTGTTACAATAAAAACAAGATGACACTAGATAATACAAAAGATAGATAAAGATGAAGAAAAGACCTCTAAGTAGCAAGAAGCTTTCGCTCCAAGTGTGGTGGCTCCTGCACTAGGAAGAAAACTCCTGTGCTCCTGATATCCTCCTCTATTCCTCTTCCAAGGGTGGACGTCCACCACCCTTATGCTCCTGCCTGGTCATCCTCCTTGAAGTGGGCTTACTCCTTAGCTTGGCACAAGAAAGAAGAGAAAAGAAGAAGGCACCAAGGAGGCGAGTAGGCTGCCTGCTTAATCTTCTTCTCTTCTCCTCCTTCCTTGGTCGAATTAGGTAGGTGCAGGTATGGGTTTTTGAGTAACCAAGGATGGGGTTTTAGTGGTGGTTAGATGGGGTATTAATAGGAGGGGAAAGGGGGGTTGGCGTGGAGTTTAATGGAGGGCTAGGATTAGCTTTTGGAGGGTGGTTGGAGGATGTAGGGTTAGGATGGTTTAGCGCCATGTGTAAGGTTGCCTAGGTGGGTGGTTAAGGGTTGGAGGGTCACCATAGGTGGCACCTACCATGGCAGGTTGCCATGGTTTTGGCACTGACTATGAGGGGTTCTAGAAGGTTAGGTTTTGAAGGGAAAAAAGGAAGGGTGGAGATGGGTTTAAGACTTAGGTGTAGGGTTGAGATTAAGGGATTTTTAGAGGGAAAAGTAGCGCCAAGTATGGGGTGGTTATGGCGGGTTTGGCACCACTTTTGTGGTGGCTTTTTGTGGTGGTGGTGGGCTGAAAGTGTAGATCTAGGTTGGCACCAAAAGGAGTAGGACTAGGTAGCTTTGGTAGACTCAGGGTTAGGTGTATTTGGTGTAGCTAACTAGGTAGGGTTTAGAGTGTTGGTTGGTCAAGGTAGGGGAGTAGGAGCTGAGCTAAGCTAGCTTAACTAGTAGAGTAGTAGAGGAGGAAATAGGAGGATTAGGGTTTATTAAGGAGGAGCTGAAATGGAGCTACATCGAAGCTTGTCGGATTAAACTGCTACTGAAGATAGCTGAAGTAGAGCTCAATAGCTAGCTTAGCTAGCTAGTTCTTTGCTAGCTGCTAAGCTAAGCCAGGTTGAGTTGGTTTTCTTCTATCTTGAGCTAAGTTGAGCTGAAGCTGGTCTCCAAAAGACTACCCAACTAGCTTAGGTCAAGTAGCTAGAGTTGAGTTGACCCGAGCTGGTTGAGAGCTTCTTCAATTGACTACGCTTAGCTAATTAATGGCAATAGACAACCTTAGTTAGGTAGAGCTTCCAGGAGCTGGATAGAGCTGAGAGGAGCTAGGATCAACTAAGCTGAGCTAGCCTGAGCTTCCATTCAGCTAAAGTAAGCTGAATGGAGTTGAGATGAGCTAGCTACAACTAGGTTGAGCTAGAATTGAGCTGAAGGTAACCGAGTTAAGCTAGCTTGAGTTACCATCCAGCTGAAATGAGCAGAATGGAGCTGAGATGAGCTAACTTCAGCTAAGTGGAGCTAGAATCTAGCTATTATGAGTAGGATTGAGCTAGGATTCGGTTGAATTTAGGCTTCCTCTTCATCTTCTGTCTTCCAAAATACCACGATTTGTGAGATCTGACTCTCTACTTATCCCTGACACTCAAATAAACACATTAAAAATACAAAATAATGCAACGCATGCCTAACCTACATGAATGCCTAAGTGTAACCCAAAAACTTGTTTGCGAAGTTAAAATCCTAAGAGCTATATCTATTTTAGGACATAAGAATGATGATAAACTGACATTTATCGCACATCCTCCTCACAAAAAGAGAATAATCGAAAAATGACCTATGCATCCCAATGGTAGCTAAAGCCTCTGAAAATCGATGGAACCAGCCAGGGGGACTCTGCTTTTGGCCATAAATAGCCTTTCTTAACCTACATACACACCCCCCATGAAATTCGAAACCTCAAGGCAGCTGCATATAAACTTATTCATGGAGGTCACCACACAAAAAAGCAATCTTGACATCAAACTGATGAAGGGGCCAATCATGACGTGCTACAACAGAGATTAAGATTCTGACTGTGGAGAGATGAGCCACCGGAGAAAAAGTGTCAAAAAAGTCTACGCCATAAGTTTGGGTAAACCCCTTTGCAACAAACATAGACTTGTACCGTGAAATAGACCCATCAGGGTTGTATTTCCAGGCAAAGACCCAACGACCTCCAACATGATGTGCTCCAGAAGGAAGTGGTGCCAACTCCCAGGTCCCCCTATCACGAAAGGCAAGCATCTCATCCTCCATGGTAGCACACCATTTTGGATCAAGTAGAGCATGCTGGTAAGTGGCTAGGATCTCCGCAGCAGAGATGGCAGTAGTAATGGCATGCAAAGATGTACAAACTTGGGCAGAGGAGACAGCACTCCTAGCCACTTTGTAATGTGCACATGAACTGGGGCCCTTTGAATAGCAATGGGAACATCATCCTCCACCTCTGCTGACATTGTATCCAAGGGGACATCCACTACGTCGGATATGGTATCTAAAGGAATGTCCTCTATGCAAGACTTTGTACCGTAGGTGATGAGTCCAATTTATTGGATACTTAATTAGCTTAAGTACATTTAAAACACGCCTCATTAGATTGCAATTAGAACTAAGTGTTAGTTTATTTTAAATTAGAAGTTATTTTGTTAAAACTTCATACATATATATTTATGCAAGGTTATGTGTGCAAATTTCCAAAACCCAACTGCCGTCTCCATCGCCAGCGATGCATTTGTTCTAGCTAGCCTCAATTGACCGACTCAACGCACCACCAACCCAAGGCAGACGTGCGTCTCGCAACAGCAACCTCGCCAGAACAAAAGGTGGGAAACATCTATAAAAGAGAAGGCGCCACGCCCAGAAGGGGTATCTCTCTCAATGGTGAACCAAACCACCACCGGGCCTCAAGTGTTCTCTGTTCTCGTAACGTGCACTATGGCCTCCGCTTCCCCGACATCGCCCTCGCCCTTACCGCTGATGAACACATGGTGACAATGTGTGTGCGTCACCTTCCTCACCGCTACCATCTTCCTTCCATCTTCGTTTCTTCTTCTTCTTCAGCCACAGTCACTATTCACCATCTTCCACGCTCAAAGAAGCCAAAGTCCTCAGCCTTCTTCCACGATCAGTTCCTCCATCATACCGCCCTTTGGCCACCAATCCTCAACCAAAGCATCCTCATCGACCACACCATCCGCACGTGTGGGCCCACGGCCATGCGTTGCCACATGCAACAGCATGCACCGACCTGCGGCCACGCACTGCCACGCGCAGCCGCACGCGCCACCCACGGCCACACACCGTGTCCACAACTCCCTCCGACAGACCTCACCCTTACGCACCCGCAGCCACACAGTAGCCTCCTCTTCTTCTTCGCTGACAGATAAGAAGAACCCATCACCGACCGGTCATCACCCCACGCAGCCAGCCCCTCCGCCCTCTGTTCGACGTGTCATCACCTCCACCAGACTCGCCTCACTCTCACAAGCTAAACCCCACCTTTGATTGCACGAAACGACGACCGTCTAGCCAGCCAAAAAGCCTCCCCACTAGCAACCTCCGTCTCTCCGACCGACGAGCTCCAACCACTATTACCCATGCCACAACCACCATCATGAAGCTCTTGTCACAGCCAACCTCCACCAAGCACCAACCAGCCGATGGTCCTCCATCCCACACACGAGGAGAGAGGGAGAATCCTCTATTTTTAATGGAATTTCTTTTTACATTTGCGTGCCAATGCCAAAGTTGAATTTTGATTTATTGAATATTAGTATATGCCACTACTTTTGTCAGAACCCCCCTCCTCTTTCATGAAATTGCCATATTAACATTGTCTCACCCAATTTCCTTAATCTAAAGGGGTTTTTTATTTGATTTATTTGTGAAATCATCATCGAATATTTTACTTTAACCTCAATGAGTTTTATTAGTCCTATTCCTCTCTGTGGATACGACCTGATCCTTGTGGTTAGAAATATTTTATGTATTGATTGAAAGATTTTCCACCACGCGAACTACGACAACGTATTATTGTTATTACTAATTATCTTGATATTAATTATTGAAAGCGAAAATCTCATCAAATGGCACCGTTGCCAGGGAGGCAATGGGCCTAGTAAACTTGCATGTATCTTCTGTTTGCAGTGATTTCTAATTGGGTCTATATATTAATTAATCTATTTATTTTCTCGGTGCGAGGTATGTCCTTGAGGAGGAGGCACACGTATTGGATGCTCATCTTGGTGGACCTTGCACCCACCTTGAAGATAATCACATGCGCATGTGGGCCTTAATCCCACGAACAAAAAGGAGCTTTTAGAAGAGAGAAGAATAGAAGCACATTTAGGAGGGCTTCTCCTATTTTCCTCTTTTCGTTACCATAGATTTTAGAGTAGATTTTAGACTCTTTAGACTCTATTTCATTGCTTTCTCTCCCTTGTAATCTGGGGCTTGTTTTAAGGGGAGTGTCCCTAGTTCTTTAGATACTGAGTTTATTCTATCTTAGGTAGTTAGTTTCTTTTAATTGCGCATTTATTTAAAAAAAAAAATCCGACCTGCCTGTTAAAAGTTGCATATCCATAGGTAGAACATCTAGGAGTGCTTAAGCAGCATTTAGATTTTTCTTATTGCATTGCGTGCATTTCTGCATTGTAGAGTGCTGAGCAAGGTACGTAATTCTTATTTTTCTGCATCAGTTATCTGTACACACATTGTATTTAAACGTAATTTAAGAAGCCTACTTAAGCTGATTTGAAAAGATTAATCAAGTAATCACATTACTTTTGAAAAAATGAGTAAAATATACAGGAAGTGTTTGTATAACTTGATTGCAACTTTCAAAAGAAAAATCACTTTTCACGGTGTGATGCATACTTCTTGCACCGAGCATGCACTATAGGCACTGCAATAGGACTCGGACCCTTAAGGCTATAGGCATCAATCTCTTTATCGGTGCAAACCCTCCAATCTCACTTTGTGACGGTAGTATTAACTTTTGCCCGAGTGACTTGATACTTTAAGGAGGCGGATACCCCTTAAAGGAATTCAAGGGTAGTCAAGAGGCACCGCTAATGCATCACCTCAAAGGAAGAGTTCGCCCTACTTGCATTCCTTGGTCCCATCCTTGGAGTATCTTTTTACTTGAATATTTGAAAATATCATTGCAACAAAGTGTACATCTTTAGGGCACTCGAAGGTCAAATTAAGGTGCGTAATTGATGACAACTTGTTAGGACACCTAAAAGAAATGACGTGACCTCAACCTCCTTAACGGACATTGACTAGAAATCTCAAGTGCCTCATTTCTCTTATACCACTTATGTGGGAATGGAGAAATACTGCCTTGACTCTATTTGGCCAATCTGGAAAGTTGAAAGAGGACTTAAAGCGCTTCAAATCAACAAAAGACCTTTTGCCTTGTGTTTGCTTAGTATATGCTTGGTAGGTGCTCTCTTAGAAGGAGTCTTATTTTTAACCCGGAACCTGAGAGAATTATTAGGAAAGCCAACCAAGAAAGAAGAAATTAGGGTTGATGAAAATCTAAGAACCTTAAGAGACTATTTCCTCCCTACAACTCACCAAGACTTACCTATCCAAAAACCTAGAGTGGATAATCCTTATGAAATCAAGAGTAGCACCATATCTTTGCTTCCCTCTTTCTATGGTACTACTAGGGAGGATCCCTACAGGCATCTTGAGGAATTCACCAAGGTCTATCCCATGGTGAAACTCCAGGGCTTTACTGATGAAGCCCTGATGACAACCTTATTTCCTTTCTCCCTAAAGGATAAGGCCAAGCATTGGTATCATACCCTCGATGCAAGGGTAAATGATCGGGCTACCCTTAAGGGAGAATTCTTGAAAAAGTACTTTCCTATGAGTAAGACCAATCATTACAGGAGAGAGATTATGGATTTTACTCAGCAGGAAGGAGAGGAATTTCACCAAACATGGGAGCGCCTTAATCATCTGCTTAGGTTGTGCCCCCATCATCAAGTGACAAGATGGCAAATGGTCGAGAGGTTCTATAACGGATTATCTGAAAGGCATAGGCAAACCATTGATGCAACCTGTGTTGGGAACCTTCATGGCTAAAACTGAGGATGAAGCTTGAGTGTTATTTGAAACATTAAGTAATAACTCCATACATATGTCATCTGCCTATCAAGAAAGAAAACCATCAATCCTACAGAAGAAGATAGAGGCCTATGAAGTCAGGGTTACTCAAGATTTGGCTTATTAAATTCCATTGTTAAACAAAAATTTTGATAGGCTTTTAACAAACCCCGGCATGAACCTGCAAGCAGCCTCTATTTTCCAAGCTTCAAGTGAATGCTCCATTTGCCAAAGCACTACGCACGCCACTACAGAGTGCCACTTGGCAAATCAATTCCCTGAGTTGATTCAGGCTGACCTGAATGTGGCCCAAGGTTTTCGACTACCCCTTCGTAATAACCCTTATTCCAATACCTATAATATGGGGTGGCAGAACCATCCAAACTTTTCATGGAAGCAAGGTGATGCTTCCAACTCAGGGAATGCAAGACCCCAACCTCCCCAACCCGTATACCAACCATCCTATTCAAACCCTCCTCAGAATAAGCCCTCTGAGATGGATGAATTAAAACCATGATGCAAGCAATGTAAGTGCATCAAAATATGGTCATCCAATCTCAGAATAAGATGATCACTGACATGCAATCCCAAATTGGCCATCTTATTGAGGCAGTTAGGCAGCAGGATCTGGGGAAGTTGCTTAGCTCTTCTGAAGAGAACCCAAAGGGCAAGGGGGTCATATCTAGGGAGCACGCTCGAGCTGTGACCGTGCTAAGGAGTAGAAAGAAAATTGGCAAACCTAATAGCACTCCTACGGTCACCTCTCAAATTTCCCCTCCTACATCGAGGAAGAGCCACCACTGCCCTCGGTTGAAATCACTCACCCGGAGGGCGTCATCATCCCACCACCCCTATCCTGACACGACAACCCCTCCACTCAGGAGTCAAGGGTGCCCTATCCTGAGCGCCTATCCGCTCCTAGGGACTCTTCTGTTGGCTCATCTAGAGCCAAGGATAGAACGGATGAGATTAAAAACACTTTCAGGCAAGTCCACATCAACTTGCCATTATTGGATGTGATAAAATTGATTCCGTCCTATGCCAAGTTTTTAAAGACCTGTGTACCCAGAAGCGCTGATCTAGGAGGCAAGTCCAAGCTAAGGTTGTCTTGCCTCACCATGTTATCTCGATGCTCCAACATGAAACACCCTACAAGATGAAAGACCCAGGAGCCCCGTATATTTTAGTGGTTATAGGTAACCAGCACATTGGCGAGGCTCTACTCGATCTGGGCGAAGGGGTGAACATTCTACCGAACTTTGTCTATGACCTTTTAGGAGGTCATCCTCCAAGTCGCAGACAGATTGCTTAAGACACCACAAGAATTGCTGGAAGATGTCCTGGTGAGAGTGGAGGACTTCTTCTTCCTTGTTGACTTTCTCGTGCTAGATACTAACCCATCTAATAAACCCACCAAGCCGTCCATTATTCTGGGACACCCATTCTTGGCCACAGCCAATGCCCCTATCAATTGTAGACCAGGTTCACTTAAAATAGGCTTTGGGAAGAAGAAAATCCGATTGAATGTTTTTGATACCTAGAAGCAAACTGGATTTGAAGATTGTTCTCAGATTGAGGTGGTTGATGAAATCATTGAAGAGACTACTCTAGCACTCTTATGTAGTGATCCCCTTCAAATGGTCATATCTAATGACCATCCTTCAATTATTGAAGAATATGAAGGGGATATGCCCAAATTGGAAGAGTTGCTGGGAGTCACACAGAGTCTCTGTCCCCACCCTGGACCCTGAAGGTAGATCCGCTACCTGAGGTAGGAACATCTCAACTTATACCCTCAATCATTGACTGATAATAGTCTCAAAGGAGGATGGCTGTCCCGACGGCAGGCGACTTAGGGGCGACGACTTGCGGGAGTAGGGAGGGGGAAGGTTGGCATATTTGGAGGCCTAAGGGCTGGAGGAGGGAGCGGGGGGTATCTGCTGCTTACGGCAAAAGGGGGATGGAGGAGAGGTGGTCTGATAGAAGGGGAACAAAGCTGCTCGGCAAGGTTATGTGTTTCCGCTGCCGGCGGCAGGGACACATGGCTGCCACCTACCAATTCCTCGTGGTCTGTCTAGGATGCGAGGGATTCGATCACAAAAGGGACTCATGTAGAAGGTAGGGGGGCTGAGGAGTAATCGCCCTTTTCCGCACTCGGGAAATTTGAATTCTAGGGCTGCACAAATTTCGCCTCCGCCCCCATCTCTCGTAAACCGGGGGGGCTTGTGGTTGATGTGGAGGTGCCGATGACAGAGAACATCAAAGCTACGGAGATGGCCTTGTGTGGAGCTCTGGTGGGGGAGGTTATGTCTAAAAGACCGTCGGTGGAGAGTGTTCGCACCCTGGTAAAGTCTCTATCCCTCTCGACCAGCTCATGGCAGCTTTCTTTTCTATCAAATACATGCTTTGTTCTCTTTGGGTTGGGTATGGGGGATGTCGAGAAGCTGCAATTTCGAACATCTTGCAACGATGGCTGCACGGTGATCTAGAGGTTGGTTTCTCCTTTTGACGAAGCCTTGCCGAAGAGACCGCCCCAGAGAGTGGGGAACAGGTCGGGAAAACTCGAGATCGAGGGTCTGCCTCTGCATTTGAGGTCAAAGGAGGTTGTGTCGATGATGATTTAAGGCTTTGCATCAGTGGCAGAGGACGCGGTCGTCGAACTGCTGGAGGGGAATGGACATCTGCTGAGTGTGAAGGTCGATGTCTTCATCGCTGGTTCTATACCTAACAGTCTGATTTTGAGGTGTGGTGGAAGCTCCTGGATGCTGAGGCTGAAATTTTTGGTGGGTGATACTGTAGCAGAGCAATTTAAGTTGTCTGGATCCACAATTGATGAGGAGGCGACTGTTCAGGAGCTGTGCACGGCTCATGGCAATGAACCTCTAATTGCCGAGGCTGGTAAGGACTACTGTGATGGGGAGATGAGGGGGCTTCAGAATGAAGAAAAGGAGGAACTAGGCGGAGGGGAAACGACAGAACCGTCGTCCACAATGGCAGGGGATGCAATGTCAGTTGGTGTGGAGAATGAGCGAGGGAATCTGGACGCGCAGCCTAGGTCTGTAAAGGATCAATAGGACCTGCAGGAGAAGGAAGACCATAAACGTGAAGGGGGAGCTCGCGCAAAGAATGGTAAGGGGAGATCACCATATAGCCTGCAACAGAGAAAATCAAAGGCTATTACACTGATGGATGAAGATGAGGTTGCGAAGGTCATGCAAGTGTGCAAATGCCATTCCCTCAGGAGAGAGGGATCCAGTGAGGATTGATGAGAATCCTCACTTGGAACGTGCGTGGGTTGCGCGATAAAAGTCGGAGGGCGTCCTTGATGAGATATTTGAGAGAATGGGGAATCGATTGTGCGCTTATTCAAGAGACACACATTGAAGGTAATTCTAATAGGCTGTGGTCCGACTTGATAGCTTCAAGGATGAATGATTGTGTGCAGACTGATGCACATGGGAGGTTGGGGGGCAATGCTATTTGGTGGAGGAAGAGGTGGGCTCAGTGCTTGGAGGTTCACAAAGCCAGACATATGCTGACATGCAAATTTCAGATTCAACAGGGGCAGGAATATATTTGGATTACTGGAGTATATGGTCCTTGTAATGCATCTGCCAGGCAGGAGCTGTGGGAGGAGTGGTCTGCAGTGGCTGAGTTGGTGCAGGGGGGGAATGTGGCTGACAGGTGGCGACTTTAATTATGTGTTAACAGGGGCTGACAGGCCAAATGGCAGCACGGACAGTTCGGATATTGGATTTCAAATGATGGTTCAATCTCTGCAGTTGAATGAATATCCTTCCTCAGGTGTGGAATTTACTTGGCGCAATGGAAATGGGCTAGCTTCCAGGCTTGATAGATTCTTTGGGAATGTGGACATCCTTGTTAGATTTCAATTGTCGAATGTGAGTGGGCTGAGCCGACCCTTTTCAGATCATACCCCGTTGGTATGGGATAGTGGGGAAGAAAACCAGGTTGGATCCTACTTCAAAATGAAATGTTCTTGGCTATATGAACCGGGCTTTTACCAGATGATCAGCTCTTGGTGGAGAGTTAAAGAGGTCCAGGGGTCTGCTACTGTTAGGCTGTCAGCCAAGTTGGCTGGTTTGCGCATGGTCTTGAAAGAGTATGGATCTACGGTTGGCTTGCTGAGGGGCAGAAGGGGCAAAGGAGAAGGGAAGCTCTGAGTAAAATTCAGGAGCTGGACTCCAAGGAAAAAGCTGGCCGTTTGTCTGAAGATGAGTTGGCTGAAAGAAAAATGTGGCAGGGTGTGGTTCTTGATGAAGACCTAAAACAAGAAATCGATTGGAGGGAGAGATCCAGGCAGCTATGGCTTAAGGAGGGGGATGCCAATACAAAGTTTTTTCATCTTGCAGCTAGTTCTCAGAGATGTGCTAATTTTATTTCCTCTGTTCTATGTGGTGGACATAGGGTCTCTTCTAATCAGGAGATTAAATCTGAAGCCATCAAAATTTTAGAGAGGCATCTCGGGCATCTAAGAGGGGGAATTGGACAATGGCAGGAAATGAGGGTCCTAGGGTGACGAGTGAACAAGCTGAGCACTTGACGGCACCTATTACTGAACAGGAGACCCTGTAGGCAATCAGCGAATTAAATGTGGAAGGCTCTCCAGGCCATGATGGACTACAGGTTTTCTTTTACAAGGAGATGTGGAGTGTGGTGGGTAAGGAGGCGATGCTATCAGAGAATTTGAGGTGGGAAATGTAGGTTTTGAGAGGATTAACAAGTCCTACCTGTTTCTTTTGCCTAAATCAATGGCAGCAGAGCACTTTTCATATTTCAGGCCAATTTCCCTCTCAAACTCCATCTACCTTATCATCAGCAAGACCTTGGCTAATAGGCTGAGAGTTGCTCTACAGGACCTGATTCATCCAGTACAGGCTACTTTCATGCCCAACAGATCTCTTCAAGAATCCTTCATACTGGCTCAGGAAATGGTTAATAGATGGCATCGAAGGAAGTGCAAGGCCTTTATGTGGAAAGTGGATTTCCAGAAAGCCTATGATTCAATCTCTTAGTCGTACCTATGGGAGATATTTAGAAGAAGAGGATTTCCCCCCCTCTGGATCCAATGGATGAAACGCTGTATCACTATGGCTTCTTTTTCTCCTTTGGTCAATGGAAAGCCATGTGGAGCATGGATCCAACCTCAGCGTGGGGTTAGACAAGGATGCCCCCTAGCCCCATGATCTTCAACCTTGCGGTGGATGGGTTTGCAAGGTATGCTTGCAAATTGGCCGAGGTGGGGTTTATTAAAGGGTATTCACTAACAGGGGAAACATGGCCCCCATTTTACAGTATGCAGACGACACGGTGTTCTTTGTGAAAGGGTCCAAGTCTGCGGCACATGCTCTGGGGTTATTGGTAACGATTTTTGGTGACATTTCAGGCTTATGTTTGAACAAGGATAAGTCGATTTTGATTTGCTTTGGCATGAGTGAACAGGAGCAGAGGGAGTTGGAGGGTGTATTGGGGTCACCCCATTCTAAATTGCCATTGAGATACCTTGGACTACCTCTGAGGGCCACAAAACTGAAAAAATCATATTGGAATGTTCTTTTTGAGAGGGTGTCTAGAAAGCTTAAGGGTTGGAGTAGTAAATTCCTATCCAAAGGTGGAAGATTAATCCTACTCAATTCAGTCATTACAGCCATACCGATTTTCTATTTCAGCATTTTTAAGGCCCCTAAATGTATTTAGAAGAGATTGGATATTATGAGGAAGATATTCTTCTGGAAGGGTGCAGGTCATGAGGGCGGATTCATGTAGCCCATCAGATGGAATTGTATCTGCAGACCTAAGGAGATTGGGGGGTTGGGAATTAAAGCACTTAAAGAATTCAATGAAGCCTTGTTGCAGAAATGGGCCATCAGGATTCTGCATTGCAAGGAGGGGCTGATGGATGATCTGATCAGGGACAGTTATGGTGGATCTAACAGCAGTTTGCAAAGGCTTCAGCCGAAGAAACCTTCTCCCTTTTGGTGATCAGTGATTTCTGCAGTCACCAGCTATTGGCACCTGCTGCAACCTAAGCTCGGAGATGGCAAAAGCTTCAGCTTATGGAATGAGCGATGGCCTGACTTAGGCCTGCTGAAAGAGATCTATCCGAGGGTGTATGACGCTACTGCAGATAAGGAAGCCACAGTTAGCAGTTTGTGGTCTCAGGAAGAGGGATGCCGGCGGCTGGAAGGGCTACAGCAGTGCAGGCCAGGCACTCGTCTGTGGGAGAGGCAGAAAATGATGGCGAGTCTACAGCAGATGCAACTTGTGAGTAATGAGACAGATACTTACTGCTGGCAGGGCAGTTTTTCAGTGAAGCAAGCGTATGAGAAAGTTATTAGAGCCAATAGTGAGGTGGAATGAGACCCTATTGACAGAAAGATTTGGCTTCTGAAAGTTCCTCTAAAGGTTCAGATATTCCTGTGGCTCTGCAGACGAGAAGGGTTGATCACTAGCGATCTAAGACACAGAAGGCTGGGGACTGTTCTAAATGCCTGCCCTCTTTGTGGGTTACATTCTGATAGTGCATCACACATTTTCTCCTCCTGTTTGATCACGGATAAGATTTGGAGGTTGGTTTGTTTAGAACCCCTCCCCTCCTGGGATTCAGTATGGCAAAGGTTCATCACTCCTGGTCGACCCTTAGGGGCTATGGCAGCCGTTTTGTGGTGTGTGTGGAGGGCACGTAATGATAAGCTTTCAGGAGAGATCGGTGAGATGTGAGAATATTGTAAAGGAGTGCTGGTCTCTCATACATAGTTGGGCTTCTTACTTGTAATAGTGTTTTGATATGAAATATACTGCCCTCCGGATTGCTATCGGCTCATGATAGCAATCCTCAATGTTTCAAAAAAAAAACTTATACCCTCAATTCAAAAGGCACCTGAGTTGGAGCTTAAACCCCTCCCGAGCACATTGAAATATGCTTTCCTTGGCCCTAATGACATGCTCCCTATTATCATCTCATTTGCGTTATCTAAACTGTAGGAGGGAGCACTGCTCGAGTGTTTACAAAGGCACAAGAAAGCTATTGCATGGTCGATAGCTGATATTAAGGGGTATTGATCCCTCCATCTGCATGCATCATATATACACAGACGAGTCTATGAGACCCATTGGAGACGTGCAGAGAAGGCTCAACCCCAATATGCGAAATGTTGTTAAAAAGGAGATTTTGAAATGGTTGGATGCAGACATTAGCTATCCCATTTCATACAGTAAATGGGTCAATCCGATACATGTGGTGCTGAAAAAGGCACGAATCACTATGGAAGAAAATGACCAAGGAGAGTTGGTGACCACGAGACTCTCAACTAGCTGGAGGGTTTGCATTGATTACCGCCGTTTGAACATGGCTACCCAGAAAGACCATTTCCCCTTGCCGTTTATTGATCAGCTTTTAGAAAAACTCGCAGGGAACAAGTACTTATGTTTCCTTGACGAGTACTCTGGGTATAATCAGATAGCTATCTTCCCTAATGATTAAGAGCGTACCACTTTCACAAGTCCGTATGGCACATTTGCATTCTGCTGAATGCCATTAGGGTTATGTAATGCTCTCGCCACATTCAAACGATGTATGATGGCTATCTTTTCTAACATGATTAATGAATTTGTAAAAATTTTCATGGATGATTTCTCCATTTATGGCTCGTCGTTTGACCTTTGCCTTTCTCACCTTGATAAAGTCTTAACCCATTGTGAAGAGGCAAAGCCGGTGCTTAGCTAGGAGAAGAGCCACTTTATGGTCCAGCAGGACATTATTTTGGGGCATGTAGTTTCCGAGAGAGGATTAGAGGTGAATAAAGCCGAAATTGAATCCATCTCTAAACTTCCATCACCCACCAATGTTCGTCGAGCTAGATCTTTTCTTGGCCATGCTAGATTCTATAGGTGCTTCATTAGATATTTCAGTAAAATCTCTAAGCCACTCTGTGACCTATTAGTGAATGATGTTTCCTTTAATTTTGATGAGAGAAGTGACAAGGCTTTCCAAGTCTTAAAGAAAACCCTTATTACTGCATCGATTCTCCAAGCACCAGATTGGGTCCTCCTGTTTGAGCTAATGTGCGATGCTTCAGATTTCTCCATGGGAGCGATCTTAGGTCAAAGGGTTGATGATACCTTATGTTTTGCATTATGTTAGCAAGACCCTTACAGATCCTCAGCAAAACTACACGGTCACTAAAAAGGAACTTCTTGCAGTAGTATTTGCTTTGGAAAAGTTTCGATCTTATTTATTGGGATCCAAAGTTGTGATGTTCACTGATCATTCTGCTTTAAAGTACCTTCTTGCTAAGAAGGACACCAAACCTCGTTTAATTCATTGGATTCTACTACTCCAGGAATTTCACCTAGAAATTGAAGATAAGAAAGGAGTTGAAAATGTGGTAGCAGATCATCTGTCTAAGATCCCTATTGAGGCATCAACCCCTACTAGCGGTATCCAGGAGACTTTTCTCGATGTCTCTAATGGCTGTGGAGGCCAAAACTCCTTTGTTTGCTGATACAGTGAACTATCTGGTCACAAGCATTACCCCCAGTACTCGGGACAAGCAAAAGCGAGATAGGTTTCTTGCCGAAGCTAAATTTTATCACTGGGAGGAACCCGATCTGTTTAGAATAGGCCCTGACCAATTATTCCATCGTTGCATTCCTAATGAAGAACAAAAGAGTGTTCTGAGTTTCTACAATGACCTCCACTGTGGAGGGCATTTTAGTGGGAAAAAGACTGCCTATAAGGTTCTTCAGTCTGGCTTTTGATAGCCCACATTATTCAGATACGCACATACGTATGTGAGTGCATGTCTACGTTGCCAGCAGACGGGAACCATCAGAAAAAGGGATGAGATGGCCCACCAACCTATTATCCCCGTTGAGATCTTTGATATTTGGGACATCGACTTCCTGGGTCCCTTTCCTGTTGATGAGCTAATTAGTTACTTAAATGCCTAGGAATTAGATTAATATTGGCATATAAATTGCATACAATAAGATGTAAAGAGATTAGTCTAGGTATTCATTTATTTACATATTTCATGCATTACATTCATACTTAGAATTCATTTAGAATAACATGCATTAGAATAGTTAATCCATTAGGTTGCATTACATGCATTATTTTATTTCACATTTCTTTTAAGGGTTTACACATAAATAACCCTTATTTCTTTTCTTTATTTGTTTCTTCTCCAACGGCTGCAAGCAGGAGAGTGTGGGAGCTAAATGCACAGCGACAATTGTGGATCTCTGCACCCCACGATATCGTCACTTCACCGTCCGCCTGTGAGAAGATAGCCACATCATCAGAAGGGAGGCCACCACCATTCCGACACACCACTGCACAGAGCCTAGAGCTTCTTCATTCCACACCACCAACCTCCTTCCGCGAGCACAAGACCACTCCACCGCGGGCAGGCAGGGTGACAGACCACCGCGCCATCTGTGGCTTGTGCAACACTGCAAGCATGCGCCTGAGGGCCACGCAACCATTGCCAGCAACCACCGCCATCAACCACCTTCAGTTCCTCACTCCCGCACCAGTTAAGACGTCTGGGTATGATCCCAGACGTCTAACCTCCCATATCACCTTCCGCCTTCTTCTGTTTTCTCCTTGCTTTGTTTCCCCTCCACTCCAACCAAACTCCCCTCGTCCGTGCCCACACACCTACACACAAGCCATCACCCGCTCCTCCACCTCCGCACACTTTCAGCAGCAGCTGAGAGCTACCACCCTCCCAGCGTGCAGTCCGAGTGCCCACCTATCCATGCGCGGCTGCACAACCTGCGCAAACCCCCCTCGCCCGCAGCTTGCAGTGTCCAGCAGCTGCAGCTGCAGCTGCGCAGCACCGCGCGCCCGCCTCTCCAGCGCCCGGACACCGGCCTGCAGCGCCTGCTAGCACCCAGCAAGCCCTCCTCTTCCACGCGCGTGTATCCTCTCCAACGCCCCGCCAACGTCTCCGCGCGCCCGCCCCTTCAGTGCCCGCCGCCTCCAGCAGGTGCACTTGCCCGCGAGCGCCTGCACGCACCTATGCGTGCCCACGCGACCAGCGTCACGCCACCGTCCTCAGCAGCTGCAGCCTCCGCCGAAAATCACCCTTCGTCGGAGCTCCGTCCGGCCGACTCCGGCCATCTCGCAACCTGCCACCGCCACCACCGCGAAGCCCTCGCTCCGACCAATCAACTCCCAGAAGGGCTCCTCGAACAAACCTCCCTCCCGTGCGCGAGGAGGAGAGGTATAATCCTCTGTTTTTGGTGATATTAATATTTACATTTCATGCCATTGCCACAAAAAATATTTATATTTATTATTATTTTATTATGGTGATTTTATGCAAAGAACGTCCTTTCTCGTAAATGCAAAATCAGCATGTTAAAGTCTTTATCTTGACTGAAAAGCGATTTTAGCTTGATTTCTTGACGAAATTAATAGTGAACACTGGTTTTTGACCTTGGCGAGTTTAAATAGGCCATTTCCTACCTGTGGACACGACCTGCTCCTAATTAAGTTATATTAATTGTTGATTAGTTAATTTTTTCACCACATAAAACAACAAACAAAACGTTATTTTATGTGACAAACGACTTTAAAGGCGAAGAATCGACTCGTCACCTGTGTCCTAATATGAGTACATCCTTGTGGTTGTGGACTATCTATCGAAATGGATAGAAACCATACCCACGCAAACTAATTACCATTCTGTGGCCTTCGATTTTGTTAGGACTAATATCATTTCTTGGTACGAGTGCCCAAGGACTATCATAAGTGATGGAGAGCCTCACTTTAAAAATACACACTTCACAAGACTACTCCAAAATTTGGGAGTCAATCACATGATAGTCACACCTTACCATCCCCAAACGAGTGGTTAAGTTGAAGTGTCTAATAGAGAGATTAAGCGGATCGTGGAAAAAACTGTTAGGCCCAACCGTAAGGATTGGTCGAAAAAATTGAACGATGCTCTTTGTGCCTACAGAACAGCATATAAGACTTCCTTGGTCATGTCTCCTTTCCATTTTGTTTACGGAAAAGCGTGTCACTTTTCCATTGAAATCCAACACAAAGCTTATTGGGCTATTAAAAATCTCAACTTAAACCTAGATAAAGTGGGTAAGGAGCGCATGCTGGAGTTAAAGGAGCATGAGGAGCTTCGCAATGAAGCATACGAAATCTCTCAAGCTTACAAGCAACATACAAAGGTCTTCCATGATAAGCACATCCTTAGGAAGACATTTGAGCCCAACCAATGGATCTAACTTTTCAATTCCAAACTTACATTTTTTCTTGGAAAGCTCAAGTCTTGCTGGGATGGGTCGTATGTTGTTATTAATGCCTTCCCTCATGGAGCAGTTGATTCGGAACCTTAATTCTGCTGAGAGCTTTAAGGTAAATGGCCAACGACTTAAACCTTATGTTATTCTTTCAAATTGCTAGGTTTTGGATGCACTTCTGATTGAGAAACCTTAGCTCTTCCCACTCTCCTCCTTAAGTGATATTCCTCTATGTCTTTATTTTTTCAATGAAGACATTGTCAATCTTAGGCATGGGAGGATACAACCTGAGGTTCTCTATGACATTTATAAATATTTACATGCATTTAGGTTAGGTGCATTAGCCAAAAAAAATGAAACCTATGTTGTTTTCATAAGCTGATTTGGTTAGTCCCCAGTAGAATGATTTTTATCAAACAGGTGCCATTGAAGATTTTCTTTTTAAATTGTTTCTTAGTTTAGAATCCGGTATATTTACTTCACCTTCACGTAAATTGGGTAATGGGTCTTTTAATAAAATCAATAAACATTTTTAGTTTCGCGAACCCTTGGTCAGTTAGTGATAGGAACATCATCATGAGCCCTAACTAGCTCTTTTTTGATCCAATTAAGTCAGTAAATGCTCCTACATAACCAACAGAAGGTCATAATTCATTGCATAACCATTCTGAGAGAAAAATAACAAATTAGGGTTAAAACTACAATTTTACCAACTTATCATGAATGCAGTATAACCACGGGTTTTCTCAGGGACTGAATAAAGGTAAAATGGTCTTAATAGGATAACAAGTGGGTTAGATCAGACAGAAATGGGTTTCGTATGTTTTGAGAATTAAATGACCTTTAAAATCCTAAAAATAGACCCACTTAATTAACTAAAGATCTGATCAGGATAAAATTCACCTAAAACCTCTAAAATTCATAGAAAAATATTCTCTAGGATTTGACACCTTCAATTTCACCATCAGAACCTATCTTAACCTCAAATGGAGCCTCAAACAGATATTTACCCTAATTTGGGTCTCTACATAAATTACCCAATCAAACATGATTAAAACCAAAATCCAACTTCACCATTGGATTCCTTAGATCCAAATTAGGCTTGTACCAAAATTTGGACCCAAGGAAAACTTGTCTTGACCAAGTTTGCAAAATGATCCTGTCTGATTACATTTATACCCCTAACTTTCAAAAACCCTTACATTCATTCCCCTAACTTCATCGTCTTCACAATTAGGTTCCTCCGCCATTATCGTGAAGAAAACCTACTCCGGTGACCTTTGACAGGAGATTTCTCCCTGATTGATTGATGAATCCCTTCCAAAATTGGAAGGGAAATTCACCAAGTACTTCCCTTCAATCTAAGCCCAGCCATGTGCTCCAGATCTTTAAACGCATGAGAGATTTGGGTCTCTTGAAACTCCAAAATCCAACGAACGATTCCAAGCTTGGAAAGCTTGTTTTCCAAGCCTTCCTTTCCTAGATCCTTATTTAAGGGAGCCCAAATCCACCCAGATTCCTCAGCTTGAAATTCGACTGGAACTCCACTTCTTCCTCTCTCCTTTTCGGCCGAAAAACTCCGCAAGCTACGGCGGCCTCTCTCCAACTCTTCTTGTCATCCGACCACAAAACCGGTGGCGGATTCACCTTCCTCACAATCCTCCACGTCGTGCAATACCAGCCGTCGCCATCCTTTCCCCATCTCCGCCACTGTCTACCCTACGGAGGTTCGTCTCCCTCACGTCTGGCAACCACACCGACGTGGGAATATCCTTCCCTTCGTCCATTAGAGTAGCTAGTTAGGTTTAGTTAGACTCGTAGGTTAGTTTCCCACTCTCTATTTCTCAATTCAACCCCTCGACTACGCCGTTCACCCTCTTCGTTCTCCACTCCGGCGACTCCTCCAGCTAGGTGTTCCCACCACTACGCACCTCCATCCACCTCGTCGACCACCCTACAACCTCCACTGCACCTTCCCTCTCATTTCCCCTCACTCCATTCGTTTCATCATCCACCCAAACACCTTCCCAAACAAACCCACTCTCACCGACCGTTCCTATCACCGTCTGGCCACCACAGCCACTCGTGCAACATGCCACTACCACCGTCACAATCACCATGCCACAGTGATCCTGCTGAGCGTTCTGACGTGGCCATAAGGCCCCTTTTCTTGATTTCAGGTAGCAGGTCAAAACCCACCATTGACGGTGTGCTTCGAGCTTGCTTCAAGCTGCTCCAGGGTGTTTCCGCTCCAAGGCATACCTCCAGGCTGCGCGGAATTGAGGCATGCAGGAGTCTAAGTCCTCACGTGAGGGCTTTAGCAACCGCATCCCCATCAAATTGGCTAAGTACCTTGCTGTGGCATTGTGTGGAAGAAAGGTGGGACATTTAGTCCCACCTCGGATACGAAGAGCCACCTACAGCCGCATATTACCAAAAAGTGAATGGGGTTGTTTGCCTCCAATCACTGAGAGTGAGGTCCTTCTACACTTCACCCAACCTCGCCCGCAACACCTCACCCGCAGACCTGGTCGACCCGATTACCCGCCTGACCTGCACTCCTCGCTCACCACCGCACGTCGGTGAGCCTGGACCCTGGTATACACTAGGTCCGATTACCCAACCGACTGTGGCTCTAGGAGAGTAAGACTGAAATAGAAAGAGAGGGGAGAGTTACACAAAGGAAGAGGGATTTTTGCTCTGAGAAGTTTGGCTCCGACACTTGGCCGGATTCAGAAGGCAGAAAAGCCAGAGAAGGAAGAAGAGAAGAAGAAGAGGAGAATTAAAGAAGAGAAAGGAGAGAAAGAAGAATAAAAGAATGAATAAAGAAGGGCCAGAGAAGAAGAAAGCTTGAGGAAGAAGAGAAGTGAAGAAGAAGAGGAGTTACAAAGAAAGGGTCAGAGAAAGAAAAGAAGAGGCACACAAGTCAAAGGGGTACTGTAACAAACGTCATTTAAGACGTCTGATTTTGATTTCATACTCCCTCCTTTAGTACATTTAAGTAATTATTCTATGTATTAGACTTATAATTGGTGATTCAAGTTACCATTATTTTGTCAAAAATTCTTTTTACTCTTCATATACTCATATGCTCTACATTGCAAATTAGTTTTTGAGTAAAGTTTGTATTCAAATTACATTAATTGTTGAGATTAGTGTGTGAATTCCATTTGCTCCCAGTGTTCAACCTCGGAACCTTTTTCGAGTAATAAAAATTGTATTTGTTTGAATGCTATTTTGGCTATACTGCAACATGACACTATTTAAAACGTAGATTTAGCGTGACAAACAGTTAGTTAGGAAGTCAGGTAAACTATCTTCTATTATACCCACCTAATATTTGTGAGGAGAAAGTAGAGTGTCTACCGATGTGCTAAGTCTAGTGCAAGAACTCTTACGTTCTGGATAATTAGATAATTGACACCTCAGAGTTAGGCAAACTTTTCGCTCTCTGTGCGAACATTGTGTGTGAATTCCTAAGAGTCAGCAAATAAGGCAGATACGCGAAGATTTAGTTCTCATAAAACTATGACTATGGTAGATGGTTACGACCATCCTTCATAGAATCCTCGACTGAAAGAGGGTATTAATGTCAAAGGTCAGAAATACGCTTATCATATCCATTCTTTCCCGGTGCCGAGAGTACGTACTTCCACCAAATAAGTCACACAATATCTTCTTGATCATCACCATTCCTAATAATGCCTCATGAATAAAAGTTTGTGTCATATTGTGTTAATAGTTATCTAAAAAAAAAATAAAGCAGAAAAAAGAAAAAATATATATATAGAAAAAAAAAGAAAAGAAGAAAAAAAAAATCAAGTTTATAGCTTTATCTTCATATCAATTTCATCATATGTCGATATCATTAAGGTAGCAAAAAAAAAAAAATCATTGCGATTCACCAAATATGACCTATACTTACTTTTCAATATTTCTGGTCACCCGAATATTAGCTCAAGACTTTTAACTTAGTTATAAGATTATTAGGACTCTAATTAAAGCGTGAATGCCATGTGAGGCCACTAACATTAAGCATATTTACAAAATCTGGTGAGATTTATGATCTCAAAAAAGAAAGAAGGAAAAAAAAAAGAGTAAGTGCAAAGGAACACAAAGAAAGCACAGTTTTTAGGCTTTCTCTGGGTTGACTTGTTTAGTAGTCTAGAGATCCAAAGTTTGCAGTAGTAGACTACATGTAGCACCAAATGAGTATGAACCACCAAATATGAATCCATTTGACTCAGACATCTTCTACCTAAGGGAAAAACCAAGGGTCAAATCAGATTTTTTTTCCCTGAAGGAAGAAGTTGCTTACCCTGACAGATTTTTTTTCCAAAGGTTAAGTACGAACTTTAAATGTAAATTAGCTTTTGAATTGGATACATTGCCTAAGCTACTATCACTTCATTTTCACATATGTCTGGATCCTTAAATTTTTGGAAAAAGAAAACCAGAAATCTTTGGTCGCTTCCATCATTTCTAACTTTTGTTAGGAACTAGTAAAACTTAGGCATGAGGGTATTTGATGAGTCCAATTTATTGGACACTTAATTAGCTTAAGTACATTTAAAGCACGCCTCATTAGATTGCAATTAGAACTAAGTGTTAGTTTATTTTATATTAGAAGTTATTTTGTTAAAACTTCATACATATATATTTATGCAGGATTATGTGTGCAAATTTCCAAAACCCGACCACCATCTCCATCGCCAGTGGTGCACTAGTTCTCGCTAGCCTCAACTACCTACTCAACACACCGCCAACCCAAGGCAGCTATGCATCTTGCAATAGCAACCTCTTCAAGCCTATTGGCAATGCCTAATCGCCAAGCTGTTGGAGAATTCAACCAGAAGAAATAGAACAAGAGGCAAGAAACATCTATAAAAGAGAGACACCACTCCCAGAGGGGGGTATCTCTCTCGACGATGAACCAAACCACCATCATGGCCCAAGCGTTCTCTGTTCTCGTAGCATGCACTGTGGCCTCTGCTGCCCCAACATCGCCCTCGCCCTTACCGTCGATGCACACATGGTGACAGCATGTGTGTGTCACCTTCCTCACCGCTACCCTCTTCCTTCCTTCCATCTTCATTTCTTCTTTTTCCACTATCACTATTCACCATCATCCACGCTCGAAGAACCCAAAGTCCTCAGCCTTCTTCCACGAGCAACTCCTCCATAATACCACCCTTCGGCCACCAAACCTCAACCAAAGCATCCTCACCGACCACACCACACGCACACGTAGCCCCGTGGCCACGCACTGCCATGCGCAGCCGCACACACCGACCCGCAACCACGTGCAGCCGCATGCACCACCTGCAGCCACACGCCGTGTCCACAACTCCCTCCGGCAAACCTCACCCTCACACACCTGCAATCACGCAGTAGCCTCCTCTTCTTCTCCGCTGACAGAGAAGAATAACCCATCACCGGTCGGTCATCGCCACACGCAGCCGACCCCTCCGCCCTCCGCTCGATGCACTGTCGCCTCCGCCGGACTCGCCTCGCCCTCACAAGCTAAACCCCTCTTTCGATCACATGAAACGGTGACTGTCTAGCTGACCAAAAAGTCTCCCCGCCGGCGGCCTCCGTCTCTCCGACCGGCAAGCTTCGGCTACTCTTCCCCACGCCACAACCACCATCGTGAAGCTCTTGTCACGACCTCCATCGAGCACCAACCGAACGATGGTCCTCCATCCCGCACGTGAGGAAGAGAGAGGGAGAATCCTTTGTCTTGATGGAATTTCTTTTTACATTTGAGTGCCATTGCCAAAGTTGAATTTTGATTTACTGAATATCATTATATACCACTGCTTTTGTGAGAACCCCCCTCCTATTTCATGAAATTGCCATATCAGCATTGTCTCGCCCAATTTCCGTAATCTAAAGGGGTTTTTGGTTTGATTTATTTGTGAAATCATCATTGAATATTTTATTTTAACCTCAGCAAGTTTTATTAGGCCTATTCCGCTCTGTGGATACGACCTGATCCTTGTGGTTAGAAATATTTTGTGTTGATTGAGAGATTTTCCATCACGTGAACTACAACATATTATTATTACTGTTGATTATCTTGATATTAATTATTGAAAGCGAAAATCTCTTAATCAGTAGGAATATCCTAATAAGAACTAGCCTCCAAGTTTTCAACACTAAC
This sequence comes from Thalassia testudinum, assembly GCA_037157565.1. Classification (NCBI taxonomy): domain Eukaryota; kingdom Viridiplantae; phylum Streptophyta; class Magnoliopsida; order Alismatales; family Hydrocharitaceae; genus Thalassia; species Thalassia testudinum. The sequence continues at coordinate 28,798,237 of JAZHRO010000047.1, read as the reverse complement.
CAGAGCAGACTGTGGAATAGAAGAAGGTGGCTTTACCCTGCAAGAAACCGGCAACAGATTAATGTGACCCTTGAATGTGCTCTCATCTGCTGGTAAAGGCCTAAATGTACTGGTAGATGGCTCTTTAGGAGGAGAACTACAACTATCTGAGAACACACCAAATGGTATAAGAGCAACTGGCATAGGAGCATACTCTAGCATACCTTGCATTTGTCTGGCAGCAATAGAAAAGAAAGGAATTGTTTCATGAAATGTGACATCAACACTAATGTAATGCTTTTAGTGTAGAGGATTAAAGCACCGGTATCCCTTCTGAGTACAAGAGTAGCGAAGAAACACACACTTGACTGCTCAAGATGCTAAGCTATCTCGACCAGGTCCAAGGAGATGAACAAAAGCCACTCACCCAAATATCTTGGGTTGAACACCAAACAAATATGCATCAAGATATAACACCGACCATGGTACCTACTCATGAATAGCTGAGGAGGGCAGTCTATTAATGAGATAGCAGGCTATAAAAACTGCATCGTCCTAATACATATGTAGCACACTATCCTAAATAAGAAGAGTTCTACCCATATCAAGAATATGTTTGTGCTTACACTCTGCAACCCCAATCTGCTGAGAGTTGTGAAGACAAAATAACTGATGAATTATACCATGCAAACCATAGAAATCTACCAACAAATGGTTACAAAACTCCAATGTATTATCCGATCTGACTGTCTTGATGCAAAACACCAAACTGATCCTTTATCATTAACACGAACTACTCAAAAAGAGGACCCACTTTGGACTTATTCGTCATGAGAAATAACCAAGACAATTAGGAGAAATCATCAATCACAATCAAATAATAGAGATATCCTTGTCAATCAGGAACTCTGCTGGGACCCCATACATCAAGATGCATCAACTAAAAACATGAAGATGTGCATAGTCCAATAGTAACTAGAAAGGAAGATCTATGGTGCTTCACAAGTCAACATGCATCACAAGAAAGCTGTGTGGTTGGGGACAAATGTGAAATAAGTCTCCGTAGTTTATCCAAAGATGGATGACCCAACCGTCTATTCCACTAAAAAGTACTTCCTGAAGCAGAGCTAATCTAGCAAGCTGCAACCATGGGACCCTTAACAAGTCGGTAAACACCTCCTTCTTCATATCCACTACCAATAATCTTCCCTGTCATTCAATCTTGAAAAGTACATCCAAGCTCATTAAAGATGGCACGAAAGTTCATTTACTTGATGATTTCACTAACAGAAAGCAAATTCATGGACAAATCTGGAACAAACAAAACATGGTTGAGCTGCATAGATGGGGTAATTGTAACTGCCCCCTAACCATCAATAAGGGCATGTCGCCCATCAACCACCTGCACGGTGTAACCCTGTGGAACCGATTCTATATGTCTAAAACACTGTGGATTGCTGGATAGATGATTAGAAACACCTAAGTCAATCAACCACGACACACCAGTTGTTGGAGAAGAAGCACAGATAGAAGTTCCCAGCACAGTCTTTAACTCCTAAGAAGTTGCCATGTCCACAAACACAATGTGGGCAACACAGTACAAATCTAAATGTACAAATCTGATGTCTTTCCATACAAATTCAGACCACCTAAATTACTCTTTGGGTATAAAACCACACTACCCAGATCTGATTTCTACTTTCTCCAATACCTAAAGATCTGATTTTGATGCTACACAAGGAAACACACCACAAAACTTCCTCAACAACATGAACAATACTAATTTCGATACCACAGAGGGGAATACACACCTCAAAACTGACTCAAAAGGGGAATGCACACCCCAAATAGAATCACAACAGGAGAATACACACCCCAAATAGAGTCAAAAGACTAATTTTTGTCATACCACAGTTGTAGAGATCACATCAAAACATCTTCCAGAATGAGCTTAGCTTTAGAACTCCATCAAACACCAGACAAAGACCTCCCTAGAAGCTACAGTGGGTGGTACCAAGTCGTACGACCCTCCCCCTACCGCCAGGCAACGGCTGACAACAAGAGAGAGAGCAGTAGGAGAGAGGGTGACGGCAGCCCTGGAGAGGTCGATGGTGGCCCTATTACTGCTACTGGCTAGTGGTGGCGATGCTGCTACTGGCCTACTGTGCCGGTGGTGACGGCAGCGACGAAACTGGAGCTTAGTGGTAGGGTTATGATTTTCTTGGTGGTGTCCTCAACTTGGCTCTGATACCAAGTTGAAGAAAATGAATCTCATTGAAATCGCTAAGCCTGCCTTACACCTCTTTATATATAGAGAGGTGAGGAAAAAATTATAAAGGTAGTCTTATAGGAAAACAAATAATAAAAGAGCCCAACAATATAACATAACATAGGTCATATGGGCATTTTAGGTCATTTTATAAATAATGCATACTTATGGACTTTTGTGTAATTTTTCCTACAATTGTATCTGGTACCTTGATGTGTATTTTTATTGTGCAGGTAGATAATTTCAGGTTGTTTGGAGAAAAGCTGAGTGGACTTTCTGTATTGAGCTCACTTGGAAGAGGATTGAGCCTAATTAGTAGACATATTTGGAAACCCAATTAACCTTGACCCTAGCCCAATTTAGGAACCTAATTACCAAACCTAAAATCCTAAGATCTTATCCTAACCCAACAAACCTTATTTGGTCATCCCTTTTATCCTCCAATAAATACTATTTTGGATGGTCAACTACATACTTTGTCCACTACTAGATCTAAATCCTAGGGTCCTAAATTGCCTACCTAAATCCTTATCTTAGAACCCTAAACTAATCCTATTCCCACTACAAAAAAAGGAACGTATAGTGACGGGCAAATTACAATAACATTTTAAATACATTACTATTGGTTTGCATTGAAATGTCACTAATTTGCATTTTTCCCCCTTTTCATCCCCTCCTTCCTCTAATGATTTTTCACTCCTAAACCTAAACCCATACAACCCCTCGTCTCCAACCCCACACTGCCGCCCACTACACCCCTCCTCCCTCCACATGAGGATCTCCGATGGACTTCAACCCCCAACCTGCTCCCCAACCCAACACACAGACACACACATGTAGGACCTCTGACACCTCTCATGAGACACACACACACAATGCCTCCACTCTCGACAGCTCTCCACAATGCCTCCAACATCTCCACCAATGTTTCAACCTCTCGATTGCCCCAACTCACCTCAACATTAAGGCCTCTCCACCAATCTCTCACTCACCTCGACAAAAGGGTCTCCTCCAATCTCTTCCTCAAGTCACTCTCTATTACTCTCTATTAACAATCTCTCTTCTCTCTTCTCTTACCTCTCACTCACTCTCTTTTGCCAATCACTCACTCTCATTCTCCAAAACTTTCGTCGATTTCAGATCTTGCATCTCATATCTCAAATCTCGCTCCAACAATTTCACTCACGATGATCTCTCATTCCTATGATTAGATCAACACTTCGTAGATCTGGGTAAATTGAAGCTCAATATTCGCTCAATCAACGCTTCAAATTGGGAGCTCTCATTCCATCTGATCTCTTGATCGGATGGTTTTTGTTTAAAAAGACTAATTAAATAAAGATTTCCATTGTAGTAATATTATGTGGTGAAAATCTCCAATCAAAACTTAAATGAAATAAAGTTTTACCACGAAATTAAGATGTATCCACACGGAGGGACAAATCCAATAAGCTCACAAATATTTCCAAGGATGTTCATAAATTCGTTTGGTAATGAGTTGGACACAATAATAGAAAGAGGGCAAGAAGATTAATAGAAGTAATAATTAAATGAGAGTACTTGGATGTTCATACAAATTCACCTTAATAGATTAATAAGATAAATAATTTGACAATGGCAATATATGTAAAAGCTAATTGAGTTCGTTACTATTGAGAAACAGGGGAAGATGAAGAGCGGCCGCGTAAGGTGATGGCCGAAGGTGTGGAGCTAGGGCACGTGGTGTTGGAGCGAGAGCTTTGCAATGGTGGTGGTGGTGTGGCACGAGGTGGCCACACATGGCCAACCGATGTGAGGAGAGGCCGATGGGTGTGGTCTTGCTGTCAGTGATGGAAGTTGATGCCAACGATTATACGAAGGTGGCCATAGGTGCGATGGAGCTTGAGGAAGATGCTAATGATGTTGGCATCGAGGAAGATGCCAATGCTAGAGCGTGAGTGGTCGGTGGTTGATGGGTTCTCAGCGAGGAAGAAGGTGAACAATAGGTGATGGCTAGAGGTTTAAGAAAAGGAAAATGAAGAAGAAAAGAGAAGGATGAAAAGGAAGAAGTGGCCAGTGGTGTCGACAGTGGTGGTGATGGGCGGTGGTGATGGGTCCTTGGTGAATAATAGAGGTGAGTGTAAGAGTTTAAAGAGGAAGAAGAGGGTATGTGGTTGGAGTGGTGACCGTGTGCTGTCACCACATAGCCTTCGTGATGACGTGGTGGATCGCGGTAAAGAGGTAGACGCAGTAAAGATGGTTGTGGTAAGGAGGGACACGCAGTGGTGGATCGCAGTTATTGTCGTGGTGGCGAGGGAGTGCAACACAATGGTGGATAGCAATCACAGTGGGTGGAGTGGAATCGGCACAACAGGTGGTCGTGGATTTTGGCCTGCTCGTGTTGTTGCACTCCTCTGCCTTATGAAGACAAAGGCATGTGCACATTCGCATGAGCATCGCATGCTATTAATCCATTGTCGGGCACTGTAGTGATCTGTAGTGGAGAGAATATCAACGCATGCTGTATAAAAATAAAAAGAAAAGACTAAAAAAAGAGAAAAGCCAAAAATACAAAGCAAAAAATGTAAGTGCTTGATAAAAATTGTAAACTTTAAATGGTTCCTACTGCATGCTATTTACAATATACAAATCCAAAAATATTCTAAGTTAATTAGATAATTAGTCCACCAAAGTAGACCTATTAAATACCCCCATGCCTAGAATTTGCTAGTCCCTAGTAACATCTATGAAGAACTCCTAAGTTCCAGACTAGATTTAACCATCAGGATGCCATGTTATACCTCACCTCTAGAGGCTTGTTGAAATAATAACCTTAGACCTTAAGGTATCCAACTACCAGTCAAGATACAAACCTGATCTGCTTTAGCTTTAGGTCTTAGACAAAGGTTTCTTAAACTTCTAAGTTTATCCTAGAGTTTGTAAATCCCAAAGGATGAAGTGCCCATGCTCAGTACGTGGTGTGAATATATGTGTGATTTGTAATTAAGGTTTTCAAATCGTTATAATACGTGAATTAGCAAATGCTTTTAAATTTCTAAACCTAGATAGTAGGGTATCTAAGGTCATCTAAGGAGGTAATTTGTTCGCAAAAATACAACTCTCACTTGAAATCAGAAATCAACTTTCTTTTTTATTTTTAGATATATAATTTTTTTAGGTTTTGAAATAAAGGGGCAATCGCGCGAAAAAGTTGGTGAAGAACTAACACTTACGAACTCAACCTAAAGTGACAAGAATGACATCTCCCTAAGCTCACTCTAAGCACGTGAAGGCCTAGAGTAATTAGGGAGAGGGAGTGAAAAAGTGCTAGAACAAAATAAAAACAAATGCGACAAGAGAAATTAAAAAGAAGGTAACTTTTTCTCTATTAAAGGAAATTGTCTACAAGTGGAGGAAAACTTCTACTAAAATTTGAAAAGACAAATAAAGAAAACACAAAATCCTTTAATTAATGAGGGTGAAGATGGCGAGGCTCTTGCTCCAACTGCGGTGGTTCCCGCAGTCAAAAAGAGCTCCTTCTTCTCCTTCTCCTTGCAAAGCTCCTCCAAGGTGGATGGAATTCCACCTTCAAATGCTCCTCCAAAGGTGGCGTGGACCACCTTCAAATTCTCCTCCAAGGGTGTTTGTGTACCACCCTCAAAATCCTCCTCCTAGGTAGGCATGTACCCTAGGTCTCCTTTTGCCTGACTTCTTCCCTTAGCTGGCGTGGGCTCAAGAGAGAAGAGAAGAGGGGAAGGCACCAAGGGGACAGAGTGTCCCCTTAAACTTCTTCTTCTTCTCTTGGCCGTCTATGTAGGTGGAAGTTTAGGTAGAAAAAATGTAGCCAAAGGTGCTTGTTAATGGTGGTAGGTATGGGTTTATATAGGAGTGGTAGGGGGTAAGGATAGTTAACTAGAGTTAAAGGAAAAGTAGTGTTATGGAAGGCTAGGATGTGGAAGTTGGTTGATGGATGGTGGATGAAGGTTGGTGTGGAGGTAGAGAGGTGTATGAGGTGGTGGTTATGGTGGGTGGAAGAGTTGGCACCAACTCTATGTAGGGTAGGGTTAAGGGATAGGTTAGTGTGTTGTAAGGCTAGGATTAGGTCATAGGGTGGTAGTTAGGAGATGGATGGCTAGGGTTAGTTGGCACCAACTTAAGGGATATGTGGAGGTGTGGTTAGGTGTTTTGGTGCCAACTATAGGAGGTTTTAGGTGGGTTAAGTGGCGTGGGTTTTAGGAAGGGTTAGGATGGCTCCATGTAGTAGTGGATATGAGATTAAAGGTAGATATAGGTGGCGCTAAAATGAAGGGGTGTGGGTGGTGTATTTTGGTGCCAACTAGGGTGTAGTTTAGGGTAGTTAAGGGGGGTTAAGGTTGGCGCCAAAGGAGGGTTTCTAGAAGGGATTAGGTGGGTGGTAGGGATGGCTTTAGGTGGTGATGTGTACCGCTAGGATTTAAGGGCATGTTGGCACCAAAATGAAGGGATGCATGAGGGGTTTTTGGCGCCAACATGAAGGGGTGTAAGTGGTTGGTGGTTGGTGTGGGTTGGCACCACTATAGGTAGGTTAGGTTGGGGTTTAGTTAGGGTTAAGGGTTAAGGAGTGGACGGCCATAGAGGTGGAGCTTGTTGGGAGCTTAGCTAGTAGAGTAGAAGTGGTGGAGCTAGGGTTTTATGAAGGAGGAGCTGAAAAAAATAATCTGGAGCTGGTGGCTGCTGTAAATGGAGCTGAATCTGCTGAGGTAGCTTCATGGGGAGCTCAACTACTTAGCTAAGCTACCTAGTTCTTATACTAGTAACTAGGCTTGGGTAGTTGAGCTAAGTTGAGCTGGCCTCAACCTAGTTGGAGCTAGGTTGAGCTGGAACTGGCTCTGATGAGAACTCCAGAGCTAGCTAAACTACTAATTGACAAGTTGTAGCTCAGCTAGCTTGGAGTTTAGCTGCCATGAGCTGGGTAGAGCTGGAATGAGCTGAAGTAAACTCCAGTCAATTCAGCCGAGCTAGCTAGAGCTCCCAGTGAACTAATGAGAGTTGAGATGAGCTAGACTCAACTAAGTTGAACTAGATCTGAGATGGCTTGAGCTGGGTTGAGCTGAGATGAGCTGCCTTGAGTTACCATTCAGCTAAGATAAGCTGAATGGAGCTAATCCTAGTCCAAGGGGGCTAGTATCCAGCCATGATGAGCTGGAATAGGCTGAGTCCTAGCTTGATTAAGCTTCTCCTTCACCAATTGCCTCCAAGAGTACTAGGGTTTTAGAGATCTGTCAATCTGCTTGTCCCTAACACTCTAAGAAACATTAAAAACACAATAAAAAGTGCAATGCATGCCTAACATAATTGATGCCTAAATGCAATCCAAAAACCCATTTGTGGTGCAAAATCCTAAGAGCTAGATTTGTTTTAATGCATAAGAATGATGATAAACTGGCGTTTATCAATGCGTAATTTGATTAATGGGCATCCACGCTTGTTCTTCCCATACATTCCCAGGACCAGACTTGCCCTTCACCTACCTAGACCTACCTAGGTTCAACCATACTCAGACTTGGCAGCTTTCTCCTCACCTTTTTTTTTTATCTCGAGGTCAACATAGGAGCGAACCCAGTGTATATCTCCTCGGCTGGGCATGTGGCCCCTTTTATTCACTCAACTGTTTGCACTCGTCTCCAAATCTTTTTTTTTCTTGAATTTTTCTGGTACCCATGTGTAATGAGGTACCTTTTATTCCCCATAGCACCCATGTGTAGCGAGGTGCCATTTCCTTCCTCATTTTTCTTTATTCTCCATTTCATTTTTCTGGTGAGTGGCTCTCCTTTGTTCTTTTTAAATGCTTCACATAAGTAAAATCTAGGAGGACTCGGGGCGGAAGGTTGGGCTCTGGACATCCCACACCTAGGTGTTACTGCGTGTGACATGCCAGCCATACCCTGCAGGTATCTCTATTAGGTTTAAATATGAGTTATGGTGAATTAATTTAGAGTCCCCAACCTTGATTCTAAAAGAACTCACAGTAAGCTCTCACATGGCCTAGATTTTAAGTCCACGTATATGAAAAAGACACTTCTGTTTCAAGGATCCCCAAATCAAGGGATAAACAGAGAAGTTCTATACTTCCTAAGCCCTTGACTTAATACATCAGCCTCTCAACTTAAGGTAAAATTTGTATCTAAACAAATACTCAGATTTTTAAAACAAAACAACCCTAACGGTCTAAGGATAATATCTCTTATCTCCTCAGGCAAAACACTTAAAGTCCTATCTCAACATTCGTTCCAGCCCAGAACTTTAGGTAAACTCATCTACAGAGATTGCTAAGACTAACCAATTAAGCTCAACAAATTAGAAAAAAAAAATTATGTATAAGAGAGAAAGGAAACTACTAATACACCTATATGGATGCAGATATGTATAAATGCTATAAACAAAACCTTAGGTCTTACCCCCATGACTAAGCTTGACAATGTCCGCATTGAAAATAAAGTAAGAAAAGATAATACCTAAGGTGGAGACTCGAAGGAGCTATGGCTCCTGAATGGTGAAGGTGTCAAATTTGTCGCCGTCAAATAAAGTGACATAAGGTTTTAAACACAAGCCGTTAATTTTGAATGGCTCACCAGAGGAGGGATGCTATATTTCAACAACTCCATGCGAAAACACCTTGGTGATTATGTAAGGCCCATCTCAACAAGACTTGAGTTTTCCTAGAAACAGCTTAAGTCTGGCATTTAATAACCAGACTTGTTGATTAGGCTCAAAGATTTTCCTAGGAATATGTTTGTCATGGAAGACCTTAGTAAGCTATTTGTAAGCTTGAGAAGTTTCATAAGCTTCATTTCTAAGTTCCTAAAGCTCACTTAGTTCTAGCATACGTGCTTTGCCTACCTTGTCCAAATCCATATTCGTATTCTGGATAGCCCAAAATGCCTTATGCTCCAACTCTACATGCAAATGGCATGCCCTTTCGTACATAATCTAAAAGGGAGACATACCCAAGGGGGTCTTATATGCTATCCTATAGGCCCACATAGCATCATTCAGCTTTTGTGACCAGTCCTTTCTGTCAAGCCTAACAGTTTTCTCAAGAATTTTCTTAATCTTCCTATTGAACACTTCAACCTGGCCACTCTTTTGGGGATGATAAGGAGTTAGCACCTTATGTGTGACTCCCAGACTCTCGAGAAGATGGGTGAAGTGCGCATTCCAAAAATGTGGTCCCCCATCACTGATGATAGTCCTATGGCAGCTGAATCTAGAGATGATATTAGCCTTAATAAGCTTTAGGACCACCAAATGATCGTTCTTCCTAGTTGGCATGACCTTTATCCACTTCAACACATAGTTGACTACCACTAAGATGTATTCATAGCCCTAAGATATTGGGAAGGGGCCCAAGCATCAAAAATTTCAGCAGGTTGTATTGGTTATTGAGGCATTTCATCCCTCCTCCCAATAGTTTCAGTCTATTAACATCGAGTGCAGGCCTTCACATACTTATGTGCATCCTTGAATAGTGAAGGCCACCAAAAGCCAAACTTGAGGACCTTAAAAGTAGTCTTCTTAGCACCAAAGTGTCCACGACAATGAAGGGTATAGCAAAAATTCAGGACACTCTCTTGCTCCTCCTCTAGAACACACCATCGCAGAACCTGGTTACTCCCAATCTTAAATATTTCAGGTTCCTCACAGTGATAATACTTAATTTGAACCATGAATCGATCTATCTTGCTTATTCCAAGTTCTAGGAGTCTTACAAGTAACCAAGTAGTTTACAATATTCGCAAACAAGGGGGATACTGGTTGCATCGCCATAAGGGTCTCATCAAGGAAAGATTCTCGAATTTCACCTGACAAGGTCTCAACCTCCTAGGGAATTATGGATAGGTGGTTTGCAACAACATTTTTAGCCCCTTTTTTGTCTTAGATCTCGAGGTTAAATTCCAAAAGGAGCAAAATCCACCTAATCAACCTTGGTTTGGTGTCTTTGTTGGCGATAAGGTGTTTCACTGCAGAATGGTCTATATGCACCCCAACCTTGGACCCCAGTAAATATGACCTAAGCTTCTCCAAAAAGAAAACTACTGCAAGAAGCTCCTTTTCAGTTGCTGTGTAGTTTTGTGAGGGTCGGTTAAAGTCTTGCTTGCATAATAAAGTACGTGAGGTTTCTCATCGACCCTTTGACCTAGGACCGCTCAAACTGCATAATCAAACACATCAGACATCAACTCAAATGGGAGAGTCCAATCAGGAGCTTAAAGAATAGGCACAGTAGTAAGGGCCTTTTCAAGATGTGAAAGGCCTCGGCACACTTCTCATCAAACACGAAGGTAGAATCCTTCATCAGGCAATTGCAAAGTGGCCTTGAAATCTTGCTAGAGTTTTCCATGAAGTGCCATTAAAAGCCTGCAATCCTAGAAAAGATCTAACTTGCTTGACATTGGTGGGCAGTGGAAGTTTAGAAATAGATGCAACCATGGCCTTATCTACTTCTAAGCCCTTCTAAAACATACATGCCCCAAAACAATGCTCTGCTGGACCATAAAATGACATTTCTCCTAGCTCGAGATCAATCCTATCTCTTTACAACGGGTTAAGACTTTCTCAAGGGGAGAGATACATTGGTCAAAAGACGTGCTGTAGATTAAGAAATCATCCATAAAGACCTCTACACACTCGTCTATCATGTCTGAAAAGATAGACATCATACACCGTTGAAATGTTACAGGAACATTACATAATCCAAATGGCACACGTCAGAATGTAAATGTGCCATAGAAACTCATGAATGTGGTCTACTCCTAGTCGTCAAGGAAGATGGCAATTTGATTATACCTAGAATATAAGTCTAAGAAACAAAAGAATTTATTCCCTGACAATTTTTCTAGAATTTGATCAGAGGGAAAAAGAAAATGATCTTTTTAGGTAGCGATGTTTAAACGACAGTAATCGATACAAACCCTCCAACCAATCGAGGGTCTAATAGTAACCTATTCTCGCTTCTTGTTAATTTCAATTGTGAATCCTACCTACTTTGGCACCACATGGATTGGCCTAACCAACTTGCTGTTGGATATGGGATAAATTATCCCAACATCCAACCACTTAAGAATTTCCTTCTTTACCACTTCCCTCATGTTGGGGTTCAATCGCCTCTGCATATCCTGAAAGAGCTTCACGAACTCATCCGTGTAAATGTGATGCATGTAGAGGGTGGAATAAACCCCTTTGATGTCAACTATGGCCGAGGCAATTGCTTCCTTGTGCTTCTCAAGCAATCAAGTAATGACCCCTCTTGTGTTTCAGATAACACAGATGAGATAATAACAGGGAGTGTATGGTCAAGCCTAAGGAAGGCATATTTGAGAGAGTCCAAAAGTGGTTTAAGTTCTTCTAAATCGAGGGTACAAGGTTTGATGTCCCTGCCTAAGGTAGTGGATCTACCTTAATAGTCCATGGCAGGGAAGGAGACTTAGTTCTGACACTTAGCAACTCTTCTATTTCTCGAGTATCCCCCTCATTTTCAAATGTCAAGGTGTAGTCTTTGTATATCACCATTTTGAGGGGATCATCACAAAGAACTGTTGGTGTCATCTCCTCCATAATTTCATCAATCACCTCAATCTGAGAACAGACTTCTAGTATGGGTTGTTTATAAGCATCAAAAACATTGAGGTGAATCTTTCTGTTCCCAAAGCCCATTTTTAGTGCCCCAGTATTGCAATTAATAAAAGCATTTGCAGTAGCAAGGAAGGGGTGACCCAAGATGATGGATGGTTTGGTGGGCTTGTTCGACAGGTCTGCATTTGATAAATCTCCATTTATTCATGACAAAATGTCTATTTATGTGGGTTCCTAGATTTATAATTGCATTTAACATTGTGAATATTGCATAATATTCACCCTATTGCACTTAGGTAGATTTATACAATCTGTATATTAATTCATTTATTTTTGTGGTTATGGAACAGGGTGACATATTTCGGGACATCAGATGAAGAATCCAACCATACGGATAGATCTAGATCGACGATCGTAGCCCAACGACGTGAAAATCGATCTGATCGAATATCCAAGGCACCCTCTACAAGCATTTGAAGATGGACGGCACAGATGGCACCACGTGGTGCCATCCTAGCAACCCAAAGCCACCCATAGCCACCGATCCTTTCCTTCTTCATCAACACCAACAACTCTCAGTCGTTGGATCGCCATCCAATGGCTAAAATCGTTCCTCGCACGCACCTTCACACTTTCTAAAGGGGCCACTCAACATTTGATCTCTGTCGTTGGATCATCATCCAATTGCTGAGAGCTTGTGGATGGAAATTCAAAACGGTGACACAAGGGGAACTGTAGCACAGCAATCCCCCTCCTTATCCCCATCCTAGGATGCGCATTCAGGCCTTGCTGTGTGGATTTAATCTACGAAGAAGCACGCACCAAATTCGGCCATTGGATCTCAATCAAGTGGCTCTAGTCTCGCCACGTGGCGCGACGGATGGGCACTAAGATACACGCACATGATGACCCAGATGTTGCACGTAATGAAGACTGATTGCAGTCAATCAATCTGGATCGGACGTTACATGCATAATGCATGTGAAGCATGCATTGCGCACACGTCGATGACTGCTTGGGCCATCGGATGTGAGATCTACGACTCTCGAAGGGCCACGTGTCGCAAAGACGTTGGAGGAGAGATCAGAGCCGCCCAATGGACAATCGATGATCCTCGTTAAGCATTGCTGAGATGAACGGTTGAGGACCTTAAAATGACCATATTGCCCAAATTTTTCACTATAAAAGGGCCCTGACACCCCGTCCATGTTCTTCATCCCTTCCTTCTCTTCTCACCTCTCCTTAGATCTAAAAACAAGCATTTTGAAGCTCATTCTAGTGCTCCCAAGATATAGCTCGCTCCACTTTACTTAGAATAAAAATTTTGTAATCCCCACATCTCATCCCCTTTACAGAGCTCCCGCCAGCTGTCCTCTCACCCCCCGTTCCGAAAGCGAATCTCACAACGACGACTCCCTACCTCATCCTCGATTCGTCTAGCTTCATCCTCCCTCCATCTCCATTCCACTTCTTCTAGGCAATGTCCAACCAGCTCATCCTTGAAGCAGCCGTCGAGGAGGATAACCTCTCTCTCCGTCTCTCTTTACTATTTTCATAGTATAGCTTTCAATTTCCACATTTAGACTGTAATAAACATTTGTTTATCCTATATAATATTTCTTCTCTTTCTCTCTCTTTATTTTTCCGCAAATACAATAGAATAGAGTAATTAGAATTATATGATGTATACATATCCATTTAGGTTAAAATGCCCATTTATGCATGTTCCTAACCTTATAGCTACATTCCATATTATAAATATTTCATAACATGCATTATTCTTCATTTAGAATAAATTGCATAAATTATAGGTTAATCCACGTCCTCTTGTGGCCAAGAGAGGAGATTTATTTCAGGGCCTCGAATTCAGGATAAAATCATACAGATCTGATCAGGACGATGATCGGAGTCCAACGCCTCCGAAATCGCCTTGATCGAAATCCCGTAGCACATTATACAATCCGAGGAAGATCAACGACCAAGGGACTAGATAACGGAATTCAGATCTTCAAACGACAAATCCAATAGCATAGATAGATCTGGATCGACGATTGTAGCCCAACGACGTGAAAATCAACCTAATCCAACCTCTGTGCTGTCACCTACAAGCCGAAGACGTTGGACAGCCAAGATAACGCCACGTGGCACCATCTCAGCCATCCAGACCGCCCCAAGCACAGCTGCCAATCCTCAAAGGTGAATCCATCAAGAAATCCCAACCATTGGATCAAAGATCTAACAGTTGAGAACCCACCTCCACCACACCTCAGAAATTCGTAAATGCGACAACCGCGTGCGTAGCACAGTGGTAACGCACTCAGAGTGAGGCAAACGCCACGTGTTCAAGTCGCAGCGAGCGGATTTAATCCGCTGAAGAAAAGTGCAGAAGGAATTGGACCATTTGATCAAAGATGAGTGACCATGGATGCAAGATGTGGCGCTCTGACCACCACGCGATCTACACGCACACAATCACACGCTGATGAACGCTCCATCACACGCACTTAAGAGCACTATCCGAAGGGCGTGATCCTCACATGATCGTGGCCAATCACCTTGGATCCAACGGTGGAGAGTAGCCTTGCACGATGGTAACTACGAGCATAAGTTGGGACCTTTAGCAACGCTTGCAATGAATCTTCAACAACGACTTGAATGTCGCTATTGACCCATGGATGGATTTTGCCTTCTCTCCTCTACACTATAAAAGGACCACCACTCCTCTCATTCTTCTTCATCTCTTCCAATGCTCTCCTCACCTACTTTAGAGCTCAAAACACATCTTAAGCTTGCGTCCCAAGCCCATGGGATGCTCCACTAGAGAAAAGAAAATATTTTTCCACCATCACACCATCAGTCATGGAGCTTTCATCGACTGTCTTCTCAACCCTGTTCTGGGCAGCGGATCAAGCCGCAACACCACCCGCCCTCACCTCATTTTCCGACGCCGCGCTCCTTCCTCCAACTCCTCAGCATCTTCGTCCGAGCCCCGTCAACATAGCTTCATCCTCCGAGCAGCCGACAAAGAGGATTTTTCTCACCCCATTTCTCTTTTACTGCTTTCATAATAATCATTTGTAATAAACATTTGTTAGCATATATCTAAAAGTAGTTTTCTATTATTTACAAGTAGAATAGCTCTTTCCTACTTTCCAGAATAGCTTAGTATAAATAACATTCTTGCTTATTTCCTCATTATCATAAAATATCAAAAAAATTAGCAAATACAAAATACCAAAAAAAAACAAAGAAAAGCACGATTTTGAAAGAATCAAACATCACCCTCCTATAAACTCAGCTTAAACTTCCGTAAATTTATTTGGTAGCGATATTTTGCAACTACAACGATGGGTTTTCCAAAACCCTAATTTTTCTCGCGAAATTACCCTCATCATTTTAACATCGTTACTAGGGATCATCGACCCGGATCGGTTTACGCGGCTAGATCGTGTTTTAACAGATATCTCGTTGTAATATATATGAGCTCACCGCGAAAACAAATAAAAATTTATAACTCGAAAATCAAAGTATTCGAGGTCGAACACAAGGAACAATTTGAGTATTCCAAAACTTGATAACACAACTTTTAATAAAAAACAATGACTAGTTCAATAAAAAATTGACAGGATAATGTTATAGAGGAAATGCCCAAAAAGAATTAGACGTCTGATATTGCACCAGACGTCTTAAAATTGGCCTTCAGAATCTTCTCGTCTGTCTTTGCTTTGGCTCTGCTGCAGCTATAGTTCTTGTCTCCTATTTTTTTTCTTCCTTAGCCGCTCCTGCTCCTCTTCTTTTTCCTTTGATTTCTCTCTTCTTAATTCCCTTCCTGTAGCTAAGTCCTGGCTTTGTCTCTTCTTAAGTTGCCTTCTTTTTCTTCCTCTTCTTCCTTTGCTTTCTTACTTCTCTTTGTCTGCCCCTTGATCTCTCTCTTCTTCTTTCTCTTGGTCTGCCGCACCTCCGCTACATTGTGTCTTTCTTCTTCTCCTTCGCTTGCAGTGGCTAAGTCCTGCTTGCTGCGCTTCTTCCTCCCATAGCGTCCTCTTCCTGCACAAGCACCATGCAACAAAACCTACTCCCCTACCCTCCCCTCGCGTCTCTCTCTCTGAATCTCTCTTCGGTATGCTCTCCCAGAGCCGAGCTATCGTGTCAGTCGCACGCCCGGGTCCAGGCGCACCGGCGTGGGTGAGGTGTGCGAGGAGTGCACGGTAGGATAGTCGGGTCGGGTTGCCAGGTCCGCTGGCTAATTCACGGACAAGGCGTGTATAGGTGAGGAGAGGGACCTCAGCCCAGTGATTTCGAGGTGAACAGATAATAGCACAAATCCAATTTAAACCACTCAGGCAGCTCGCGACTTATCGAGGTGGGACTAAAAGTCCCACCCGCTGCTGCTGGCAACTGCAGGAGAGAGACCTCACGATTGGCGCAGCCACAGGTCTCGCGACACCCTTTATCAGGCTGAACTTGCGCACACTCACAACCCGCACAGTCTGGAAGCCTGGGAGCGGACGATTGTGGCCTGGAGCTCGAGAACAGTCGAGCTCGAGTCGTCGTTAATGGCGGCTGGGAGCTTGACCCTGCACGACACAAAAAGAACCTTGCGGCTCTATCAGACCACAGGACCTTCGCCGTGTCACAGCGAAGGTGAGGCGATCAGTGGCAGGCCGTGAGGCGGCCTAAGCGTGCGTGCCTAGGTCGCTCTATGGCCGGATTTATGCGTTAGGTCGGGGGAAGCGTGGAGTGCGTGTGGCGACCAGTGGATGGGTGGAAGATATTCAGTGGAGTGTGGCGGAGGTTGTGAGGTGGGTCGCAAGACGTGTGGGGGTGCGGAGTGACGGATGCGTCTCGCCGGAGGGTAGCCGGAGATGGGGAAGATGCGGGCAGACAGTGGCAGCCGAGGGATGTTTTGTGAAATAGAATGAGGGAAAGGAAAGAGTGGAAGACTAGGAGCTTATCTGTAGCACTTGGAGCGAAGGGGGGGCAGAGGAGATAGGCGACGCGTTTGTGCCGTCGTCGGAGAAGACGGCCCTGAGGGAGATAACGGCGACGAGGAGGACAGGAAGGCGTACGCTGGTGCGGCACGACGCGGAAGAACGAGGTGAAGTGAACCCTGCTGCTGGTATGGCAGCAGAGCGACGAGATGGAGGAAGAATCGCCGAAGCTTGCGGGCTACTTGGCCGGAGAGAGGGGAGAAGAAATCTGGGGGATTCTACGGCCAAAACAAGCTTGAGAGATTCACAGAGGACTGGGGGTCCTTTTATAGCAGCTGGCCGAACTTCTAGTTCGTGGAGGGCAAGCCTTCTGCCACCGACTTCTCGCCGGAGAAGGAAGGTTGTCGGAGCTCCAAATCTCTCGTGCGTTTGCACGAGAGATTGGACGGAAATCAAATATTGTAATTGAGCTCAGATAGAAGGGGATTCCTCAAAGAATCTCCCTTCTAAATCTAGGAGATCTCTGAGGGATCAGGGAGTATTCCCCCTCCATTCCTCGTCGGAGAAGAATTCCTCCCCATTAATGGCTAATGGACCTGTTTGTAAGAGCGGCGAGGAAGTTAGGGGGGATTGTGTAATGATTTTCAAAAGATAGGGGGCCAAAATGTAATTGGGTGTACTAATTTGTAAAGTAGGTCAAGATGACCTCCCCTTAGGTCCAAATTTTGGTACAAACCTAATTTGGACCTAAGGAATCCAATGGTAAAGTTGGATTTTAAGTTTTACCACGTTTGTCTAGACTTTTTGCACAAAAATCCAAATTAGGACAATTAATGAGCTATGACCCCAATCTAGGTCAAATTGAAGGTTCTAAACACTATGGGATATTTTTTCATGAATTTTAGAGGGCTTAGTTAATTTTTATCCTGACCAGAACCCTGTTGAATTAAGCAGGTCTGTTTTAAGGTTACCAGATATCATTTAATTCCTGTATTACATATGAACCCATTTCTGATGGAACCAACCCACTTTTTATCTTACTCAGGTCATTTGACCTATGTTTTACCTCTGAGAAATCCCATTTATGTATTGCAACGGTAAAATTACAATTTTACCCTTTATTTCGTGTTTTCTTCTCAAAACACTTATTCCTTCAATTAAGCCCCCTCTAAGCTATGTAGGAACTTTTATTCTCTTTCTTGGGTCAAAATGAGCTAGTTAGGGCTCATGATGAGGCTCTCATCATACCCCCATGCCTAGCTTTTGCTAGTCCCTTAGTAAAATTTTAAGGTTTTAACTTCTGCTCTAGACCCTTAGTGTCTGTCATCAAT
Source organism: Thalassia testudinum (assembly GCA_037157565.1). Lineage (NCBI taxonomy): Eukaryota > Viridiplantae > Streptophyta > Magnoliopsida > Alismatales > Hydrocharitaceae > Thalassia > Thalassia testudinum. The sequence goes on along the minus strand of JAZHRO010000047.1, from coordinate 28,780,136 downwards.
TGTGACAAGTGCTTTTCTTTTTTCTTTTGTGATTAGGTTAGGATGCCGACAATAGGCCTAGAGGTACTTAAGTACCAACCAAAATCCAGACCTGACCCGCTTTAGCCTCAGTCTTCCGCAAAGGTTTTTAAGGCCCACAAAAACTATCCTAGGGTTTGTTGGACTACGCGGTTAAAGCAACCGTGCTTGAGACATTTTTAGCCTAGGTTCAGTTTGCAGTGCGCTTTTTGTAAGAGAGAGACAGAAGATTTATTTGTTTGGAGAGTTCTCTCTCTTTTGTTTTCATTTCTAGCTTCGGATTGGCTTCTCAACACGGTCTGTATCGGATCCCTCATCCCCATCATCAATCCTCAAGGGTCTCTTGCAATCGATGCTTCGAGATAGCACCCCCCATGGAAACCCAAGAACCCTAGCTTTCGAGATTTCGAGATAATCCCGCCGAAGGCGTTCCGTGGCCGAATTCAGATCCTAGCGATCGACATTTCGTGATAATGCCACCCATGATATCTAAACCAGCAGAGTGCTTACATGCCCCCGGTAGGATATTTAAATATCCTAAGAGACAAATACCGAGGAGATGATATGTTGTTACACATCTTCGAAAGGAATTTCCCGCCTCTCCGCACTAGGAACTCGTCCAAATCAACTTGTGTTGCTCAGTCGCTCCTAACCTAGGTGACTTTTTCAGAACATTGAAACACTTTTTCCGTGATTTTGATATTTATGCGCACTAAACTAGACTGTGAATTAGGGTGCTTAGGTTACCGAATCCCGCACAACGAAGGCCAATTAACGAGGTCAAATACTTCCTAAGCCTTAGACTTAATACTTAAGCTTCGCATTTTTCCCAACCACTTGAGGATTATCCAGATCTTAGCGGATACGTGAATTTTTAAGCCAAAGAATCTAGCTCAAGAGGCCTAAGATCAGCGTTCCTGCTAATCTCTTTTTATGTCTCCTTAGCACTTTTCTTTTATTTTTCTCTTTTCTTGATCCGGTCTAAAACTTCAGCTAATCCTGTAATCTTTTACTAATGACCACCTCTTTTTTTCATTTTGTGCTCCTTTTTTGCCATTTTGCTCTTTTCCTCCCCTCATTTTGTATAGCCCAAAAAATTGTCACTCTCCCCTCAGTTTTTTTTTTTCAAGTTGAAACCTTTTCTTGATATGAATTTTCCTGACATTTTGCACTTTCATACCCCCTATTCCTAAGATTTGCAATGTCCCCATTGTAAATTAGGTGGGCTCGATTTCAGCTTAGTTCATGCATTAGGATAGGTGTTGGGCGAGCGAACGGGTCGAAGTGGCTGTTGCGAATGATTTCTAATCTTGGGTAGGGGTACCGAGGTGGAGTCGGCTGTTCTAATGGATGAACCCTAAAGTGCAATATGAATTCCACGTAGAAATGTCAGAAAAGGTTTCGGGTCTTTCAAAAAATGACGGGTTGCCTCCCGTTAAGCGCTAAGTTTTACGCCATCGGCTAGGCGCAATGAACTCAAAGAGAATGGAGGGTAAAGGAAAACTCAGCCAAATGTATATCGGTCATGTCAATGAATGGTTTGAGTCTTCGACTATTCACAACAAAGGGTTCGGAATCGTGGCTGAGTGGGCTGATTTCAATGGCTCCATTTCCAACGATTTGTCGGACTAGGTAGGGTCCGACCCACTTAGATCATAGCTTTCCTGGGAATAATTTGAGTCGGGCATCAAAGAATAAAACCTTTTGACCAAGATGAAAGATCTTTCTAGAAATGTATTTGTCATGGAAACTTTAACTCGTTCCTTGTAAATTCGCGAGCCCTCATACGCGTCGTGGTGTAATTCATCGATCTCCCTTACTTGAAGCCTTCTGTGGGTTCCAGCCTTAGAAAGATCTAAATTGTAATTCCGTACTGCCCAATAGGCTTTATGCTCCAATTCGACGGAGAGGTGACATGCCCCCCCGTTCACCAGTCTGAAGGGAGACATACCTAATTGGGTCTTGTGGGCGATCCTATAGGCCCACAATGCTTCTGAAAGCCAAGAAGACCAATCCTTCCTGTCAAGTCGAACAGTAACCTTAAGGATTTTCTTGATCTCTCAGTTTGATAGCTCAGCTAAACCATTAGTTTGGGGGTGGTAGGGAGTAGAGATTCGATGCGACATCCCGAATTTGGTCATCAATGACCTGAACTGAGCGTTTGTAAAATGGGTCCCTCCGTCGGAAATTATTGCTCGTCGAATCCCAAACCTTGAGAAGATGTTTTGATGAATGAATTTAATAACCTTATGATTATCGGTTCGGGTCGGAATGGCTTATATCCACTTGGACACATAGTCAACGGCGAGTAAGATGTATTCGAACCCATCCGAGATAAGGAAGGGTCCCATAAAATCGATCCCCCAGATGTCAAAAATTTCGCAAACGAGGATCGACTGTAGAGGCATCATGTCTCGATGGCTCATGTTGCCCAAGGTCTGGCAACGGGTATATGTCTTACAGTGATCGTATGCATCCTTGAAAATTGTGGGCCAATAAAAGTCACACTAGAGGACTTTTGATGCGATTTTGTGTCCTGAGAAATATCCACCGCATGCCTGGTCAAGGCAAAAGGAGAGTATGTCTTTGATTTCTACTTCCGCGACACACCATCGAATTATTTAATCAGCACCAATGTGGAATAGATACGGGTCTTCCCACAGGTAATACTTGGCACCGGAACACAATTTATCCTTCTTAGCCTTCGGCCAATCGGACGAGATCTGATGTGATGCCAGGTAGTTCACTATATCTACGAACCATGGAAGCCCTGTATTGATAGTCAGGAGGTGCTCATCAGGAAAGTGTTCTGTAATGGGTCCGAAAGGGTCAATTATTTCAGAAGGAAGGCGGGACAAGTGATCAGCTACCACATTTTACTTTCTCGCTTTGTCGTGAATCTCGAAGTCAAATTCTTGCAATAGCAAGATCCATCAGATTAATCGAGGTTTCGCATCCTTCTTTGCAAGGAAATGCCTCACAGCTGTATGATCCGAGTATATGATAACACGGGAACCCAGAAGGTATGATCTGAATTTTTCTAGGGCAAAAACTACAGCTAGCAGCTCTTTTTCAGTAACCGTGTAGTTATGCTGAGCCTCGTCCAGTGTTTTACAAGTGTAATAAATGACCACGGGTTTCCCGTCAATTTTCTGCCCCAAAACTGCTCCTACAGCGAAGTCAGATGCATCGCACATGATCTCAAAGGGTTGAGACCAATCAGGGGACTATAGGATCGAGGCTTAGGTGACTCGATCACGAAAGATCTCAAATACTTGAGTGCATTCCTTGGAAATTTCGAAAAGCACATCCTTAGAGAGAAGAGTGGTCAGGGCACGCACGATTTTTGAAAAATCAAGGATAAATCAACGGTAAAAATCGACGTGCCCCAAAAAAGATTAGATGTCCTTAATCGAGCTAGACATAGGGAGCTTGGAAATTAGGTTAACCTTAGCTCGATCGACTTGGATGCCTTTCTCCGAGATTAGGTGTCCCAGGACAATTCCCTCGGGCACCAAGAAATGGCTCGTTTCCCAAGAAAGAACCAAATTCACATCGATGCATCGCCCGAATATTTGGACCTAGTGTTGGAGGCAATCGTCAAATGATGCTCCAAAAACTAAAAAGACATCCATGAAGACTTCCAGATAATCACCTCCATATCTGAGAATATGGCAAACATGCACCGCTGAAAGGTTGCGGGTACATTGCAGAGACCGAAAGGCATCCCTCGAAACGTGTATGTCCCGAAGGGGCAGGTAAACGTGGTCTTTTCATGATCTTATGGATGGATTGCCACCTGGTTGTAACCGGAATACCCATCAAGAAAGCAGAAGAACCTATTTCCCGCTAGTTTCTCGAGGATCTAATTAATAAACGGTAGTAGGAAATGATCCTTCTTCGTGGAAGAGTTGAGTTTTCTGTAATCAATGCAGACTCTCCACGAGTTAGCTATTCGGGTAGGAATGACCTCTCCGGTTTCAGCCGTGATGATGGTGAGTCCGTCCTTCTTAAGCACAACCTGTATACCAAACGACTGTCGGAAATCGGGTAGATGATCCCTGCATCTAACCACTTGATGATCTCCTTTTTCACGACCTCCTGCAGGTTAGGGTTTAAACGTCTCTGCATCTCTCGTAAAGGTCATGCGCCCTCTTCTGTGTAGATTCGATGTGTGCAGTACGAGGGGCTTATGCCAGTCAAGTCATCGAGAGTCCACCCAATGGCTCTACGACGTTGCCGAAGAACAGTAATCAGACGAGATTCCTGATCAGGTGTGAGTCGGGAGTTGATAATCACAAGAAACGTCTGATTGGAACCCAAAAAGACGTACTTCAGATACTCGGGAAGGGGCTTGAGTTCCAAGACAGGATTATCAACAGCAGCGGGTGGTTCGGGGTTTGTATCAGGAATAAGGGTCCGAGTCATGGGTGTGTCTAGATCAGATTCGCACTCCTCTGTTTGCAGGTTTTGATCTTCTAATGGTTGATCCGGGGTAATCAGGTTGTCCTCTGTATGTAATTCATCAACCATGGCTCTGATATCACATATCTGCTCTATAACCCCGCAATTAATCCCTTGTTGGACCTTAAAGATGTCAATCTTCAGAATTTGATTCCCAAATTTTAATTCTATTTGGCCCTCTTCACAGTTTATGTTGGCCCTAGCAGTGGCCAAGAAAGGTCTCCCTAATATGATTGGTGTGTCCTTTGGGTTTTCAACTGTGTCCATATCCAGAAATATGAAATCCACCAAGAAGTAAAAATCTCGTACCCTAACAATGACATCCTCGAGTATTCTTTTAGGTGACTTGATGGATCGATCGGCTAACTACAACGTCACCTCAGTCGGTTTAAGTTCGGATTCTTCAAGGTGGTCAAGGAGGGACGTAGGTATTAGATTTATGGAGGCACCTAGATCTAGCAAGGCTCTATCAAATTGGGTTTCACCAATTTTATAAGAAATCATGGGAGTTCCTGGGTCTTAAGCCTTGGGTGGGAGTTTACTCAAGATGACAGAGCTGACTTGCTCTGACAGTACAATCGGATTCCCACCCTTGGTTCGTGGCCTACGTTTAGGGGTACATACGTCTTTTAGGAATCTTGCGTAAGCCGGTACGTGGCGAATTGCATCCATCAAAAGGAGGTTTATCTGGACCTGTTCAAAGAGCTTGACTAGATCCTCCTCGGGAGCCACGGATTTGGTTATCCTTTTTCCTTTGGTCAAAGCCTCAGGAAATGGAATCCTAGTTGGTTCCTCTAGAATAGGTCCAGGTTCTTGATCTGGGACAGGGGTATTCTGGATAACTATCCTAGGGTTTTGGCTACTACCAGGCTTGGAGTGGTTCGGATAATGTGGGTCCTTGGTTGTTTTACCACTACGTGTTGTTATAGAGTTTAATCCGGCCTGATTTTGGTTTGGGTTTGGTAAAAGGGGTGAATGCTGCTGAAATCCTACGTAAGATGTCAAGGCTTCCATCCCGTCTGGTGATGGAGCAGCAGGGGCCTGACAAATCAAATGTGCATGGCCTGAATTTGGGTTTATAACGCGCCTCTGGGTCGGCACATTATTTGGGTTTGACAGAGGTTGCGAAGGAAGGGTGCCAGGTTAGCGGGAATTTGCCATCTGGGCCAGTTGGTTGTGAACCTCTGTGATCTCGTCCTTGTGCTGTTTTTACATTGTCACATTCATCTTTTGAATGTCAGCCAGTGCTTGAAGGATAAGAGTCATTTGATCCTGATTTGGCCCGGATTGATAGGTGGGATTGGGTCCAGGCTGAGGCGACTGATATGGACGAGGGGCTTGTGGACGAGGTTGATACAATGGTTTTTGAGTCTAAGAATTTCCCGTCCATTGAAAGTTGGGATGCTTTCACCATCCAGGGTTGTAAGTATTGGAGAATGAGTCATTCTGGATGGCATTGAGGTCCTCGCAAGTCTGAGGAACCTCAGGAAAGTCAGAATACGAGGGTTCATAGTTCCCCCAACTCGAATAGAATGGATCGGAGATCACTCCGGTCCGAGAGTCAGACGGGGGTGGATACGGGTCCATCCCCTGAGAAGATTGGTGATAGATGTTTTGCACAGTTTCCCTCACTAGGGGTGGCCGTGCAAAAGAGTTCTGTGTAGAGGTGGCTCGCTGCAGATGCCGAGTTAGCTCGTCCACCTTCTTCTCTATGATAAAAACCTTGTCCAACCGACTGGCCATCAGTTCCAAGTCGACGGGTGTGGACAGGTCCTGCGTCTCATGTGCCCCTCTCAGATTCGTCGATGCGCGAGCATTCGTCCTGTCGAATAAGCCCATGGAGTCATTATTGATGGAATTCTCCCACATGTTTTCAAAAATCTCACACTGTGCCCTCATGTTGACCCATGATGTTTCCTCCGCACGTTGCATTGACAAATAATCAAATGTCTTCACGGAGTCCCTGGTAAAAAAATTGGACTTGTTCCCATTTAGGAACTCTATGATGGGGGCACTTTCGCATGAGATCTAGGAATCGGTCCTATGCTTCGTGAAGCGGTACTCCCATTTGTTGGGTGAAATGGGTGATCTGGTGGCACAAGGCATTCATCCGACCAACGTGAAAGAACTTTTTCAAAAATTTAGACTGAAGTTCAACCCATGTGTTAATTAGCCGAGTCTGAGTTTGATACCAATGGGCAGCCTTGTCCAGGAGGGAGAAAGAAAACATTTTCATGAGCAGAATATCCCGATTTTGTGGATTTGACCCGAAGGTCTGGGCCAGATGCTTGAGTTGCTTAATGTGTTGGAATGGATCCTCGGAGTTAAGCCCATGAAACTTTGGTATGGCATGAATCATATTAGGCTTGAGTTTAGAGTCAGGACCTCCAATCAGGATTCAGACTCGAGGCTCGATCGCCACCGCAGCGGGATTATAGTGATCTCGCATCATTGGTCGTTACGGTGGGTTTGCAAAGTTTTGGAAGAGATCAGTCAGGCATTGAAGCTAGTGCTCAAGGTTGTTCTCTTCTTCAATGGGTTGTGCCATGATGGAAGAAGAACTTGGTTCTGAATCAGATGAAAGGTTTATGTGGTGAGGTTGCCGCACAAACAAGGGTTTCAAGGCTTGCCCTCAGCGAGAGTAAATTTCTAAAGGAGATATTAAGGATGGTCTTAAGGACCTCCTACCAAACATGCATCGAAGGATGTGATGAGATTAGAAGGTGCTGGACCCAATCGAGACACCCAAAAATTGTTGGGTGACTATAGAGGTTCGGAGCAGATGATACCCCTTAGTCAGAAAGGTCGTCCACCTGAGAAGTACCTGGGTAGCCAGAGAGGGAGAGTCCAGCAAAGACCCCTACACAGTAGAGCATCCCCATGAGTTACAGGGTTTCCCCCACCCGACCTCTCTTGTCACTGAGATTCCAGGTAGACTAGAATGGGGACCTTGCCCTTTTAAATCTACCTTTTTTACTTTAAGATCAAGGTGCCTAGGGTTCCACTTGAACCTTTAGGTTATTTTTTAGTGAAAAAAAAAGTGACCTAATTTTAAGGTTGGTTGACCCAAAGGATCAACTTCACCTCTTGTTCCTTTGAAAGCTTTTGGATCCTTTCTTTTAGGGTTCGAATAGATTAAGAGCCTAATTTGCTTAGGATTTCTCCTGTATAGATCTTTTCAAACAAGGTTTAGGCACACCTCTATTTGAATTTTTTGCTTCTTTGTTTAAGAGAAGATGTGTCTCTAAAAACCCAAGCTTTGCAATCCTTAGGTTGGCTCTAGTTGGTCCAATTTAGTTGCCTCAAAAATTGGCATCTAGGGCTCAATCAAGAAAGTTTTAGCCCTAGTTACCTTAGTTGGATGTGCAGTTCAAGATGTGTTGAAATGAAAATCAGGCAACTTCGATGAATTACTAAGTATGAAACAGGTAGCCCTAGGTTGATTTTTCTTTGTTCCTTTTCAGACTTTCAGGGGGTTAAGAGAGAGGGCTAATGAAAGTTACCTGTTCCTTGGTGTGGCTGTTGTGCAGCTACTCTTCTTTTCTCTACTTTCCCTAAGACAAGAACAACAAATGAGAAGAATTAAGTCAGTATTGGATCAAAAGTTGTGATCAAAAGCTTCAGAAGTGCCCGTTACTCTCTGGCAACGGTGCCAAAATGTTTACGCGACTAAATCGTGTTTTAACAGATATCTCGTTGTAATATAGATGAACTCTCCGCGAAAACAAATAAAAATTTATAGCTCGAAAATCAAAATATCCGAGGTCGAACACAAGGAGCAATTTGAGTATTCCAAAACTTCAGAACACAACTTTTAATAAAAAGCAACGACTAGTTCAATAAAAAAATGACAGGATAATGTTATAGAGGAAATGCTCAAAAAGAATTGGACGTCTGATATTGCATCAGACGTCTTAAAATTGGCCTTCAGAATCTTCTCGTCAGGCTTTGCTTTGGCTCTACCGCAACTATAGTTCTTGTCTCTCCCTTTCTTTTTCTTCCTTAGCCGCTCCTGCTCCTCTTCTTTTTCCTTTGCTTTCTCTCTTCTTGATTCTCTTCCTGCAGCTAAGTCCTACCTTTGTCTCTTCTGAAGTTGCCTTCTTTTTCTTCCTCTTCTTCCTTTGCTTTCTTACTTCTCCTCTTTGTCTGCCCCTTCATCACTCTCTTCTTCCTTCTCTTGGTCTGCCGCACCTCTGCTATAGTGTGTCTTTCTTCTTCTCCTTCGCTTGCAGCGGCTAAGTCCTGCTTCTTGCTGCGCTTCTTCCTCCCTTAGCGTCCTCTTCCTACACAAGCACCACGCAACAAAACCTACTCCCCTACCCTCCCCTCGCGTCTCTCTCTCTCTCTCTGAATCTCTTTTCGGTACGCTCTCCCAGAGCCGGGTTATCGGGTCAATCACGCACCCGGGTCCAAGCACACCGGCGTGGGTGTGGTGCGTGAGGAGTGCACGATAGGATAGTCGGGTCGGGTTGCCAGGTCCGCAAGCCAATTCACGGACGAGGCGTGTATAGGTGAGGAGAGGGACCTCACCCCAGTGATTTCGAGGCGAACAGATAATAGCACAAATCCAATTTAAACCACTCAGGCAGCTCACGACTTACCGAGGTGGGACTAAAAGTCCCACCCGCTGCTGCTGGCAACTGCAAAAGAGCGACCTCACGATTGGCATAGCCGCAAGTCTCGCGGCACCCTCTCTCAGGTTGAACTTGTGCACACTCACAACCCGCACATTCTGGAAGCCTGGGAGCGGACGATTGTGGCCTCGAGCTAGAGAACAGTCGAGCTCGAGTCGTCGTTAATGGCAGTTGGGAGCTTGACCCTGCACGACACAAAAGAACCTTGTGACTCTACCAGACCACAAGAGGACCTTCGCCGTGTCACAGCGAAGGTGAGGCAATCGGTGGCAGGCCGCGGGGCAGCCTAGGCGTGCGTGCCTAGGTCGCTCTATGGCCGGATTTATGTGTTAGGTCGGGGGAAGCGTGGAGTGTGTGTGGCGACTTGTGGATGGGTGGAAGATGTTTAGTGGAGTGTGACGAAGGTTGTGAGGTGGGTGGCAAGAATTGTGGGGGTGTGGCCTGACAGATGCGTCTCGCCGGAGGGTGGCCTAAGATGGGGAAGATGCGGGCGGACAGTGGCAGTCGAGGGATGTTTTGTGAAATAGAATGAGGGAAAGGAAAGAGTGGAAGACTAGGAGCTTATCTGTAGTACTTGGAGTGAAGGGGGGGCAGAGGAGACAAGCGGCGCATTTGTGCCATCATCAGAGAAGACGACCCTAAGGGAGATGATGGCGACAAGGACAGGAAGGCGTGCGCTGGTGCGGCGCGACGCGGAAGAATGAGGTGAAGTGAACCCTGCTGCTGGTATGGAGCAGAGCGACAAGAGGGAGGAGGAAGAATCGCCGGAGCTTGCGGGCTACTTGGCCGGAGAGGGGAGATGAAATTTGGGGAATTTTACGACCAGAACAAGCTTGAGAGATTCGCAGAGGACCGGGGGTCCTTTTATAGCTGCTGGCCGAACTTCTAGTGCGGGGAGGGCAAGCCTTCTGCCACCGACTTCTCACCGGAGAAGGAAGGTAGTTGGAGCTCCAAATCTCTCGTGCGTTCGCACAAGAGATTGGATGGAATCAAATATTGTAATTGAGCACAGATAGAAGGAGATTCCTCAGAGAATCTCCCTTCCAAATCTAGGAGATCTCTGAGGGATCAGGAAGTATTCCCCCTCCATTCCTCGCCAGAGAAGGATTCCTCCCCATTAATGGCAGAGGGACATATTTGTAAGAGTGGAGAGGAAGTTAGGGGGGTTTGTGTAATAATTTTCAAAAGATAGGGGCTAAAATGTAATTGGGTGTACTAATTTGTAAAGTAGGTCAAGATAACCTCCCCTTAGGTCCAAATTTTGGTACAAACCTAATTTGGACCTAAGGAATCCAATGGTGAAGTTGGATTTTAGGTTTGACCACGTTTGACTGAACTTCTTGCACAAAAACCCAAATTAAGTTAGTTAATGAGCTAGAACCCTAATCTAGGTTAAAATAGGTTCCAAAGGTCAAATTGAAGGTTTTAAACCCTAGGGGATATTTTTTCATGAATTTTAGATGGTCTAGTTGATTTTTATCCCGACCAAAACCCTGTTGAATTAAGCGGGTCTCTTTTAGGGATACCAGATGTCATTTAATTCCTGGATTACACATGAACCCATTTCTGATTGAACCAACCCACTTTTTATCTTATTCAGACCATTTGACCTATGTTTTACCTCTGAGAAATCCCGTTTATGTGCTGCAATGGTGAAAATACAGTTTTACCTTTTATTTCGTGTTTTCTTCTCAGAACACTTATTCCTTCAATTAAGCCCTCCTCTAAGTTATGTAGGAGCTTTTATTCTCTTTCTTAGGTCAAAATGAGCTAGTTATGGCTCATGATGAGGTTCTTATAAGAATCCATCCGTCAGATCAGATTTGTCACTGAAGCTCCAGATTGCGTCACCTAGCCCCTTAGTCGTTGATCTTCCTCGGGTGCATAATGTACTACAAGATTCCGATCAAGGCGATTTTAGAGGCATTGGACTCCGATCGTCGTTTTGTTCAGATCTGTATAGTTGGATTATCAATCCGAGGCTCTGAAATAAATCACCTTCTCTCCTGGCCACAAAAGGATGCGAATTAACCCATAATTTTTACAAACTATTTTAAATACAAAATGATGCATATTATGCAATATTTATAAATGAGATGCATCTATAAGGTGAGGAACATGCATAAATAGGCATTTTAACCATAATGGATGTGTATACATCTAGAACATTTTTACGTTCCACTTAGAAAATGCCCACACCGCAACCCATGTTGGCAACTCATGCACATATTTTACTATGGTTTACACGAGAGCGTGCGAAATCTAGTGGACGCTTCCTGTGGGGGTAACTTTTTTAATTCGAATTAGGAATCCGCTCATGAACTCTTTGAGGGAATGGTGGAGAACTCCATCAATTCTCCTCTATGTCCCAGTTTAGCAAAGGAAGCATGCATCTAAAGGACACCAATGAAATCACGAATCAATCCAATTCACAGGATTTAGAGCTTATTGCATAAAAACTGCATAAATTCGATATCGTAGTGAAGCATCTCGACGAGGTTCACAACTCAATGAAAAATCTTTCACCTCTACTCGCTATGAATCCTACGCATCTTTCTGTTTTGTAAATTTCCGCAAGGAGGGAATTTGTGAACAATTTGGACAAACAAGATCCTTCTACCGTAGGTTATTACCACACTTCTTTTCCAAACCAAGGAGGGACCTCCATCTTTCCCATCTTTTCCTGTTGTTTCCCTGCTTTCTATTGAGGAAAACACGAAGAATCATTACAATCTTTATGCCATCCAGGAGAATGATTCTAGATCTAATCTATATTCAAGCACTTATAACCCTCGATGGAGAAACCACCCAAATTTTTCTTGGCTTGATCATAATCAAAGACCTAATTATCAAAATCAAACCCATGAAAACCCACCCACGTTGTCTTCTCAGCATCAACAACGAGGCCCTATGCATAACTATTCAAGGCCAAATAGGAACTCACTGTTTGATCAGATTTTAAGAACTGTGACTGAGAGGCAACAATGCAAGGCTGAGGCTCTAACTGAGATCCAAAGGCAATGCATGGCTGAACTAGCTGATTTATGAAATCAGATCACGTTGTTGCTTGAGTCTCATTAGCTAGGTACTCTTCCATCGCAACTAGTTCCAAACCCTAAGAATCTACCACATCCTAGGTATCAAAGCCAAGCACACGTAGTTAATTAGTCCATTGATTCGAATCAAAACCCGCCTTCTGCACCTCCCGAAAGTAAGTTACCAAACCTGCATCAGCAATTGCCTTTGTTGTACCAAAACGACCCTCCTATCATTCAAAATCAAAATTGATTTGTTGCTAAGCCTATCCTTTAGTTTGTACTCACTCCTATCTTTAGCCTCATTCTTTAGTTCTTTACCTCAAACCAAATCAGATCTATCTTTCACGAACTCAACTCTCATCTTCTTGAGATTTTCACGTGAATCTAATTTTGGATCTGGGAGATCTTTTAAGATAAATCAAGGTGAGGTTATTTTTAACTCTTTGATTACGGGTGGTTATTTTGTTATTTTGATTTGTGCTAATTCTTCCTTGACTCCCACATTTTATATCACATCCATTCTGTTACGGGAGTTACTTTTCACTAGAGTTTATACCTAGCTGAAGGCGTAAAGCTAAGAATCTGTATATAGTTGTTTCCTATTTTTCCCATCTTTGTCTACTTCTACACTTGAGTCTGCGCTTTGTTAGATCACTTATTTCTTACCCTTCACTTAGTCTAATTGACCCCTCTGACTTTTGTCAGAGTAGAAATCGTCCACCTTGAGATCTGTTGATCTCCTCTATACGACTCATTCCATCACCCTATACTAAGTGAAGTGTAAAGTCTTTTCATCTTTTTTTACAAGAAGGGCATTGTAAAATTTTGACGTGGGGAGATGTAAAGTGAATCTTTAATACTTTATGGGTAATAGTAGACAAAAGAAGAAAAATGTTGAGAAACCTAAAATTTTAAAATTTTTGCAAATACATAAAAATTTGAAAAACTGATAAACCATAAAAATATAAAAACAAAAATATTAAAAATATTTTTCTTCTCATGGGGGATTACATTTATTATAATAAGAGTTTTGGAAGACAATGGTTAAAGACCATATTTAAATATTTATAACTTAATAAATTAAAGAGCTAAGAATTCTTAAGGTCATAAATAAAATATATGTATATATATTGTATATAGTGTACATAAATGAGACCCTCAAATCACTACTTTGGACTTCGTCATATATATTTTTTGAAAACACATTTGTTTAAAACTTTTGACATGGGATTTTTTGAGTCGTAAGTTTGAAACCCTAGTATACGATATGTATTCCTGCTCTTCACTCTGGGACAGAGTACCTAAGATGTCATTAATTTTTGGAATTAAACTGTAACTTTCTTAGTTAATAAGACTAGGTTGTGTCCTTTTGAATTTTGAATGTCTATTTGTTATCACCGAGTTGAGTAAAGAGACTACTAGATACTTAGAGTTAATCAAGTAAAGAGGTTAGTTGAATCCTTAATCGTAAAATCTAACGAGCTATAAATAGCTTAATCAGTCAAGGACGTTCCACTAGACTTAGCGAGTGGCGTCTTAACAGATTCTACAGGTTGATACTAATGGTTTAAGGGACCTGAAAATGAAAGACTTTGTTGTCGACTCTCTAGTTTGCCAGCTAAGTAACCTAAGTGTCCAAACTTCACACACATTAGAATTGTCTTACAAGCATCTGAGACTGTGAAAACACAGAGATCAAGAGATCGGTTCTATATGCTCTTTAGTCCAAGGATTTCCGCGGGACGACTCTTGAAAGGGCGAAGGATGTGTCACTCACCTCGAAAAAGGACTTCAAGATTTTACTTAGTAGTAATAAAAATGAGAAGGCGAGAAAAATATATATATATTAGAAAAAATATATGCACCCTACAATAATGCACCTCGGTACAAATGGGTGCTTATGTATTTTTATCCACTAAATAAAGCATCTTACTACAAATGGATGCTACCCACCTCCATCAATAAAAGCACCTCAATACAAATGGGTGTTTTAACCTATAGAAAATGGATTAAGAAAATATGGAGATAAAAATTAGGAATAAGAGACTCAGTGATCCATCAAAGAGATATACACCTAGAGTGTTGACCTCGAGATAAAAATAGGTGAGGAGAAAACAACCAAATCTTATTGGGACACTATTGCTAAATAGGGCAAGGGAAACAGGGAGTTTTAAGCTACACTAATGGCAATAAAAACAGCGATGAAAGGTGGCAAAATAACAAAATGAAGAAAGAATCCACCACATCTACCTACTCGCTAAGGAGCTAGATGGTGGTGGAGCTCACCGTGGTGGTTGCGACCACGGGGAGCATTTCCTCTATCGTCAGCGTGGCCTCTCAACTAGTGAAAGGATGCTAAGATTGGGAGAGGAAGAGAGGAAGAGAGGAGAGGCAGTGGTTGACAAGAGTGGATGTGAGTGTGTGTGTGTCAACCCTTAGCATGGGAGGGGTGGGTAGTGTTTTATAGGTGAGCGATGGGTAGTGGCGTAAGGTGTGGACGTTAGGATTTTTTTTAGGAATTTTGTGGGGTAGGTACTTGAGGTTTTGGTTAATTATTGTAGGTGATAGGTGGGTGATATTAGGTAGTAGTGTAAACATGAGGGCTCTATCTTTCTCTCATTATGCATGAATACGGATATTTACAAAATGCAAATATTGTTAGCTAGTCCTAGATGTGTAAAGCTATAAAATAGCATAAGATTGACAATTTGTTGTCCTGAATTGCTACGCAATCAACCACTATTTGTTTGAAAAAGACTAAAAAGTGAGACAATTTAGCTTTCTTTTCTTAAGAAGACATTTTATAAAGAGGAAATCTTAAAAACTCGTGACATATTATCTGTTTTGCGAACTTGTGTGTGGGTTTTTTATCTCATATCTGTTGCATGCTATTACACACACAGCGCAATCACTTATGTTACACAAGTCATTGCTTCTACCTCTCCTCTTTTCATCTCTCAGGGCCTTAGTTGAAAATCAAAAAGTCTGTCTCACTACCTGAGCCCTGGGGAGCCAGTAGTATGTGGTCTCGATTCTAGACTTTGGACCTTTAAGCATTTAGGGTTAAGCACATCATAGACACGTACAATGCATATTTGTACCGATACAATATCTATTTGCATCCTCTATTTTACGCATACCCTAGGTTTTCTTTTCCTGAGAAAAGAAGAAAACCTGCTTTCTTGCTGTTTTTCGGGTTTTCCTTGCCACAGTTTTATCGCTGTGGTGTCGAGTGTGCCTTTGCACATTTTTTTCTGTTTATGCATGGGAGACGATCTTTGCGACCATCTCTCATCCCTCCATTGATAGGAGCTCCTAAGCCTGCTGCTATTCCATACTTTGTCTCCTACTTCGACTTCTTTTGTGACTGATCCCATGACAGATCAACCGCAGAATCCTTCTGAGAACCCTCTAGGTCAAGAGGAGATGCCTCCTTCTGATATCCATCAGGCTCTCCCGGCCCAAACTCTCCAGATGCTCGAGCAGAACTACCAGATTAATCTACTGACAGCTGCTCTCCAAAACCTTCAAGATCGTCAACCTGAGGCAGGACCTGGTCTTAGTCCTCCACTTAGGCCAACACTTCGAGATTACACAATCCTTCCAATGCCCAAGTGGAACCGAATGTTAGAATTCCCATTGGGGAAAACGATCTAGAGCTTAAATCGAACATCATTAGTCTCATTCCCCGCTTTCACGAAAATGCTTCTGAGGGTCGTTTTCAGCACATCGAGAATCTTAAGAATCTATCTCAAACAAAGACGTTCACAATCTGGTCAACGCCTCTTGTGGAGGTAACTTCCTAAACAGAGACGAAGAATCTGCCTTAGTACTTTTCAAGGGAATGGTTAAGAACTCGATCAACAGCGCCTCCATGTCGCAATTCAACTGAGGGAGTTCACATCAGAACAAGCATACACATCAGAGGGGCATTCACAAGATCAAGGGCCAATCCAGTTCACGAGATCTTGAGATTATTATAGAAAATCTGGATAAGGTCGACGTGGTAGAGAAGAATCTCGACGAGGTTTGCAATACAGTCAAGGATCTTTCATCTCTACTCGCTACCAATCCCATGCCATGACCTATTTCGCAAATTCCCACACAAGGAGGGAATTTATGAATAATCTGGATTTACAAGATCCTTCTACCTTGGGTTTCTTTCAGACTCCCACTTCAACCCAAGGAGGGACCTTTGTCCCATCTTTTCCTTCTCTTTCCCCACTTCCTTCTGCTATTGAAAACATGATGTATTTAGATGATCTACACGCCATCCAAGGGTATAATTCGAGATTGAAACCTTATTCTAATACCTACAACCCTGAATGGAGAAATCACCCCAACTTCTCTTCGTATGATCAGAGCCACAAGCCTCCTATGTACACGAATTAGACCCATCAAAACTTGTTGTCGTTGCCTTTTCAGCAACCACATGCGAAGCCCACCCAATCGAATACATAGATTTATGTAGGGCCACATAGAGTCACAGCTATATCAGATTTTGAGAGTTATGATGAGAGCCAGCGGAGAAATGCTAAGACTCTCACTGAAGTCCAAAGGCAATGCTCGGCTAAACTGATTGATCTCAGGGGCCAAATCACGTAGTTGGCTGAGTCTCGTCAACCAAGGGCCCTACTGATATTTTCATAATTATTTATGTAATTATTGCCTAACTAATGTTAGTTTAAGGGCAATTTAGGTTAGAATGCATTCATACATGTTAGATTAGTCATTTAGTACATTTTGTAAATAATGCATAATTTTAGATTTTTTTGTAATATTTTCCTTAGTTATATCTGATGCCTTAATATTTTTGCTTATATGTGTGCAGGTACCAAATTTGGAACTGATCGAAACCTGACAAAGAGGAGAGATTGCTTTGAGCTTAATTGTATAAAAGGGTTGAACCTATTTCCTATAGCATTAGCCCAATCAATCCGTAACCTAACCTATATTCCCATGGGCACATCCTATATCCCACTCATGTCCACCACCCAACAAACCCATGCAATTCCACCGAAAATCACATGCGAAACCCATTATCTCATTATCCTCCACTTCTTATCTCTCTATCCATCGATCTATCCCTCATTAATTACCCCCATGCAAACCCACGTAAGTTCAAAACCTCTCCACCGAACTCCACTCACATCCTATTCTCTCCACCCGATTATATCCATGCAACAAACTCCCCTTATCACATGCATACAACCCACGAAACTTTTTCCCCGATCCCACATCCACCGACTTTCCCATGCAAGTCCACTCAACACCACCGAATCCTACTAAATACCCCAAGCAACCAACACTCCACCACACATAAAAGCCATGCAAAACCAATCCCAAACCCACGTGCCCACTCAATTCCCATGCACCATCCACCAAAGATCCAACATCCACCCAATCCCACCGAACTCCCTCCCAACCAAATCTATGCAACAAAAAAAAAACCCTCCACTCGACCTCTTAAAAAAAAATCATGCATTCTCTCCTATTTGATTATCTGTCCCATGCTTTAAAATGGCTAGATAGTCTCTCCCTCTATCTACTTCAAGAAGTCCTCCGAGATACGCCTTCGCATCTGATTCTGTGCCACGTCTTTGTCGTCGAGACTTCGTCTTTGAAGCCGCTATATAGTTTTAAATTTATTCTTGTTCCTAGATAAACATTGTAGTTCTAATTCTAGTTGTATTTTAGTATAGTTATTTCTAAATATTCTCTATGTGTTTTAATTGACATTATTCTTTCAATAAAATTTCTATTTTACTCTTTCATAACTTGCTCTCAAGTTATCTACTTTCTTTTAGTATTTATATTAGTTACATGCCATTAATTCCACTTGCATTCTAATAATAATAATCCCTCATCTAAATATGTTTTCCTATAAAAGTGAATTTAGTCTTCCTTGCGAACGACTCAAACTACATTTGTAAGAATTACGATTTCCATATTTCATGAGTTCGACTTATATATTCAAGAGTTTCTATGCACACCTATGATTAGGGAGATTTTATGGGAAAAAATCATGTTGGGAAAACCCGGTCATCGCAGTCGCAAAAATCTGCTCATAAAATAATATTTATAATTGAAACTAAGGTGAGTCCCGAGTTGAACACAGGGAGACGAATGTTTAATTTTCTACAGAAATTTTTGTTTGCTTCATTTTTTTTTTGGAGATTTTCTACTTTTATATTTTTTTGGTATTTTTGATAAGACAGAAATCAGGTCAAAATTACTCTGCTTGTAGAATAAAGGAAAGAGAGAAAGAGGAAGATAAAGAGAGAAATAGAGAGAGAGAACAAATATTATAGATAATTCACATGTTTATTACAGCTAAGTGCATGAAATCAAAACCTACTCTAGAAAGCGATAAAAGAGAAAGAGGTAAGAGAAATACCCCTCGACGGCTACTTGAAGGATGAGCTGCTTGGACGGCGTCGCGGATGAAGATGGCGAAGAGCTGGAGGAAGGATAATGCAGTCAAACAAAGGAGGATGGGGCAAGGTAACGTCGCAACAACGATCCACTTCTGGAACCAGGATGAGAGGATGGCCATGGGCGCTCCACGAATGGGGGTGAGAAGCGACACTAAAAATTATTTTCTAGCTCTAGTGGAGCATCCCGGGCTTTGGATAAACTCTAGAGAGCCTTGGAGAGTAGGAAGAGCAAGGAATGGATGGTTTGGAAGGGGGAAGGGTATAAGCTCATAGGCTTGTGGCAAATCATTTACCACAAGAAGACATTACTGTGCACGAAGGACAGGACGCGGAATGCTAGCGCACGCATAAGGGTCACGCTGGGCAGCTAGCTGCATACACAACATGCGCGTACTGCGCTATGCCACACTGGCACAACACGGAGCAATCACCACGTTAGATGATCTGAGGGCTGAGATGTGCTTTCAACCACGCCTTAGATTGCACCTCCTACGTATTAAATCGCGCATCATCGCGCTCGCCTCAATCAACTGTGCCACGTGGCCCACACACTTGTTAGTGTGAGAGCTACGTGGCCCACATCCACACCGTTGCCGCATGATTGGACAGTGGAATTTCACTGGCATCTGCTCTGAGGGGGGGCACCCAATGGGGTTTGAACATGCATCTCATTTTTGAGACTGCGCAAGCGAGACCACTGAGCTATCAGCAGTGAAGTACACGAACAGCTGTTGGATCTTGATCCAACGACGAAGATGAATCATGCCATTCAGAGAGTGAGGCACGATGGAGCAATGTCGTAGCTTCATAACCGTTGGATGAGAATCCAACAGCCCAGATCGGGTGTTGAAGGCACCTTTAGAGAAAAGTAGGAGGCCTTGGGCGACTTTGGGCGACCGTGATGGTGCCATGTGGTGCCATCCTAGCCATCCATCTTCTTTGGCTTGTAGGTGGCCCTACGCATGTCAAATTGGGTCAATTTTCATGTCGTTGGGCTGAGATCATCGACTCAAACCCATTCCTGCAGTTGTATTCGTCGTCTGAAGCCTCGATTTATGTCACCTTGCTACTCGGCCTTTAATCTTCTTGGGTCCACATATGATGCTACGAAGGTCCGATCAAGGCGATTTCGAAAGCGTTGGACTCCGATTGTCACCCTAATTAGATTTGTATGGTTGGATCTTCAATCTGAGGCCCATGAATGTGTCACCTTCTCTCCCTTAGCCATTAAAAGAAGTAAATGAATATACAATTTACAGAATTTACACTAAATGCATGATGATGCATGTTTGCACTATTTACATGGCTGGATGCTTCTATGAACATAAGAACACGCATTAACACTCAATTTAAGCTAAATAAATGTTTCGCCTTTTGCTAGTCCCTAGCAAAACTAAACTAAATGATATTTATAAACAGAATTAGAATCCGATTACTTAGGCACTTTCTATTTATCAATAATAAGAAATTTCTTCTAAGGATCAAGACTACGAAAACTCAATAGCACCCAAATGTCTGCCAAAATGCAAACCACCCAAGTTCTCGCCTTATCCCATACACAAGCAAATACACTTTTTCCTTTTTCTGCTTTTCTAATTTTTTTGGATTTTTTTTTAGTTTAAAATTTTAGGGTAACTTTCTACGGCTACCCAACCCACCCAAGACTCGAGAAGACTTTAAGTTCTAAGTAACTCATTGTGAAAACATGATTGACTCACAAAACGGCAATCAGAACAGACCTCAGGTTTCTACAAACCCTAGGTGATACTTAATGAAAAAATTCTACCTAAGGTGTATTTATTTGACCGATAGCTTTCTCCCTACTTTTATTTTTATGGAATCAACATAAGGGCGAACCTAATGTATATCTCCCTAGTTTTATTTTACTTCCTTGCTTCTCCCAAGGTTTTGGGATTATTTATGCATTTTTTGTAGGCTGGGCTCTGAACAAACGATGATGGGGTGTTACCCACGGTAACTTACTAGCCATATCCGTGCAGTGAAGTGTGGCTTATTTATTTTTTTCTCCTTTTTCAGTTCTTTTCATTTCTTCCTTTTGGGTATTTTTTTATTTTTTTTCTTTTTCTGATAAGGTAGCTTCCCTGATCTAAGATTTACCTAAAGGCAATAGCCAAAGAGAATGAGTCGCGTAGCTGGGCTCTAGACACCCAACTATGAGCTGTTACTCACAGCAACGTGCTAGCCAAACCACCCTAGTATATTTATTAGCTACCTAATTTCTGTTAAAATCACCTATAGAATTAGTTAGTACAGAAAGTGTATAGATGCTTGGACTATAAGTCATCTCAAATCAGAAGACGGGTTGATAAGTCGTGTACTTATCACCCTAACTTATTAACCAAATTAAAATTAAATTAAAGTGGTGAGGACTCAAGAAACAAGTCGACATTTTAGTGGACGCCTAGGTTAATTAAACCCGAAGGCCTAAAAAGACTAAGTGTTCAGGTCCAAATATATCGATTCCTAAAGCTAAAAAATTTCTAACACCTGAGTTCTTTTTTCCTAATTCTATTTTTTTTCTAATAAAGGGAAACTAAATAAAGAAAACATCTACAGAATTGATAAATATTCAGATATGAATATCCACCCTCCCATGCCTAACCAATGCAATGTCCTCATTATAAAAATGAAGGCATGACAAAGAGCGGGGAAGATAAGAAACCACCTGAATTTTGTGATGACCTGGTCAGTTCTGAGATAAAAATAAACTATACAAGTGCTGAGTTTAGTGTCTTCAGCTGAGCACAGTACACAAACAATAAATGATCAATCAATTGAATGGTTTGGGTCAAGAAGAGGAAGAAATAATCAGCCAGACCCAGAGTCACAAGTCCACAGATGCAGGCAAGGCTATGGTGCAGTCCCATCCCCAATGGATGGGAACCCAGAAAGTCTTTAGTCATACATGCCCTAGTCCTCTCGTCTCTTTTCCTTTGCGCATGCAAACTAGAGGTTTGCTTGAACAAATGCAACCCTAATATCTTGTCCTTAGAAAATTAGGTTCTTAGTGGTAATAGAGCAATTCAATTAACTTAGGGTGTTTATTCCCTCCTGGATCCAAGTCATAAAGGTCGTAGGGGTCCTAATAATAGTTTGGTGGCTTAATCAAAATGGGACCCAGAAGTCAGCATTTCCTTCTTTGATTTCATTTTCCTTAGGGGAAACTATTTTTTTATCCATCCAAAAATTTGATTTCAACAAAATGTTCTCCTCTTCTTTTGAAAGTTTGAAATCTCTTGGTTCAGCCAATTCCATATTAGTTGCATCAACATCTGTCGAGCTTGAGTCAACTATGAAGGAATGCGTCTGATCGATTAAGATTGGTTCGGGCAAGTCTGAGTGAAGATCCATCTAATCCTCAATCATGATTTCTCTGTTTAATCCCTCAGAACCATTGGATCTCGAAATCTTGTAATTCATTTCTTCCAACTCAGAATTAGCTATTAGGGATGAAGTTGTGGTGGAGCTAAGGTCATCATTCATTTCATACTCCAATTCTTTCCATTGTCGTTCAACTAAATCCATGATGGGAACTTTAAATATTTCACAATCAAAGTAGTCTAAGTCAGATTCCCCATCCTCAAATCTTGATGTCTCTATCATCGACTTATTATCATCAAGCTCAGTGACTTCAACCCCAATCTTCTCCAAATTTTCACATTCATCCTCATTTCTTTGGAGTGTTTCATCCTCATTTTTTGCCCATTTATGTTCCAGAGGATCCTCAATGCTCCCTGAAGGGTTGTCCAATATTGGGGGAGAATTGATAGTGGACTACACCAGTTTTAGACAACTAGGCGTAGTCCAATCAATTATCATAGGGCCTTATTCCATTATCTCCAAGAAAGAAGTCTCTATCATCATTTTTCGTTGACCCTCTGCATCCAATTGTTAGAACATGTTAATCATTCTTTGTTTCATCTCAATCAATCTTTAGTTCTGTTTATACAAATCCAAATGAATACCACAAAGAGTTGATCACTAAGTGTCATTGGGATTCCCTTGGGTTTCTTCCATATTGTACCCAACATTCAAATCAGGGTTGGGAGGGTATGGGTGAGGATGTGCATTAGGGTCCGTACTAGGGTTTAAGTTCTTATGTGCGTCCTCGATTCTATCATTTTCAGGATCCAATTCCTTAAGAGACACCATTTTCTGTTTAGTCCTACTCCAGAATAATTGAAGTTCTAAGTCCTCCTAGTCGGCTTCTTCAAGGGTCCAAAGTAGGGGTTCATCATCCATGGTTTCCCCAGGTGTATAATCATTATAGTGATACTCTGAATATCCATCATATCCCTGGGTGGAAGTTGTAAGGTTATCCCAATAGGGTGGATGGATGGACTGAGTGCTATTGGGCTAGTCTTGGAGGTGTGTGGTAGGGTGATCCCTATAGAGGTCAGTGTAACGACCCAAGTCTCGCCAAGCGACAAAACTCGAGTTACCGTGTGCTAACCACTAGCACAACTCTCCCACAAGGTCGCAATCACCCAATACATAACCATAAAATATAAACATAGCCAATAAAAAAACATATTGCATAAATTAAATGGATACTGACCACAGGAATTACTGCAAAACACGAGTATATAAGTCCAAGGAGATGTACAATCAAAATATCCTTACGAACTGCCAAGTATACCTGAGTATAGAACTCAAAAACACGTCAGTTAAAACTGAGTAGAATAAAAACAATAGTAGAGTGTAATAGTAACCAAGAATAAGAGAAAATGGGTACTATAGCTTTAATTAATCCATTTATTAGACATCTCATTATCCGATTTCGTCTCTTATATTGTAAGTCTAATTTATTATAATCCACAATTTATCAATCGACGTCTTACGGCACGAGACGATTTTCGTATAACTTTTTGCAGCATAAGATTGGTGTAGGCCACCCTCCTGGCCAGGAAGACCACTTATACCCATCGAGTCGCTGCTCTCTGTCACCTTGAGGACATCGCAAAAACGGGTGGCGGATACATTGTATGGTGTGACACATACACACACCATGTATACTGAGCCACAGATAGCCAATGACTCACCCACCGACTGAGAAAGAAACCATTCCAACCCTCGAACCCTATATTCCGCTATCCCAGTTGACCACTAAGCCTAACCAAAGAGTCGTAGGGAGGCCAGCAACTCCCTAAACCATCCCAGAACCGATCTAGTAGACCAAAGCTAAAACCAAATCCGGTGAGTAACAAGCTGAAACCAGTTATATGATTCCTTTAATTTTCGACATACCTGTTGTAAGGATTATTTGATCATTTCTAGATAATTGTATCTTTTGTTCTTGTTAAATCCAGTCATATTTAAGAATTCCACATCCTTTAGTCCAGGATGCAAAGATATTCATATCACCCCTAATATTATCAATTTACAAATAATTTTCATATTATAATGATTCCATACTATTTACTAATTACAATATCGATGGAACTGATTTCAGGTAAGTCCAAAAAATCCTTAGTAATTTCATATTACTAATTCTGGGTTTAACAAAGTCCTCATTACCTTCCACCCATTCATTTACCGATATTTTTGAGTTCATGACAGTGGTCCCATATTATCCATTTAATAAAGAACATTACAAAACTTATTTTACAAAAAATGGGGTCTTATTTTATACATGCGAAGACAAGGACATCCAATTGTTGTATAATCCGTTAAATCACAAGAAACATTTATAATTATTCTATTAGTTAATTAAGTCAAATTAACTATTTGCAATCTTGGCAAGAGGTAAAAACATACACTAAACGATGCAATACGCAAAGAAAATCACCATGTAAACAAACCACATGGAAAGGAGAGGGACTACCCGACCTAATGTCACCAGAGAGTCACAGTGACTTCGAACTGTGCCCACAGGGTCTGCGTGTAGTCGTTACACCTGCCTCGAGATCCGCACATGCATCAGGGTAGGATTTGGTTCACACGGACCAAAAATAGGGTCGAGAACACCTAGTCACAATTCTGAACTTTCACTAAAGAGAACATACTCAAAATGAAATTAAACTATACCAACGTGCAATAAGTATCGATATGATTCCAACGATACCCTATTTATCGAAATCCAAGGTCAGAAAGGCTAGAAACCAGTCGAAACAATGCAAGAGGGTCCTAAACCACCCCAGGAACTAACTAGTTCACGCGAACCGATCCCGCCCGCACGCTACCACATGTCGTCACACGATTCGCTGCCACCGCACGCTCAGGATTGCACCCCCACCCCTACAGCAGCCATTGATCACACCACACGTCACAAACTGCACGTGCCGCACCGCTCGCCCGCACATGATCCCACACAAGTTCACCACGCCACCAATTCAAGCAACCCTCACTCGCCACCGCCGCAGGCCCCACGAAATTTGCGATGGGAAGCCCACGAAATTCGCGCTCTAATACCATTTTTCTCATATTGCAGGGCTCGAGGGTTGGAGGGGTTTCTTTCTCAGCTAGTGAGTGGGTTATTGGTTGTCTGTGGCTTAGCATACATAGCACATGTAGGTGTTCACACCATACGATGTAGCCACCACCCCTTTTCGTGATGACCCCAAGGTGACGAAGAGCAGTGACTCGATTGGTATGAGCGGTCTTCTCGGTTAAGAGGGTAGCTTACACCGATCTTGCGCTGCAGGAAGTTACAGGGAAATTGACTTACACCGTGAGACGTCGATTGATAAATTGTAGACTATAATAAACTGGACTTCTAATATAAGAAATGGAATCGAATAACGAGATATCTAATAAATAGATTAATTAAAGCTATCGTACCCATTTTCTCTTATTCTCGATTACTATTACACTTTACTGTTGTTTCTACTCTACTTAGTTTTCATTGGCATGTTTTTAGGTTCCATACTCAGGTATGCTTGGCAGTTCGTAAGGTGATTTCCATTGTACATCTCCTTGAACTTATATACTCGTGTTCTGCGATTTCCATTGTACAATTATGTTCAATTAATTTATGCAATATGATTTGTTTGTTAACTATGTTTATATTTTATAATTATGTGTTGGGTAACTGCGATCTTGTGGGCGAGTTGTGCTAGTAGTTAGCACAAGGCGACCCGAATTTCGTCGCTTGGCGGTACTCAAGTCATCACAGTCGAGGTTGGTCTGATGGGGAGTGCCTAGTTTTAACCTAAAATTTAAATCCTAAGGGGTAAGCTACTGATGAGTCAATTTTATCTTAAAGTGATGCGGTACAAAAAACTCAAACAATTGACCTGTTGCACCACTATATTACCACACAAAAATAATCAACCTATTCTGATGTCTACTCAATTGTGTGTCTTTGCGTGCACCGCTTCCACAGATCAAAGTCCCGGTTGAGTGGCAAAATCAGAGAGGTTGAGTGCCCCAAGTTTATGGGTGTATATAGTATGTCTGTTAATTAAGACCCACAATCATATCAGAATTTTTTTATTTTTTTTTATACAGGTGGGTGAGGTGGATGTAGGTGACAAGTAAAATCGCCAAGTCTATCTTAGGGTTTATGCGAACACCTAAGTAAATTCAAGTCTCATTTATTAACGTGATGAGCTGAATCTAATGGGTGGGAGGTGGGAAAAGACTTACAGAACCTTTGGCTACACTTTTCTCCAATCTATACTGCTTTAGCCCGCCTCGGAATAGCACCTACAATCCCAACAAGAGAGAAAAGTGACATAAAAGTTAGGCAAGTGCATGAAACGCACGAAAAATCAAAAAGTGTCGCCTCTCAGACAACAGCGCCAACATGATTAGCAAGATTTTGCGTCAAAAAAAATCAAGTTGGAAAAACTCGATCATCGCAGTCTCGAAAATCCACTTATCAAATAATATTTATAACCGAAACTCAGATAAGTCTCGAGTCAAACACAAGAAGGCGAACGTTTAATTTTATAGAGAAATCCACATTTGATTTATTTGTTTTTGGAGATTTTCTACTTTTATATTTTTTGTTATTTTTGATAAGACAGAAATCAGGTCGGAATTACTCTACTTGCAAAATAAACCAAAGAGAGAAAGAGAGGGAGAGGGAGTGCAAATTTTATAGATAATTCAAATGTTTATTACAACTAAGTACGGGAAATCAAAATCTACTCTAGAAAGAACTAAAAGAGAAAAAGGTGAGAGAATCGCCCTCGACGGCTTCCTAAAGGACAAGCTGATTGGACGGTGCCCCTGATGAAGGTGGTGAGGAGCTAGAGTAAAGAGAATGGAGTTAGACAAAGGAGGACAGGGCAAGGCAACATCGCAGCAGCGATCCACTTCCAAAACAGGGATGAGAGGACGGCCACGGGTGCTCAACGTATAAGGGTGAGAAGCGGGACTAAAAATTATTTTCTAGCTCTAGTGGAGCATCCCAAGCTTGGGAGAAGCTCTAGAGAGCCCTGCAAAGGGTAGGAAGAGCAAGGAAGGGATGGTTTAGAAGGGCGAAGGGTGTAGGGTATTTATAGGCTTGTGGCAAATGATTTGCCACAAGTCATTAATGTGCTCGGACAGGGTGCTGCGCACTGGCGCGCGCGCGAGGGCCCCGCAGTGCAGCTAGTTGCACACACAACGTGCAGCATTAGCACAACACAACGCAACCACCACTGTTAGATGAAGATCTGAGGGCTGAGATGCGCTTACAACCACGCTTTAGATCGCACCTCCTGCACATTAAATCGCACCTCATCACGCTCACCTCAATCCGCTACACCACATGGCAACCCCTTATCTGCCTGATCGCCATCGCATGGCTAGGATTGCACCTCGCACGTTTCTTCGTTAGTGTGCAGCTACATGGCCCACATCTATACTATCCCCACATGATCAGACCATGGAATTCCACTCGCATCTGCGCTATAAGGGGGGGCACCCAACGAGGTTAGAACGTGCGTCTCATTTTTTAGAGTGCATGGGCAAGACCACTAAGCTATCACTGGTAAGGCACGCGCAGAGATGAATTGTGCCCTCAAGAGAGTGAGGCGCGACGTGGCAGCTTCGTGACCGATGGATGAGAATCCAATAGCCCATATCATGCATTGGAGGAGCCTTTAAAGATGAGTAGGAGGCCATGTGCACCTCTAGGCGACTGGGGTGACACCACATAGCACCATCCTAGTCGTCCATCTTCTTTTATTTGTAGGTGACACTACGGATATCGAATTGGGTCAATTTTTTCATCGTTGGCTACGATCATCGACTTGAACCCATCCGTACGGTTGAATTTGTCGTCTGAAGCTCAGATTTGCGTCACTTTACCCCTTGGCCTTTGATCTTCTTCATACTACATATGATATTACTAAGGTCCAATAAATGCGATTTCAAAGGAGTTGGACTCTAATCGTCATCCTAATCAAATTCGTACAGTTGAATTCAATCAGCGACCCATGAATGTGTCGCCCTCTCTCCCCTAGCCATTAAAAGAAGTAAATTAATATACAATTTACAGAATTTACCCTAAATGCATGATGATGCATATTACGTACTATTTACATTGCTGGATGCTTCTATTAACCTAGGAACACGCATTAATACACAATTTAAGCTAAATAAATGTGTACACATCAACTTACTACAACGAAAAGCAAATTTTTCGCAATCATACCCACATTCAGAACAACTTTTAGTGTTGTTCCCAGGGAGACAGCAATTATTTCGCTTTCAATAGTTGTAATTGTGAGATCAAACTTGCTCTTATCTTTTTATCATTTTTTGTGTAGGATTGAACAGATGCACGAGCATGAATCGCAAACCGACAAGAAGAAAAAGCACGGGAGAAGATCTTCAAGTAGATCATCTTTATCTTAGATTTAGATAGATTCCTAAATCTTTGGATTAATTACATCTAGTTCAAAACATAAAAAAAAGAAGCTTATCATGTCCTTTTTGTGCTTTAAAGATCATATTTTATCCACGTTTGGATTTATTTCTCTCGCTAATTTAAACATTTTATCCTAAACCATTGGTGCATCCAAAAATTCTAAATTTTTTCTACCTGTTCCCCTTATAATCATAAATACACCTACAAAATTTCATGCAAAAATCATTTAGCATTATCCTAGAAAAATCTTTTGCTGTCAGTGGGTCAATGTGAAATGTTACGATTAGAGATCTAGGTTGGTCGAAATTTCCTACATTCTATATAACTCCAAATTTGGTGAAATCTTTTTCATTAGGTTTCTAATAAAATCTACTTTCTCAACAAAAAGAATTGGAAAAATTCTATGACCCTCGTATCATTACTATTTCTGGAAAATACCCATTAGGGATCTATTTGGACTATTTTGTTATCTTGAGTTACAAATTCTTGAAAAATTATTTTTAAATCACTAAAAATTCTGAAAAAAATTATTTTATGTATGCTTGATCAAGTGGTGTTTGGGAAACCTTTTTTGGATTGTTTGGCCTGCACCACTTGAAAAAAAAAAATATTCATCTTGAAACTGCCAATTAGGGTCTAAAGGAAACTAATCAAGGTCACATGCTTGCAAAATGTTATTTATCTACTTAGAACTTGTTTGAAAAGACCTTGAAAGTAGAACTATAAATTGGAGAATTATTTACTTGAGCTTTAAAATCTACATCACCAATTAAAATTGTTTGAGGACCCTTGTTTGGCACACACAATTCATTTGATTTAATTGGGCAACAACCTCTCTCAACCCATCATCAAAATCCCATGCATAGTAAATTCCAAGCCCTAATTAATCTAATACACGCCCCAACTAGGTTGGAGTTTATTCCTAAACTTAAGCTACACTTACTTGATTTTATTAAGACCTTATCTATTTAGATCAACTAATGACAAGAAAGGTTGGTGCAGTAACCATATTAACCTCTAGTGGTGTCCCGCCGTACGGGATGTCCTAAGGGGTCCCATCCTTTTGGTTAGCCAAGTAACTCAAGGGGCAGGTCAATTAACTAGGGTTAATTAAATTTAGGCTAGGTTCAATAGATGCAACCCTTTAGGGCTAGATTTGACAGCTTGAATTGTGCACACTTATGTCTCTCTCCTATTCTTAACTTTGATTTCTTCCATCTGTATTCATGGACTTCAATTCTTATTCTTCAAATTCCTTTTATCCCGAATCTGATTTTTATCCCAATTCAACCCAACATTATCCATCTTCTAATTAGGATAACTCTGCTTTTAATTAGGGATCTAACCTAAGATACCAATATCCAGGATATGCTTCTAATCCCCAAAATGATCTCAATCATTATCTCTATTTGACTTTCACTTCCACTTCTTCAAATCGAGGTAGACCTCTCCCCAATCCAGGATATGATTCAAATCTTGGATATTACCATTTGAACCCTAATTCTCCCCAAGCTTAATTCTTAACTAGGTCGTTGTCCCAAAATGATTATCTCAATACAACCTAGAATCAAGGAGAAAATCCCCAAGGTGATTCGAACTCTAATCCCACTTTAACTCAATCCTATTCATCTTCCAATTGGGATACTATTGCTACTAAGTGGGGATATCATGATCAGGCCTCTTATCTTACTAATCTTAACTTCCAATCTAGGTCAACAGATTCAAATGATTATCCTATCATGACCCATAACCTGGGAGGATATTCAAATCCTCTGTATTCTAATCCTCAGCTGATTAACCCATGCCAAATTGACTCAAATACATCTAATGTTGGGTTCGATCAAGATCAAGCTCAAGATCAACCTTTAACCTCTCAGTCCACACTTCCAAGTAATCAATTTGAGCAAATGATGAAAAGATTACGTGTTGGATGACACGAGTGATAAATTTTCACAACAAATAGACTAATTGGGCAACCAAGCTCAACAACGGCAAGGTAGGATATTATTTCAAAAGATGAAAAACATGAGGTCCCAACTTACAAAAGAAATGCTACAAATTCCCAGGTTTATTGATTAGGTAAATGATGAACCATGAAAAACAAAAGCTGAGGAACCCGATAAAGATCACCCTGTCATAAATTTCAACTCATGACTATTTCACTGAATTAATAATGAAAGATTCAATTGAACTTGGCAATTTTAATGATGAGCATGATCTAGAGGATTCAGAAGAGGTCCATAATCTTATAAACAATAAGGAAGAGGTCTCATTGCATAATTTGGATTCCAAAGAACTTTTGATTGAATCATAATTGGAATATGAGACATTTTATTTTGAGCACCAAATTCAGGTAGAAGCCGATAATGAAAATTTCTTCTTTGCAGTCAAGGATAACCCCTTTTTGGAGATAGGTGAAGCTATAGTAAATAAATCAAAATTTGATGATAATCTAATGACTAGATTCACCTTTGCTTCTACCTTTGCGGACGTTGGATTTGAGACATTCCATGCTCATTATGATTTTAATAAAATAGAATATGAAGGGGTTGAGAAAGCAAATCAAAGCATTCTAGGTCAAGATTTGACTAGCTTAGAGGATATGAATAAAGAAATCATCATTTTGGAAGAAAATGTAGAGAGAGAATTATACCATAGTTCAAGAGTTCCTTATGATTTTAAACTCCCAACCTTTTATAAGGACCCTTGTGATCCTCCTGATTCACCCAAGGCCCATGTACTTGAGTGTAGTTATTCCATGAATCATTTTTTCAACTTTTATTGTCAACGGATACAAGCTTCTTATTCTAATTTATCTCTTATATGTCCAAACTTTTAGACTTGGGTTGCATGGGCCAAAGATAAAGATCGCACCCCATTACCGACTTCTAGAAAATAAGTAGATGCAGTCATTTTTTATTCTGCATCTACTAAGTATTCGACTCTTAGGAATGGGGTTGCATCACCAACCAATCTACATTTGCAGACAACTGACTCTAGACCTCCTTAATCTATCGTTATTCTACTCTTAACCCTCTCTTCTTTATTAATTGATTCATCTTTTTATGGGTCTATGTCTAGCTGTAGACGTAAATTTGAGCATTTATTGGGAGGCAACCCAACATTCCCAAATAATCTTGTTATTTGCTTTGAATTTTTTATTTAGGTCTGAAGATGATAGAGCCTTGATTTCTTTAGAACTCTCATATTTCCAAGTAACATGTATTCTTCTTTTATGTTTATTACATGCATTGACGACATTGCATGAAATAAGCATAGGGGTAGATAATACTTTTTAGAGTCATTCTTATTTATCTCCAGTATTTTGAAGCTTTAGTGATTTTTCTCGAATTAGTTGAGTCATTAAAAATAATAATAAATAGTATTTATTTCTTGGAAAAAAGAAAAAAGAAAAAAAAACATGATTTTCAAAGTTTGAGTTATAAAAATTTTGGAAAATTCGATTTTGAGGATTCACCAATCTTCTCAAAGTACAAAGTCTTTTCGTTTAGATTCTTCAGATGGTATGTCAACTAAATTATCTTGAGTATTTACTTAATTCTGGATTTATTTTCCTAAGTCTTTGAAAGGATCTGAAAAAGCTAGAAATGTTAAGTCAAAAGGGTGACGAGTGAATGACTTATCTTTCCACTCTATTGTTTGGATAATCTTTAAGTTCCCTGCATCATTACTTGCACATCGCACTAACTCATCTTCTAAGCGATTTTATTAAACCCTTAGTGATCAATAAGATTTAATCTTAGAGCAAAAGATCCAAAGAACTTTTACCGTGTTTCTAACTCTTAAGACTGTTCTTGTTTATAGGGGATGCATTTAGAATGGATGGAGAGCCACTCACTTAGAAAAATGATTTAGAGAAAAAATGTATCTATATAACCTTTAAAAAAAAATCAGAAGGAAAAAAAATACACTCCCACCAAACAAAAGCATCTCACTACATATGGATGCTACTCTTTCCTTTTCCATCAAATAAAAACATCTCGCTACATATCAGTGTTGATCCTATAGAAAAAAAAATCAGATAAAAAAAATTAGGAAAAAGAGACCCAAAGGTCAAGCCATGGAGATATACACCTAGAGTGTTGACCTAAAAATAGAAAAATAGTGAGGAAAAAGCTGTCAAATCCTAGTATGGCCTAACCAAATACAAGTTGTCCTAAAGAGAGCACAGAAATATTATAAGTCTTATTGAATACTCGAAATCAATTTAGTTGCCCGTTTGGTAAATCGTATTATTTCACAACCAAGATGCTTGTTTCTCACATTCGATTCGAACCTTGGGTGGGTCGACTTAGTCAAAAAAAGTTACTCTACCGACCCAAGTCCGATGGCTAATAAGATTCTTGATTTAACTTAGGCGATCTGGATTTATGTCAATACTTTAGAACTACTGAATCTTCAACGTTAAGGTTTTGTGTATAATTCCTTTATATTGGTGAAGAATCAAAATTGATGACATTGATTTGACATAGCTCAAAACTCACAAATCAGTTTCCCTTGTAAATATTATTTTCTAACAAGTTTTTCGTTTAGTGTTTTGCTCAAGGACTAGTAAAAGATAGACATGAGGATATAATATTTCCATAATTATTTATATAATTAATGCCTAAATAATGTTAGTCTAAGGATAATTTAGGTTAGAATGCATTCATACATGTTAGATTGGTCATTTTGTGCATTTTGCAAATACTACATAATTTTATTTTTTTTTTGTAATATTTTTCTTAGGTATATCTAGTGCCTTGATATTTTTGCTTATATGTGTGCAAATGCCAAGTTTAAAACTGATCAGAACTTGACAAAGATGAGAGATTGTTTTGAGCTTAATTGTACAAAAGGATTGAGCCTATTTCCTATAGCATTAGCCCAATCAATCCCTAACCTAACCTATATTCCCACCGACACATCCTATATCCCAACAAACCCATGCAATTCCACCAAAGTGCAACACTTCCCATCGAAAATCACATGCAAAACCCATTATCCCATTATCATCATATTGCAATCTCTCTATCTATCTATCTATCCCTCATAAATTACCCCCATGCAAACGCACGAAAGTACAAAACCTCTCCACCGAACTCTACTCACATCCTATTCTCTGCAACCGATTATACCAATGCAACCAACTCCCCTCATCATACGCATACAACCCACATAACTTTTTCCCCATTCCCATATCCACCGACTTGCAAGTCCACTCAAGACAACCGAATCCTACTAAATTCCCCACGTAACCTACACTCCACCACACATGAAAGCCATGCAAAACCAATCCCAAACCCACGTACCCTCTCAATTCCCATGCACTATCCACCGAAAATCCAACATCCACCCAATCCCACCGAACTCCCTCCCAACCAAAATATCCATGCAACAAAAACCCCCTACTCGACCAGTATAAAAACCCATGCATTCTCTCGTATTTGATTATCTCTCCCATGCTTTAATATGACTAATGATCTCTCCCTCTCTGTACTTCAAGAAGCTCTCCCGAATGCTCCGTCATATCCGATTATGAAACACATCTTCATCGTCGAAGCTTCATCTTCAAGGCCACTATATTTTAAATTTATTCTTGTTCTAGATAAATATTATAGTTCTAATTCTAATTGTAACTTTAGTACAATTATTTATAGTTGTTCTCTACATGATGAGGGACAAAAAATACCTTTGAAATTAAAACTTTACACAAAACCCAACAGATCCATTTCTTCGATAGCTTGGTGAATCCGATTACTCAGCTATCCAAGATCCAAGCAGATCCGTGCAAACCCGACCCGCCAAAGGATCCGATTAACTAGAGTTAAAGAAGCGGAAACATCTACTTCAACGCTAACAATTTGTGTTGTAAAGGTTATTTATAGCCAAGTAATGGACAAGCCGGGGAACCCACGAAATCCGTTATGAAACAAAAAGTTGCAATATTTTTTGCATTATAAATAAAAAAGAGAAGCCTTTAAGGAGGAGGCTTCACGCATTTTCTGAGGGAGAGAAGAAGTGATTGTATTACCAACTACCATAGTAGAATCTTAGGAGCATCACCCTCCCCATAGACATATACCCCTTCGGGTGAAACTAGGTCACCAAATTCTTGTTCCTCTATCTTTGTGATTGTTTGTAATATTCGTTAATTCCAATCCTCTGTTGATTAGGTCCTCAATCACTGTGTTCTTGTTGACATTATTTTTTCAATAAAATTTCCATTTTGCTCTATTACAACTTACTTTCTTTTAGTGCATATATTAGTTGCATGCCATTAGTTGTACTTGCATTCTCGTAGTAGTAATCCCTTGTTGATGTATAGCTACCTTACATAGTTAATTTGTCATCATTATGTTATAGTATAGCGAGTAAGGTAACTGATATATTTTATAAATTTATACTGTTTACATCTAGGTCGTTCGCTAAGAGGCTAAATTAAACACAACATTCACCATTTATTCTTAAGTTATTCTTACCCTTAGTTACCATAATTAACTAGCTAATATGTACGTATATAAATAGTACTTATATAGCTTACTTAATTACTAGTTTGATCTGACAGCTAAGATAGATGATCATATATATACACACACACTAAAGTACTTAAATAACTTAGTTAATACTTAGTCATCATAAATACTAAGCTAGAACTTAATTACTTAAGTTATACTTACTTAAGTCAGTCTAAATAGATACTAGATTTGCTTAATTAAACTATAAGCATAATACTAACTTAGCTATTACATTAATTACATTATAATTACTAAGTTACTTAAGATTATTACTTAGATTATACAACTTTATACTTATTAGTAAAACTAGAGTATAAGTTATCTATAATAATTAATTACATACTTAATTAACTACTGAATTAACTAATTAATTACTACAATATGTTATCCACATAAATAATTACATAAAAATTAACATTAATAACATGACAATCATTCCATAATGAAAAGAAAGATTTGCATTGAATTCTAAAAAGAAATTTATACAAAAAGTGTTATTTTAAAACAACAATTAAATCACATCATTTATCAAACACTTAGGCTCTTTTTTTCATTTAATACCAAGACTAGTGAAGCCGTCACAAATCTCGCTCAAACACAACCTTCACAAAGAGAACTCTCAAATTCTCACTAAGGGTTGGCTAACACTTAGAATTTTTTTTTATGCATTTTTTTCTTCACAATTCAAAATGTGAGATGGATCAACGTAGCCATTCGCAGGATCAACGACTCACAAAGCCAGATCAGTATCACTACAAGGCCACATGTCGCCATCTCAACTTCCACCTGGCGCCTGGAGGTCGCTCTTCCAGAGCCACATCATCACATAATCAATGGTTAATATCACGCAAGGGCACACACATGCATGTGCTACCCACGTCATTGTCGACCAATCGTCATGAGAGCGCGATTCCTTTTATACCGCACAAGGCGATCTTCAACTCATGATGTGGAACTATTGGAAGCCATTTTTCTTCTCCGTGCACCTGTCTCCAGGTCTAACTTTACACTTCAATTCTTATCAACTCAATAATCCAAACTTCGTGCAAATCTCCATATCTCTAGAGCTATCATAGCTCTTCTAATTCCAACCATCAATTTGATGATTAGATCATTGTAGCTCATCTAATTATCAATGAAAGTTGGCTTTGCACCATGGTCGCAGCCCAGCATCACCTCAATGTGCAATCTTCAACATTGAGCCTGTTTTCCCTCTTTCCTTCATGCCTAAAGCCCTCAATTAGTGACTATAGATATTCCGCATCATTGGAATTGAGAATAGGTTTGGGGAAGCTTCAGAAGCTTAATGAGCTTCAAAGCTTCGAGTTGAAGCTCAGAATAGGAGGAACGAAGGGTCAATTGGCCTAAATGATTGATTAGCACCTCTAGAAGATTTCTAAATGAATTCAAAGTATAAAAGATCCGAGCTAATTTAAGCTCTAAATTTCATCAAAAACTCTATGAAGCTCTCTAAAGTTCAAGCTTAACCCAAATTGAGCACAAATCTAATCTTACTGAAATCCTCAATAAAACTCGTTCAAATTAATCCTAATAAACTCAGGATCTCCAAGATGTCCTTAAAACTAAGTTCTAAAGCTTAATACTCCAAAGCGACCATGGTTTGATCAATTCGAGCTCAAATTTGACTTTATACAGAAGGTTATTTCTCACTCAACTAACTACCCAAATCGACAATACAGATCCTCAGGTATTTAATGAAACCTCACTACAAGAAATTAGACTTTTGGCAGAGGTTCAAAACAATCGACAAAAGACAAACCCTCTCTAACAAGTGACAGCAAATCCACTGTCAGCGTAGATCATTGCCATCGATTTTAACAAAAATCGTCGACATATTTTCGAAATCGCCGCAAAAAGGAACCGTCGACAAATGTATACATGGGCCGACGGTTTCACAACCACTAATAAAAGTAAACTTTTGCCGAGGGTTTTACAACCATCAGTAAATGTCAACTTTTGCCAAGGGTTTTACAACCGTCGACATAACTTTTAGGGATACTTTTAAAACCATCGATAAAACGTTTGGCAACAATTATTGAAACCGTCGGTAAAGATCTTGAGTGTCAATTTTTTTCCAACAATGGTTGCATAACCATTGGTGTAGATCCTATAACATAATGTATTTTCCATCAAATAATATAACATTCACATAATAACCTATATACCAATCACATACCTGCAAACCAATATATAACATGTAATGTATTCCATATAAAGTATATATAATATATATAACTTTTAGAAAACAAGTCCTTCAACATAGTTTTAGAAAATTCTAATAGACAAGGAAGGATCTAAGGGAACACATCGTCACTATCATCACGATGACGAGAAAATTGTCATAGTAGATGCTCAACCAATGTAGTAACAAGATCGAATAGGTGATCAATCTTCTAACTTTGTTGTTCAATTAATTGTTTATACTCTTTCACCTTCATGAAGTTTCTCCACCTAAGTCGCAAGATTGTTTAACTATTCTTTTGACACACCTCCATCTTGTCTACCATACCAACTAGTAACGATGGCAGCTGCTTCATCACATAGGACACGACCTAGATGCTCTTTCGAATGTACCATCCTAAATGCTTCATCTGCAGTCTTCAATGTTGAAGAGTAGTCACCATCGGTCTCTACTAGAATCCTGAGTTGTGTCATTTGTTCCTAATTTAAAATATGTTATTCTGTATATTATTTAATCTACGTAATTTCGTTTGACTTAAGAAGCCATTAATACTTACGTGATTTTGTTGATATGTCAAATGCCACCAAGATCGAGATCCATCTGAAGCAACTTTAGTTCTTGAATATTCATATGTTTTGACCCAATCAAGTTATCACCATAATGACTTTTAGACTGTAAAAATAGAAATATAACTTTGTTATTACAATCGTTAATGAAATGAAAATATGTTTAGTTCATAAACTCACATAATCGTGTTTCATCTTATATATACTCTTCCTTCCCAAAAAATGTGTAGGATCAGGAGCTTTGATCTTATTTGCCTTATTTTTGTGAGATTACCCCTAAATAATACCACAATAAAATGTAATTATTCATAATGATAGAATACATGTATAAATGATGGTTATAAACTCAGTTCCTGACTTTGCCCCTCTTACATAAATAGTTTAAAGCTTGCTTGCCCTTTGATAACATTACATTTTATGATGATAATTCTGCTAATTGAGATTTCTCTTAAGGGTAGCATACACGAATATCACATCATAAATGGGTATAGGAGCATTACATGCATCGCACATTGAGATTGCTTATAAACCAGTGTTAATGGCCATTTGCACAAGTTCATGTCAAAATGGGCTTCAGATGAGCAATCGGACCGCACGGATGGATTCAGAAAAACGAACGGAGTCTAACGGACTCAAATTGACCAAATCCAACATCCAGAGCTCCCGCAATTAGCCCAAGAAGTTCTGACCGTTGATCTGATGATCAACGGTCCATAGAGCACCACGTGGCGCAAGATCGACACACGACAACCACCACACTGCCTCTTCCTTCACCCGCAAGATGAATCTCAATCGTTTGATCTTCGATCGAACGGCTGAGAACGGCTCTCGCAATGCCTCCACCACCCGCACCTCTCCATCCGCCAACAAATCACAGCAATCCAACGGCCACCAACACCGCTCCAGCTCACCCCGTCTGCAACCATCCGCAAGCACAGCGCAGCAGGCGACATCTCGTCTGCGAAGGCAGTGGCGGGCATTCGAAACCCCGCGCGCTGCCAAATCCACTCCTTACGCAGGCACGGTCGATTAAGGTCGTCGATACGCGCACGGATGGTGGGGATTGCAATACGTGGCACCCACAGATGAGCACACTCAAACGCCCGTGATGACACGCGAGGGGTGCGCTGTGCAAGCGCAATCCGCGAGGGCACCCTCCATGCAATCTCAACCATCCAATCTTCGATCGGACGACCCTCAAGGTGACCACGCGGATTGCGCGAAAGAGGAAGAACGACGCGCACGCTGAACCAAGGGACAAGGACCTTCACCGACGTTTTGGGAAGGATTTTAACGACATCCCGAACGTTGCTAAAGCCCATACTTAAATTAGAAACCCCTTCTTTCTATATAAACCCCTTCAACTACCCATGTATGGCATTCAATACCCTTGCAAGTGTTCTATCCCACTCCTATCCACCCTTAGCACCCTTTTGTAATCACCGGAGTCGACGAGCCACCGACGGAACCTTCCTCCACCGCAATAGTCGCCTCGCCATCTCTCTCTCTCTCTCTCTCTCTCTCTCTCTCTCTCTCTCTCTCTCTCTCTCTCTCTCTCTCAGCTTTACTTTACTTGTACTTAAGCATTTAGCTAGTGTTATATTTGTAAAACTCAAGTACATGTTAAATAATGATGTTTCTTATCTACTTATTTGCTCTCTTTTGATGTTTAAGTTACATGCTATGAACAAAAGGACTCTAACTCTACTCTCTTTCGCTCTTTTTCTCTCTCTCTCTTACTCACTTTTCTCCCGCATTTTCTTGCAAGCAAAATCTACCATTTCCGTGACAACCAAGTGACAAAAAAATCTTATTTCACATCTCCCTGTATTCGACATTCGGACTCACGTCCATTTCTTTATTTAAAACCGATGCAGCGAACGTAAACTATAACGACCAATTTAAACAAACATATCCATAACGCATCACCCTCTCATATAGGTAAGTTCACTTTCTAAGAGTTATCAGACACAAAATATCTGTAAATATTTTTAATCCATAAAACTTTATGAGTTCTTTATGTAATGAGCATTAAAATTAAATCTTATGACAATTTATATTATAACAAACACATGCATGTAAGATAAAACCAAGACAATTAAAAGGAATATTGGGAATAGAAAATGCCTCAGCATACAATCCATCAACATTATATTACGAAGCAAATATGTAAAGGAAGTAAAAGTGAATTTGTAGTTTATAGAATGTGTTCCCGTTAAAAATCCCATGACATGAAATATGGTGGCAAGCATCCTACAAGGAATACAACACTAGTATGGCACATGCAAGACCAACCATACCAAGTAATTTAACACTCCATGAGAGCATCGAGCACCTCTAGGGTGACAAAATGCAGTTTTAGATTCTCATTAGACCATGCACCCCCACAATCAGAGAACAAAAGAGCCTTAGAAAAGAAATCTAAAAGAACAAAAACGTTTCACTGTAGATAACCCTAAAGGCAATTAAGTTAATCTACATGAAAACCGAAGGACATGCATTTAAATAAGGCTTTGTACAGGGACCCATGTAATGTCCAATGTTTCCAAAGCTGCAGATTTTAAGCATTGATAATCAATAGAAAATCAAATAAGGAAGGGAAAGGCTCAATGTAATGTACAATGCATGTTCACCAAATTTTGTTGTGGATCAATACTCTGAAAGTATGGAAAAATTATGCAAAATGGATTGAAAAAGAAGCCATTTCTTCTTAACAAGGAATTCTTTTGCAACTTTGCAAGAAAACAGGATCATGCTCCCATACTATATGAAGGCACATGCCTAGTCTAACCTTTGTGATCTATAGTGCAATAGCAACTCCTTTCATTCGTTATGGTTCTCAGATATTCGAACTAATTCTTGAATATTCGAATTAATTAATCTTCCAAACTCCATAACTGGTGATGGTTTCAACCTTCAATCTAAAAGTAACTTAGTCTTGCTGAAGCTCCTCCAATTTTTGATAAGCAAGCATTTCTTGGAAGCTTTCATTTTTCAAAGGGAATTGGAACATAGGGTGATTTGTGTGTTCCCCACCATTGTGCAAGAAGAATAGGCCAACTAAGAGCCACATGGAATAAACAAATCATCTTAGGGTGCTTTTGCCATCCAAGGAAGTCCTATTATTATTTTCTGGGCAAGAACCTCTAAACTCTAGGCCAACCTAAGAACATATGTGTTAATCTAATGTCGGACCAACGGATTAGACCCCAAGGTTCCCTAGAAACATCACAAGGACTAATCAACTGAGTTGCCATTCGTGCATCTTGATTCTCCACTAGCACATAAAGGCCAACATGATGGGATCCAAGCGTGACTTGCTCCAATCAAACTCATTATGTTTCATTTTATTAAACATAATGAGTTGCCATGCATGTGTTACGATGCTACTTAATTACATATATTGTTCTCTTGATTTCTTGTGTTAGTAAATATTTGATGAGTCGATTTGAGTTCAGAGGCATAGTCTTCTATTGTTATAGTAATCAGTTAACTGCATCTAAAGCTTACTTGTTTTGTGAAAACCATGTCTTGCAGGTACAACAGGATCCGTGTTTTGATGGAAATGCTGATTTATATAATGTCATCCTACCCTACGTGTATTGAGATGTCTTGAAAGTACAAGCATAAAAAAATTTTGTGTGATGTTCTGG
Source organism: Thalassia testudinum (assembly GCA_037157565.1). Lineage (NCBI taxonomy): Eukaryota > Viridiplantae > Streptophyta > Magnoliopsida > Alismatales > Hydrocharitaceae > Thalassia > Thalassia testudinum. The sequence continues at coordinate 28,738,782 of JAZHRO010000047.1, read as the reverse complement.
AAGTAAGAGAATAAATGGATCCTGAATGTTGCAGTCTTCATCTCAGGAGTAGTATAGAAATTGAAGGCCCTTCCAAGTATCAATACTATTGGACTTTGCTTTGATATATAATAATGTTTGGAAGGATTGGATAAGACATGTTGACATCCACATCTTCAGACTTAAACCAGGTACATATGCTGGTCACGTAATTTAAGTGTTCATATAACATTTCTTTTACTTTAAAAGTTCTGTTTCTTTCTTTTTTGAAAGGGGAGTTCCGATTATTCATTTATTAATATCATAAATATTGCCAAAACTTAATCATATGCATTTTATTGAAGATGGGAAGTGCAAATTTTCTTTAGTTAATTCTTATTATCATGCTCATGCTGTTGTTCTCAGATGATTTTGTTAGCTTTCTATCTTGCCATCAAATTTTGTGAGTATCTTCCTGTAGTTTGCTGACTTTTAGTAACTTTGACTTACTGTTTAACCTATACGCATCTTTCTGAAGATCCATTTGGGGATTCTCCATTGAAGGTTATATCTGCAGCTGATTCCTCATCTCAGCAACCAACCAAATGATCAATCACAAGCTGCTATCAGGATTAACATCCCAAGCTGCTGCTTCAGACCACTTTGCTTGTGAAGCCTCCCAAGGGGACGGATTCAGAGCAAATCATGTCATGCTATGAACAGTGTCATCACAAGCAACTTCTCCCAACTTCCCTAATAAGTAGGAATCACTGGCCCCATCTGAGTCAGCTTCCCCTAGCCCTACTAATCAGCCATTGCCATCATTCCCTTCACAAGCAGCTACCCTGCCTGATCAGCTAGAGTCTTTGTTCCTGCCAAAAGTACCTAATACACAAAGTGAGCCGAGGTCCTTGGTCCAACAGCAAGCAGCTAATATGCCTAACCAGCAAGGGCCATTTCCATCACAAGCTGCTCCCTCTACTCTGCCTAATCAGCTTGGGTCCTCCTATTGAATTTCCATCTTGTCTATAACACTCATCTATACTATATCCCAAGTTTCCAACCACTTGAAAAAATATGGTTTGTGGGTATAAAGTAAAAAAGGAGAGACACTTATTTATGCATATAATGTTGCATTTAAATAATAATTCTAACCCGACAATGAACAATGGTTCTATCTTAATAAGTAGATGGCATCAATCAATCATTATTATTTGTTAATTACTTAAGCTAAATCCATTAAAACAAGATACAATATCATACATGATAATCACTAAGCCGAATATATTCAGTCTTAATTAAGTCTAGACTTTTTCAAGAGTTCCCGATAGTACGCCATCAATATAATTGATAATATGAATATTCTAAAAATTTTAAGCTATTTACCAATATTTCTTTCCTGTGGATAGTTTATCAAAACAATAAAACGTAGACTAGTAGTAGAAGTCAACTTATCAGAAGTTATATTTTGTTTAAGCATAATCAATGAGTACTGTGGTATCTAACTATACTACAAGAACATTGATTCAAGAAGCAAACTGCAAGGTTTAGGCATCTCATCCCAAATAAAGCAGTCACATCTTATGAACTAGTGACCTATGAGATATACAAGTGTTGAACATGCTTGGAGAATAACAAAACAAAACAGGAAAATCTCAATGACTGACGAACAACTAATCCATGACCACATTTGTGAAATATATTGTTTTCATATGTTTTGGTTGAGGGTAGTTGCTAAAAAACAATGGGAACAACATGGGGCACACCCCATTATACACCCCACTGCATAGTTATTCTATAATTTAAACGTGGGCACACCCCACTGCATCACATGCATACAATTATTTATAAGATAAGAAAGTAGGCACACCCCACTACAACACTCGCATTTACCTATCTTTTAACCCTAAGGTTCATCATTAACCTAAAACCTATAGCAATAAGATCAAGTGTTACCTTCAAATGTGAGTAAAGCCTAGCGTAAACCTGGGATGCATCAATGTCTTGAGGATTGAACCTCAAACAAAAAGTATAAAAACCTAAAAAGATATCAATTAAAAATACATTAGAAAAATATTAAATAAAAGAGTCTTCACTATACAAAAGGCATGAGATATTATTTATTAATTTGATTCATAGTTACAACACACAAATGCAAAAATAAGGGTTTCCGTAGTGGCTATAGTATATAATGCATTACAATTGACAATCAAAAAACAACCTAATCAAATATAAAACAAATATATTACACCATGCCTAAGATTAAAGTCATCCCATGCCTTAACAATGAAGTCATCCTAGGGAAGATTAAAGTCATGGATAATATTACACCATATGGTCTAATATCCACAGATGAGAAATCAAGCCCCAGTTGAGTTCAAAGCAACAAACTTGATCCTAACAATCTTCAACAACTAAGTGATCTCCTTTAATAAGAGAATACATGAATATAATGGAGACAAAATAATGGTCATTATATTAATTATCATAGCCTTTGCTAGTTAATTTGAGAAACTTGTAACATATTATTATGTAATCTTCCTCTTGTTTTGCGTGCACATATACAAATTTTTGTTATCAATAACTATTCTCTGCAAAAATCCTTTAGATGTTTGCTTATGATAAGAAATCTAGTAAAACATGTTACTAGTTTCATACCAAAGGCTTAGAGTATACATACTTTTCTTTTATAGCTTTACTTCTTTACAAATGATAGAAATAGACTTTGTTAGCAATTTCCTGGGTGCTAGGCTACTAGTATTTCTATCTCTTTAGATTGTTAATATTTGTGATCAATTCTAGACTTAATTGCTTAAATTGCACTTCTAGTGAGCACTTTTTTTTTTAAGAGAATAGTTAGCATTTTTATTATTGAACCATGGTCTGTACATTTATATCAATAATTATTTGAGCATCCAATATCAGCAAAGATACATGTATAACAAGGCAGATAGGTCCTGACATACCTGAGCACATCGGAAACTAGAGGACGTCAAAGATCACTAAAACTCAAAAGTTGGATTGCATCCAACAATACAAGAGATGTGCAAATGTATGGGAAGATTCCAATACCCATGAGAAAATGATAGAAATGTCTGAATTATGGTTTGCATTTTTGAAGAAGATTCCAAGACCTTCAAAAGAGGATTTGGAACATCGGTACACCTCAAATTCTGCTTCAGAAATAATTTTACATTGAATGTAGAACTGCGTAAGTTACTTGGATGATACTAGGCAATCAGAATAAAAACCAAAGCCAGTTAGAAGCACAACATGAATGCAGAGCTGCTTAAGCAACCATGGGTATAGGGCAGCAAAAATAAAAAAACAAAGCCAGACAGCTTGCCGACACTTTCAAACATTTAAAAACCTCTACCTGCAACAGTGATAAATAATGAAAAAAAGGTGCAAAAATACAAGAGAAATAATGTCAAAGAGCTTCTCTTTAGCTATACCAGGGACTACATTCTCACTGTAACTCAAAAATTACAAGCCCCTGATTACCCATCTCACTGTACATACTTCCCATACATAATAACATGTATTGTTGAACTCATCTCTTGTATTGTTGGACTCATCTCAAAAGTTGGGTTGAGTCCAATACATAATAACATGCAAATAGGTTCTACAGATTCACACAGTCTTTAAATGATAAGAACAAATCATCTTGAAACCTGACTCCAAAGTGAAACCTGATAAATAAGTCACCTGGAAGGAGGACAACTATCTAGATTCAAGTCACATTATAATGCCATTACTTGCACTCTTCAGATTGGAGTGCATGAACCATTGAACATACATGGAACGTACTCAGTTCAACTTGCATTCTTTAGATTCATGAGGAAATAGGCATGCTACAGATGGGTAATATGAGCCTAGTAGGTGGTCACTAATTTCAGGTAATTGTCCTTTTCCATTTCAACAAATGTCACTACCCTAGTAGTATCCATCTTGCAAGCCAGCCTTAGAAAGCTGAACGCAAATCACTCGATTTGCACATGCAAGTCGAAGAAGCAGTACCAATATGGCTAAGGCTTGTAGTTGATTGCACAAACTCACAATCCCAGTATCCTCTGTGACAATCATCCAAACACAAACAATCCCCCCTTTGAACAACCGTTAAGAAATCCAATCCAAACCCTGAAGATAGACGGAGCAAGGGTTTGGCAATAACGATGGAGAGGGCATTGGATGCAGCCTAAGATGAAGCATGAGATAATCCTCTCCATACATTTTTATCCCAAAACCTATCTTAAATAATACCCCCTTCCCGTCCCCTTACTTGAATGTGGTCCTACACTAGATTTTGTCCCTTTTCAGTAGAGTGAGATGGGTGTGGAACTTGGGAGGGGTAACGATGATAGATGATGATGTTACCATTGTGGGTGATGAGGTGAGGTCGGAGGAATAGGGGAAAACGATGGAGGAAGAGGGTTACCATCACGAAGGTTGGGGTGTGGTCGAAGGGCGATAGACGATGATGGACGATCGCTGATGAAGGACGAAGGATGAGGTCATGGTCGAGATGGATGAAGGACGACGGAGGATGCTGAAGGATGGACAATGATGAGGATGAGGAGGAAGCCCTATCGTGGTCGCGGTGAGGTGGTTGTGGCTGAGGATGGTGTGGTCGCCGGTACTGAGGATAGATGAAGGAAGCGCTGGGTTTCATAAGGAAGAGGAAGTGGTGAGGAGGAACCGTCACTTTGGATGGATGAGGGTTTTAGGGCTGACAGTGAGGAAGAAACGTCAGATGCGGTTGAGGGCTGTAGGTAAGCGGTGATGCATCGTGGGCTTAAGATGTGTCATTAAGCTATGTCGAAGGTTTACAACCGTCCTCAATTTAGATAATTTGAATATCTCAGCGATTCTTATATAATCGTTGCCAAATATGTGTATTACCTGTTATTTTTTATAATCACCGGTAAATGTACATCGTCAAAAGTTAGTTTTTTTTTTTGTAGTATCTAAAAGAGTGTAATTTGATACTTGGAACATCAAGTTCCAGACTTTTCGCTTGAACTCCAAACTAAGTTCGATCGATAGATCAATCTAAAGATTTAACTAACTAAGAATAAGTCTGAGTTCCTTAGGTCCCAAGGATGCTCATTGACTTCTTGCTAAGCTCTAAGAGTCTTTGGAGTTCCTCAGCTCTATCAAAGCTAAGGAAGATGACTTCCAACAAAATGCAATACTCATTAAAACAAGAAATAAATGGATGGATTATGATCAGTGTAACAGAATACGTTGATCTGGAGCTTCTCGAGAAGCTCTATGACCTGTAGCTTATAATTGCCTTCACTGGAGCTTACTAAAGTTCCGATGAGGATTAGATCTCATCACCTGAGATCAAAACTCCATAAAATGGCTTAAGAAATGACCTGAAAGATTCCTGAGACCATCAATAGTCTCAAGAACTAATCAATTTAATCATTCAATAATCAGATCAGCAGAACAAACTCAAATCAATCAGGATTCAATCCTGAGTTCAACAAATCAATAGAATAGAACTGTCGATCAATTGATCGAGGCAATTTGTTCCTAATGGTATTGCAAAGGTGTGGATGTAGTTTAAATAACGGAGGAACTCCTCCGACCTCCACCATAGACAGTGGAGGTCCGTGGTTGAGTGAGATTAGGCGTATTGTGTATATGTGATAATAGATCAAATTAAGAAGTAGAACAAGGCTCTGATAGTGTGATAGAGTGATGAAGAGCCCCAATTGGATGTGAGGTTAACTCTAAGGCTCCACCATGGATAGGAGAACTCTCAGGTGAAGGTGCTATGGATTAAGCGGATGTGTTTAATTAAGTGTAAGGAGAAACGAATGGTGTTCATGATGCGATAGAGAAGATGATTGAAGTGAAATGGAAATGAATTGAGGTCCGACGAGGTCGGAAATGGCTCGCCAGAGTCAAAGAAGTCTAGTTACATCTAAACTACTAGTTACTCGCCTAAAAACCATCTTAAGATCTACACCTAGCTATTGGACAGTTACCTGGATGAAAGAGGTGAGGGATCTCACCATTGGCAGGGTGAGACCAAGATGAAATAGTTGAGGGAGAACAGCAGCTCTGGCTAATCAAATCAAGAAGAGAGAGAGATGTGGCGTGCCCTAACGTCGTTGGCAAGGCAGAGGTAAGGAAGAGGAGTTGAGGGAGACAGTGTTCCTCGATGGAAAATGCTCAAGAAAAAAAGGGGGATACGCCGGAGTTGGGACAATACCTACTGAACAACCTTTATTAGAGAAGGGGGAAAGGGGTTTCTAACCTCCAATCAGAGGTCTCCATGGGTATTTATAGGGTTTGGCGAAGGGTAGGGGGGTTGTACCTAGCTGCAAAAGTGTCCAGATACATTGTAATAGAGGTCTTCGTCTCTGTCTCCAGTGAACTTACTTCGCCAAAGATTTAGGATTCTCGACTCATCAGAGCCATTGGAAGAGGTGGAGGAGATGAACGAAACTCTAACGGCCAAGCTGGAGTAGTTATGATGTCAGATGACCCATGATCGGTTTCTCTGGTCACTAGACAATGGTGGCCATCGAAGGAGAAGGAGAAGGAGAAGGAGAGAAGAAGAAGAAAGGTATGCAGGGACCTATGTGCAATAAATGAAGGACCTAGGTGTGACGAAAGGACTCAATTGACATAAAAATTAGAGACTGAAATGCAAATCATGAGTTTTAAAGGTTAAATTAAATTAATTATTTTTCAACTTCTTATATATAATTATAAATACTTTAAATAATTTATTTATGACATGAGATTACAATTTTACCCTTTTTAGCTATATTTATTTAAGTACTTAACATTATTAAATTAATTAAAAACTTAGTTATTATAAATAATATAAGTTAAATCCAATACTTATATATAGCTAAATGCTTGGATTTGAGTCTCATTTATTAATTAAAAATAAATAAAAGTTTATTAACCTTTAATTTAGGTATTTTAATGTATAAATAAGGTCCTTTTTAACATTACCTTAAATATATAATTAATCGTAATATAGTGTTATTTACTAATAATTCAACTAGGAAAACTAGATAATATTGATGAATTAGGAGCCATGATGAGTCCCTTATCACTCATCCAAATATGTTTTCCTATTTCTTAGTATTTAGGAAAGTGAATTTAGTCCAGTAGTCTCCCTGCGAACGACTCAGACTTTGTTTTTTAGAACTACGATTTACAAATTTCACAAGTTCAATTTATAAGTTCAAAAGTTTCTATGCTCACTTACTACGATGAAAAGTGAATCTTCGCAATCATATCTGCATTCAGAACACCTACCATCGCAGCCAGTTCCAAATCCTAGGAAACTGCAAAATCCTAGGAACAATCACCCAATCAACTAAAATCCTAAGCAAGGTCAAGCACATGTTATTCATCAGGCCAATCCGACTCAAAATCCACCCTCTTCACCACCTAGGTATTAGTTTCTACATCAGAATCAACAACCTATGCTACATCAAGTAGGTCAACCTTTACTTCCTAATCCATCGATTCTACAGAACGTGCAATCGTCTTCGTAATCATCTTCATATGCAAGAATTAACTCTGTTACGACCACTAGGGGACCTCTACTACAGATCCTATAGATTCAAGAGATCATCCTTCAAACCCTAGTACATCTAGCATTGCTTCTATTCCTACAGCGCCTATTTCTAATACACCTAATTCCACTAGTATTCCTACTTCTTATCAGCTACAACCTTCCGTAGGATAGGAAACCCAAGTTCATTTTCCAGAAGCGTTAAATAGGAATCTAGGAAATAACAAAAACCTATTTCAATGATGATGACTTGATTAAGGTTTTTGAACAGGTACACAATAACATCCCACTCCTAGATGCTATTAGACACATCCCCGGCTTATGCAAAATTTCTGAAAGATCTGCATACACCAAAGCATAAGTCGAAGAAAGAAAGCATCATTGTACTTTCCAAGCAAGATAGCTCGATAATCTCTAATTTTGCTTCCTTCAAAGAAGAAAGACCCAGGTTCTTTGATTTCTTGCATTATTGGGGACCAGCTCTATGATAGAGACCTCCTAGATTTAGAAGCATCCATTAACCTAATCCCTATGTCCCTAATTGAGCATTTCGATGTTGACACACTTAAGCCTACAGACGTGACTTTGCAATTAACTAATAGACCTATTAAGTCGCCTAGGGGAGTATTGGAAGATGTCATAGTGAAAGTTTGAAGCTTCTATTTCCCTGTAGACTTTATAGTCATAGATATGGAAGTCCCCAAACAAATCCGAGATACCCCAATCATTTTAGGGACCTTTCTTGGCTATGACCAAGGCAAATATTGATTGCAAATCAAGGTCGATGGAACTTACGTTTTGGGAGAAGACACTTAAACTCGACATCTTTAAAGCTTCTAAGGGAATTGATTCCAAACTGATCGAGGAAGTTAGATATGTTATAACTCTTGAGGACAAAATCACTTCTTTTGATTTGGACGAATCATCTCTTGAATCCTTTATCCCTCAAGAAAAAAACTCGCTCTTCTACTCTGCACTCAATCAAGAGGATGAATCATTTGACACATCTTCTCTACCTCTATATGCAGTGGAAAATTCCACCCCAGACTCTATTATTGATCCTACACCGAAAATTGAACTCAAACCGTTGCCTAACACTCTTAAATATGTCTATCTTGAACCTGATCAAAATGCCCTGTGATTATCAATTTGCACATTTCCTGAGATCAAGAGACTAAATTGATCGCGGTCCTACGAGATCATAAGAAGGCTATAGGGTGGACTTTACATGATTTTACTGAGATTAGCCCCAACTATTGTACTCATTGAATCTATATAAAAGATGGGGCATGTCCTTCTCGCAAATCTCAATGTTGACTTAATTCGAATCCTAAAGAGGTCATTAAGAAGGAAATCAAGTGGCTAAATGTTGACCTTATCTATCCAATATTAGATAGCCCTTGGGTAAGTCCAATACAAGTGGTGCCTAAGAAGGTAAGGCTTGTCGTGATTAATACCGAATCTGGAAAGACCATTCCCACATGAATTGCGAATTCATGGCAGGTTTGTATTGATTATCGGAAACTCAACTCCGTTACAAAGAAGGACCACTTTCCTCTACCCTTCATCGATCAAATCCATGAGAAATTAGCTGGTGTTACGAACGCGCTTTCAAGACGCCTTTTTAAGACGTCTGACCAGACGTCTGGGATTTAATTTCTGCGGCACGCACAATTGCCCTCTTTTTCACTCTCTCCTCCTGCAGGCACAGACTGCGCTCTCTCTCTCTCCCCGCGCGGCCTTATAAGGCCCTCTCCCTCACTCTCATCTCCTCACTTCCTTCTTGTTCCAGCCTGTGCGAGAGTGCGAGCGTGAGCGAGCGGCGGCAGCGGCGAGTTGCGGGAGGAGGTGTTGCGCGAGGGAGGAGATGCCTGATCGTGACGGCTCGAGCTGAGCTTGCCGGGGCAGCTAGAGCCGGTCGGCGGGGGAGCCGCGGGCGTGGAGCGTCGCGGGAGGGCTGCTGCAGCTCGAGCAGCAGGCGGACGAGGCGTGGCGCGACCGTGCGTCGCGGGCGGAGAGCGAGTCGAGCTCTGATTCTGGAAATTTTTCCAGAATCAGACGTCTGGGCTTCCAACCAGACGACGGTGAAGACGTCTGGAGGACTATCCAGACGTCTGGCAAGTAAGTTATTTTCGTCCTTCCTTTTCTGCGACCGTTCGTACTGAGAACGAGGAGTGGGTACGTGCAGGCTATGAGATTCGCCATCCAAAGTGAATCAGACGTCTGGCCGCAGTGCCAGACGACGGGAAGGACTTCCAGACGTCCGGGGTGACCATCGGACGTCTGGGAACTAGGCCAGATGCCCCCGCAGGCTTCTGGACATCTGAGAGACTACGCAGAACAAAGGTACCATCTGACCCACATTTTAAGACGTCTGGAAGAGGTTCCATATGTCTGATTTTGGACTGTTTCGTCGTTTTCGACCCGTTTAGGGCCCGTTCGGAGTCCGTTTTCCGCGTTTCGAGTTGCGTTCTTTTCGGAATAAAATCCTCTACCCGTTTACAGTAATTATATACTGTTCTGAGAAACTCCTTGTGTTTGATCCATTGTTAGGACCCCGTTCCATTACAGTCTCGGGGGTTGCGGAGGCGCGCGGGATTTTCGATCACGCCCTTAGTACTTCCGTTGTAGCTGGTAGAGTGGCTTTAAGAATTATTAACATAATTTATTACAATTATGGAACAATTAATAGAACCTAAGGCATTGCATGAATCCTAGGAATGAGAAACCAGATTGAATGATAGATCCTAGGGTATTGCATGAATCCTAGGGCTGGAAAACTAGATTGAATGATAGATCCTAGGGTACGGCATAAATCCTAGGACTGGAAAACTATTGATATGAATATAGATTTTGCAGTCTTTGAAAATGTGGAAAGGAAATAATAGCTGCCTGTAAATTGATTTAACAGCTGCCTGTTATGAATAAATGAACATGATTGAGAATATAGGTTGTAAGAACGTGAAACTGGAATGGTGAAACCTGAATGTGTTGAGTTAAAAGACCTGGAACCCTACGGGGAATTAGGAGTAGAACTCCTGGAAAGAGAATGAAATGGGACTGAGAAGGAAAGATGTGGAAGTGTGTTGTCTCTTGGGTACGTAGTACCAGGGGAAGCACCTGTTACCTGCTTAGTGCAGAGCGGAGCCAGCCGCCCCAGGGACCCGGGGTTAGGTCTGGCCACTTTGTACCGACTTTTGGCCCTCGTGTACACAGTACCGAGGAGAGCTACTAGTGTAGAGCGAGTACTAGCTACCCCACGGGCCCCGGGGTGCTGCTAGCTCACCTACACCGACTTGTTAGGCCCACTAGGCGAACCAGGGTAGTCAGGCGAGGGTGCGCGGACTGTGGAGGGGCAAGACCCCTGTTTGGTTACTGTGGAGGGGTTGGACCCCTGTTACTGAGAGGGCTCTGCCCTATACTGGTTCCGTGCTGTGCTTTGAGGTGCACCCGTTAACGGAAATGACTAATCGCGTGCCAGTGCGGGGTAGCTACCCGTGCGTTTACTGCGCGTGCCGTAGTTACCGTTACATCTGTCAGTGACCTTGGGGTGGTTGACTGAGTAGGATCACCACGGCGGACTCTCCCGGCCAGGAGAGCACCACGTGTTACTTCTACTTTTCGGAAAAGACTGAAATCAAGATCGTTCCCACGAGGAACATTCGAGATCAAGTGAAGGATCTGAGAAATAGATAAATTGTGAAACAATTGAAAGACATAAATAAAGGAAGAAGGAAAATAAAACAGCTACTGTACACTTTACTGCTTCTTTAGTTTTAGCTGCCACTCTACTCAGCGTTTCGCTAACGTGTTACACTCGTTACTTTTCAGGACCAGGTGTTGAGCAGCCAGGGTCAGCGGCTGCAGAGGACGCTGGGCCGAGTAGGGTCCAGTAGACTTACCACAGTTCTTTTGTACCCCCTTTGTTCCACTGTAGTGAGTAGTTCTTGTTACCCCCGCACTTTTCTTTACTTCTAGTTCATGTTATGTTATAAATGTTATTCTACTGTTGTGGTGGTACATGCTGTAGTAGTTCTTTTTCTTACTGCTGTATTTTGTTACTGCTAGTTATATTTCATGTTGAATGTGGTTTATTTTATTGCTCTTTTGGTTACTTCCTCGTTGGACGACTAGGTCTTGGGATTAGTCGAGTCGGTCCGGTTCTCGTGTCTCGTAGGGACTCGGGAATCGGGTCGTTACAGCTGGAAATTGGTTCTTCTACTCTTTAGATGGTTACTTCGGATACAATCAAGTTGCGATACACCCTGAAGATCAAGAGAAAACAATGTTCACTTGCCCCTTCAGGACATTTGCGATCCGAAGAATGCCTTTCAACCTCCACAATGCACCCGCAACTTTTCAGCAATGCATGATGGTCATATTTTCCAAAATTGTAGGTGATTATCTTGTGGTTTTCATGGACGATTTTTCAATCTTCAAGGAGACTTTTGACTCGTGTTTAGATAATCTGTTGAAGATCTTAAATCATTGTATTGAGGTTAATCTTGTCCTTAGTTGGGAAAAGAGCCACTTTATGGTACCTAAGGGCATCGTATTTGGCCATCTCGTATTTGAGTGAGGTATCCAAGTAGACCAAGCCAAGATTAACAAAATCTCAAATCTATCAATACCAAACTCGGTCAAGGGCATTCGATCTTCTCTTAGGCATGTGGGTTTTTATCAGAGATTCATTCTCAATTTTTCGAAAATCGTCCAACCTCTGATAAACCTCCTCATGAAAGACATGACTTTTGAGATGACTAAGTGTATATATGCTTTTCCCATGTTGAGAGATTGAGTTATCGAGACTCCTATTCTGAAACCTCCTGATTGGAACATGCCCTTCGAGATCATGCGTGACTCATCAGATTTTGCAATGGGGGCTGTTTTAGGGAAACAAAGTCAAGAAGAAACCCATAGTAATTTACTATGCCAGCAAACACTTAATGATGTGCAAAGGAATTATACTGTTACGAAAAAGAGCTACTAATAATAGTATCTAGACTCGAAAAGTTTCGATCCTACATCTTGGGTTCTCGAATCATTGTATACTCTGATCACTCAACGATCAAACATCTTTCAAAGAAGGACACAAAACCTAGGTTAATCAGATAAATCTTGCTTTTGCAAGAGTTTGACCTAGAAATTTGTTACAAGTCGAGATGACAGAACGTCATTTCCAACCACCTTTCCCACCCTCCTTCTAAGAAGATAGAGACATCTCCACCTATCACTTAGCACTTCCCTGATGGACATCTTTTAAGCATATCTACCAAACTTCCCTGGTATGCTGACATCATAAATTATTTGAACATAAATCGATTTCCATCCAACTAGGATTGAAATCTCAAATCCCAACTCACATCAGAGGCCAAATACTACTTCTAGAAAGATTCGTATCTTTTTAAACTCTATAACGATCAAATCATCAAGCGTTGTGTAGATTCTCTAGAGATTGAGTATATTCTATCTTTCTGTCATGACCAAGCCCGTGGCAGTCACTTCTCTGGTCCTAAAACCGCCGTAAAGATTCTACAATGTGGGTTTTACTAGCCCACTCTTTTCATAAATTCAACGAATTGTAAGGCATGCAGTCACTACCAAACTTTGGGTAGCATGACACATCAAGACATGATGCCTCTGAACCCAATTGTCATTTGTGAAATCTTTGATATTTGGGGCATTGACTTCATGGGTCCATTCCCTTCTTCTAGCTTCAAGTACATTTTACTCGCAATTGATTACGTTTCCCGTTCGTTCGAAGCCATACCCACTCGCACTAATGATCATAGAGTTGTTATTTCCTTCAGGCAAAATCATATCATCTCTCATTTTAGGGTACTTTGTGCAATCATTTCTGATGGCGAATCCCATTTTAATAACGCCCAATTCTAGAACCTTCTTAGGAAATACAGGGTTACACATTGTATTGCTACACCCTATCACCCCCAAACTAATGAGTAAATCGAGGTCTCTAATTGAGAGATCAAGAAAATCCTTCAGATGACAATCCGACTTGATAGCGATTGGTCTACTCGGTTGGACATGGCTTTGTGGGTGTATAGGACAACCCATAAGACACCAATAGGCATGTCTCCGTATAGACATTTTTACGGGAAACCCTATCATCTTCCCAAAGAAATTGAGCACAAGGCCTATTAGGCGATAAGAGCTTATAATCTTGACCTCGCAAAGGCTGGAGATCACCGCAGGCTATAGCTTAGTGAACTCGAGGAAATCCAGAATGATGCTTATGAGAGTTCTAAGTTGTTCAAAGAGAAATTGATAGGTTTATTTTTCCTTTTTCTTTTCTTTATATTTTCTTCCATCTCTAACCTCGGATTAATTCAGCACGGTTTGTATCAGTGTCATCATGCCCATCACTACACCTCGAAGGATCCCTAGCAATCGATGTTTTGGCAACACACCGCCCATGGAAACCCCCAAGAACACTTGGTGACCAACACATTGTAAGTGCCACCCATGACATTCTTAAGTGAACCTATGCCCATAGTCGATCACATTTCGGGATAATGCCACCCTAGTACCTAAACTGCACAATGCACTTCAATGCCCCCAGTAGGATATTTAAATATCCTAAGAGGCAAGCACCGAGGGAGTGACATGTTATCTCGTATCATAGAAAGGAATCAAGGTTTCCACTTCTCTACGGCAAGCACTCAACAAATTAGGTTGTTTTGAACCATTCCAAAGATTAAAACAGAATGTTTTATTTAACAGGTAGATTTATTTGTTTGTTTATTTCTTATTAGGTCAAATATGTCGTGTGTGTAGGGTTGACACGTTGGGGTCTCAAGGTTACACAACACAATCAAGCTAGATAATGCTCCTAAATTCCAGTAATGTTTGCCTCTCACCAAATGTAGTCGGCTTCATAACAAGTTCGAAAATCAGGCCTACTTGAGTTACGACACTTGAGAAAACCAAAAGATCTCTTCATTAATCTCCATAAATTAGTGTGTATGCCTATACTAGTCACCTATCCTAAGTTTTTTTTTTTAAGAAATGGATATGTATAATGGATGGAAGCCCTGCAATGCATGATACCCAGAGAATATGCAAGATCCTATAGATACCTATCCACCCCCCATGTCAAATCATGCTATGTCCTCATATGCATGCAAGGGGAGTGTGACAGGATCAAAGGTTCTTGGTACGAGATGGAGTACAGGGTATAAGGTAGGGTGGTAACGTGGGTGGATAGTGGGTGGTGGAAAATAGGTGGAATAGGTGAAATGTGAAGTGAAGTGAGGTGTAAGGAACTAAAGTGGAGTGGAATGGAAATTTGAGTGAAGCGGTGAAAACTCGGAAAATGGAATGGATTGGCAAAAAGCAGGCGAAAAATGAAAAATTATGAGAAAGCGATGGAAGACGAACTAGTGTTGGGGTGCCTCCCAATGAGAGCTAAATTGAACATCACCAGCCGGACACAGCGAGAGGCAAAAATTTAGTCACCCTCTAGCAGGGCAACTGTCTCACCAACAGGAGTAGGTTCATGAGCGAGATAAGGTTTTAACCACTACCCATTCACCATAAATTTGTGCCTAGTTTTGGGGTCTTCAATTTCAACAGCACCGTTAGAAAATGGTCGAGAGACCATGAAGGGATCAGTCCAATTGGACTTCAATTTTCCAGGAAAGAATTTGAGCCAAGTATCGTATAGCCATACTTGTCGTTATGGTTCAAACTCCTTCTGCCGAATGCGGCTGTCATGAAAAGCCTTGGTTCGTGGTTTATAGGTCAGCGTGAAATCATAGGCCTCACACCAAATTCTTCTAGTTCCTGGAGTTGGATTTTCCATTTTCGATCACACAAGTCAGGGTTGAGGTTACATTGGTGCACCGCCTAATAAGCGCAATGCTCCAACTCAATGGACAGGTGACAAGTCTTCCCAAAAATGATTCTGGAAGGTAACGTACCCAGGGAAGTCTTGAAGGCAGTCCAATACGCCCATAAACCATCAGTTAGCTTGTCAGACTAATCCTTACGGTCAAGACAAACTATTTTCTGAAGTATTTGCTTGATTTACCGCTTCGAAACCTCAGCTTAACCATTCATCTGGGGATGAAAGGAGATGCAATACAGTGGTGAACTCTATATTTCCTCAGAAGTGCCCAAAAAGACATGTATGTGAAAGGGGTGCCTCCATCAGAAATGATGGCTCGAGGAATTCCGAAACATGTAAAGATATAGTCCTTGACGAATTTGGTGCAAACGACATGGTCGACACGACGCGTGGGGATGGCCTTAATCCATTTCGAGACATAGTCAACAGAAACAACGATATACTAAAATTCGTTAGGAGGAAAAGGACCCGTAAAATCGATTCCCCACATATCAAAAATTTATGTAGCTAGAATGGGTTGCAAGGCATCATCACGACGTGACATCGACCCTAGCAACTGGCACTTAGTGTAACGCTTGGCATAATTGTGTGCATCCTGATGGAGGGAGGGCAAAAAGAAATCGCATTGCAACACCTTGCCTGCCGTTTTCTTCCCAGAAAAATGACCTCCACAGGCCTGATCGTGGCAAAAGGATAGCACACTGGGAATTTCATCATCCGAAATACAACGTAGGATGATCTGGTCAACACCTGATCTGAAAAGAAGTGGATTTTACCAGAAGTAATATTTTTCTTCTGCTATGAGATGCTTACGCTGGTTTTTAGGCCAACCACAGGGAAGAGAACCAGAGGCAAGGTAGTTGGAGATATCAGCATAACAAGGTCCACTTGCACATCTATCACAAGAAGGTGCTCATCAGGGAAAGATTCATTTATCGGCAGGGATGGTCCAATATGGTCTAGGTCAAGTCGAGAGAAATGGTCTACAACCACATTCTAAGCTCCAGCCTTATCCCATATCTTAAGATCAAATTCTTGTAACAGAAGGATCCAATGAACCAATCAGGGTTTAGTGTCCTTTCGCAAGATATGACTAATGGTCACATGGTCTATGAAAATTATAACATCAGAGCCCAGAAGATATGATCTGAATTTCTCCAGCCCAAAGTCGACCGCCAGCAACTCTTTTTTAGTGGTTGTGCAGTTAAGCTGGACCTCATCAAGTGTCATGCTGGCGTAGTACATCACGAAGGAGTCTCTATTGTGTCTTTGTCCCAAGATGGCATCACACATTATTTCAAAGTCGAGGGACTAATCAAGTGGCTGGAGAACAGGGGACCTTAGTAACAGCTTCATGCAGCTACGTAAATGCCCAAATACAGTCGGGGCCCATTTCAAAGGGCACATCAATCGACAGAAGATGCATCAACCGCCTGGAAATCATAGAGAAATCCTTGATAAATCTCCTATAAAACCAGACGTGATCCAAAAAGGAGCAAATATGTAGAACGGAGCTAGGTATAGGTAAACCAACTATCACATCAACCTTCGCTCTGTCTACCTCCATACCTCCCTCAGAGATGATATGCCCAAGAACAATCCCCCCGCACACCTGATGAAGTATGGATCATCATAGCGAAAATGCCCAAGTTAAGCTAGAAACTGGGTTAAACACTACATTATTAACATAATAAAAGGGTTAGGTGTGGAAATTAGCATAAATGACCTAAAACAGTAAATTGGTGTTAAAAATGCATAATTAGGTTAATTAATGAGATATTCTATTCATAAATATAAATTGATGATCCAATTGCAAATTGAACACATTTTTTAATTCAAAAGTACAAATCAATGGTTGAATTTACTTCTTAAATGTTCAATTGTGCTCCAATAAAAATCTTATTGCATTTAGACATCAATAGGACCCCGCATTCATTAGATTACATTTAGGTCCTTATGCATTAACATTTTATTCACATCAAAAACCTCCCAGGACTTTTGTGAAAAGCTACAAGGACCTCCTGTTATACCTCAAGGACCCCTTGGTTACAAATTTATCACTTATGGGTTCCATTGCAAATTTCATACTGTTTCATCTTTAGGGGACTATGTGAAATATTTCTAATATGCCCAATGTTGTGGTCCACTATTCATCAGCGAAGAACACGACCCATTTAGGTCGTTCCTTTGATCCATACATCTGACGATAGATGTCAATCCTCTGATTCCATACCTTTGCGCAAAGGATCATTACCTCACCCAGATCTAATCTGATGATAACGTCATCATCAGCCATATCTAGCATTAATTAATTATAATCCATTGATAAAAGCTCTTACATAACCGCCAAAAGACTGCAATTCATTGCAAATCCATTCTGAGAGAAGTACATTAAAATAGGGGTAAATTTGCAGTTTTAATAAAATATCCTAAATGCAAAACAATCACGAGGTTTCCCAGGGGTTTATTAAAGGTCAAATGGTCAAAAATGTCTAATAAGTGGGTTCATACAAACAAAAACAGGCTTTCACGCATTTTGAGAATTAATGGACATCAAAACCTTAAAAGTAGACCTACTGACGGGCATGGAAATCGCGTATTTTGAAATCATTGGAAATCATAGTATAGTCGCAAAAACCACTTGTCAAAGATATTTGTGATAACGAAACTCTCACAGATCTTTATTCTTTTTAGAACTTGAGTCCCGGCCATTCGTCTCTGGGAGGCGTGAAAACGAATCGAGATTTGGATCGGCTTTTATAACCTAAATCTAACCTAAGCTACTATTTTTGTCTTTTTGTGTTTTTTGATTTTTTTATTTCAAAAAGTGAATTGAAACCTAGATCTAGATAAACTAGCAAAAACCTAAGTGACTATGTGCACCTAAATGAGGCCATGGTGGCCGTGCATGGTGTGAACAAACCAAAGTATCATACAGGCAAGCAAACATGGGGACAATCAATCACAGAAATATCATGAAATTATTTATGCATAAAAAATTATCACACATCATTTACACTAGAAAGCATATAAATAGAAGAAAATCCCTCACGCCGGAAAGTTGGCACTAGGGCCATCGGCCTTGTGTGAGGGTGTAGGTTAGACCTTGGGTGTGCAAACCCTTCTACACGCCTACTAAAAGAGATGGCCGGCCACAAGAGGCTATGGGTGAGCCTTCATGGCCGTCCAAGAAGAAGAAGATGGGGGCTAGTGCACACAAGTGGAGAGAGGATGGTGTTGCTCCCTTTCTCTACCAATGGCCGTCCTTGAAGCTTTGGAGAAAAGCTTCTCTAGCTAGCCGTCCATGGAGCCTTGGAGGAGGATGAGGAGGACGATGGCGAAACGGTGGCAGCAACTAGCTTTTCTTAAGTCGTTGTAGTACAGATAGTTATTGCCATCATTTGCTAATATATAATTTTTTTTACTCGGAAAATAAAGAGTTCCCGAGGTCGAACTCAGGGAGCAAGTTGTATTCTAAGGGTACAAGTTTCTTTTACAAAAATAAAGAAAGAGAGAGAGAGAGAGAATTTGTTGGCTTCTTTCTTCTTCTCTTCTTTTCTCTTTGCTTATCCTCTCCTCTTCTTTCTCGGATCTTCTACTTTCTTCCTTTGCTCTTCTTCTTTATCTGCAGCAGTGGTGATGTTCTTCTTCCTCTTTCAGTTCTTGTTTCTGCTCGTCTCTTTCTTTTTCTTCTCCCTTGCGGTCCTGTTCTTCTTCTTCTTCTTTCTCTCTTCTTTTCCTCTCTTCAGATCTTCTTCTCGTGCTCTTCTTCTTCTGCAGAGTCTTCACTTGGCCTCTCTGTGTTCTCCTCCGCCTCGCCTTCCTTCTCCTTCTTTGCCTTCAGGACGTCGTCTGATTTTCCAATCAGACGACTTAACCCGCGGATGCTACAGTGTTGCTTCAGTTCTTCTTCCTCAGTCCTCTGCTTCGGGCAGCCCTGGCTGCTCTTCTTCCTTCAGTCCTCTTCTCCTTCTCTGTTCAGCGGGTGTCTTTCTTCTTCTTCTCTGCCTGCACACTTGCACAGCTTGATCAGAGGGGCAAAACCTAATTCTACCCTCTCCCCCGCGTTTCTCTCTCACGGAAGCCGCTCTTAGGAAAGCTCTCCTAAAGCTGCCGGGTATTCGGGTACGGGTCTTGCCCGGATCCAGGCCCACCGGCGTGCGTGGTGGGCGAGGAGTGCAGGTCGGGCTTGGTCGGGTCGGGCCAGGTCCGCGGGGCGTGGTCGCGGACGAGGCCGGGTCAAGCGGGTAAGTGAGAGGGACCTCACCCCGTGCTCAGGAGGCAACGAACCTAAGGCACCTTTTGAATTTATGCAGGCGCGCTCCTCTGAAAAGTTACGAGGTGGGACCAAATGTCCCACCCCAATTGGGCGCCCGCAGCTGAAGACGCTGCAGGAGTTCGCGGTTGCACGCGAGGCCTTTGCCCCAGCTGCAAGCCTGGGACGCTTCGCGGAGATGCCCCGCGAAGCCTGGGAGTCGAACCTGGGCGAATCGCACCTGGAGCTGCAGGTTGAAGGTGCTCCTTCCACGCAGCAATGGTGACGGCGGTCGAGATACCTGTCCACAAAGGAACGGCCTCTCGGCCCAATCAGATACACGGAGAACCTTCGCCGTGGCACGGCGAAGGTGGTGGGGGGTCTGGCAGGCGGCGTGGCGGAGCGTGAGGGTCGCCCTAGGTCAAACTGCGGGCGGAGAAGTGGGTTTGTTCGGGGGGTCTGCAGAGGGCGAGTGGAGGGAAGTGGAAGGGCGGAGGTTGATCAGGGTGAGGAGGCAGAGGTTCTGTGAGGGTCGGCGAGGCGTATGGGGCTGTGGAGCGACGGGGGCGTCTCGCCGGAGTTTGGCCGGAGACGAAGGGGGTGACGGTGGACCGGAGCGGTCGAAGGTTTAATCAAATAAAAGACAGTGAGGAGAAGAAAGAGGGGGAGATGGGG
Source organism: Thalassia testudinum (assembly GCA_037157565.1). Lineage (NCBI taxonomy): Eukaryota > Viridiplantae > Streptophyta > Magnoliopsida > Alismatales > Hydrocharitaceae > Thalassia > Thalassia testudinum. Next base: position 28,718,475 of record JAZHRO010000047.1, on the reverse strand, counting down.
AGAAGTTCTGACCTAGCTACGGAGACGAAAGGGGCTGGAGCAAGGCGGCAGTCGTATCGACTGTCGCCGGAGAAGAAGATGCCCAGGGGAAGGGGCGGCGGCGAGGAGAGGGCCGGAGAGGCGCCAGCTGGGTGCGGCGTGGTGCGGGAAGAGCGAGGGAGGGCAACCCTGCAGCTGGTAGTGCGGCAGAGCGACGAGAAGGAAGGGGAGAGGCCGTCGGAGCTGGAGGGCTTCCTGTCGGAGTGGGAAGAGAGGAAGTGGGGGTCTTTCTCCGTCAGGACCGAGCTGCTCAGAACGGCAGAGCGACGGGGGTATTTATAGAGGCGGAATCAGAGAGGAGGGCGGAGGGAGACGACGTGTCTCCCTCGCCGGAGGACGCCGGAGATGGAGACCCATACCGTCCGTGCGTTCGCACGGCCGGTATGGTGGGTTGCAGCGACCAGGGGGTGTTCCTGCGACGGCTGACGACGCAGGGCACCCCCGGTTGTCTTGCCAGACCCTCCCCCTTACCCTGCGCGGTGCCATGCTCTGCGCAAGGTCGCCGGAGCATGGTGCTGGTCAGGTTTTGGCAGGAGGGACCTGAATGCAAAGAACGAAGGAGAGTTAGGGGCAGAAATGTGAGGGTTCAAAAGTTGAGGGCCAAAGAATAAATAAATGAGGACCAAAGTGTAAAGTTGGTCAAGAAGGTTTCCTCTTAGGCTCAAGTTTTTATACATGACTAATTGGGACCTAAGGATTATGATGGTGAATTTTATTTCTAGATTAAACCTTGTTTGACCGGTCAATTTACGCAAAAACCCAAATTAGGTTATTAATTGGGCATGGTTCTCAATGCAGGTCAAAAAGGGTTCCGAAGGCCAAATTGAAGGTTCTAAACCCTACAGATTATTTTTCTATTAATTTTAGAGGGTTTATTCTATTTTTACTTTGCCTCGAACCTCGCGAATTGAAGTGGGTTTGTTTTAAGGTTACAGATTATCATTTAGCTCCTTGGAATTTATCAGATCATCCCACTTTCCTTCTTATTTGGTTTGTTTGACCTATGTTTGGACCTGTATGCAGATTATACTGGTAAAATTGCATTTTTACCCCTTATGACTTGTTTTCTTCTTAACTTCAGAATTCTCTGAGTTAAGCCTTTCCTTGAGTTATGTAGGAGCTTTTATCCTTTGTATTAGGTCAAAATGAGCTAGTTATGGCTCATGATGAGGTTCTCATCAGACGACCTTAAGGATTTGGAGGGTGGAAGCAAGTTTAGAGTGGAGAGTATGGATGGGAGAGTGTCTGGAGAGGGTCCAATTTCGTAGCTCTCTCTTTGCCCTTTATGGAAGGCTCCATTTGGTTGCCACTTTTGGTGGCTCCAAAAATAGCCAATGCCACAATTTTTGGATCTAGGTTTGACACAAGTTGTTAGGGTTTCCAAGAGAGTGTGCATGGGTTTGGTGGGAGTAAAATGGGAAGGTGTGCGTGTGTGTGTGGGTGTGTGTTTTTCGTAGGGCTAGGTTGTGGGTTTTGGTAGAATTAGGTGCTAAATAGGTTGGGTCAATCTAGATTAAGTGGGTGTGCACCTAATTAGGCTTAGGAAAGTCTAATTGGGTTGGAGTGAACATAATTAGGTCTAGGTCAAGTCTAATTAGATGTGTGCATGTGATTAGGCTAGGGTAACCCTAATAGGTATGAGTTAATTAGATCCTGGGTGGATCTAATTGGGCTCGGGTGCACCCAATCAACTGTAGATGCACCCAATTAGGTATGGGATGGTTTAATTGGGCTGGGGATAGGACAAGTAGGGCTATGGATGGTGGACTAGGCTTAGGAGGTCTCTACTTAGGTTTCCTAGGGTGTCTGGCAGGGTTCCTAGGTCAAAATAGGCAAGCTAGGGCTTCCAACACCAAAATCAGGAACCAGACAGTAGTATTAGACGTCCAGGATAGTGGTCAGACGTCTTATACTACAAAATTTTACGTCTGGACACTAAATTAGACGTCTAATTCTGTGTCAGTATGAGTTTTGGCTTCCTGGATTGTTATTCTGCAGAAATCAGACGTCCAGCAAGATGTCTAGACGTCCTAAAAGGTGCTGGAGAGTGGGTTTTATATTTTCTGAGGTTGGTTTTGGTTCCTAAGTGTTTGGGAGAGGGATAGGAACACAGATAGTGCTATCCATGTTTGGGTTTTGAGGCTAAGGTGCCCTAATGGAGGTTGTTTTGGGTTTGGGAAGGCTGTCCTAGGGTTTCTAAGGGTAGGGATAAGGCTATCCTCCTCACTCCTCTTATCTGGATCAGTCTTCTTCCTCCTTTATTGCTTTATTCCGCTATCTCCATCCTGGATCACTTTATTATCTGTAAATAGTAATAAAAACCATTAACTAGCAGGATATCACATCTTATTCTAAATAGACTGATGCAATGCATGATATGCAAGATATGAGTGCGATATCCACAATTTAAGATAGGTTCAGACATTATTTAGGTTGATTAGGATCCATGATTGCTGTGCAATCACTTACTTAATCAATTGAGGTTCCGGTCGGGATAAAATTCACCTAAACCTCCTAAAAATCATATATAAATATTCCTTAAGATATGGTACCTTTTATTTGACCATTGAAACCCAATTTGACCTAAAATAGAGTCTCGGTTGGACAATTGCCCTAATTTGGATTTCTACCCAAATTATGCAGTCAAACTTAGTCAAAACCAAAATCTAACTTCACCATCAGATTTCTTGGGTCCAAATTAAGTTTGTACCAAAATTTGAGCCCAATCAGAGATTATCTTCACCGAGTTTACAATTTGGTTTAATTAGACTCTTTCAAAATCTATTGCAAGGATGCCCCTAACTTTGTCATCTTCTTCACAGGTCCTTGCCGCCATGAATGTGTGAACGCATCAAGCAACCAACTTTCAATCAGGTAGATCTCCCTAATTTCACACCTAAACCCTTCTAAAATTGGAAAGGAAACTCCTGAGAGAATCCTCTAAGATCTAAACATAATCCTAGACTGTGATTTTTTCCCAAAAGATCATGTGAATCCTTTGAGTTTAGGTTTTTCTTATGCATGAAGTTTCCAAGCTTCCAAGCTTGGTTTCCAAGCTTGGAATGCCCTCCTAAGCCCTATAAAAGAACCCACAATGCAAGGTCGTCATCCTTAGCTTGGTTTGGATTGGTTCTCCACCTTCTTCTCCTCTCTCTAGCCAATCCCTCCACAAGCTTCGGCGAGCTCCTTGTTCTACATTCTTTGCCGTTCGTCACAAACTATAACCGGCCGGTTGCTCTTCCTCAAGCTCCTCCACCGCTCGCAATACCGATGAGGGTCATCTTCCCCTCTCTTCCTCGCCATTCTCCCTCATCGGAGGCCCTTCCTTCCACGACGCTGGTCACACCATACCCGACGTCCTTCCTATCCCTTTCGTCCCTTAAAGTAGGTAGTTAGGTTCCTTTAGAGTCTTAGGTTAGTTTTCTCTATCCAAAAACCAAAAAGAACCTCTCGATGCCGACGTTCGCCATTGTCTTCCTCAGCTCCGACAACCTCTCCGACAAGGTCATTCACTCACCACACACCTCCATACACCTTGCCAAACCTCCCAAAAGATCCGCCGTCCATCCACCACCAAAAGCCCTAACCTATTTCACCCTCTTGACCTCCCAAACCACCCACCGAACAAATCCACTTCACGTGACCTCCTCCGCCTTCACTAGCCATCTTCGACCACCCTCATAGCACGCCACCGCCACCAACACCCTCGCCGCAACCTTGCGAAGCTTCCAAGCTTATTTGACGTGGCTAAGAGGCCGTATTCTTCTATTTCAGGTCCGACCAAAGCTCCGCCGCCACCACCCTTGAGTTCTCCAACACGCCTCATGTTCTCCTGCCACATTCGATCTAGACGCGACCCCCAGGCAGTGCAGGTGACCTCTAGGAACACATCTCAGTGGTCAATTGGGACCTTTGACCACTTCTTCAGCTTCAATTGGAAGTCACACCTGCTGCTGCTGTTCGCACGAGAAAAGGGTTGTGGGATAGTCCCACATCGTGGGATTGGGAGTCATTGCAACCGCATAAAGGTTTTTTGTGTTCTAGGTTATCGCTTCAAACACTTGGGGGTGAGGTCCCCGCTCACCCGCACATACCCAGACCCGCCTAGAACTATCCACTCGGCTGAGACCCCACGCACGCACCCTGGACTCGGTTACGCATACACGAATACCCGATTACCCGGCTATCTGAGAGAGGAGGAAGGAAGAGAAGGATCGAGAAAGAGAGCGGGGGAGGGGAGTGTTTTGCTCTAACTTGGTTTCCCCTACTCCATACTTAGTCGTAAAAAGAGCTTGAAAGAAGAAGGACCTTATGCTGTAGAGGTTCTAAGAAGACTTGAAAGGAGAAGACTTGAAGGAAGAAAAGAAGAGAAGACCTTGTGAAAAAGAAGGCAAAGGCAGAAGAAAGAAGAAGAGGAAGCTGAGGCCAGAGAAGAAGAGGAAGAGGCAGAAGACTCGTGCAAAAGAAGAGAGAAGAAGAAGAAGCTAAGAAGAAGAAGGGGAAAGTCTGAAGATCAGAGGCAAAGCACTGTAGCAGGTGACATTTAAGTCGTCTGACTTTATATCTAGACGTCTGATCACTATTCATTTATTTGACATGGTTGAGTTGTTGATATATATGTGCTTAGACTAAGAATTGGTAATCTAAATCACCATTATTTTATCTTCAAAATCTTTTTGGTCTCTTAAAGTCTTGAAATACTCATGTTTTTCATTGAATATTTAATGTGACATATTAGTATTCATTGAAATATCTTTATTGTGCTTCATTTAGTGTGCTCATTTATATTTTAATCAAGATTAGCGCATGAATTCTATATTTGCTCCCTGTGTTCGACCTCGGACTTCATTTTTAAATATTCGAGTTATAAATTTTATTTGTTGAAGAGTGATTTGTCAATTATACTACAATGCATTTCCCTAACATTGACGAAAAGCCCATCAACATAATCTGACGGTGGGATTTTGTCCAAATTCTTCTTGCGCTCCTCTCATACTCATCCCACTGTCCACCTTAATCACACCATGCGGTGATTTGAGTCATTCATGCACCTACTCAAGAAGCTCCTCAGATCCTCACGCGCACTATCAGCTCCATCCCCTCGAGTTCGTCCTTTCAATCTATCCCCTCAACTCTCCTCCCTCATTTCCTCACCTGCTATGACAGAGCAGGTCTTCTCCCTCCTTCAATCCCCTCCAGCCGTTGGCTCCAGACTCGTGGACACCTCCTTTAGCTAAGGGTCTCCTCCCTTTCGTCTCCATCGACCGATGGCCGGTGGACCTTGGACACACCTTCATCTGTTAGATAGATTTATCGCTTTCGTAGATAGATTTACTGCTTTCTAGTTAGTTTGAATGCTTTCTAGAATAGTTAGAAGTAGTGTTAGCTAGTATAGATCAAAATTCAGATCTTGATTAGTGTAGATTAGGAGTAGTTTAGCTTAGATTCGATCTCACCTTCTCTAATCAATTCAGATCAGAGAGGTGCTTTTCCACCTTCATTTCGACGCATTAATCTCCCTCTACACTTAATTCATTTCAGATTTTCCCTCGCATTTTTATTCATCATTCACGCCTTCATCAAGGTCAAATTCAGATATGAAGTCTTGGCTTCTAGATTTGAATTTGCACCTAAAATCTACCTGGTGGTCTCCCATTCATTCCATAAATTCATAAAGACCCCCTTATCTGACTTTAATTGAACTAATTCGCGCAATGATTTCAGATTTTGATTTCATAGCCATTTTGTGATTTGGAGTCAATTTGTTTTAAATGGATTTAATAGAGCGATTTGAGTTTTTATTAAGATGAATTGGGTACAAAACAAGGATTTTGAGGTGTTTAAGTTATTTTTGATGCTCAGATGAATATTTTCCTAATTTGAGCCTTGCATTTGGGTAGTTTGGCCAAGGAAAATTAGAATTTTTTATTGGAGGTCAAAACAATGACCCATTGGTTTTTACAGGATCCTTAGATCCTCTTAAAGATCAGTCAATGTTGTTTAAGAGGATCAAGTGATCAGATCACTTGTGAACCCTTAGTAAAAGCCCATAATAGGGCAACATTGTTTCTTGACTCAGAATGATTACAATCTGATGATTTAAGGATGTTTGATGTTTGAAAAGGGCTTAATATAGATCTGGGATTGATTTTAAGTAGATTCACACGACTAATTTAATCTCTTAACTTTATGTTGTCTATAGCATAAGGTTGAGGTTAGATTACACTTTTAAGGTTGTATGATTATCGATCGACTTTTATTGGGTTTCAAATGATTTCCATATCTTGTTTGAAAGGTTTACACAGCTAAGAATTGAATTTTCAATGTTTAAGTCTGATTTGATTTAGATCAGATCAGCAGCAGCAGCCACTGTTCTACTATATGAATAGGTTGATTCATGAATTTTACTCCCCAATTTCAAGTGATTTGATGAAGAAATGGATTTTCTGGGATTGGTTGCCCTTAGATTTGATTTCCCAGATCTTAGGATGATTTTATGAGCCTCATATTAGGCCTATTGGTATGAAATTCCAGCTACAACAGCAACATTGGTTGCTGAGGTTAGCAGCAATAGCAATTCTATTGCACAAGTATCAGCAGCAAGTCAGTTGGAGTTCTGAGTGGATTTTGAGCTGGGACCTGGGAGATGAATTGACTTATCTATTGTATGAAATATTAGAAGCATTCATGAACAGGTTTTGGGCTTCAAATTTAATTTGAAAACCTTGAATCCATGTTTTAATTTGTTGTCAGCAAGATGTAATTTGGCCTAACTGTCCAATACTGAGATTTAATGAAATTTGAGATGAAAATCATATTTTATGATTCAAACATGTTTTTTGCAGTGTGCTGGACATGTTTAGATATTTACTTCAAATTTCCAGCCTTTAGATCTGAGTTCGATGGCTTGAGTTGCATTATTTCACACTCATTTTAGCCTGATTTGTGTGAGATTGAAAATACATAAATAATTTTAAAAAAATTCTAAATAAATAAAATAAACCTATCTTGAGTAAGATCAGGTATTTCTTTAAGTGGTTGCGAAGTTGCAAAGTATTCCAAATCCTCGGCTTGGTAGAACATAGTAGTCGACGGTTCGATATACTTTGAAACTTAATAAAAGATCAAAATTTAAAAATACCAAAAAAGAGTTTCTCTCTCTCTCTCATCTTACCTTCTTCCTCTCATCTCCTACCTATATTAAACATAAAAAGACCATAAAAATCAAAAAAGGTCAAAAATACCTAGAAATACCATGTATATTATATTTGTACTTGTAAATATAACTTAAGACTAATCTATAAGTAAATAATGTAATATAAGTAAATAATGTATATAAATAACTTATAATTGTATTATATATATATATATATAATTAATTATTTAGGATGATTTACTATATGTATAACCTTATTGCATAATTATATATTAATTTATATTAGGGTAAATGTATATAATACTAAGTAATTATAAATACCTATGTACATATCTACAACCATATCTAATGTCATACATATATATTTAAGTAATTATTATATACTGTATGATACCACCATATTTATTTAATTATGTATTTATTGTAGGTAATTAAATTATTAAGTTAATTAGGTAAATTATTAATTCAAAATAAAATAAAATAGTAAATTAAGATATTAAGGAAGTAATAGATACTGTACATGTATATATATTAATTTTAAATGTTTTCAACCTATTTATAATATATTTATACTGTACAATATTATTTATAACTTAATTATGTGTATATCTCTTAAAAACATGTATTGAAATGTAAATAAATTAAAATAAATCTTCTAAAACAAATTTAAAATATTTAATAAATACCTTATTATATAAATTAACTATTTATAAGGTCAATTACATGATTAATTTATCAATTTGTACATTAATTAAGAAATTAAAGCTTAATTTAATGTGTATAAGCCCCTAACTTTAGCTAATTTTTATATATAATTAAATAACTTATAATCCTAAATTAAATATACAATTAAGTAGCCCTATATAAGGACTTTACAACCATATAATTTATTTGTAAATTAGAACTAGATAGGGCTCCCAAATCAAGGCCTAAAATCACAAAATCAGAATGCATGTCAGCGTTGTATAGTGCTCAATTGTGTGCAAAGAAAGTCCTACATTGTTAACGTGTAGGCGCTTTGTGCGGTATAAAAAAAATTTAATGCACCGACTTCTCAGTCATCATGCACTGAGTGCACCATCACCATATACACTCCCTTCTCTCTCCTCTCGAGTATACGGAATTTATGTGTATGCTGGGAGCTCATGCACAGTGCTGGGCCTATTAGGCCTCTAATGTGGGCCTACTATGGGCTTCAGAAATAGATTAAAATGCACACTAATGAAATTAGGACAGGCTTAGTAGTGGTCTGGTCCCACCCCATTGGGATGTTGTGTATCCTACGAAAGGCTGGTTCGCCCACTAAAAAAATCAAACTTTTGTTAAGATGAAAAGTAACGAGTGCTTGTGTGAGAGCATTGACCTAAAATTGACTAAGTGTAGAAGAGAAGAGAAAGGAGAGAAGGACGAGAAAGGTACTAGGTGTTAGTGAGAGGAGAGCGTGAAAATAGAAAAGTGTGAAGCCTTGAGAGGCTGTGTTGTGTGATGTGTGAGCGTGTGATGTGTGAGCGTGTATAATGTATATATATATGTATATAGTATAAGTATATAATATATCTGCATATGTATAATGAATAAAATATATATATAATGTGTATGTATATATATGTAATATATATATAAGTATAAATAGAGTAGTGTATAATATTTGAGCCTTATGTTATATATATATAGTTTTTGTTTATTGCTTTAGTGACATATATATCCGTCACTGTAGGTAGATATTTAAATTAATAAATATAATTCTTTTGCCTTAAGTTTGTACATACTTTTACTAAGACTATAGTAACACTTCTGTATGTTAATGTATATATAATATATGTTATTAGATTTATTGGTATATATTAGTATATTTAGTCTAGTGTATATTAGTAGTTATTTTTGTACCTATACTCAGTTATTATTTATGATAGTTGTACATAACCAACATAGAGTAATTATACTTGTTTTTTATGCCTATTCAGATGTAAATATGTTTAAGGCATTGTAGTTAGGATTAATTGATTCTTTTGTATATAATTAATTCATTTATTCATTCTTTGATTCATTAATTCATTTTTATAAATAAAATTAACATTTTTGAAATAAAAAAATATTTTTGGACATAGAGAGTGTTGTATATCAATAACTACCTCTCAGTGAACGACCTGAAATAAACCAGTAAAAATTATATAAATAAATAAAACGACGCAACATCTATTTGCATTGTGACAACTATATAAGATAACGACAACATTAAATCATTGTTTTTATGCACTATAAATTGTCGACGATCAACACCATAAAGTGACTTTTCTTTCAAGAGAGCACGAGGTACACATCAATACATCTCCAAAGGATATGAGTCAGGTTTGGAAGACAGTCATCAAATATCAGTCCAAAGATCGAAAAATCATCTACAAAGACCTCGAGAAAATCACCCGCCATGTCATGAAATATTGCCAGCATGCAGCGTTGGAAGGTAGCTGGCACATTACAGAGTTTGAACGGCATTCTTCAGAAGGCGAAGGGGCAGATGAAGGTGGTCATTTCCTGATCTCGTGGGTCGATTGCCACCTGATTATATCCAAGATTTGGTCGATAAAAGGTAGCAGAAAAGGATCTTTCTTTATAACTGCATTAAGTTTCCTATAGTCTACACACACTCGCAAAGCCGTGTGGGTGCGTGTAGGGATGTATTCGCCCCTATCATTAGCACGGACGGTGAGACCCACCTTTTTAGGCACAATATGAATTGGGCTCACCAAGGGGTTGTCGCTGATTGGGTAAATGATACCCACATCGAGCCATTTGATTATTTCTTTTTTAATGACCTCCTTCATATTAGGATTGAGACGTCACTGCATCTCTCGAGAGGTCTAACTTCCTCCTCCGTATATATACAGTGAGTGCAGTAGGAGGGGCTAATTCTAGTCAGGTCAGATATTGATCACCTAATGGTTGCCTTATGTTCAGTTAGGACCTGCATCAGTTTGTACTCTTGCTCCTTGGACAGTTTGGAATTAATGATGATGGGGAGCATCCTATTTGGTCCTAACAAGGCATATTTTAACATATCAGGCATCACTTTAAGCTCGAGAGTGGGTGGGAAAAGATTTGGCAAAACTTAGGACAAGGGTGTCCCAAAAGGATCATTTGAAAAGATCCCATGAGGAAGAATGAGGGGGGAAAGAAACTAGCCTTCAAGTGGGCCATGTGCAGGGACTTCTTGGATTGATGGATCCAAGAAAGGGGAGCCCGAAGAGTCGGTATTCAGGAGGAAGGTCCTGGTGTGGAATGTCACTTCTGCCAAGTTTGGCGGGGAACAATAGGCACTCCGATCTTCAAGAGGGTAGACTAATAGAGCGATCTTCGCTTTCGTTGAATTTTTAAACATAAAATGACGTGTCGTTGTAAAGCTTTTGTGGTGGAAAATCGATTATCAAAACATTTAATTTTTCTAACTACAGTGATTAGGTCATCTCCACATGGAGGAATTAGCCTATTGGACTAGTGAGTGGTGCCACGTTTATTCGAGAATCTCAACGGGTGTGCCTATTTTTTTAGTGCAACTCGTTGGCCACATAAATGCTCATTCTAAACAATTGATCAAGACTATAGGTGTTTATATGCAAAATTATCATAATATAATATTCTGTTAAATAGTGATCTTGGTAATGGCAATCAACGTAAATATTAATTTCCAATAAAAAATTTCTTATCTGCCGTAATCAATGTGACATACTCTATATAATTCATGAGAGCTCTTCAACCATAAGTAATTTATCAAGAATAGAGGGATAATCATGCAAATTCGATGTAATATATTAAATCAGAAAATAAATGAATAGGGAATCCTGTAATGGCATAATTCGTAATTTTTAATGGAGTTTGAAATAGGGGATTAGCTTGCGGAGCTTCGTGCGCATGGGAAGGAGGATGGCAGCCAATGTGAGCACTAACGGAGATGCGTCGGAGGACAAGCTCTTGGAATAGACAGGGGTATGGGGCGCCACTATGCCCATCACTTTACTCACCTTAAAAGAAAGGACAAGAATGAAGATCTATTCTACGATGCTTTCAACAAATTGGATCCACTAGGACGGGGGCATTTCTCCCAAATGATTGTAGGACTTTCACTGAAGTTCGACTTTGGACATGATAGTGAGTTTAACATATATATAAGGATTTCCATTCTTTACATTTGTCTTCGATTCTATAGAGTTCGCACTCCAATGCGACACTAACTATATAGGCGATGGTGAGTTTAATAAGGTGGCGAGAGCCGACTGGTGGCATTCAGATGGAGGAGGAGGACATCGGCGATGGTGGGTTGGCCGGTGGCTTTCGAGGGGCTCTACGTGCACGGCGAAAGCACTCATGGTCGTCATTGGAGTGAGGGCATCATCATGGTGGCATTGGCGGTGAGGTTGAAGGCCAGTCGGTGGGCTATTGAGGTGGTGGTGAAGGTGACGACTTTGGGTTCTTTTGATTGGAAGTTGCAGGTGGTGTGGGAGGAGATGGGAGATTGAAGAATAAGAAGAGGCCGGTGAATAAGGTTCGCTAGTTTGGGTTTTCGGTGGGATGATGATGGTGGTGGTGTTCCGTTATGGTGGTAGCTCGTAGTGGTGGCAGAGAAAAGATGGGTTTGCATTCCTTCATTGACACAGAGGAAGGAGAAGAGGAAAACGAAGGAGAGGATGAAGAGGAAGATGGTGATGGTCGGGTGGTGTAGCCAATGGTGATTGGTCGTCGTGTCATCGAGAACCACTAGGATAGATGCAACGTTGAAAGGAGGAGGAGTACGCTCTAGCCACAGTGCACGCTTCGGCCACAGTGTCCACTCCAGCCACGGTGTCGGTGGAGGTTATGGAAGAGGTCCCCGCATGGGGAGGAGATCTCCTTAAGGATGGCCAACTGCCGATTTTTAAAAGAAACTCCTCTGTTAGTTTTCTTCAGCCGTAAGCCTCTCCAACCACTCGACGAGGATCGCGAGTGGTTGAAACGGCAAGATAAAATCTGGCGGTTCTTCATCAAACATCCGATCAAAGCTCCAAACGTCTTAAAAAGTGTAGACATCACTGAGTTCATGATGGTGATTCCCAAACGTCTAACATTATCTCCAGACGTCTTATAGACGCAACATCCAATGCTTACACCTAGCCTGCATCCAACCATATAGATTATGTTATTATATCATATGTTATTAAATGTAAAATTGACACATAAAATTATATGCAGATTAAGGTGAATTATCATATAACTCCTAATCCATTAACAACTAAGAACAGTTATTTAAAAAGTACTTAGACCAAATAATGATCCACTAAAGTGGACTTATAAAATACCTTCATGCCTAAGTTTTGCTAGTCTCGAGCAAAAGTGCAAAAATGATCGAAGTGACCAAAAGATTTCTTCTTTCCTTATTTCAAAAATTTAGAGATCCAGACAAATGTGAAGTGATAGTAGCCTAAGTAACGGATTCAAATGAAAAACCAACTTACATTTATAGTTCGTACTTAACCCTTGGTAAACATTTTATTAGGATAGGCAACTTCTTCCCTTGGGGATAAAGCAGAAAATAATCTATAAATTGACCCCCACATTCTGGCTTAGGTAGGAGATATAGAGTCAAATGGATTTATATTTGGTGGCTCATACACATCTGGTGCTACATGTAATCTAGTACTGCAAACTCTAAATCTCTAGACTGTCAAACGAGTCACCCCAGAGAGAAGCTAAAAACTATGCTCTCTTTGCATTCCTTTTGCGCTAACTCACTCTCTCTTTTCTTTTTTTTCGTTTTCTTCTTTCTTTTCTGAGGTCACATATCTTTCTAAATTTTGTAAATGTACTCAATGTTTGGTGACCTCACATGTTGTTCACACTTCAGTTAAAATCCTAATAACCCTACAACTAAATTAGAAGTTCTCAGTCAGTATTCAGGCGATCAGAAATACCAAAAAGTAGGTATTGGTCATATTTGGTATATCACAATGGGTGTTTTTGTTGCCTCAATGATATAGACACCTGATAAAGTTGACACCTAAGATAGCTATATCTTGAACATCTCTCTCTGTGTGTACATATATATATATATATTTTCTTTTTTTCTTTTTTTCTTCTTTTTTTTAATGTGTATCTATATATTTCTTTTCTTCTTTTTTTCTCTCTCTATTTTTTCTTTTTTATTTATAACTCCAACACAACATGACGTAGACTTTTATTTATAAGGCATTATTAGGGATGATGATGGTCAAGAGGATATTGTGTGACTTATTTCGTGGAAGTACCTACTCTCGGCACCGGGAAGGAATGGATAGGACAAGCGTATTTCAGACCTCTGACACTATTACCCTCCTTCAGCTAAGGACTCTATGACGGATGGTCCTAACCATCCACCATAGTCATAGTTTTATTAAAACTCCACCTCTGTGTATCTGCCTTATTTGGTGACTCTCAGGAATTTACACGCAATGTTTGCACGCAGGAACATAGAGCAAAAACTATGCCTAATTTTGAGTTGTCATCATCTAATTATCCAGAACTTAAGAGTCCTTGCACCAGACTTAGCGCACCATTAGTCTCTCTACTTTCTTCTCACAAATATTAGGTGGATCAAATAGAAGATAGTAAGTCTGACTCCCTTGAAACTGTCCAAGGATTCAACAAACAAAAAATGCTTATTGGTTTTCTACAAAGATCCATTACCCAGTCTACGTGTAAGTGAAGTAACTGTATTGGATTATAAAGTTAGAAATAATTTTTAAAAAAATCTTCAATGGCACCTTTTTGATAAAATCTTCTGCTAGGGACTAACCAATTTAGCTCAAGATTTTTTTTTTCTTTGATGCACCAAGCCTAAATGCATGAATACTACCTAAAAATGTAGAATGCACCCCCCATGCCTAAATCCTACAATGTCCTCATTGTAAAATTAAAACAGGGGGAGAAAGGAAGGAAATCACCTGATGAAGGCGTTATTCTGGACATTGGGTTGCTCCCAAAAAGCGCTGCATTTTTTGTCAGCAGCCAAACTTATAGGGAATCTGTAAGTCTGGTTCCAAACAGAAAGAACTTAGCCCCAAAAATATGCGTAAAAGAGCAAGCCAAAAGAACAAGTAGCCTCGCATGTTGGCGAGCAGATAATGTAAAGTGATTCCAAATGCTTGCCAGAAGACATGAAAACAGAGAACCTCGTAGGCTATTTAAAGAGGTCTAGGAAAAAAATAATAGAAGAAGGGACCTCTTGAAACAGGAGTGGAGGATAACAAGGATCCTTCAAAGCAGGAAGGGTTTTAAGAGATGTATGCATAATTATTTCAAACCCTTGGATGGAGAGACTAAAAGTACAAGCATCAATCCAAACTCACCATTCCACTCGATGATGTACTGGCCTGATATTCTCCCTGGAAAGAATGTATATAAGCAGAGACTTGAGCTAAGGATCGGTTAGAGAGTGTAAGGGTTGATTGTGGTGTTGGAAGTTAATGATTAAGTCTAAGGAGGGCTTAGTCAGTGTCAAGTCCAGTTCCAATAATAATTCTGATTCTATATTAATCTCCCTAATAGTTGTTGTAGAAAAATTGAAGTCACCTTGCTTATCATTAATGATTTCCTCAAGAATCAGAGTCATAGTTTCACCTTCCAGTATATGTGAATCAATGGTGGACTCCAAATCACATTTATTTGATGGCAGGGTCGAAGCAACAGAATCATTATCATTAATTTCATCCCCGGATTCTTTTAGTTCACTTAAGTTTTTGTTGGGGTGTATATGTGATTCACCAGTAAATGGAGGAGTTGCTTTAGTATCCTCAATTATTTCTAAAGGAAGATTAGTCTTAATGTTTTGGACTAAGCCTATATCGCTCAATTCTTCGTTCTCATCAGGGCGTAAATCCTCAATTGATGTGTATTGTCCTCGAGAGTCTCTCCTAGGCTTCTCACTATCGTGTTCGTTCTCCTCCAACAACAACTCCATATCTTCCTAATTTTGCGGAGGATGATTTTCAAAATCAAAAGTCGGGAGGAATCCGGATTTTACCAAATCATTCATATCCTCGGAGGGTAAGTCCTCAAATAATACATAATCCCCTCGAGATTCACTCCAAACTTTTAGTCCAGGTTCCTCCATTGCATCATCCTCATCCTCTAAAATAGACTCTTTGTATCCCTAAGACCAAAATTGATCCAATTAATCCTCCATTCCCTTAGGGTCACCTTCATTGGACAGATGTAAATCCTCAGAATGCTGAATGGTAGGTGTTAGTTCCTTAAGTGGAGGGTCGGGATTAGGCTCACTAAGGGTAGAATGGGGTTCCACCACATGATTAATAGGGGAAGTGTCATGAACAATACGACCTTGACTCAGGTTATCAGGGGTAAGAAAAATACTGTCAATGGGGTCAAGGTCCTCAAGTGATACCATCTTCCCTTTCTTTTGAATCCAATATAGCTCGGGTGGATAATCATTAAGATAGTTCTCCTCTAGTGGCCGTGTCTCATGGGGAGAGTCTAAGTGATAGCTACTCAAAATGGGATCCCTGTTATCCGTTGCTTCCTTAGAATCTTTTTTATGATTACGGTTGTACGAGTAGGAATTAGAATAAATAGTAAGAGAGTAGCCAAGCTAACAAATTTTTTCATTCAATCGTTAACTATTCCTTAACATTTCTCCCATAGACTCCGTCATTTCTTTTTGTTGTTTTTGCATTTCTATCATAAAAGAGGAGAGGCTGTGGTCAGATTGGGGAGGATAGTCAATCTCAGGCTCAGGTTGCCTAGGAGTGTTAGTCCAACCTTAATAAGAAAAATCATGAAGGGTGGGAGGTCTGGGTCTTGGCAAAGTAGTGGGGACTCCTGAGGTGGAAAATCCCGCTCCAAGGTTCTGCTCAAAAGTGTTAGTTATCGGGCCAGTATACCCAGGATAGGAA
Source organism: Thalassia testudinum (assembly GCA_037157565.1). NCBI lineage: Eukaryota > Viridiplantae > Streptophyta > Magnoliopsida > Alismatales > Hydrocharitaceae > Thalassia > Thalassia testudinum. The sequence continues at coordinate 28,702,365 of JAZHRO010000047.1, read as the reverse complement.
TATGATTGATCCCATGAATTGTCATTGTACCCATCAAAGGATGGATATGCTCGGGGAATGGGATCTTGATTAAAAGATAGGAAGTATTGACTCTGATAATTTAAATGATAAGAGTAAGGGAGATCCATTTCTTTAAGCCAAACATGTTTAACTCACTTAGGACTTAGAAGAAATTAGAATAAAAACAGAAACGTCCTAGAGAGTTCTACCACTGTAAAAAAAAATGTAAATACAGTGGAATTTGTTTTTAGTAGATTCTAGGTCATAGAATTAAGTATTCAGTTCGTGGCCAAATAAGTTTTGCAAGAATTACGCTTCCTAGACTGACATTCATTGGTGCCTACAACCTACTCGCAAGGGATGGAAGTCTCGAATCGAGCCAATGCACGAGGAACCGAAGTAACTTGGTGGACAGACTTGTTGATTTCCGACTAACTTCACTTATGGTACAAAAGAGGATAGGTAGAAATTTATCTAGTGACCTTATGTGAGATGTGCACAGTGTCTCAGGTGTGTAACACATGCACGCATTTTGAATCTTGAAATCTCACAAACAAGTCCTTTTTCACATAATTTCAAGTCACTGATTTTAAGGTCCAACCTCTTACTAGTCCCAATTTAATAAACTGACCACTGAATTGATTAGATTCAAACACTTTAGTGGTCTTAGATTGAAGTCCAATGCAGATGCATGACAGGTAATTGATGCTCAGGAAAAGACGTACCTTACTCTAGCTTTCTTCCATGCAGGATGTGTACGATGAAATTAAGATAAACTAGATGCTGCACATTCAATCATAGATGGTCGCTCTATAGATATGTAGCTTCTAGTAGGTAGTTCGGATTTTTCATTTTTTTCTTTTTTCTTTTCTTTAATAAGAAACAAACCTGATCTAATTTAACTAGCTAACTAAATAACATGCAGTTCAAACAATTTAAATAAACCTATAATCTAAATAAAATGGGAACATGCTCCTGCAAAGATGCTCCTACATACAAGAGCGATAAGAATAAAAAAGTACCGAGAACACATGTAAAAAATGCCCAACACAGGTCCACGAGACAAAAATTAAATGTCTAATGTCTATCTAGCCTGGTCTAAATCTAAAGCAAGCAAAAAGGTACTTAGTCGGCAATCCTCCCTCCACGCGCGCGGGATCAAGGCCCACGTGCTCCTGTTACTGCGCTCTAGGTGGAGTCAAGGTCCACCAAAAATATGGTCTCCGTCGTGTGCTCCCGTCACATTCGCTCGTTCATATTTGCACATAAACAAAACCAAGGTCAGTAATTCAAAAAAGCTTCAAAAATAGAATAAAAATAATGTAAATTCCTCGAAAAATTTAATAGACATGTTTCCTCCTGATGTGCATACATCTAAATAGCTAAAAATGTCTAATAATGCATGTTTTTAGTATCATATTAGCATCATACATTATAAATATTGCATAACATGCATAACCATGTATTTAGGTCAAGTTGTATAGATTGTATAGTAATTGTCTCCTTTTATGGTCAGGGACAAGGCAACATTTTATCAGGGCCTCGGATCAAAGATCCAACCGTACGGATTTGATCAAAGCCACGATTGGAGATCAACGACTCCAAGTTCGCTTTGATCGAACATCCGTAGCACCATATAGAGATCGAGGAAGCCTAAAGATCAAGGGCAAAGATGATGTAAATGCGCACTTCAGACGACAAATCCGGCCGCACAGATGGGTTTGAATCGATGATTGCTGCCTAACGGGTAGAAAATCGGTCCAATCCGACATCTGTGGCACCACTTACAACACACAGAAGATGGACGGCCAAGATGGCGCCACATGGCACCATCTCAGCCGCCCAATTGGCCCTAAAGACTCGTAGCTGCACTTATGAAGGCAAAGGCATGGGCGATCTAGGCCGTTGGATCATGATCCAACGACCACGATCGCGCACGCCTAATTCCTAAGCGAGACAAAGAAGAGGCCATAGCACATTGGTTGTGGGCACACTCGCGAAGCAAAGGCCGCGAGATCAAATCCCCGCAAGCCTCAAATTGAGGTGAAGGCGCGGGATCGAATCCTCGTTCCGGAAGTGGATCCCGTGAAGATGATGACGTGCTGCCCCGTTCCCGCTTCGTCCTCCTTCTTCCCACTTTGTCTTTCGTTTTCTAGGCGTTGCTCCATCCGGCTCGTCTTCCAGGCATTCATCGAGGAGGATAACATCTCTCTCCCTCCTTTTTAATTGCTTTCTAGAATATAATTTTCTGCTTGCTAGTGTAATCATTTCCCGCTTTATAGTTGTAGAAACATTTTGATTATATTAAGTGATTGTTCTCTCTCTCTTTCTCCTATCTTATTGTTTATATAAATTCCATTACCAATTTCACTGTAATTATTTTGTTTTCAAACAAAAACACAAATATAAATCGCAGATTTTAGCTCGACGTAGCCTCCCTGTGTTCGACTCGGAATTCCTAGAATTTAGGTATAAATTTATTTATTCACGGATTTCTTCACAAATCGAACTACAACGACGGATTTTTCAAAACCAACTTCGATCACGTAGTTTTCCGCACTCAACATTTTGGCGCCATTGCTGAGGAGGCAACGATTTTCGATTTTCTTTCCGCATTTCGCGCACTTTATTGTTTTCTAACTTGCTTTATTTCTTGTCTATTGTTTTGCAGGTACCTTGATAGGGAATCTTCAAGCAATAGATTGGAGTAAAGTGCAGTTGAAGACAACTGTAAGTGCCCCCCATTCTTCCCCCTCCATAGATTCTATTTCACAAAATTAATTCAAACTCCAATTAACCTAGGTGTTTGCATAAGTACTAGGGTTGGTTTGGTTGCTTGGATTTCCACCCACATTCATCTCACCTACATATAAGAAAATCAACAAAAAGATATTTTTGTGGGATAATTCAACATACACATTACATACACTCATATTCAAGGCACTTAACCTAATTGATTTTCTTCTACTCAACCAGATTCTGATCTGTGGAACTGGTACACACAAATCAACATATAAATAAGTATAAATCAGTCTAGGTTAATCATTTTGTGTGCCTAACTCAGTGGTGCAATCTTGGCCAATTGTTTGAGTTGTTTGGGCTGCACCACTTAACCTAAAATCAACTCACCAAGTAGCTTCCCCTTGGGGTTTTCAATTTAGGTTAATACCAGGCACTCCACTTTATTTTTTATTTCAAAAGGAAAGTGATCTTCACCCGTGCTCAAAAACCTGGTTTGCCTCGAACTTGATTGAATTAAACCTAATTCCAAACCCTAAAAGCTACTTAAGCAAGATTTGAACCTTAAAATCTACTCATCACAAATAATCTTACTTGAAAACCTTGGTTGTGCAATTACTCACATATTAAATTGATCATTAAAGGCACAACCCATTTTAAAGGCCCCACACATTCCATAAGCACTACAATCCTAGGCCTAAATAAAATCAAGTAGAAATTGGCCTCAAGGATTGATTCGCTCTTCGGGGTCTAGTCTGAAATTGTTTAAGATTAACTTGCTTGTACTGATCAATCTGATGTCTAGCTAGGGAAGTGGCGTCAAACGACCGCAACTGGGTGGTACACTAGGAACCGGAGGCGTAAGCCGAAGGAAGAACCTTCTCCCCAGTCCCTCCTAATTGGTTGGATTGAGCAGACACAACTAGAGCTAAATCCAATTTTCTCGCCCTCGTTCCGGAAGTGGATCCCGCGACGACGACGATGTGCTGCCCCGTTCTCGCTTCTTCGTCCTCCTTCTTCCCGCTCCGTCTTTCATCTTCCAGGCGTTGCTCCGTCCGACTCGTCCTCCAAGCATTCATCGAGGAGGATACCATCTCTCTCCCTTCTTTTTAATTGCTTTTTAGAATAGAATTTTCTACTTTCTAGTGCAATCATTTTCAGCTTTGTAGTTGTAGAAACATTCTGATTATATCAAGTGATTGTTCTCTCTCTCTCTTTCTCCTATCTTCTTGTTTATATCAATTCCATTACCAATTCATTGTAACTATTTTGTTTTCAAACAAAAACACAAAAATATAAATTGCGGATCGAACTACAACGACGGATTTTCAAAACCAGCTTCGATCACGTAGTTTTTCGCACTCAACACCTCCCCAGCAATGGCGCTATTTAATAGAGCGATCTTCGCTTTTGTTGAATTTTTAAACATAAAATGACGTGTCAATGTAAAGCTTTTGTGGTGGAAAATCAACTATCAAAACATTTAATATTTCTAGCCACAGTGATTAGGTCATCTCTACAGGGAAGAATTGCCTATTGGACTAGTGAGTGGTGCCTCGATTATTCGGGAATCTCAACAAGTGTGCTTATTTTTTTTGTGCAACTCGTTGCCCACATAAATGCTCATTCTAAGCAATTGATCAAGATTATAGGTGCTTATATGCAAAATTATCACAATATAATATTCTATTAAATAATGATCTTGGTAATGGCAATCAACATAAATACTAATTTCCAATAAAAGATTTCTTATTCGCTGTAATCAATGTAACATACTCCATCTAATCATATAGATTATGTTATTATATCATATGTTATTAACTGTAAAATTGACTCATGAAATTATATGTAGACAAAGGTGAATTACCATATAACTCTTAATCAATTAACAACTAAGAACAGTTAATTGAAAAGTACTTAGATCAAATAATGATCCACTAAAGTGGACTTATCATAAACCACAGGTGAATAGCCCATAGTGGACACAGACCACGAAGCATAGGAATCAGAGTGAGCCTCGTCAGGGATCTGGTCATGGAGAAATAAGAGAAGGGGTAGGGAAATGTCAAAGTTCGAGTAAGCCAAGCTTTCATGGTGTTCATCCAGGGGTAAGCCGCAACAGTTAGAGTACGTCCCTACTAACCTAATACATGCGTTGACGATGATGTCATCGTTAGACTTGTTATCCTTGACCCGATCGCAATCAAAATTTTTGGCAACTATAAAAATGTTGAGCTTGAGCTTTTCAAAACCCACAGCTATCTTAATGCAACCCAATTCACAATCAATATGAGTGTGGCCTGTGGCAAAAAATGGTCTCTCAAGGACGATCAGGTAATCAAAAAGTGACGCAGGAACTTCCACATCTAAATTATGAAAGTCAACAGGAAAATAGAGACTGTTGACCTTAACCACCATGTCTTCCTCCACAACCCATGGAATTTTGACGAAGCGGCCTGCCAACGGCAATGTAATAGGGGTGGGTTTTAGGTTTCCTAGTGAAAAATTCTAAAACATGATGGTAGGAACTAACTTTATGAACTAATTAGAGAGGGAGAGAAAATTATCAATATATAAATCTAAACAGGGTTTTCTCCAAATAATCATGAAATTACAACTATACTAGAAAGCGAGAAAAGATAGAGGTGAGAAGAATCCCTCTCATCGGTTGCTTGGAGGACGACTTGCTCTGACAATGCCTGAATAAAGGTGGTGAGGAGTTGGAGGAAGGAGAACGGAGCCAGAGAACGGAGGACAGGGTAGGACGACATCGTGGCAAGGACCTACTTCCCGAATGTTGTGAGAGGACGGCCACAGGATGCTCCACGAAGGAGGGTGAGAAGCGGAAAAAAATATTTCTTTTTTAATCTAGAGGAGCATCCCAGGCTTGGGACAAGCTCTTTCTAGAGCCTTGAAGGTGGTGAGGGAGAGAAAGGAAGAGATGATTTGGAATGGTGGGTCATGGGCCTTTATATAGCCGAAAATTGAGGGAAATATGGGTATTTCAAGCCTCCAACTCATGCCACATCACTCGAGAGGTTGTGGATTGTTCAATCGTGAACTGACGGCTCAGATCGCTCCTCCAACGCCTTCAGATCGCGCCCTTAACACGTGATGCACCCTCGTGCTAACACGTGGAAGCATGAGGGCCTTAGATTGTGATCTGGCCGCTCAACGCCAACTGTGCCATCGCGATCACAACTTGGACAATTCCCGACCATCAAATCAAGAATGGAGGGTAGAGTTCGCGTGAGACCGACACTTAAATGACGTGAGGGCACGTCCAACCAGGCGTTATCAAGCGCGTGTGAAATTATTTTCATCCATTGCACTGCGTAGCATGTCTCGTGTCACTCGATGGCCATCCAGCGGATGCAATCCATTTCCAACCGTGCTCGCGAAATCAGATATTGCAACAGGTTTCGAACCTGTGCCACTGACTTGAGAACCGACTTCACGACGGCTGCGTTGTCACGCTGGATGGTCAAGTGGAGAGGTCAGATGGCACATGCTCTGGATGGAGATCCAACGGTCCAAATCGCACATTGGAGATGGCAAGCTAACAAGTGGAGGGGCTTGAGCGGATTTAGACGGCTGCGATGGCGCCACCTGGCGCGATCGTGGCCGTCCGTCTTCTGTACTTTACAAGTGGTGCCACAGATGTCAGATTAGGCTGACTTTTGCATCATTGGACTGTGATCGACAATCTCGATTCATCCATGCGGTCAGATTAACCATCTGAGGTTCGGATTGGTGCCATCGTTAACCTTTGCCTTTGATCTTCCTCAGACTGCATAAGGTGTTACAAGACTCTGATCAAGTTGATTTCGAAGGTGTTGGACTTTGATCGTTGTCTCGATCAGATCCGTAAGGTTAGATCATCAATCCAAGGCCCCAAAATAAATCTCCTTCTCTCCTGGCCACAAAAATGAGTAAATTAACCTACGATTTATACAATCTGTTCTAAATGCAGAATGATGCATGTTATGCAATATTTACAATACAGAATTCATCTATAAGCTTAAGAACAAGCATAAATAGGCATTTTTACCTAAATGGATGTGTATACATCATAATCTCATGCCTACCTTTTGCCAGTCTCTAGAAAAACTAAACTATATGCTATGTATGAAAGCAGAATTAGGGCATGATCACCTACGCATAAGTTGTTTATTAACAAGAAGAAATTTCAACTACAGTCATAAACTACAAAGACACAACAAGGCCTGAATACCAGCTAAAATGTAGACCTCCCAAGTCCTCTCCTTACTTTGAGAAGGGAAGATACATTTGTTTTTCTATTCTTTTATTTTTTTAGATTTTTGAGTTTAGCGTTTCCGGGTAGCTTTCTTCGGCTACTAATGGCTTCACCATCATTCACTATAGCCAACCTAGTTTTTAAGTATTAAGGGTAAATTCATTTAAATCATACATAAAAAGGGTATAATTCAATCAGGAGAAGAAACATCAAACGAACCCAAAATGTAGCTAAATGAGCTCAAAACAGCCAATCTAGGGTTTTCTTCGGAAATCAGGCTATAAAAATAATGATTAAATCCTAATTTTGGGCTAACTCAAATTGACACGGTTATAATGAAAAAAATTGCAAAGTAAGCCTTCTACAAATCATAAATAAATACTCTACAAGGTTTAAGGTGATCAATTTGATCAAAAGAGATAAGTTGACCTAGAACAATAACCTACGTGAATAATTAGTGCCAATTAGGTCTAATTGTAAATTGATCAAGCAAATGACTTCAAAACCCAAAATTGAGGTTACAACAAGATTCCCTAAGCACGGCAGCACCTCTATAAAGGACCCGCAATCTCCTCCGCTGCCTGGCGTCTGGAAATCAAGTGCAAAACCCTCTTCTCTCCTTCCTTAAAGCGTCGCCATTACCAAACTTTGAGGTCTTCTCTGCCCCATCGCTCTACCAGCTCTCGCCATTAAATAAGAGTGCAACTGCCTTCACCTTACTTGCATCATGCCACCCAGACAGGAAGCTGGTTCCCTAACCCCTTCTTCGACCACAATTCCTCCGCCAATTTGTCACCGACAGCCTGCCGCCACAATCAATTTTCCTCCTCTCTTCTGTCTAATAGTGTTAGGGCATTTCTTCCCCTTATCCTCCTCTATCTTCTCATCTTTTTCTTTTGATCTTTCAACTACGCACCACACCTATCGACCACCATCTTTACGATCTCCGGCGAGCTTCTTCGCCACACCACTAAACATTCACACACAGCACCTAAACCTAAGGATGAGCTTTAGGCTCACCCCTGAAGCTCTTGGATTGATTCGGGACACAGAGGTCAATTCTATTGTGCATAGGTGTTCGCCAGATTTGCTTTTCGTCCACATCTTCGGTAGCAGCCTTCCGACCGTCTCCGACAAAGCTCACTACGCCATCCAATGGACCGATGCATGAAGGAGCTCATAAATTTAAAGCACCGTAGACACCCCGGTCAATCTTCGACCTCATCTAAGAGATCGAACGGTCGGAGCAGAAGAATCGACGTCGGACATGTTCGTTGCACAATGACGTAAGGCAGCGGGCTTAGTCCCACATCGGATACTGCCAGAACTCGTGCGACATACATCATGCATACGCGCTGATAGCCTGTTTTCTCAAAATGCACAGGGTGAGCTCTCCTCACATGCTCGAATGCACACACCTGCTCATGTGCCCTCACCCGCGAATACGCCCGTGGGTCTGGGCTCTAGATTTCGTTACCCGGATTGGACTTGGTCTGTGAAGAAAGAAAACTGAGGGAGGAGGGTTTTGCACCTCAAGATTCAAGCTTTCCACCCCACAGTACTTAGTCATTGCGAGGCCCTTATGCCTGACAGGTTGCCCATGCGCTACTGCTGAGGCCTTCGTGAGTTAAGGCATCTATGCCTTATGCTCGACGTCTGAGGTTTGAGGCCTAATTTGATTCTGCGAGCTCTATGTGAAATATTTAATTACTAATACCGTTCAAAGATTTGAGGTGATTTGTTCTTAGACGTTAGGGTCAAATTTGCTGGTTCAAGCCACCAATTTTACCTTAATCTTTTTACATCCTTCCATCTGAGACATATTTCCTATACATTGAGTATCAATTGCATTATTCTGTATCAATTGCATTTTTCGTATTGTGAATAGTTGAAGTTTGTGCATTTTCTTGCTCCCAGAGACGACCTCGGTTTTTTCTGTTAATTCAAGCATTAAAAAAATTTAAATGTTAATTCGCTTTGATCACCTATACTATGACATACGTTTTTAAAACCCAATAAAAGTGAGTTAACAGCTACCCAACCCGCCAAAGACTCGAAAACAACTTCAAGTTCTAAGCATCTTTGTGAAAAGTGATAGACTAACTAAGCAGCAATTAAAATAGACTTTAGGTTTCTATGACCCTAGGTGACCTTAAGAGTTTTTTCTTAAATGTTTATTTGTTCAACCGGTAGCTTTCTCCCTACCTATTTTATTTTTTTATATGGAGTCAACACAAGGGCGAACCCAGTGTATATCTCTCCAATTTATTCTACTTCTCCGCTTCTTCACTAAGTGTTTTAGGAATTATTTGTTTTTTTTTGCAAGCTGGGCTCTAGACAACCGGCCAATGGGCTGTTACCCACGGCAGCTTGCTAGCCAAACTCGTGCGATGAAGTGTGACTTATTTATTTTTCTCCTTTTTCTATTTCTTTTTCTTTCTATTTTTTTCCTTTTTGAGTACATATATATTTTTCCTTTTTTTTTTGAGTAGGTGACTTCCCTGATCTAAGATTTACCAAAGGTAGTAGAATGAGTATAGTCATGTAGTGGGCTCTGGACAATCGTCTAATGGACTGTTACCCATGACAACTTGCCAGCCAAACTACCCTACAAAGTTCATTAGCAGCCTAATTTCCATAAAAACCATCGAAAAGTGAGTGCAAATAGTATGTAGATGCTTTAGACTCAAAGTCCCCTTAAATCAGAGGGCGGGTCGGTAAATCGTGTACTTATCACCCTAATTAATTAGCCAAAATTAAAGTAAAATTAACGTAACGAGGAATCGAGACACAAGTCCACATTTTAGTGGACACTCGGGTTGATTAAGCCCGAAGACCTAAATAGTCTAGGTATTCAGGTCCTATCGTATTATTTCCTAAAGTTAATAACTCCTAATACCTAAGTTCTCCTCTCCTAATTCTAAAATATTTTTGTCTTTTTGAATTTTTAAATTTTTAAAAAAGAAAATAAAAGAAATTCGACAAAGCTAACAAAATATTTTCAGGATTAACTATCCACCCCCCCCATGCCAAAATGATGCAATGTCCTCATTGTAAAAATAAAGACGTGAAATGGACGGAATAGGTAGAGTATCACCTGAATTTCGAGACAATCCAGTCGGCTCCACAAAGAAAGTGAAATATATACACATGCTAAGTTTATTACTTCTAGCTAGGCATAATATACAAACAAGAAAGAAATTGAGAATTCAGAAGTGCAAGACAAGATCAAAATAAGAAGATTGATCTTAGGACCCGCCAGCAAGTGTCCACAGATGTGGACCAAGTTATGGTGCAAGCCCATGCCCCATGGTCAAATGGATCCAATGCTCTGGATGAAAATCACCCAGAACTAGAAATTGTTGTGCTTGCAGGGTCGGGCCAACAGTTTTGTGGTATGCAACCCAAGTTTAAAGTGTCGAATAATGGTAGGTCTAAATCACTGGGCCTGTTTGTCCATGTGGAATTTGGCTCAAAAATATAATCAATTATGTTATGCTTGGGTTGCACAGCCCCAAAATAAAAATTATCATAAGGGTCCAGGTAAAAAGTAGGTGGTTTCAAGTCAATAGGAACCCATAAGTCCAACATTGTATTTCCCTCAGAATTAGCCTCCCAGATTTTCTTTTCCAAATTTCTACTCTCCACAGTCATAATTTCATATTCCGGGACCTCCTGTATATTATTCACCACATCCAAATTATCCAAGTCCAATAATTGTGGTTGAATCAGGATTGACTTGGGTATGATGATCTCAAAAGTATCATCATTCAGTTGTTTAGGGTGTGGTTGAAGATTGAGGCTACCGATTTGATCATCTATTATAATAGGATTTGAATCCTCCATGTCAGCCCCAATCGAATCACAATCCTCAATTATCAAGCTATCAAATGATTCATTATGTTCTTCAGTCCCACTTGTCTCACTAAAATCATTTTCCTTAACTTCAAGTGTGACTTCACTAAGATATTCCTCACCCTCAAAATCAAAGAATTCTTGATCCTCATTTATATATGTCTCAAAATCGTCTATCATCTCCTTGCCCATGGAGACATATTTTTCTTCGCTCCCTGGATTGGGGATCTCGGGTGAGAAAATCGATTCATCCTCAATGGGTTGTTTTAGGCCAACCTAGTCATCCCCAGTCTCATAAAAATTGTCACCTCTATAGGTGCCTGAGCGAGTTCTGACATTGGCTCTCTTGAAGGGAGTTCATCCTGAGAATCATCCCAAGATTGGACTAGGGAAACCATGAATTTCATCCTCAATCTCAACAATCTCCCCAGCAAAAGCTCACCTGGGCCCTTATCCTCGATATTTTGATGTCAATCCAATAACGAACTATTCAGATCGTTAATCATTTGAATTAGGGGCTCCAATTCTTCATTGCGGAGTGTTGGCTGGGTTTCTAAAGATCGTATGGTGTTCCTCAAATTGGCCAACACCCTATCTTAGACCTGGTTCACCTGGGTGGGTTTGGGTTAAATTCAGGAGAGTCGAGGATTTAAGGTTCTTGGGGCCTTCCCTGATAATAGGTCATTTTGGGTTGTTGGAAGAGGGGTGGTGACCTATATTCAATATAATCCTGGGGAGGGTAGGTGTCATAATCATCATATCCTTCCTGATTGTAGATCGGGTTGGTTTGTTCATAAGGGGGCGGTGATCTATAATTAGTGTAGCTCTAAGAAGGATAATAATCATAATCATGATGTCTAGGGTTAGGTCCTAGACATTGAGCTCCGGAATTATATCCCCAATCGAGGTTACCCTAACTAGGGGATGGGTAGTCATAAGTCAAGTCCAAATAACAATCATCTTGGGGATATGTGGTGGAAGGAGGGTAGGATTGGAAATGAGAGTATGGTGTGGAAGAATACATGGTGAAGTAGGAGAAAAAACAGAGGAGAGAGAAAGATGCCCTGCAGTACAATCAATCAAACCTATCCTTAAATTGGGTAGCTTAAGGATCTATGCTTCAGAAATGAACACTGACCACACAACGAATTTGATGTTGTCCTTACTCCCGAAGGTGATAAAGTTGGGCCAGCGAAGCAGGAGGAGGTGTCCCGAGGGTCGCTAATTATGCCAAACCTTTGCTTACTTAAGTCATTTGATAATCAAGCCCCACAACATAGCACCTTTTGAAGCAAGCAGACAGCACTAATTCAAAATGCGTTCAAGAGAATACCCTAAAACAGACTCTATGAATGCTAGGGCCGATGTCTTCTTAATTTTAATTAAGGTCTGGGATGTTTGTGCTCTTGGAATGTGATGGGGCCTTTAGAAGGGTTGTGCCCTTAATGATCAGTTAATATATGTGTGCGTGCACAACCAGGGTTTGCAAACAAGGTTATTTGATTATGTGTCTTTTAGGATTCAACCTTTTTTTGTAGGCTTTAGGGCTTAATCTTTATGTTTGTTCAATCAGGTTCAACAGAACACTCCAAGTTTTGTAAGCACCGATGATGATATATTTCTTTAAAACTCAAAAATAATGTGGAGTGCCTGGTTAGTTCCTAAAAATTGAACCTTAAGTGGCATGCTACTTGATAAATCAGTTTTAAATTGAGTGGTGGGGTCCAAATAGTTCAAACAATTGGCCCTGATGCAACACCTGATTAAGGCACACAAGAATGTTTAACTTATTCAAATTTTCAACTCACTTATTTGTGTGTTGAGTTAAGGTGTACCGAACCCACAGGTCAAATCTCAGTTAAGTGGTAGAATCAAAGTGATTGTGCGCCTTAGGATGAAAATTTGTGGGTGTTAAGTGTGTCGCTTTTAATTAAATCCCATAAGAGAAGAGTTTTTTATATATTCTTTTAAAATTTTTGCAGGTGGGTGAGATGAGGTGAAGTGGCAATCAAACAACCAAGACTAACCTAGGGTTTATGCAAGCTCTTAGGTTAATTAGGGTTTGAATTATTAGATGGTGAAATGAAATCTAGCGGGTGGGGGTAGGGTACACTTACAGAACCATCTAATAGCACTTTACTCCGATCTATTCCACTTTGGCTCGCCTTGTAGAGGTACCTGTAATCACAGAAAGAAAGGAGCAAAGTGAGCTAAAAAGTTATGTAGGGCGGAAAACACAAGAAAAACCAAAGAGCTTTACCCTCCAGCAACGGCACCAAGATGATAAGCAAGATTTTGTACGCAAAAAAATTTGAGTTAGAAAATCCATCGTCGTATAGCGTATAAATTTGCTAAGTAAATAATATTTATACCAAAGCTCGAGGTAAGCCCCAGGTCGAACATGGGGAGGCGAACGTGTGGTTTGTGAAATCCGCGCTTTCGATTTTATTTGTTTGTGGTGTTTTAGGGCTTTGTAATTTTTTTGGTATTTTTAGATAATATAATAGTAGGCAAGGATTTATCTAACTAGTGTACTCTACAACTAATTTGAGAGAGAAAAAATTATCAATCTATAAATCTAAACAGAGTTTTCTACAGATAATCAAGAAATTACAACTATACTAGAAAGCAATAAAATATAGAGGTGAGAAGAATCCCCCTCGATGGTTGTTTGGAGGATGACTCGCTCTGACGGCACCTGGATGAAGGTGGTGAGGAGTTGGAGGAAGGAGGAAGGAGAACGGAGCCGAGGACGGGGCAGGACGGCGTCGCGACGAGGATCTACTTCCCGAATGTGGCGAGAGGATGGCCACGGGATGCTCCACGAAGGAGGGTGAGAAACAGGAAAAAATATTTCTTTTCAAATCTAGAGGAGCATCCGAGGCATGGGACAAACTCTCTCTAGAGCCTTGGAGATAGTGAGGGAGAGAAAGGAAGAGATGATTAGGAATGGGGGGTCATGGACCTTTATATAGGAGAAAATCGAGGGCAATAAAATATTTCAAGCCTCCAACTCATGCCACATCACTCGAGAGGTCATGGATCGTTCAATCGTCAACTAACTGCTCTGATTGCACCTCCAATGCCCTCAGATTGCACCTCCAACGCCCTCAGATCGCGCCCTTAACTGGTGATGCACTTCACGCTGACACGTGGCAGCATGAGGGGCCTTGGATCATGATCTAGAGACTGTGAGCCACGCTCTTGCTCGCATACATGCCCACGCAATGCCAGTTGTGCCATCGTAATCATAGCTTGGACGATTCTCGATCGTCGGATCAAGAATGGAGGGCAGAGGTCGTGCGAGACCAACGCTTAAATCGAGAGAGGCGCGTCCAACCAGGTGTTATCAAGTGCACGTGAAATTCTTTTCATCCATTGCGCTGTGTAGCGCGTCTCGTGTCGCTCGATGGCCATCCAGCGGACGTAATCGATTTCCACCTGCGCTCGCAAAATTAGACATTGCAACCGGTTTCGAACCTACGCCAATGACTTGAGAACTGACTCCGCGACCACTGTGCTATCGCGTTGGATGGTCAAGCGGAGAGGTCAGATGGTCCAAGCTCTCAACCGTTGGATGGAGATCCAATGGTTGAGATTGTGAGTTGGAGAAGGCAAGCTGATGAACGGAGGGGCCTGAGTGGATTTGGATGGCTGCGATGGTGCCACGTGGTGCCATTGTGGCCACCCTTCTTCTTTACTTTACAAGTGGAGCCACGGACGTAGGATTTGGTTGACTTTCGCGTCGTTGGGATACGATCGACGATCCGAATCCATCCGTTCGGTGAGATTTGCCATCTAAGGTTTGGATTGGCACCACCTTTCCCTTTTACCTTTGATCTTCCTCGAACCGCATAAGGTGCTACAGGACTCCGATCAAGGCGATTTCGGAGGCATTGGACTCTGATCATCATTCTAATCAGATCCATATGGTCAGATTGCCAATCTGAGGTTCTGAAATAAATCTCCTTCTCTCCTTGCCACACAAAGGAGCAAATTTACCTATGATTTATACAATCTATCCTAAATGCATAATGATGCATGCTATGTAATATTTATAACATGGTATGCATCTATAAGCTTAGGGACATGCATAATTAGGAAATTTAACATAAATGGATGTATATAAATCAATGGACAACTGGGATGGTCCCACGTCAACCTTGTGCACCCCATTATAGGGTCCACTAGTCTAATTAAGCACGACAATTGAGGTGTTGTTCGTGGAACGTTCACTCTTGCTTTCAAACAGTTCGAACGCTCCATCCATGTCTTTGTTTATGAAGTTACTGCCATAAGAACCATCTGCAATCTATCGCATGGTCTCATTTAGCCCATCGTAAAAAATCTGGGCTACATGCCTGTTTCTCAAGCTTTCGTCGGGTTTTTAGGAAAATGCATTATAGTACAGTTGATAAATAGATCTCAAACAGATAACATTTATAATTTAGAATCTACAATGGAGTCCGAGGTCGAACACAAGGAGCAAATGTAAAATTTACAATATTAATCACATTCAGAATAAATGAGCACAATTAATTAAGCATTCAAAAAGATATTAAATGAATAACAATATACTCAAATGATATTCAATACTAAGCAAGAGTATTTTAAGAGTTCACTATGATAAAAAGAAATCAAGGCAAAATAATGGTGATTTGAATCACCAATTATTAGCCTTCATCAAACATACATATCAAATCTCAATTATATCAAATAAATGAACAGTAGCTTGAATACTACAGTACTTCAAACGACAGTTTCCCAAATCAGATGGCTTAAATGATCATCAAAAAGCACAAGCACAAGGCTTTTAAAGCCTTTCTCTTTATTCTTCTTTAGCCTCTCCTTTCCTTCTCTTCTTCTGGTTCATTTCTTCACGAACCTCCTCTCTTCTCCCTTCTTCAGATCTTCTCCTTCACAAACACAAGGGAACGACTCCCTCAGTGACTAAGTGTTGGCCACACACACAAGACCAACAGAGCAAAACCTTCCCCCACTCTCACAATTTCCCTTCTTCCTTCCCCCAAACCCAACATAACCGGATCCATATTTGGGTAAACGAGTCTTAAACAGTGTCCAGGTCACCAGCATGGATGGTGACCGAGGAGTGGCATAAGTTGGGAAAGCGGGTATGTGCGGAGGTAGTGAGGGACCTGACACCTCATGTTACTAGCTGATAAGCATAAAACACAAAATCAACTTAAGCGCACGTGCAGGCTCAGCAACCTACGATGTGGGACTATCCTCGTTCAATTGGTGCACGCTCATGTTGGAGGCTCTGATTGAGGAACTGGGCGTGGATCTAGAGAGGTTCCACAAGGCCTGGGAGTGAAACCTGGAGCTTTCGTGCCCAGAGCATGAAGAACAAGGCGGAGATGATGGCGACGACGATGGAGCACTAGCAAAGACCTAAATCATTGAATAAGGCCACACGGCCACATTAAATCACCTCAGAAGCTTCGCCAAGTGTTGGCAAATCTGATGGCAATGTTTGCGTGGAGTTTGGCGGCGTGTGGAGGGCGGACGGTGACGGAGATGAAAGCGAGAAGGTAGGTTGTTCGGTGGGTCGTGTGAGTGAAGGGTGGATTTGATTGAGGGGTTTTGTGCGGGGATGAGAGACGATGCTAATGGGAGTTGTGGCTTGGCGAATGGTGGCATGTAGCAAGCTCGTAACGTCATTGGAGCTTGGTCGGTGCGAAGGAAGATGAAGGGGGAGGCTGTGGTCGTCCGCCAAATTGGTGTTGAAGGATGTGTAACCCACTCTACGGAGAATAAGGAGCAGAAAGGACCTAAATTAAGGACAAATAGGAAAGAGATTTTGATCGCACGTGTTTCGGGAGTTTAAAATCGGGGTTACAAGTAACCCGTCGTCGTAGTTGCAAAACTCGTGGTCAAACAAAATTTATACCGAAACTCTAAAAGTGAGTCCCAGGTCGAACATAGGGAGGCGAACGTTTGGTTTTATAAAATCCGTGCCTCACTTTTTATTTGTTTATTTTATTTTTATTTTTTCTAATTTTTTTGGTATTTTTAACAAGCAAGAGATTCGATCAATGAAAACTTTATCTACTTGCAAAAATATAAGAGAGAGAGGGAGAGGGAGAGAAAGAGAGAAACAATCATCTATTCATCAAGAACTGTTTGTTACACTATGAAAGCGGGAAAAATCTACACTACGAAAGCATAAAAGGATAGAATGGGGTGAGTGAAATCCCCTTCGACAGTTTCTCGGAGGACGACTCACTCTAACGTTGCCAGAGGAAGGTGGTAAGGAGTGGGATGAAGGACGAAGCCGGAGAATGGAAGATGGGGCAAGACGGCATCACGGGGAGGATTTTCTTCCAAAAGAATGGTGAGAGGTTCACCACGGGATGCTCCATGAATGAGGATGAGAGGTGGGAAAGCTATTTGATTTTCTACTCTAGAGGAGCATCCCGAGTATGGGACAAGCTCTTTCTAGAGCCTTGGAGGTGGTGAGAGGAAGAAAGGAAGAAATGAGGAAAAATGGGAGGGGTAAGGGTTGATGAGAGCCTCATCATGAGCCATAACTAGCTCATTTTGACCCAATAAAGAAGATAAAAGCTCCTACATAATCTAGAAGAAGGCCTAAACAAAAGAATAAGTGCTCTGAGAAGAAAACATGAATTAAAGGTTAAAACTGCAATTTTACCATTGCAGTACATAAACGGGATTTCTTAGAGGCAAAACATAGGTCAAATGGTCTAAATGAGATAAAAAGTGGGTTGAGTCAATCAGAAATGGGTTCATATGCAATTTATGAATTAAATGACGTTTGGTAACCCAAAAACAGACCTGCTTAAATTAACAAGGTTCCAGTCAGGATAAAAATCAATTAAACCCTCTAAAAATCATTGAAAAATATCATCTAGGGTTTAGAACACTTAATTTGGCCTTTGGAACCCAGTTTGACCTAGATTAAGGTCCTAGCTCTTCAAGTAACCTAATTCAGGTTTTTACGCAAAATGTCCAGTCAAACGAGGTCAAACCTAAAATCGAACTTCACCATTGGATTCCTTAGGTCCAAATTAGGTTTGTACCAAAATTTGGACCTAAGGGGAGGTCATCTTGACCTACTTCGCAATTTAGTACACCCAAATCACAACTTGGTCCCTATCTTTTGAAAATCCTTGCAGAGAGCCCCCTAATTTCCTCGCCACCTTTGCAATCAGGTCCTACCGCCATTGTTAGGGCAGAAGCAACCTCCGGCGAGGTTTAGGGAGGGATTACTCTCTGATTCCTCAGAGATCCCCTCCCAGAAATGGAAGGGAGATTCTATGAGGAATTCCCTTCCATCTACGGCCAATCACAATCTCTGGTGTGAACCAAATCTCTCGTGTGAACGTACGAGGGATTTGGGTATCTTAACCTCTTTCCTACTCCGGCGAGCCATCAGAGGCAATAGGCGTGCCCTCCACGCTCTGAAAGCACGGCCCAGTGCCTATAAAAGAACCCACACCTCCGGCCGCTCATTTTTAGCTTGACTTGGCCGGAGGTCCACCTCCAATTCGTCTCTTCTTCTCCGACCAAGAACCCAGCGAGCTCCGGCGAGCCCCCCTCCCCTCCATCTTCGCTCTGCCACAAAACCAGTGGAGAGTTATCTTCCTGATTCCCATCCGCGTCGCGCAATACCCGCGCACGCCGCCTCAGCCCCGTCGTCGCCGCCGTCCTCCCCCACTGGGCAGCGTCTTCTCAGGCGACAGCAGGTACAGCTGTCCGCCCTCCGTCTCCCTTCGTCCCTACAATTAGGTTAGAACTACTCCCCGTGTTCCCCTCTCTCTTTTCCCCCTGTTATTTCATTGAATTGCCCCTCGACTGACGCGGACCACCTCCATCTTCGTCGTCACCGACCGACCTCCGGCGAGCCGCATCCACCACTCCGCCCCTCCACACGGCTCGCCAACCGACTCATAAGCTCCGCCTCACCACAAGGAACAATCTCCGCCCCTCCACTGCCACTCCACACCTCCACAATACTCCCCCGAACAACCCCACACTTCCGGCCACAGGTTGACCTAGGCATGCACGCCTAGGCCGTCCTGCGGCCTGCCGCATGGGTCACCACCTTCGCCGTGCCACGGCGAAGGTGCCCAGCTAGTTTGATTAGGCCAATAGGCCATGTTTGTGATTGACAGGATTTCGCCCCTGCCGCCATTGACGAAGGTTGAAGCAGCTTCGCAGCAGCTCCAGGCGTCAGCTCTTCCAATCTTCAGGCGCAGCGGATTCGCGCGAGCAGTGCGAAGCCTTCGAGTCCAGCAAGGGGCGCTGCGAAGCCTGCAGCCTTGGCGATTGCACGAAGAAAGCTCTGTGGGCGCGCGAGAGATTGGGGCAGAACCGTTAGTCCCACATCGGCGAGATACGAGGCGCGGGTATGATATAAGTTGAATTTGTGATATTGCTTCGTCACCTCCGAAAGCACAGGGGTGAGGTCCCTCACCTGACCCACTCGCCTCATCCGCGGTTTCGCCACGCAGATCTGGCGGGATCCGACCTGACCCTGACCTGAGCACTCCTCGTGCATCACCCACCTTCCGGTGCGCCTGGTCCCGGGTGCGAAATCCGACCCGATTACCCCTGTGGCTCTGGGAGAGAGTCCTTGAGTGAATTGCTGAGAGAGAGAGACGTTCGGGTAGAGGGAAAGGGGTAGGTTTTACTCTGTGCAGGTAGGCTGAATGTTGAGGAAGAAAGACTTAGCCGCGAGGAAGAAGAAGAGAAGAAGTAGAAGAAGAAG
Organism: Thalassia testudinum; assembly: GCA_037157565.1. Lineage (NCBI taxonomy): Eukaryota > Viridiplantae > Streptophyta > Magnoliopsida > Alismatales > Hydrocharitaceae > Thalassia > Thalassia testudinum. The sequence goes on along the minus strand of JAZHRO010000047.1, from coordinate 28,682,761 downwards.
CTGCGCAAGGTAGAGAAGAGAAGGAAGAAAGAAGAAGGCAGAGAAGAGAAGAAAGGAGAAGAGAAGAAGAGGAAGAAGCCTTCGCAGAAGCCAAGATCAGAAGGAAGAAGGAGAGACTGCTGAGAAGAAGGGAAAGAAGCAAGGCAAAAGAGAGGCTGCAGAGAAAGAAATATCAAAGAGAAGAATAACACTTTTAAGACGTCTGATCACAAGATCAGACGTCCAATTTCATTTCTTTTCTCATAATTACTTTTAACTGCATACATTCATATTTGAATTAAAATTTTCAGTAAATTAGAGTGTTCAATTACATTTGAGATTAGTAGTAAATTCCATTTGCTCCCAGTGTTCGACCTCGGATACTCCGATTTTCGAGTAATAAAAACTCTTTATTTGTTTGAACGCTTTGTCGGTTATACTACAACGTGACATTCTTTTAAAACCCGCAAAAGCGCACGAACAGGGGTCCTTTTATAGTGGAGGAAAGAATCAAATTCATATACAGGCCATTTAATGATGGTCATAAACATTGCTAAGGATCTGCCGCAAACGTCGCTGAAGACAGCCCACGCACACACCCGCTGCTGCACCGGCGCACGCTTTACACGCCAGTGTCGCGCGCGCACGCGTGATACGGCCGCTGCGCTTGCGTGACCTAGCTTGCGCCACGTGACGCAATCTGGACCGTCCATCTCCTTTCCTTTGTAGGGGATGCTACAAAGGTCAGATTGACTCGATTTTCACGCCGTTGGGCTGCGATCGTTGACCCGAATCCATCCATGTGGTCGAATTTGTCATTTGACACTTAGAATTGCATCTCCTAGTCCCTCGACAATGGATCTTCCTTGGATTGCATATGGTGCTACGGGACTCCGATCAAGGCAATTTAGGAGGCGTTGGACTCCGATCGTCGTCTTTATCAGATTTGTATGGTCGGATCATCAATTCGAGGCTCTGAAATAAATATCCGTCTTTTCTAACCACAAAAAGGATGCAATTAACCTAAATTATGTACAACTACTCTAAATGTAGAATGATGCATGCTATGCAATATTTATAACATGAAATGCAAATATAAGCCTAAGAACATGGATGAATAGGCATTTTAACCTAAATAGATGGGTCTGCATCAGATTCCCAGGTCGGTGTGATGGTCGGATGTGGGGAAGATGAAGACTCCGAGAGGGGGGGCAGCGACGACGCAGGGGTATGGGTGGCGCTCGTTGGTATTGCGATAAGCGGAGGAACTTGAGGAAGATGCTCCCGTCGACTATTGTTTGTGGCGGCGGGCAAAGAGGTCAGACGGAGGTCACTGGAGCTCGTGGAGTATTCGGCTAGAGAGAAGGGAAGAAGGGTAGAATTCGGCCAAATCCAAGCTAAGAAGCGAGGGAAGTTGGTTAGGGTCCTTTTATAGGGCTACAGTCGAGCTTGCAAGCTTAGAAAGAAGCTTGAAAGCTCGAAAATTAAGGGGGAGGACTTGGCATTTTCCAAGAGTTCACATGAACTCTAGGGCAAGATTCGGACGTCACGATTTAGTTCAGATTGAAGGGAATCTCTTTAGGAGTCTGCCTTCCAATTTTGGATGGGTTTGGGTGTGAAATAATGGAGAAATCCTAAATGAAAACTCAGCTACAAGTGCATTCACATGGAAATGGAGGCAAGAGCCTCTTGGTGAAGGTGATGACAAAGTTAGGGGGGTCTTTGTGAATATTTCAAAAGCTGAGGGGTTATTTGAGAGAAAAAGAATCAGACTGGACTTAAATATAAACTAGGTCAAGATCATCTCTGACTGGGCCCAAAATTTGGTAAAAACCTAATTTATACCCAAGGAATTTGATGGTGAAGTCAGATTTTGGTTTTGGTCGAGTTCGACTAGGTAATTTACGTAGAAACCCAAATTAAGCTAACTTCCTGTTTGAGACTTTATTTTAGGTTAAAATATGTTCAGATGATCAAATCAAGAATACCAAACCATATAGATTATTTTTTTATGAATTTTATAAGATTTCGATGAATTTTATCCTGACTAGAACTTCTATTTACTTAAGCAGATTTGAAATTAGGGTTTCAAGTGCTGTTTTGACTCTCGAAGTGCACGAAAACCCATTTATGTCTATATGAACCCTCTTATTAGTCATTATTGAACATTTGACCTTAGTTAACCCTTGGGAAACCCCATGATTATTCTGCATTCATGATCTTTTATTAAAACTACATATTTAACCATGTTTTAATGCATTCTTCTTAGAAAGGATATGCAATGAATTATGACTCTCCGGTAGTTATGTAGGAGCAGTTGTCAATTGATTATGATTAATTAAAGCTAGTTATGGCTGATGATGATGACATCATCACTGCCACTGTTGCAGACTGTGATACGGCCATTTCCTAAGGAGGAGATTATACCTTTCAAAAACCTCATGAAATTGTTCATCATTTTTTTGGTGAAAGAAGTGATGGCCCAGTGAAGTGCATTGGTGCGCTTGATCAAAAAGAATTTCTTAAGAAAAGCTGTACGCATCTCTTCCCAATAACTAATGGGTCTGCCGATCATGCATAGCCATTGTACAGCTTTATCCCACAACAAAAATGAGAACATTTTCATAAGGACCACATCTAACTCCGCATTTCCTGGTTTAATTATTTCAGTAAGTCGGGTAAGATCCTCTAACTGAAGAAAAGGATCTTTTCTAGTATGGCCATTATAGTGGAAGTTGATTAAACCAATGACACTTGATTTTGACTCGAAAGTGTCCTCACCCTCGAGGACACGAACTCGCCTATCGGTCTCTATTGCATTGGGATTAAGATAAGAGCTTAGAGACCTAAGCACCTCCAGAGGGGGAGGATTTTGCTTCTCCTACAAGGTATCCATAATGGCTTTCATTTGTTCATTATACACATGCATCTGGACTTAGAGGAGTGTTATGGGGTCCACTCCTCCACCTAGTGAGGGGGAGGGGGAGGATTTCCTCCCTCAAAATTTCAGGGTGGGCGAGCAGCCATGTTTATGAAGGAGGACGAAGATTCACCAATTTCTACCCTCCTAGAATTATCAAATAATTCAACAAGTTCAGGGTTTTGTGACCTCCTCCCAAACATGCACAACTAATAGAAGAGTTGGAAGGATGAAAAGAGAAAATAGGATGAGAGAAATGACGTCGAAAGGTGCACTTGATATCCAATTTACCTACTATCATGACCTATGGAACCGTATACGCGTACCACGAAACCATTGGGCAAATTGAAATGTTGTTTGTCCCAGTCTGAGAGACCCAATAGCATGCAAGAACCCGTATCAGCACATAGGTGTTGCACGCAGGAAGTTGGACCTCCAAACCTCAGTGGGGTCAAGTTGCTACCAATTTTAATTAAGAGGCTTAGGATATAAGTGCTTGGAATTAGTGACGGGAGTTGTTTACGGGGTGTGTTGATTGAAAGGTGTGTAAATCAAGCATGCAATGGGAAAATCTCCCCAAGTTGAAGTCAATATTGGTGAATGGCTTTTATAATTCCCCTCCTTAGTAGTATAGATTTTAGTGTTCAAATGGTTTACCGTTTCAACCAATCTTTGGGTTTTGAAAACAAAGTGAATTCAGAATCAACCCACCTTCAACCAATTTAGTTAATGCATGCTACAAGGCATTAGGCCCCTAAAAGGATGTTTCTAGGTGTGGACGCACGAATCTCTTTTAATAAGGTGAGTGGGAGCCAACCAATTTCAAACAAACACTCCCAATCACCAAAAATATGGAATCCACATAAAGGCTCAATCCACAAAGATAAAGAAAAATGAAAACTTTGGGGTGGAAATTTGGGATCAAATCAAAGGCACAAGATGTAAAATCGTGGTGGGGTTGTAATCAATTCAATTACGAGAAATCACCAACCCAAAATTAAGTAATCCCGAAGTGAATCTCAATGCAAAAGCTATAAAAAAAGCACGATCTTAATTTTCCTTGGAAAGAATTCCTCATCGCAAAAAACGCAAAGAATGGTGATTCTTGGATTTAACATCCACAGGAAAATGGGAAATCAAGGCAGTAGGGATGAAGAAAACAAGCACTCAAGTAGATTTTAGTCGGCTCGCCCTGAAAAATCCCAAAAAGAAGAACCTTTTTTTAGGGTTTTTGAATTTTCTTTTTTTTTTTAATTTTTTTCTTTTTTTAATAAAGCCTAGTAACAGGAAAACCTAGGTTACTAAGAGTTGATGACACCTACCTCATCAGCAATGCGTACGAAGATCCAAAGCGATGATAGCGACTTCATTCTCTCACTCCTACCCTGGACTCGTCCACGTTTCTAGCCTCTTTTGTGTGTCACACCCTTGAACCAAGTTCACTTGCACAAAAACAAATAACAAATACCCATAAAGAGACAGGTGGAAAGAAGAATAAAGCTAAAGGAAAAAAGTAAAAATTCTAAGTAGCGCCTCCCCAGCAATGACGCTAGAAAACTTGTGTTGAATCACGTGTAGTGTTAATTAATTAGGTGAAATTAGCGTTGAAGTGAGTATAGTGGAAGTGGTTAACTACACACGATCTTACACAGAATTTTTCAAATTTCTTTTCCTAGACTACATCAGATTTCAAGTTGTCACTTTTTTGCCTAGGGTCGAGCATTGGGAAGTAGGTTTAGGTTAGTCAATTTCTATGCATTTCCTTAAAAAAATGCGTCACTTCCATTCGCTTATTATGTTTTTTTGGATTTATCTTTGTTTTAGATTTTTTTGTCATAACTTTTGTCCTTGAGGTACTCCCTTAAAAATAGGTCCTTGGAGACACACCAACTTGAGTCTGAAAAGCCTCGCTACATGCGATGGTGGAGACCTGCAATTCAAAAGTTATCTTTTCTCTTTTATAATTTTTTTAGTGTTTTCTTAATTATCAAATAAAAGAGAATAATAGCTTGAAGGAAAATTTGCTGGAATTGAAATGAATTAAAATACTTAGCTTCTTTATATAGATATAGATATATAATATGGTAATGAATCTAAGATTCGATTTGGATGTATCGCGAGTTAGCTCAACCAACACCTAAAGAGATGTGTCGATGCTAATGATGTGTCGTGTGCCAGCTGTGGAATGAACATGCGTCTATGTGTGTGTGAATGTGAGTATGTATATGTGAGAGGATGTGTGCATGCGTGAGTGTCTGCATGTGTGAGTGTGAAGGCTGTAAGGATGTGCGTGAGTGTATGTATTGTGAGCTAGTGTGAAGTGAGTGAGTAGGCACAGGTGTTTTGTTGTGTGTATGCACGCGAGAGTGAAATGCGTGAGAGTTTAGCACGCAGGTACACTGTAAGTGTGGCTCGCGAGTGTGCTATGAGTGTAACACGTGAGTGCGCTGTGAGGTGAGGTTGTGAGGGTGAGCATGAGTGAAGGTGAGTAAGTCACGCGCGAGAGGGGCGTACGTGAGTGTGTTTGTGAGTGGGTGTAGTGACTGAGTGTAACCAGTTCGAGGGGTGGAGAGAGAGACCACATGGGTGTGCGTGACCAACTAAGTGAGAAGCTCTCCAATCACAAGTCACACTAGCTAGTCGTTCTCTCTATCTCTCATACCACTGGCTAAAAGAGAAGTAGGTGGGTCAACCGATCACGCAGGGAAAGTGGAGTGGGTATGTGTGTTGTGTGGGTGTGAGTGTTATGCCACCGGCTAGAAGAGAAGTCTGCTGGTCAAAAGTCCAAAAATGAATCGCGATTAAAGTGCAAAAATAAAGAAGCTCAATCGAGAGCTCTAATGGTAGTTCTTAGGGAAATCAAAAGAAATGCAAAAAGAAAACTAATGAAATAAAATAAAAGAATCTCTATGCCTACATGTCACCTAGACTAGGTAAAGCAGAACATTTAGGCGTGAGTGAGGCAATGGCCTGCCACTCTCAGACAATCCCTTGGCCGGTGAGTACTCTCAACTAGTGAGAGGCCACCGATTAAGGAGGAGAGGGAAGGGAGAGAGTGTGTGTGTGGTCAACACAAGTGTCGTTAGGGTGTCCATGTAGTGGGAAGATGGAGATGGTGATTGATGGTAACACCATCATCCATCATAGTTAGCTTAATTTAGCCAAAATCGAGTGTTAAAAGCTCCTAAATAAACCATCCAGAGGACGCAATTCTGTCCTAACCTAAATTCGAGAAGACAGAAAATTGGGTTAATTCTACTGTTTTAAAGAGAAATTATTAATGTTGATTAACTAAGGGGTTAATTAGTGCTTAATCTAAGGTCAAATGAACTTAATTTTCCAAGAAGTGGGCTTGAGCTAATTGAATCAGGGTTTTATGAGATTTGAGAATTATTTTATCAATAAAATCCTAAATTCAGCCTCACTTTAATTAAATAGGTTCTAGTAGAAATAAATGCAATCTAAACCTCCTCAAAATCATTGAAAAATATTCTAAAAGGTTTGGAACCTTCACTTTAACAAAAAAAACCCAATTAGACCAAAAAGAAAGACTTATGCGGGAACTTGTTCTATTTTAGGCTTTTAAGTGAATTACCCAATCAAACTACGTCAAAATCCAAATTTGAGGTCACCACTAGATTCCTTGGGTCTAAATGAGGTTAACCCCAAATTTTGAGCCCAATTAGAGTCCATCTTCACATGGTTTGCATTTTAGCTCAGTTGCTTCTGTTTATCATAGAATTACCCCTAGGTTTCTAATTTTTATTGTAACTGGACCCCTAATTTTTAACTTTCCTTGCAAGAAAGTCCTCCCTCCATCTTCTTCTCCTTCATTTCCAAATACAGTAGCAACAAATGGGAACGAACCCATGGTGAGTCGACGTTTGATCAAGAATTTGACCAATCAAATCTCACCAAAATTGGTGAGATTGGTAATCAGAGCATGGCCAATCCACTAGACCTGGTCCCAAGATCTAATTTGGTCCAATTATCGCCGGCGAGCTCGAGCTTCTGGAGCTCAGTTTCCATTCAAATCCACAAGCAAAACTTGCGAATTTAAGGCCAATTAAACCAAGTCCCTTCTATAAATTGGTCTAAGCATTCTCAACTTATGCCCGTGCTCGAATTAACCGACCATCCCCCTTTCTTCCTCCTTTACGCCAAAAATTTGACGCACTACCAGAGCTTCCCTCCCCCCTTCTTCACCCTCTGCCACGTACAATAGGTAGAGGGGTTTTCTTCCCCGTTCTTCCAAGAAGCTTCCCACAAAGCTTTGGCTTCTAATTCGTCTTCCTCAACTTTGGTTCCCTCCCCCTTCGTCCTTTAGCTAAATTAACCTAGGGCTTTTTCTTCTCCCACCTCCAATTAGGTTTAGGAAACTTTGTAGCCCCATTCCCCCCCTCTAGCTTCTTCCCCGACTTCGGTTACTGCCTTGCCTTCTCTGTGTTCCCCTTACTCAATTAGGCTAGGCAAAAGGATCCCCACCTTCTTGCAAACATTTTGCCTAACCTAACTGAACACCGCATTGCCTCTGCCACCATCTCCCACATCGGTCGTCAGAGCTTCATAGAAGCTTCTCCAGAAACTATTCATCTTGAAACGCGTTAAAAGAGTTTTGTATCGTTGTAGTTGCAAATCATGTCATAAAAAATAAATTTATAAATATTTCGGTAAGTACCGAGTTCTTCGTAGGGAGGCAAAACATAATTTTCAAAACTTTTCATACTAACTAATCTATCTTAATGCAACATATAACAGAGACCAGATATTTAGAGAATCATATTTCTATAATTATTTACAAATAATTCTAAACTAGGAATCTAAACAAATATGCTAAAGAATAGAGAGAGAAAAGTAGATGAAGGACAACGTCAGTTGTGGGATGCTTGTGCGAAGTGCGGCAGCTCTACAGATCCAAAGCATTCGGAGGAAGACAAAAGAGAAGTTGCAGAGAGAGAGAGAGGCTAGAGAAGTATCTGGTGGGAGTTGCCTCTCAACTAGGGGCCCTAGAACTCTTTTTATAGCTTCAATGAGGGACAAAGTAGGTATTTAGGCCACCAAAACCATGCAACAACCTAGGTGCGATCATATCCATCAATTGGGAGATCAACGGCTTAAATCGCACCTAAAAATAACCTCAATTGCACCTTTTACGCGCAAAATTAATCTGCTGCTGACACATGGCGGCCTCTGAGCCGCCCGATCCAATCCATGCCGCTCCTCTCGTGCTCGCATGCTCTTTTGATTTTAGTCGTCCCATCTCACGATCGGACGGCTTAAAATGAGTGTGCGACCGCCTCTTGGATTCCACGTGCATCGGTGTGTGTGGTTGCTCATGTGGTCGCGTGTACATCACACCACTGCATCGGTTGAGCCTCGTCACACCACGAGATCGCCTCTTTGCTGTTAGATCTCATATATCGACCCAATTTTCAAGTGAGCGCACCTCCTCTTCAATTTCGCGCGCAGCGTGATTCGATCACCCATTGGCTACTCTTGCGTGCAGTTGCTAACCAATTCGCTACACCACCTCTTGTGTTGCATTTTGAGTTTAGTGCACGGTCGCTCTCAACCGTTGGATGAAGATCCAACGGTTGAGATGGATCCTTCTTCTGATGACATGCAGAGAGGGGTGACGTTGCCTCATCGTGGCCATTGGATGACGATCAATGATCTGAATCCATCCGTGCGGTCGAATTTGACATTTGAGGTTTGGATCTCTGCTATGTTGCTCCTTGGCTTCTATTCTTCTACGGATTGTATGTGATGCTACGGATGTCTGATCAAGACAATTGTGAAAGCGTTGGACTCCCGTTGTCCTCCTGATTAGATCCGTACGGTCCGATCTATCATTTGCGGCCCTGAATCATCTGCAATTAATATTATCTCGCTTTTAGAGCATAAAACGGCAATATCATCTGTAAAGCTACTAAACTAACTACTATGCAAATTGTGATGCTTATGTATGCATTATTCCTAGGTTGAGCTAGAATCTAACTTAATTCAGGTAAATTAAGTCCTATGATTGCTGTGCAATCACACCCTCATGCTTGAATCTTATTAGTCCTTAGAAAATGCAAGACTAAATGCAAACTGGTCCTAAATGACTAATTTCTCTCAAGAGTTTGACTAGATATTTATTTCTTCTATTTTCATCCAAAACTTTAGAAATCCAGGCAGTCGTGAAGTGTAATGTTGTAGCCTATGCAACGGATCCAAGTGAAAAGTCAGTCCACATCTAAAGCTCGTACTTGACCCTTAGTAAGATTCTATTTGGATAAGCATACCTCTTCCCTCGAGGTTATAAAATAATATGTAATTTTAGCCCTGGCTTTTAGCTTAGGTAGAAGATGTCTGAGTCAAGTAGGTTTGTATTTGGTGGTTCACTCCCCTCTGGTGTTACATATAAACTAGTACTTCAGAACGTATATTGCTAGACTTATTAAATAATTCAACTCAAAGAGAGGCAAAGAAATTGTGTTCTTTTTAGTTCCTTTATTCTCATTCTCTCTCTTTTTTCTTTCTTTCTCTTTTTCTTCTCTTTTCCTTTCCATTTCTTTTCTACCTCACATTCTCACCAGATTTGTTAATATATTTGGTGACCTCTCATGGCATTAACACTTTGATTAAGTTTTGATAATCCTATGACTAAGCCAGAATTCCTTAGCCCATATTCAAGAGGTCAAATATACAGAAAAGTAGGTCAAAGCTGTATTTGGTGGATTGTAAAAGGAATGGGTATTATTGCCTCAATGTGCTTGACATGAAGTAAACACAATGCAATTAACAGATTTTTTTTCTATATATTTCTCTGCTTTTCTCTATTTTTTTTCTTTTCCTTTTTTTTCATATATATTTATTTCTACCAACACAACGTATTGCAACACCCATGCACATTTTTATTCATGAGGCAATATTCAAGATTCGGTGTGTTTAAGAGGATATTGGGTGGCTTATTTGGTGGAAGTGCTTACTCTCGGCACTGGGAAAGGAATGAATGAGACAACATATTTCTGACCATGATATTAATACCCTCCTTCAGCTAAGGATTCCATAAAAAACGGTTGTAACCATCCACATTAATCCTAGTTTTATTAGAACTCGCTCTTTGTGTATTTACCTTATTTGGTAGCTTTCCAAAAATTTTCACACTATGAATTTGTACGCAAGAACGCAGAGTAAGAACTATGCTAAACTTTGAGTATCATTATCCAATTACCCAAAAACTAAGATTCCTTATACTAGCTATAAAGCAACAGTAGACTCTCTCCTTTCACCTCACACTTGTTTGGTGGATCTACAAGAAGATGATTTTCCCGACTCCCTAATTACTGTCCAAGGGTTTAGGAGAAGAAGCAACGCTTCTTCTTGACAAACTAAAGATGCCTATTGGTTTTCACAGAGGATCTATTGCAAATTTTACGTGTAAGTATGAAATTGTACCGGATTCTAAATTTAGGAATAAACTTTAAAAATGAATCCCTAATAAAACCTTGATAAAAATTTTTATGCATGAATGTAATTTTTTTTCTTTTTTTTTGACATAAAAATAAGACGCACAATGTCCACCCCCCCATGCCTATTCATTACAATATCCTCATTGAAATGTATGCAGGAAATTCAAAATGTAATAAGTAAGAGGAAGGGATATCACCTGTCTGAACTTGTTAATCTAAGTCAGCTTGGATAGGGAAATACCTGTACAGAATACTGGGTTGCCTCCCAGCCAGCGCTAAGTTTAACATCATTTGCTTGACATAAACCTAAAAGAAATATGTATTTCAATAATGTGGGTCAATAGAAGGAGTAATAATTGTTGCCAAGAGATTTAGGATTAATATAAAGATATGATCGTGTGGTCCAAGAATCAGTGATCCACAAATGCGGACTAACTGATTATGTAGTCCTACTCCAAAGAGTTTTTCTGATTTGAAATGCAGAATAAGGTCAGATAGATGAGGTTTATGATGCAAAGCTTGTTCATTAATCTAATTCCATAATTCAAGAAGAGGTGGTGGAGGGTCTGGATTGAAATCATGATTGAAATTTAGATCTAAATTAGAATCATAAGGGTCTTAATAATGGGAATTTAGGTAAAAAATAATGAATTCTCGAGGCTCTAGGTCATATGAGGATAAAAGTAGAGTTGTGTTGAATTCCTCAAAATCCCCATCAGAAATTACCTCTTCCTCATCATAAACCAATTCCTCAGAATCAAGCCCTTCATTTCAAATAGTTGGATTATAAGTTCTTCCCCAGTCCATAATGTCTTTGTTAGTCGCCCTGAAACAGGTTTTAAAATCGTTACGTTGTAGTATAGATTGAATCAATGCAAAAAATAGATAGTATTCATACTCGAATGAATGCCCGATGTCGTTCGTTGAAAGCAAATACGAATTCACACGTTAATCTCAATAATTAATGTAAATGAGCGCAATATATTACTCAAAATCTAATTTGCAATGTAGAACATGAGTATATGAAGAGTAATAAGAAGTCTAGACCAAATAATGGTGATGTGGATCACCAATTATAAGTATAATACATATAACTACTCAAATCAATCAAGATAAAGGAGCATATGATCAAATATCTGATTTTGCAATCAGACACCTTATTCTTCTTCTTCTTCTTCTCCTGTGCGTGCCTCTTTTGCCCTGGCTCTTCCTTCTTCTTTGCACAGGCCCTCTTCCTTCTTTCTTCCTTGGCTTCTCTTTTCTTCTCTTCTTCCTCTACAGTTGTCTTTCATCTTCAGGTCATCTCCTTGGTCTTTGTTCTTCACTCACAGAGGGAGGCAATCCCTCCAGCGGCTAAGTGTTCAGCCAACTCTCAAGAGAGCAAAACCCCCTAACTTGCGCACTCTCTCTCTTCCTTCTCCTCTCCCTCTCTCATGGTTCTCTATTACGCCCTCCCAGGGCCATACACAGTACAGGGTAGTCAGATTCGGGGTCTAAGCGCACCCGAGACCAAGGTTGCCGGTGTGGGGCAGCAGCCGAGGTGTGCACGGGTTAGGCGAGTTGGGTCGGAGATAGGCCAGCGTGATGCGTGTCACTAGCGAGGCGCGTGTGAGGGTGCGGGGGACCTCACCCACCTGTGTGTCGAGGTGAATAGCCACAGACACAAATTCAATTTAAGTCACTGCGTTTGGTCATCAATAAACGATGTGGGACTAAAGTCCCACACCTTCCTTCACGCACAGCAAGCAGGACTCCTTCCTTCAATTGCCGTAGCTCAAGAGGTCAAGGCATCCTATTGCCCATTTGGGGTAGTGCCTGAGATGATTCCGCACAGCCTAGAACTTCCACTTGGGGCTTGCAGGTGCTGGAGCAAGCTTGAAGCAAGCTCAAAGCTCCTCGTTAATGGCTGCTGCACCCTAGGTACTTGAAAACATAAACACGGCCCCGCGACCACATTAGAAGCGCTCAGGAGCTTCACCGTAGGGCGTGGAGTGTGTTGGTGGTGGTTGTGTGGGGGATGAACGTGTGTGGTGGCCAGACGGAGTCGGGAATGGAGGCGGGAAGGTGGGTTGTTCGGCGGAGGGTTCAGGTGGATGGGAAAGCGAATAGAGATAGGGGTTTTGTACATGAAGGGATAACGGTGCTTGTGGGTGTGTCGAAGAGGCAGATGGAGTGGTGTAGCGATGGGAACGCCTCACTGGAAGGATTGTTAGAGACGGGGAAGACAAGGATGAACGGTGGCGTCAAGGGTTTGAAACTAAGGTTTAAGGAGGGGAAACTAACCTACGAGCTAAGATGAACTAATCTACTCCTAAACTAACAGACGAAGGGGACATAGTGGTGCTGGTTATGATATGGCCGGCGTCGGGGAAGAAGATGCTTTGATGAGAAGGACGGTGACGACAACGAAGATAGAGCGATGGCGGCTGGTATTGCACGATGAGGAGGCAGCTAAGGGAGATAAATATGTCGCCAATATTGCAAATGCATGAGGAATGGAGACGGAGGAGGTTGCCGGACATCGAGGAGCACTTCGGCCGGAGGAGAGAAGAATTGGGGGTTATTCCTGTCAAATTCGAGCATGAGAAGCACGGTTTGCCCTAGGGAGTCTTTTATAGGTCTCTAGAGGTCGATTTGAGCTTGGGAAACAAGCTTCCCAAGCTAGGAAAGTCACAGGAGTAGGAAAATTGAAAGATAGCCGAATCTCTCATGCATTCTCATGAGAGATTAGAAAGGTTTTGGGGTTCAAGGACAGGTGCATTAGAAAGAAGAGTCCTCCAGGAATCTCTTCCAATTTTGGAAGGGATTGAGCGAGAAATCAGGGAGATCTTCCCATTTGAAGGTCGCCGGAGCTTTAGGATTAAGAGTTGAGAGCAGTGGGGACCTATTTGTGAAGAAGATGATAAAGCTTGGGGGCTATTTGTAAGAACGTCAAAAGTTAGGGGCATGAGTGTGAGATAAAAGAGTTAGACAAAACCAAACTGCAAACTAGGTCAAGATGATATTTGATTGGGCCCAAATTTTGGTACAAACTAATTTGGACCCAAGGAATCCAATGGTGAAGTTAGATTTTGGTTTTAACCATGTTTTACTGGATAAACTGCACAATTAGCCAAATTTGGGCAAAAATCTATCGGTGGCTTTATTTTGGGTCAAACTGGGTTCCAATGGTCAAATCAAGCAAGCCAAACCCTAAAGAATATTTTTATATGAATTTTAGAGGGTTTAGGTGAATTTTATCCTAACCAGAACCTCAGTTAATTAAGCGGGTCTGTTTTTAGGATTTCGGAAGTCATTTAATTCTCGTAACGTGCGAAAACCTTTTTCTGTCTGCTCTAACCCACTTGTAAGACTCTTAAGATCATTTGACCCTTAATTAACCCCTGGAGAAATCCCATGATTGTACTGCAATTGAGATATGCTGTAAAAATTACAGTTTTACCCCTATTTTCATGTTTACCTCTCAGAATGGATTTGCAAAGAATTATGGCCTTCTCAAAGTTATGTAGGATCATTTAATGATGGAATATGACTAAATAATGTTAGATATGGCTGATGATGATGTTATCATCAACCTTGAACTTCTTTTTCTAAGTTGTCTCTTCGTTTTCCTGGTTCATGTCCTTTGGTTGTCCACTATCTCGAACCCCCTCAAAATCCAATAATTAATGAATTTCAGGGTGAATATACTGAGGATTCTTTATGTCGTCGTCTAATTCATCATAAGATACACCCAATAGTTCCTCGATCTCATGAATGTATTTTTCAATTTGATTATCTATGGGAGGTCGTAGATCAAAAGCATCCTCAAGTACATCACTTCCCTATCTTTCTTGTTGATCTTAAGATCTGACATAATTCGGATCATCCTTAGTGTGAATTGTCAAGACTTCCTCAGTATTCTGATGACCACAATAGAACCACAATTCACTTTATTCTTTTGGAAAGCTTTAAAGATATTATGTTGACAAGTTTTCTTTTAGAAGTGATTTGTATATTCCCTGTCTCACAGTTGATTAGAGCCTTGGTTGTGGCTAAGAAGGGTCTTCCTAAGATTATCGGGGCATGGTTCAAGTTTTCTAATGCCTCCATATCTAAAACTAGAAAGTTCACAGGGTACTCAAAATCCCTCACTTTTATAATCACATTTTGTAATAGTCCCATTGGAATCTTGGTTGACCTATCAAAAAGCTGAAGGGTAACATCAATGTGTTTCAAGGGACCTAAATCCAACTCTTCATATGATTCCGTGGGGATTAGATTAATGGAGGCAACAAGGTCCAGTAAGGCTCGTTCTAAGATAAAACCATCTATTTCGCATGAAATTAAGGGGGTCCCTAGATCTTTCTTTTTAGGAGGGAGCTTATTCAAGATAATGGCAGTGGCTTGTTCAGAAACTCTGACCCTTTTTGATGATTTGACCTGGCGTTTCGGTGTGCACATTTCGTTAAGAAATTTCACACAGGCTGGGATGTTCTCAATAGCTTCAAGGAGTGGTATATTCACCTGGACTTGCTTTAAATCTCAAGCCACTCCTTAGATTGATTGGTTTTCTTTTCCCCAGATTTATTCAAGGCTTCAGGAAAAGGTGCTTGAGAGAAATCATGAGTGTTCAAATCCAGAGTCTTGTTTTCTAGATTAGCTTCGTCTCCCAGGTTAGATTCAATCTCCACAAGATCTTAGTAGGATTTGGATGTAGAAGGATATAGATCTTGGATTTGTTTCCTACTTCCCAAGGTGACAGCACAGGCGTAAGCATTAGGGTTGGAAGGGTAAGGTGGGTTTTGCAAAATAGGTTGAGCCTGAGTTGGGTTGGGGTTAACAAAGCCAGGTGGGTGCTGGGGAGCAGGTTGAATTATGTGTGCTTGTTGCCCTCGTGTGTTGTTTTGGTTAACCCTATTGAAGTTCCTTGGGTTGAAGACGGGTTGAGATGGCAGCATCCCATATTGTCTAGCATCAACTAATTGGTCCAGTCATCCCGTCAAATCTGTCCTCAATTGATCCATTACTTCTTTATGTCCCAGATTCATTTCTTGCATTTCTTTGAGGACCAGACTCATATCAGAAGGCTGGGTTTCCAAAATAGGCTGTGGTTGGTATGTGTGCGGTTGTGTGTACCTACTAGGTGGCCCATAAGTTCTTGGCATAGTTAAGCTAGGACCCTAGGCGGGTTTTTGACTTGACCAAGCAAAGTTAGGATGGTTACGCCATCTAAGGTTGTAAGTGTTTGAATAGGGATCAATTCTAGTGTGTCCTTAGAGTGCATTCACATCCTCAAGATAATTAGGCATTAGGATGCCTAATTTAGAATTTGAGGGCATCAAGGTCCCTCCTTGGTACCTAGAAAGAGATGGGTCCAAGTAAAGTTGGCTCATGGGTGGAGCCATGGTCAGGTCATTAATATTGTGCATTATTTCTTGACCTAGAGGGTTTGGTAGTTGTGTACTAGTTATCATAGAAACTCCTTGGGTAGGCATAGGATTTACTCTAGAGTGTGTACCTAAAGAACTCTTGCCCTTTAGAAGGTTGTCCAATTTCTTATCCAAACTCTCTACATTTTTCTCAACGTGTTCCACCTTATCCAATCATTGTGCAATCAGTTCTAAATCAATCGAGTATAAATTATCCTTAACTTCATAAACATCGCTCCTTGGTTGATTTGATCTATTGAAGGTGAACATTGAAGCATCGTTGAGGGAATTCTCACTCATATTCTCAAATAATTGAAAGGCTCCCTTAACATCTTTGCTTAAGCAATTGCCCCCACATGCTCCATCAACGAAATTCTTCAAATTGTCACTTAACCTATAATAAAAATTATGGGCCAAGTGCCACCTGGGAACCCCATGATGAGGGCATTTCCTACCTAAGTCATTAAATCTCTCCCCAACCTCATGCAATTGCTCCCCAGGGTTCTGCTTAAAGGTTGTAATAGCACATCTAAGGACATTCGTTTTTCTTATGGGAAATAATTTCTCCAGAAAAGTGCTTGTTAAATCCTCCCAAGTTAGGATTGGTCTACTAATTGTCCTCAACCATTGAACAACTTTATCTTTTAAAGAAAAAGGGAACATTTTCATCATTAAGGTATCCTCATTCATGTTCCTAGGGCTAAAGGTCATTCCTATGTGTAGAAGTTTTTCAAGGTGGTGGAAGGGGTCATCAGAATTATGGCCATAGAAGTGGCGAATCAGAATGATGATTTGTGGTTTGAGTTTAAAATCATCGCCATCCTGAGGTACTGTTACGACCTGGTTCACGGATCCCTACAGGACCCAAGACCGGCACGCCTCGACTAATCCCAAGACCTAGTCATTCAACAAGAATAAACCAAAAGCAAGAAGATAAACCACATTCACACATGCAATATAACTAAGTAGAAGAAAAGTACGAAGCAGTAAAAAAGTAGAACGACTGTCTCAGTATATGCCACCACAACAACAGCAGGAAACGGAAAGGAAACAGAAAGTAACAGGAATAGTAAACTATGTCCACTACTCACTACAACAGTAGGGAAAACGAAAGTGCTGAAAGAATGACTACGGCTGGGCTTGGATGAGCCCAGCACCCTCTGCAGCCAGAAACTTGGGCTGCTCAACACCTGGTCCCGAATAGGGTTACGAAAAGACAGAGTCAGCAAACGCTGAGCAGAGTGGTGTTTACATTATTTATGTGCAAGTGCAATAAAACAACAACAGGTTCATTTCTCATTTCCATTTATCTCATTTATGTGCTTTTGGTTCATTTATTTCTCAAGTATCCAGGTATTTCTTGATCATGCTTGTTCCACGTGGGAACGATCTTGATTGCAGTATTTTCCATAGAGTAAAAGGTACACGTGGTGCTCTCCTGGTCGGGAGAGTCCCCCGTGGTAGTTCTACACCCAGTTAACCGCCCCGAGGTCACTGTCTACACGTAGCGGTCACTACGACACGCGTGATAAGCATACGGGTAGCTACCCCGCACTGACACATGGTCAGTCGTTTCTGCCAGCAGGTACACCCGAAGTATAGCACGGAACAACATAGAACCTTACCCTCTCAAAATAAGGGTCTCGCCCCTCAGAACCAAACAGAGGTCTCACCCCTCCACAGTCTGCGTACCCTCATCTGACTACCCCGGTTTGCCCAAAGGGCTTAACAAAGTCTGTGTAGGGTGGCTAGCTGAACCCCTGGCCCCGTAGGGTGGTTAGCTCCCTTCCTACACTAGTAGTACGCCTCAGTACCACGTACGTGAGGGCCTACAAGAGTCGGTGTAGAGTGGCCAATCCGAACTTCGGGTCTCAACCCAAGGGAGGCTAGCTCCGCTCTACACTAGAAGAACCACTGTGCTCCTTGGTAATACGTACACAAGGGCCAGCTCACTTCCCATCTACATTCCAGATTCCTTCCATACACAGGTGTTCTACTTCTAATTCCCCGTAGGGTTCATGCTCATATTCATCTCATTTATCCAGGTCCAGATCTCATGTTTCATAACTAGTTTCTCATCCATATACAAGCAGCTCAAGTTTTCATAATTCAGTTTTCAATGACATGCAATTTGTGATTTCACAGTAATTTCTCAATTACATACAGGCAGCTCGTATTCTAACATGCATCTCGTAATTATATCAAAGGCATTTGCTAGCAATTTATCTTAACCATGCAATCAAGAACACAGTACAGTTTAAACAGGCTCATTCATTTCTACCCTAGGGTTTATTTCACATCCTAGAGTTTAATCTGACTATTCCAACCAAGTACATTCTTATTTAAATATTAACAACTAAGTTAAACCACTCTACTGGGTATCATGGGAGAAATGGGGGCCTGTGCCACAAATCTCATCGTCTCCGCGGACCCCGAACAAGCCATTGGCTGGTAACCTATACCAATAACCAATGTACATTAGACGAGCTCAAAACAGTAGATATTCAACACAACAACGTAAAGGAACTCGAGTGGGAAACAATGGTACTTCATTTGCGGAAATCCGATTCCGTCTGGGCCTTAAACAGGCCAAAAACGCAGTTACTGATCAAAATCAGATGTCTAGCACTAATCCCAGACGTCTTAAAAGACATCAAAACTCACCTTGTGTCTACTACGACTGATCAGACATCCAAACTCCCTTTGTGATTGTTTGGGGATAGTTGTAGACGTCGGAAGGTGCCTCTGGTCGTCTGGAAGCACCTCTGGACGTCTGGTGATGCGATCAGACATCCAAAAGTGCTTGGGAAAGCGTACCGCACGCCTTCCAAAAGCCTGTACCTGTGTACAAAAACGCAGGCAAGGTTTCAGCCCAACAACGGCTGCGCTGAGAACTTTTGCATGGCAGAAATTAGCATAGGAACGTACATACCTCGTACGATACGTGCTTTCAGACATCTGACCTTAGCTCCAGATGTCCAGGTGCCTCGCCAGTCATCTGGACTTTACTCTAGACGTCTGATACTGGAAAACTTCCAGTATCAGAACCTCCTTGCAGCTCACTACGCTCGCACCTCCGCCCGTGGCGACAGCTCCGACTGCTGCAGAAGCTTGAACAGCTCCTTGCCGACGTCCTCTTCTCTCTTACGAGTTCCTCCTCGAGCTCCACCGAGCTCTCACAGTTGTCTTCCTCCTTCCCCGCTCTCACTCCCTCACACTCTCTCACTCTCGCTCCTCCCCGCTCTCCCCTCGCTGGTGGCTCTCCTTCCTTACCGCGGCGTGGCAGAGACGGAGGGGGACGGCCGTCATAGGAAAAGGTGGAGGTGGGGGTGGCTGTGGTGTGAGGAGGAGAGGAGAGGAGAAGGGAGGGGGGTATATATAGGAGAGGGGTGTTAGGGTTCTGTGGGGGGTGAAGGAGAAAGGGAGGGCCTCTGCGCACCGGTCGCGCGCAGAGTGCACTGTGCAGTGCAAAAAACTCACTTTCAAGCATCCAAGCACGTGTCCAGACATTTAGACAGACGTCTGACTGAAACTCCAAACGTCTTATCCGGCTAAAAAAAGTAACGAGTCATTATAGGTACCCTGAGAAAGGGTTCAGGTTAGGCATTAGGAGGATTATAAAAGTGTCTGAGAGGTTTGTCAGCTCTCCCATTTTGGAGTCGGGTAATGGCCTGCACTATGACCTGCATCTGCCTATCATGATGTCAGCCCTACTTAGTAATCTGCCTCTGTAAGAGACCCATTGGATCTAGATTTTGTTCCTCCTCTTCAATCTCATCTTCCTCATGGTGATTAGCCATCGAAGAGGGTTTAGATTCAGATCTTGGACAATCAAATCTTCTCCTAAGATTTCTTTCTAAAGGTGGTAGCAAATCAGGATGTAAAGATCATCTACCTTGCATACACCAGAAGAATGTCTACGGATGAGAGAGAAAAGATATATGTAAGAATACCCACCCTCTCAGTACAAGCAATCAAACTAATCCTTAGAGTGTAATCCCTACTTAGACCTAATTCTGGCTCCCCAAAACACGACTAGGCTAGATCAACCCTTGAATTACTTGGCTAGTCAAAAGGGTGGGACCCCCTAGGACACCCTGCACGGCCGAACACGACTAATGGTTAATGCAGTTACTGCACCAACCTTTCTTGTCACCAGTGGCTCCAAGTAGACAAAGCATTGACCTTACCCGATCTAATTTCAAGTCACCAAGAAACTTAGTCCTACCTAGGGCATGTCTACTCAATTTTAGGCTTAGGCTTGAGGTGCTTTTGGAATACGATGGGCGTTAGGGGGTTGTTGCCCTTAGCACTGATTTCGAAGGTGTGAAGTGCACAGGCAAGGGGTTCACAAGCAATTTTTATGATGAAGAGAATTTTAAGGTTCAATTGCTTGTACTAGCGAGTTTTAGGATTCACTTGAGTAAATATCTTCAAACAATGGTTCTGATGAGGCACACAAGAGGTTTTGTAAGTCCCAATTATTTGATAGATTTCCTCTGAGTATGAAAATGCAAGTGTACTCTATCTTAGTGCGAAACCTTAACAGCAGATAGTGCTAGATGATCCTTTTAAGACCGAAATCAGAGAAGTGGTGTAACCCAGACAATGCAATCAGTTGGACTTATTACACCATTAATTTGGCACTTAAAAAATATTTTTTCAAGAATTTTAATTCACGTTCTCTATATTTTTAAGATTTAAAGTGTACTGGGGGTTTTATAGTTCGTTTTGACCATCAGTTGGTGATTGAAAGTTTTGCGTAATCAAATTTGCACCATTTTTTTTTTCAGAATTTTCTGTGATTTTAAATCATCACAGAAATCCAACGCAACAAATTTTAGATAAATCAAAGTTGTAAGAATATTCCTATGATTTTTTGAAGTTCGAAAAATCAGGAACAATAACAAATTCGATATCGGTTCAATTTATGAATTTTAAAAATTTTCATATAACTTAGAATGGCGTGAAATTTGAATTCCTGACTTCAAAACCCATGTCTAGCAAAAATTCTAGAACTTTTTTGAGGTGTGAATTTTCACGAATTGAATTTTTAAGATGAGAGTTTGTTTCAGCCTGAAAATATAAGAGGTGGTTTTGTTGATTCCTACTAACAAGAGAGATTTTTTTTTTCAAAAAGCAAGCAAATGCTAACCTAAGGATCAAGCAAGCATCGAATTTTTTTTTAATTTTTTTTCAAAAGGAAATCTAACCTAATCTAAGATACGAGTACTTAACTGAGATTCGAAACCTACAATTTTTTCATTGTTGTGTTTCTTCCCGGATTTCTATGCTTCCTGCACACATGAAATCAATGAAAATAAAGCAGGTTAGAAGCCTTAAATAAGCATTACGAAGAAAAGCTTAAAAAATTTCCGTTGCCTCCCCGTCAACGACGCCAACTTGTTCATCACGAAACGCATTAAAAGATTTTTATATCATTATAGTTGCAAATCATGTCAAAACAAATAAATTTATAAATATTTTAGTAAGTACCGAGTCATTCATAGGGAGGAAAAACACAATTTTCAAAACTTTTCGTATTGACTAATCTATCATAATGCAATATATAAACAGAGACCAGAAATTCAGAGAATCAAATTTCTATTATTATTTGCAAATAGTTCTAAACTAGGGATCTAAACAAATATGCTAAAAAATAGAGGGAGAAAAGTAGATGAAGGATTACGCCACTTGTAGGATGCTTGTGGGAAGTGCAAGAGCACTTCAGATGCAGAACGTCAAGAGGAAGATCGAAGAGAAGTTGTAGAGGGAGAGAGAGAGGCTAGAGAAGTGTCTGGTGGAAGTTGTTTCTCAACTGGCAGCCCTGGGGCTCTTTTTATAGCTTCAATGGGGGGAAAAGTAGGTATTTAGGCCCCCAAACCGTGAAACGACAGGTGTGGTCAAATCTATCGATCAGAAGATCAACGACTTAGATTGCGCCTAAAAATAACCTCAATCGGGCCTTATATGCACAGATTCAATCTTCTACTGTCATGTGGCTACCTCTGAGCCGCCTGATCCGATCCATGCTTCGCGCCCTTCCTCGCACTCGCGTGCGCTTTTCATTTTAGCCGACCAATCTCACGATTGGACGACTTAAAATGAGCATGCTACCGCCTCTTGGATTCCGCGTGCATTGGGGTGTGTGGTTCCGTGCGTTCATGTGTACACCGCACCATTGCATCAGTTAAGCCTCGTCATGCCACACGGTCGCCTCTTTGCCGTTCAATCTCATTTGACGTCACAATTTTCAAGCGAGTGCATCTCCTCTTCAATTTCGCGCCCAGTGCGATTCGATTGCACGTCGGCTACTCTTGTGTGCGGTTGCTAACCAATGAGCTACACCGCCTCTTGTGTTGCACTTTGGGTTTAGAGCACGGTCGCTCTCAGCCCTTGGATGAAGATTCAACGCATGAGATGGATCCTTCCTCTGATGACGCGCGGAGACGGGTGACTTGGCCTCATCGTGGCCATTGGATGATGATCCAGCGGCCCACATTCTCCTTCAATGATTAGGGCACGGAGGTGCACCGTTGGCCATCCTAACAACCCATCTTCCCACCTTTGTAGTTGATGCTAGAGGGCTCCGATTGAGTCAATTTTTGCATCGTTGTACTGCAATCGTTGATCAGGATCCATAAGTGTGATCAAATTTGACATATAAGGTTTGGATCTCTGCTATCTTACTCCTTGGCCTCTGTTCTCCTACGGGTTGTATGTGATGCTACGGATGTCTAATCAAGATGATTCTGGAAGCATTGTACTCCCGTCGTCATCTTGATCAAATCCATATGGTCTGATCTATCATCTACAGCCTCGAGTCATCTGCAATTAATATTGTCTCTCTTTTTGAGCATAAAATGCAGTAATATCTATAGAGCTACCAAACTAACTACTATGCAAATTATGATGCCTATGCATGCATTGTTCCTAAGTTAAGCTAGAATCTAATTGAATTTAGGTAAATCAGGTCCTATGATTGCTATGCAATCACCGACCACCTCACACCAAGAATCACGAAATCACGACCACCATCATCTTTGACTTACTTTGGCGAAGCTTCTTGTCTATTTAATTGGGGCCCTCGGCCCATATTCTCCTTGCAGGTCTTCACTATCGCTGGTCATCTTCCTTAACGTCGTTCGCCCACTTTCGACGAGCAATTGACGAGGAACACCTCGTCACCTCGTGCGGATTCACCTGATAAGCAAAGCTAGGCCATTAGATCAAACATCCAACGACCATCTTGCACCAATCAGCAACAACTGCTCGGACGAAGAAACGAAGAGAAGGGGGATTGAACATAGTCCCACATCGTGGACTCTTGTTTTGGAAATGCCTTTATAAGGCTTTGCACCCCCTACCCCATCACTTGGATGCACAGGGGGTCAGGTCCCCTATTCTCACGACCATATGCATGCACATACATACGCCCGTGCATGTGCAGGGGTGCTTGGGTGAAAAGCCTAGGATGGGCTTTGGGATCTTGGGCTAGTTCAGTGAATGGGGTTTGAGCTAGTTTAGGCTAGGTTTTGAGACTTGATTGTGGCCCTTGGTTGAAGGCAATGGGCCAATTTTGGATTTGCTTTGAGTTGAAGTACAGACATCTGATTTCGTACTTTAAGCCATCAGATGGTTGGGCAAGGACGTCTGATTTGAGTTGAATAAAGCCTAAGTGTTGATTGAGGCTATTTGTGCTAGTTGAAAACCAAATTTTTTGTCCTCTTAACACTTCATTTGTTTTGGGGATATGGGAGTTCATTTGCGCATTTGAGATTGACATTCATTGCATATTATACTTATTTTTTAATCAGATTGTCGTGCTCATTTTATTCCATTGATTAGTGGTTAAATCACAATTTATTTGTTCCCTGAGATGACCTCGAAACTCACATTTCGAGCATTATAAATTTTAAATGTTAATTCGCTTTTATTGACTATACTACAACACGTATTTCTTAAAATCCAATGAAAGTGCGCTAGCATATGCAAGGAGTGCAAGAGAGAGTGAGGGTGCCGATGATGGTCATGGGAGCTAGGGTGGTAGTATTACAAGCGAGTGATGGGTGGGTGGCTGTTAGGATATTTGGAATATTTGTGGGGGATGCACTTGGGGTTTTAGGTAATGAAGGTAAGTGTTTTATTAGGGAAAACGTGCTGTGGGTCAAGAATTTCACACGCACAAATTTAAGGGTACCAAACTCTATCCCTCTCTCTCAATTATTAATGCATGCATCCTAAATGCATAAAATGCAAGACTAAGAATCAAATTTATATGTGTAATCCAAGAAAGTAGCCTAAGATTGACTATCTGTTGCTGTAAATTGCTACGCAATCACCTATTCAGAAGGTGTTGCTCTTCGATGCCCGTCTCAAGCTCTTTCCTAGTAAACTATGTTCCAAATGGGCTGGTCCATTCGTGATCCTTCGAGCCTTTGACAACGGAGCTGTTGAAATTACTGAACCAAGATGAATCAACCCTTCAAAGTGAACGGTCAACATCTTAAACCTTTTCTTAAGACACTCTTTAGGCCTTGTTGGAGATTGTTATACGCTCCACTAACACCTACTCTCAGTTTACACCTAGCTGAAGGCGTAAAACTTAGCATTTATACATAGTTGTTATCTGTTCTTTCTAATTTTTCCCGTCTATGTCTACGTATACACTTAGAGTCTAATCTACACATTCATTAACTTGTTACCTATCCTTCACTTAGTCCGAATGTTCCCTCTAACATTTGTCGGATTAGAAATCATTCGCATGAGATCTTTGATCTCCTCTATCCGACTCCTGTTGCCCTTATACTGAGTGAAGTTTGTACTTCCTTTCATCCCTTTCATATAATGAGGACATTGTATAATTTTGGCATTAGGGGTGTAAAAGTGAATATCCTTTACTTTAAGTGTATTAATAGACACAAAATTCTAGTTTACTATTAAAAATCATAAAAATTTGAAAAATCAAACCCATAAAAAAAATAAAAGCAAAAACACAAAAACACACTTTTTATGGGGAGAATCATTTTTGTGAGAAGAACTACATTCATAAGAAGAAGAATTTTTGAAGAAAATCTTTTAAAGGACCTTATTTAATAAATTATATGTAAATTATTAAGCATAAAGAGTTGTGAATTTCTCAAATACTATTTAAGGTCAGAAAATAAAAAAATATATATTGTATCTAGAAATATTTATGAAGATATCTAAGTAAGAGCATTAATTGCTACTAAGGACTTTGTCTTGAATACTTTTCAAAACAAGTACTTGTTTTTGGAACTTGACATGAGATTTTTTCAAGTCAAAATCTAAAACCCAAGTATGTGATTTGTATTCCCACTCTTTACTGTGAAACAGAGTAAATAAGATGTTCTTAATTTATATATAAGACTTAATTTTTGGAATTAAATTGTAACTTTCTTAATCAATAAGACTAGATTATGGCCTTTAGTCTTTGAATTTCTATTTTCATCACTAAGTTAAGTAAAAAGACTAGATACTTAGAGTTAATCAAATAAAGAAGTTAGTTTGGAATCTTAACGATAAGGCCTAACGGGCTATAGGTAGCTTAATTAGTTGAGGATGTTCCGCTAGACCTGGTTGGTCCGCATCTTGAGGGATGCTGCTTACTAATACCAATGGTATAGGGGTCTGAAAGTAAAGGGTTTTGTTGTCCACTCTCTAGTTTGCAAGCTAAGTAACCTAAGTGTCTAAACTTTACACATCATAGAATTGACTTACAGGCTTCTAAGACTGTAAAAACATAGAAATCATTAGGATCGGTCATGTATCCTTTTTACCCCAAGGATTTTCGCGGGGCAATTCTTGAAAGGATAAAGGATGTGCCACTCACCTGGAAAAAGATTTGGAGTTTCCTTATTAATAAGAAAAATGAGTTAAAAAGATATATATATATATATTACACCCTGCAAAGAATGCACATCGATACAAATGGGTGCTTAGGTTTATATCCACCAAATAAAGCATCTTGCTACAAATGGATGCTACCCTCCTCCATCCAATAAACAATACCTCAATACAAATGGGTGTTTTAACTTATAGAAAGAGGATTAGAAAAATATGGAGAAAAAAGCTACGAATAAGAGACTTAGTGGTCCAGCCGAGGAAATATACGTCTTGAGTGTTGACCTCGAGATAAAAACGGGTGAGGAGAAAGCAACCAAGTCTGAGTAAGGCTAATCCAAAGATTTGATTTGAGATGACCTGGATTAAGATTTTAATGCCTTAAGGTATGGATTTTTGCAACTTCAGATGCCAGTAAGACGAATCTACCTCACTTGCATAGGCACTTTAACCCCATAGCTACTAAACCTTGAGTGGGCAGTGCAGCCTAAGAAATTTAATTCTGAGAATTAGCGGTTGATGCTTAAAAGGGACAATTGACAAAGTCCTGGGTCTAGATGTCCGTCTTTGATGCTGTGGGCTGGTTGGATTAAGGGTCCTACTCACTTTCTGAGTTTGGTTAATAGAGAGTGTTTAGTTAAGTTATGAAAACTTAAGTCGATTAAAATCAGAATTCACAAGCTTAAGGTCTAATTTGTGTCCGTTGAATTTTTGAGTTAGAATTTGATTTCCAGTCTTTGAGTCTTGTTACATTTCCATCTTGACCTCTCTGATTTTCGAAGGTTTTCTGAGTGGTACATAAGTTACAGAAAGGAAATTAGATGGTCAGACTCAGAACAAAATTCCTGTCAAGAGTCTGTTTTTCATGAGTATCTGTTTTGAAAAGTACTCTTGAGTTTTAAGTCCTTTGTAAGCGGATTTCCACTAAATGCTCTAAAAGAAATCATTATTTACTATAAAAATATACTCTTGAGTCTTGTAAGCATTTATTCTATTTATAAAAATATAAAAAGAGAAAATTCTTAAAGACCATCTAACCTAATCCTTAGCTTGTGAATTCATAACTACTATATTAAAACCCTAGTGTGTTTAAATCATCATGTTGACTAGTTAGTTTGCAAGGAGCAAGCAAAACTTTGGTATGGGGGAATGATGAGAGACTTAAAATGGCTCCTTATTCATCAAAATAAGCTAGTTTACCAAGTTAATTAATTAGGAATATCATAAAAACATGGTTAATTATGTACTAAGTTAATATTACATAAGGACCTAAATTATAGGTTAAAATAACCTAATTATTGCCTAATAAGTATTCATCTATATTTAATTAATAAATAGGATTTAAACTTAAGCATTTAGCTATTTAAAATTATGGTTATTTAAAGTTGTATATATTACATAACATAAGTTAATAATATCAACCCTAATATTAACCATTAAATTAAGTAATGCAAAAGGGACAAAAATGTAATTTTAGGCCATAAACATATTATTGGATATGTATATATAATCTATAATAAAAGTTGAGAAAGAAATAAATTAGTTTACATATTTAAATTAATGATTTACATTTCAGTCCCTATAATTAATTGCAAATAAGTCCTTTTATTCATGTTTAGGTCCTTCACTATTTACTATTAGGTCTTCCAAACAACTTCTTCACATTTTCTTCTTTCTTTCTTCTTCTTCTTCTCTATCGACGGTTTGTGATGGCCGGTTATCTTGAGCTCCGATCGCCGGAGTTTTGACGATGGAACGGTGTTTTTGTGGTTATCAAGTAAAAATGTAACTTCTTACATGCATCTAATGGCGTGGATGCATCGTTAATGGCTTCGGTTGACATGTACAGGCTCACCATTATCGAAGACAACGATGGTAAATACGATGAACCTAAACGCTCTCCGGTCCCAATACAGCCCCCTAGTCTTCTCCGTAACCTATGAATAGCCTCCTACCCCTTCGATGATCAAGATTGGTTCCCTATTCTCACCTATTCTCGAGCTTCCTTCGGCAAAGAAGTTGCCTCTCTCACCCCTTCTTCCTCTCCTCCACCCTACCAATGATGAAAGAGCACCCCATTTCTCTCAATCAATGCTTCGATCATCATCGGATGTCCTCTCACCACAACTGATTTCGTTCTTGGCTCTGACGTGCCAAAATTGAAGTACTCTCCCACCATTTCATCCAGGTAACAAGTAGATTAGCTTAGCCTAGTTCTTTAGAGTAATTTTAGCTAGTTAATTAGGTAGCTTAGCTAGTGTAGACCTCCTTCTCACCTCTTTCTCCGACTCCAGCAAGGCCAATCTGACCTTGTTTGGCCTTCGATCCACCAAATCAAGCTTCCTCCACCCTCCTCAACTATCCACAATCATTTTCCACTTCTTCCTTATACTAATTAGCTACTATACACCGAATGCCTAATTCGCACCAACCTCGAACCTCTGTTGTCCATGGCAGAGGTTAGAGGAGTTTAATCCACCTAATTGATCACTTCATGACCATTGCAATACTTCATACATCATTTTGCCAAACTCAATTAAATGATTTGATGAATCTTGAGTTATGATGAACTCAAGATATTTTCATGTTAAATTAAATTCACAACACTTGCTGAAGCTTTCCCTGACTAAATTGAGAATCTTCAGAGCTCCTTAAGACTTTAAGGAAGATTTTGAGCTATTACATATGTAGTTTCATTGTGTTTTGTACTCTACCGAATAAATTCGACCTTCTCCGGAGCTCCGATGAGCTCCAACAATTTTGATCTCGAGAAGAAGCTTCCGAATTTACTCTCAATGATCTGAAATCACCTAAGAAGCTTTTTAGCAGTAATTTCCATCTCTCATATTTGACTTTTATTGATTGTTGTAGCATCGAAAATCTCTGTATATAGTAAAATATCATGTCATAATATAACGACAAAAATCAAATCGACATTTAAATTTGTAGCTCGAGAAATCAAACGTGAGTCCAAGGTCGTTCGCAGGGAGCAAATATGATATTCAAACCATTAATCGAAGTAATAAATAATGAGCACAATAATTAATTCAAAAGAGAGATGTGCAATGAATATTAATAAAAAAATATATTCAATAATGAGCCAGATTATATCTCATAAAGCAATGGGATAAAAAGAGAATTTAAAGCTTAAAAATGATGATTTGAATCACCAACTTAATCCCACAATTAAGCACATATCCTAAAGTTCCAAACCAAATCAATATCTCAACAGTGTTTCCAATCACATCAACCAAGAGCCAAATAAGTCCACAATAATCCTCAATCAGATGTCAGGCTTGTGTGGCAGACGCCTTAAACATCCAAGTCTCAGCACAAGCACAAGAGTCTCAAGCATAGCACAAGGCACAAGCAACTGACGTCTCGAAACACCTAAGTGTTGGGTATGCATGCACGAATTTTGAGACATGAATAGTGCAAAACCACCCCTCACCCTCCTTAGAATCTGTTAAGACCCGAGACATCAAATGCTTTTTAAGACATCTGGGTGTTGGCCCAGACATATGGTCAGACGTCTGGAAATAAATTTTTGCGTGCGTACGATTACGAGTTTGTGCACGTGCGCGCGTAGACTAAAACCCGCCGACCTGTAGGTGCTTTTTCTCCCCCCACGCCTTCAAATACCCCTTCCCTCTCCCTTACCCACCACCCCACCGTTTCCTCCTTCCAGCGTGAGCGTAAGAGAGAGAGCGAGGACAGCAGCTACTGCCGGGTGCGTGCGGAGAGGAAGAGGTGCAGCAAGAGGGGAGAAGAGGGGGAGAGCGCAAGGAAGAGAGAGCGAGCTCGCCGAAGCAGCTCGAGGCCGGCCGACGGGTGCGTAGAGGAGCGTGGTGCTGGGGAGGTTACCCCGGTGCTGCTGCAGCTCAGGCAGCAGGCGGTCGAGCGCGATGTGGCCGGGCGCAGCAAGAAGAAGGCGAGGTGGTTCTGATTCTGGAAAATTTTCCCAGAATCAGACGTCTAGACCTACGTCCAGATGACGCGGGCGACGTCTGGAGGGAGCTCCAGACGTCTGAGAGGTACGTATTCCTTCCTCCACTTCCTTTTGCGGATACAGCCATGCAGGCCGTTCCGCCAAAAGTTCTCTCTCATGCCGTATTAAGAGTGTTTTGCGTATGTGTGCAAGTTTCGCTTTGGGAAGGCACGGGACACACCTCCCCACGCGATTCAGATGTCTAGGCACAGCACTAGACGACGGAGAGCGTCTCCAGATGTCCAGAGAGGTGGTCGGACGTCTGGAACTGGGTCCAGACGGTTCAGCAGGATCCTTGGACGTCTGAGGAGCAGCGCAGAGTGATGTATGACCTGGACCACCTTTTAAGACGTCTAGAAGGTGTTCCAGATGTCTGATTTGAGTTAGAGTTGTCATTTTTGACCCATTTAGGGTCCGTTCGAGGTCCGATTTCTGCGTTTGAGATTCCGTTCTTCTCAGAATTTGTTCCCCTACATGTTTAAGATACTTTTATCCTGTTCTGGGCGGTTCCTTGTGATTGATCCTTGTGTTAGGACCCCGTCCCATTGCGACTTTGGGGGTTGCGGAGACACGCGAACCTGCCGATCACGCCCCCATTACTCCCGATTTTGCAGGTAGACTGGCTCCCTTTAGTTATATACCAACATTAATGCATCTTTGAGATGAATGATAGATCCTAGGGTATGACATGAATCCTAGGACCTGAAAACTAGATTGAATGATAGATCTTAGGGTATGACATGAATCCTAGGACTTGAAAACTAGATTTAGTGATAGATCCTAGGGTGTGGCATGAATCCTAGGAACAGAAACTCTGAAACGAATGTTGTGAATAGCTGAATTGTAGTCTTGGATAAGTAGATAGAATAATGATAATTACCTATAATTGGATAACAGCTGTCTGTGAAATGTAGAGTTCTGTTGCTAGTAACTGCTACATGTGATTCCTGTTGTTGGAAACTAAATTTGAACTGCTTGTATATAAATTGATATTAAATGTTGGAAACACGGGCTATATGAGAATGAAACTGAAATGATGAAACCTAGAATGGCTTAGCCAGAGAAATATAAGCATGAAAGCTACGGGGAATTAGGAGTAGAGCTCCTAGAAGATAAATAGAATGGAACTGGGAAAGTGGATGGGGAAGTGAGCTGGCCCTTGAGTACGGAGTACCAAGGAGAGCGACTCTCCCCCTGTTTAGTGTAGAGCAGAGCTAGCCGTCCCAGGGACCCGGGGTTAGGTATGGCC
The DNA here is from genome assembly GCA_037157565.1 of Thalassia testudinum. Lineage (NCBI taxonomy): Eukaryota > Viridiplantae > Streptophyta > Magnoliopsida > Alismatales > Hydrocharitaceae > Thalassia > Thalassia testudinum. The sequence continues at coordinate 28,651,893 of JAZHRO010000047.1, read as the reverse complement.
ACTTTGTACCGACTTTTGGCCCTCGCATACACAGTACCGGGGAGAGCTACTAGTGTAGGGAGAGAGCTAGCCACCCCACGGGCCCCAGGATTCAGCTAGCCGTCCTACACCGACTTGTTAGGCCCACTGGGCAGACTAGGGTAGTCTGGCGAGGGTGCGCAGACTGTGGAGGGGCATGACCCCTGTTTAGTTACTGTGGAGGGGCTGGACCCTTATTACTGAGAGGGCTCTGCCCTATACTGGTTCTGTGCTATGCTTTGGGCGCACCCGTTAACGGAAACAACTGACCGCGTGCCAGTGCGGGGTAGCTACTCATGCGTTTATCACGCATGCCGTAGTCACCGTTACGTCTGTCAGTGACCTTGGGGTGGTTGACTGAGGGTAGGACCACCACGGGGGACTCTCCCAGCCAGGAGAGCACCACGTGCTACTTCTACTTTTCAGAAAAGACTACAATCAATATCGTTCCCACGAGGAACATTCAAGATCAAGAGAAAGATCTGAGAAATAATTCAAGAAAGAGTAAATAGAGAAATAAAGAAAGAAATTAAAAATAACAGCTACTTGTCCACCTTTACTGTTTTCTTAGCTAGCTGGTTGTCACTCTACTCAACGTTTCGCTGACGTGTCACTTTTGTCACCCTTTTTAGGACCAGGTGTTGAGCAGCCAGAGCTTGCGGCTGCGGAGGACACTGGGCCTAGTAGAGTCCAGTAGTTGCACTTTGTTGTACCATTTTTCTGTAGTAGTGAGTATTTCTGTTTCACCTTGTATTCTTTTATTGTAAACTCCATATTTCTGTACATGTTTTTAATTCTCTACTGTTGTGGTAGAATGTACTGTAGTAGTTCTTTTCTTTACTGCTGTACTTTTGTTACTGTCAGTTACTTGCATGGTGAATGTGGTTTATTTTCCCGCTTTTTGGTTACTTTCTCATTGGACAACTGGGTATTGGGATCAGTCGAGTCAATCTGATTCTCATGTCCTGTAGGGATACGGGAACCGGGTCGTAACAGAATCTCTTCCTCTTCTTAACCGGGTTAACAAGCATGAACAGTGTTGGGTAATCGAGTCATGAACAGTGACCAGGTCCACCGGCATGCGTGGTGAGTGAGGTGTGTGTAAGGAAGAGTGAGGCAAGGACCTCACCCCCACTGTGTCATGGCGAAAGGCCGATGTCTCGAAAGTGTTATATACGCTTCTCTATTTTTTATGCATACGATGTGGCACCAATCGGTGCCTTCTTCCTTCGATGTTGTCGCGTGTGGCTACTGATGAAGCTTCGCCCAATTCGAGTGACTACTAAGGTGCTTTGACCAATTGGGGGCCCAAAAGATGCCCTGATGCAATTTCGCCTTGAGTAGTGGTGGTTGCGTGATGGTTAGTTGCCAGAGTCAGACGGTCGGAGGCGGAATGGTTGGCGACGACGACGAAGACCTGAAGACAGCAATATGAGCTTTAAGCTTTAATTAGATAGCTATTTAGGGTCGCCGTGAGGCGAGGAGTGCGATGGCAATGATTGGAGGTGATTGGCGGTGTATGGCGGTCGGACAACATAGGAGGAGGTGGTGTTGTGGGGGGTTGTCTGGTGGAGGTGTAGGGTGGTGATTTTGTGAAATTAGTTTAGGGCTTTTGATGAGGGAGATGAGGCAGAGCTTTTAGACATGAGAGCGAGCGATTTGGTGGTCCGTGGTGGTTACGCGACCCAGTTGGTGGCGCGGCCAGCGTTGGAGAAGGCGAAGGGGGAGATGGCGGTGTGGCGATCGAATCAAGGAGATATAGGGCTAAACCTAAGCTAGGAAGGGAGAGGGAGAGAGAGGATCTAATTATGGATGAATGGGAGGGGAGATCCACGGTGGCTTGGCTTGCTGGCCACAGAGGAGATGAGACCTCCGGTGAAGAGATTGGCAACGAGGAAAGGGGGAGACAGCCTCCGCTTTGGCCGGCGAGAGGAAAAAGGAGAGGAAGTTCGTGGGCTAGCCAATTTGGTCGTTAGCTGGCTGAAGGACGACAGGGGAATGAGGTCGCTGGAGCCGTGGCAGAGGTGGCTGGAGAGGGAAGAATTGGGAGATTTAGGCCTTGACTAGGCTCATTTGAGTCGCTGAACTTCGAGGAGTTTTTATTAGTTTGTGAACTTAATTTGGGAGGTTTGAGTCATGGGAGTAGGATTAGGAATCAAAAGAGAACCCAAGATTTTCTTGAATTCTCATGGTCATTTTGCTCCCAATCATGGTCCAAAAGCTTGCATAAATGGTTCTTCATCGTCTGAACACCAATCCCGCCAAATTTGGTGGGATTTGGTATTAATTTGATGAAGTTTCAAGCCGGTCAAAGGTCAATGCTGCTTGGTTGACTCAACAATGGTCGTAGGGACCTAATCACAAGAATGATGAGGAAGTTAGGGCCCTATTTGCAATAAAATTGAAACCTAGGGGCTTGAATGTGAGAAACAAAGATTTTAGGGACTAAAATGCAAACTAGGTCAAGATGGACTTTGATTGGGTCCAAATTTTGGCGATAACCTAATTTGGATCCAAGGAATATAATGGTGGACTTGGATTTAAGTTTTACCATGTTTGACTGGGTAAATTTCATAGATATCCAAATGAGGCAAATTCCCGTTTGAACCTCTATTCAAGGTCAAAATGGATTTAGATGGTCAAAAGAAAGGTGTCAAACCTATTGGAATATTTTTATATGAATTTTAGGATGTTTAAATTGATTTTATCCTGACCATAACCTTTCTGATTTAAGTAGGGCTCATAATTATGGTTTTGTGTACTATTTTTGTCCTCGAAATGTGTGAAACTCTGTTTCAATTAGTGTAGACCCACCTTTTAGACTTTTATGCTTAATTGAATTTTAATTAGCCCTTGAGTGATCCCGTGGTTAATCTGCATTTGAGATGTGTTGTTAAAATAATAGATTTAACCCTGTTTTATTGTCTTCTTCGCAAATCAGATCAAAGTGGAATTATGGCCCTCAGATGATCATTTAGAAGCATTTCTTTCTTGATTCCTACTAATTCAAGTTAGTTATGATGGGTGATGGTGTTACCATCATTGATTTATCTTCTCAACTCCATCTTCATCAACTCCGATAGAACCATGCACGATGATTCTTTTCATCTCTGATCCTAGAAATAGGTTCATGACCTTTCGTAGATTCATTTAAATCTCGAATAACCCTTATATAGGTTGTTAAAACTCTAGGTAGTTTTGTCGAACAACCTCATATTTGAACTCAGGCGATGGATTTGTAGTTACATTTTTAGTGTTCAATTTGTCTTCTTTTCAATTCCATTGAATTTCTAACATGGTCTAGAGTCAAGTTGGGTGATTAATTTGATTAGAAATACTTTAAGCCAAAAAGTCAAATTTTGACTCATTTTTGTCAACCTCTGGTCGTCAATGGAGCTCTCAAAGCTACTAATCTCACTTCTGAAGAGTGTTAAATGTTCTAGAGTTTGTTATAGGATCGTTAGTATTTATTACGACGAGATTTGATGATGTTTTGATGCATATATATTGATTTGTGTCTTTTGGGTTTTGAAGAGCAGTAAGTGAGCTCCTCTAACCTCTAGTTGAGATTCCAAGCTCTTCAAAGCTTATATGAATTCATTTCATCCCTCTAAAGGCACTTAGAATAGGATTGGGAGCTCTGAATTATGAATTGAGTCAATTTTAATCTTCAGTTCTTGCCTCTATTAATCTGAGAGTGTGATGTAGCTTCCAGATGATTCAGCAGCTTAGGCAGCTTTCCTTTAAGCTTCTAGTTGTTTTGAAACGTGTTTGGCATTGTAAATCATTTAGGAACGAGGAAGAGAGGGATTAAGGCAAAGCAAGTAGTCTTTGCAAGTGTACTTGAAGAGTTGATGCTACATTTCACAATCATGGTGAATTGATGATTCAAGCAGATGATGGAGTCCAATCGACCAATTAATGGATTAAATTGAAGATTCAAGTCATGCCGGAGCTGCTGAAGTCAACTTGAGGTTCAATTGGTGAAGATTGCATCTGATTTGAAGAAGGAATTGAGAAGAATGGAGTAGAAGAGAAGCCCATGCACATGCAAGAATAAAAGGGGACATAGTTAGTCCTACATCGGAAGTGAAAGACCGCTCGCAGAGGAATATTTTGATTCATCTCCTATGTTCTTTCGCCCGAACCAAGGATGGGCTCCCAAAGAGAGAGAAAGAGAGAGAGGTTGACCTATAGAGTATGAAGTCTAGACCCTAGAGCCCTAGGTTAAGGCGCATATGGTGCGACCCAATAGGGGTGAGGCCCATTTAGGTAGCCTTCAGGCGATTGGGCTGTCAAGTCAACTGTGGTCCAACTCCTAGGGGTTGTTGATTCAGTTCAGGGTAGCCTAATAGCAAATTTTTTATAAGTAAGGGTCAATGTGCTTGAGAATTTAACCAAGTGTTGAGCTTATATGCTTGTCTTGTGTTGTAAAGAAAAACAAGTGTTGTTTAACACTTAGTAAAATGTAAAGGGTTGTGGTACGCTTGTACTTAAATGAAAATAAAGAGGGCTTATATTGTTGTTTCAAAACAATATTTTGTTAATCAATTTTTCAATGCATGTTATTCTTTTGGAATTGATTGTTATGCCTAATGTTTAATTTCTACAAGTAATTCATGTATCTAATCTATCCTAATCATATAACTAATTAAGTAATTAAACTAATGATATAGTTAGGTAATTAAATTAAATTAAGCATCTATACGTCATACTATGTTAATTAAGCCTAAGTATGTTAACTAAGTTAAGTAGTTATAACCTAATTAGAAATTTAGAAGTATAGTAAGTTAATTAAGCTATAAGTTTATATTTAATAAGTTAAGTACTTAAGTTAATAGTAACTAAATTAAGTATGTTAAGTTAAGTATGTTAAGTTATAAGTCTAATTAAATTTGAGTAAGATATTATCATTATTTATAGGTTAACTTATAAGTAGCTTAGTTAATAAGCTAAGCAGTTAATCTATAGTAGTATTAATTAAGGTATGTATTAGTAAGCAATATTAAGTTATATAAGATAGTAATTTAAATAAGTAGTTAAGCTTAAGTTAATTATGTATTGTAAGTACAATTTAAGTATAAGTAGTATAACTTATTAATAAATCTTTAGTATTAACTTAATTAAGAGAATAACGAATAAATTCAAGAATAAATGATGAAATTAAACTATAATAAGCCTCCCAACAAATGACCTGGACTCAAAACCATTATAAATTATAAAATATGTTTGCTATCTTCCTCACTATATGATGCTAGCACCATCATCTTCCACAACTGGCTTAATTTAGGTGATTTCCAAGAATGAAAGCTCCTTCCTAATAAGAAAAAGGGCATAATGTAACTCTATCTTGAATTTGAGAAGAAAAAGGAAATTAAGTTAAATTCATTGTTCCTTTTAAAAAAAAAAGTTAAATTTATTGTTTTAACTAGTAATTACAAATGTAGATTAACTAAGGGGTGAGCCTGTGCCTAATAAAAGGTCAAATGAACTTAAATTCCCAAGAAGTAGGCTTAAATTAATTGAATCAGGATTTTCTGAAACTTAAAGATTAGTTTATGAATAAAAACACTAAGTATAACCTCACTTCAACTAGAAGGGTTCTGGTGGAAATAAATCTAATTTAAACCTTCTAAGAATCATTGAAATATATTTTATGAGGTTTGGAACATTCACTTTTACAAAATGAACCCATTTTGACCAAAAAATAAAGACCAAGGCAGGAAATTGATATATTTTGGGTTAAAGTGTAAATTGCAAGTCAAACTTCTTCAAAATCCGAATTTAAGGTCACCATTAGATTTCTTGGATCCAAATTAGGTTACCCTACAAACTTGAGACTTATTTAACCTCATGTTCACGGACTTTGCATTTAGGTCCCTCAGTGACATCATGATGATGTCCATCATCTTCAACCTCCAGCCGACAAGAAGCTGTCCACAGCCACAACCTCAGGTGGAGATTTGATGTGATCTACACGTTGAAAGCCGACCAAACTTGGCGGATTGATCCACCTTTCATAGCTCTTCCAAATCGAGTAGATTTTAGCTCCTACTTCCATCTTTGGAGGCCATGAGAAGCGGCTGAAATCGTCGTCGAACCACTCGATTTTTGGCCTTGATTGGACCGTGATATCGCCCCAATCCTCGCAGCCGAGTATCTATAAAGCACAACCGTGCTCTTGCGACTTTCTTCGTGCAAACTTGGACGTGAAGAACCCCCTTCTTCCTCTTCTTCACGTGCCATTGTTAAGCACCATTGGAGCTCTTCCATCCTTCGTCATTGCCATGTCTCTCCACCAACAAAGGCCGTGGATCAACTTCCCTAGCCTTCGCCATCCTCCTCGCCAATAGAGTTGGCTCTTCTCCCTCATTCGTCGCTCCAGTTTCATTGCCGGATTCTCTTCTCCCCTACGTCTGGTCAACCTCCGTCAACATCCTCTGGCGTTCTCGCCCCCTCCTAAGTATCCTCTCCTTCTCCCCTCTTCTTATAGAGTAGATTAAGCTCTTTAGATTCACGACCGATTCCTCTCCTCTCCTTATCTTCTTCCCCAATGCCGGCCATGCTTTGGCGTAGCTCCGTCAATGCCACCCGCCTCTCTCTTAGCCACCTCACTCGTAGATGGCCACTCCAAAAGCTCCATCGCAACCCGGTGAGCAAAATCCCTCAAGAAATTGAGGCTATTGCCCACCGGATTGCCCCATCGGACACCACCCTCGCCGCTCGTCCTCCTCGACTCTGGTACTCCTCCTCCAATGTTCTCACACCAAATTAACATCATCAGCACATTCTCTAACTTCATACGAAGCTTCCTGACCCCTTAGTCAAGAGCTTCGAAGTCCCGCTTACAAGACCACCTCCACCATCCTCTTCTCCGACGTTGATCGTTCACACACTTCACCCTCGCGCTTCAAAGCTTCATAGGAAGCTTCCTTATGGCAAGAGGAGCTTCGTAGGAGTCTAGCAAAGCCACCTATGTTCACCAAGTAGCCAAAGGACCTTCGCGTTCCTCCTCCATCATCACCGCCAATCCACCCTTGTGGTTTCTTCACATGAAGGGGAAACACCCCTGCTTGCTGGCAGAGGGTTGATTGAAAGAAGAAAAAAAGCTCCTAGGGACTTGAGTGCAATTTCGCAGGGGTCCATTCGCAAGATCTCAGGGACTCAGCTGCAGAAGGAACTTTATTATTGGGGATTGATTGTTGAATTTAGTTAATTACTTTTTGATTTGATTCGATTAGCGGTTATCTAGAGGTTTTATTGCAAGATGCAAACATTTGCTAAATTTTCATTACATGCGATTATCCTTGATTAAGCATTGAATAAGTGAATTATAATTTCCTCAATTAAATTGTTCAATTAAATCGTGTGAGTTGATAATTGCATTTTCGAACTAGATTTTGTACTTCAAAATTAAACTAATATTTCGATATTATAAATTTTAAGAGTTGATTCGTTTTAGTCGCTATAGTACGTTGCATTTCTCAAATCCCGACTTTAGCACGTTAACATTATACTATGACATAATAACGACAATTCTTAATAATGCAAGGTAGCTAAACTTTATTTGTTGGCGCCATTGCCGGGTGATGAGAACCTCATCATGAGCTCTAACTAGCTCATTTTGACCTAATAAAGAGAATAAAAGCTCCTACATAACCAAGAGAAGGGCCTAATTCAAGGAATAAATGTTCTAAGAAAAAAATATGAAATAAAGGGTAAAATTGCAATTTTACTATTGCAGTACATCAACGGGATTTCTCAGAGGCTGAACATAGGTCAAATGGTCTGAAGAAGATAAAAAGTGAGTTGATTCAATCAGAAAAGGTTTCTTGTGCAATCTAAGAATTCAATGACATTCTATAACCCTAAAATAAACTCAATTCAACAAGGCTTTGGTCAGGATAAAAATCAATTAAACCTTCTAAAATTCATGGAAAAATATCCCCTAGGGTTTAGAACCTTCAAATTGACCTTTGGAACCTATTTTGACCTACATTGGGGTCCTAACTAAATATTTGACCTAATTTGGGTTTTTGTGTAAAATATCCAGTCAAACATGGTCAAAACTAAAATCCAACCTCACCATTGGATTCATTATGTCCAAATTAGGTTTGTACCAAAACTTGGATCTAAGGGGAGGTCACCTTGACCTACTTTGCAAAATAGTCCACCTAATTACATTTTGGCTCCTAGCTTTTGAAATTCATTGCGCAGACCCCCCTAACTTCCTCGCCACTCTTACAATTAGGTTCCTCCACCATTAAAGCGAAGGAGTCCTACTCCGGTGAGGAATTAAGGGGGATTTCTCCCTGATTCCTCAGAGACCTTTTCCCAGATTTGGAAGGGAGATTCTCTGAGGAATTCCCTTCCATCTGAGCGCAATGCCATGACGTGATTCGCACCCAATCCCTCGTGCGAAAGCTTGAGAGATTTGGGTATTTCCCTGAAATCCTTCTCCGGCGAGGACTCTTGCGCTTGGAAGCTTGCCTTCCAAGCACAAAAGCCCCTGCCAGTACCTATAAAAAGACCCTCACCTCTGGCCGCACAAAATTAGCTTGACTTGGCCGGAGAATCACCCCCAATTTCTTCCCTTCTCCTCCGGCCAGGTGTCCAATAGGCTTCGGCGATCCCTCCTCCTTTTCGTCGCTCTGCCACAATACCAGTGGCAGAGACGTCTTCACCACCTTCCTCTGCGTCGCGCCATACCCACGTGCGCTCTTCAAGCCCTTCATCATCGTTGTTCTCCCTCTGGACGTTTCTTCTTTGACGGCGGTAGGTGCGGCTAGCCGCCCTTCTATCCCCGTTCATCTATTTAGTTAGGATAAAACGCTTCCCCTCTCTCCCTTTTTCATTTCCCCTCTCTTTATTTTCACTTTCAACCCCTCGACACCGCAGACCACCTCCATCTTCTCCACCTCCGGCCGACCATCGGCGAGGCGCAACCGTCGCTCCATCCCTCCACATGCCTCTCCAGACACCTCAAAGCTTCTGCCATCACCCACTGATCATCTTCCGCCCTTCCACTAGCCGCCATCACCTCCCCAAGTGCTCCCCGAACACACCCATTAACACGGCCACAGAGTGACCTAGGCACGCACACCTAGGCCACCCCCGCGACCAGCCACCCATCGTTTCACCTTCGCCCTGACACGGCGAAGCTCCCCATCTGGTTTAACGAGGCCGCAAGGCCGTATTGAGTGATTTCAGATCCAACCCCCCTTCCGCCATTGAAGCAGAAGTAAGGAGCTCGCGAGCTTCAACCCAGGCATTTCGCTCCAGGTCTCCAAGTCCAGGAGGTGAGGGTTGGACTCGCGCATGCATGCAGCAGGCAATTGGCCTTGAAGGAGACTGCAGCTATGGCAATTGAGCGAAGCACCTCACCTGCGGGCACAAAGAAGCGGGTGGGACTTTTAGTCCCACCTCGAAAACTCAAGCACGCAGTGAGTCGTTTATATTATTTTTGTGTTCCCTGCTCTTCGCCTCAAGTCACGGGTGAGGTCCCCTCGCCCACGCACACCTGCCTCGTCTGGGACCTATGCCCCCGCGGACTTGGCTAACCGACCTGATTAACCTCGCACTCCTCACGCACCACCCACGCCAGTGCGCTTGGACCTGGGCACACGTAACCCGACCCAATTACTCGGCTGGCTCTGGGAGAGCAATCCCAAGAGAGAAATAGAGAGAGTGTGTGTACGCGGGGGGGTAGGGGTAGGTTTTGCTCTTTGCTGTGCAGGGAAAGAAGGAAGGAAGAGGGAGGCGCAGCCGCAGAGAAAGAACGAGAAGGAAGAGCTAAGGCAAGGCAAGCAGAGAAGCCAAGGAAAAAGAAGGAAGAGGCGCAGCTGAAGAAGAAAGAGGACAAGAGAAGGCAGCAAGCAAGGCAGAAGAAGAAAGATAAGGAAGAAGCGAGTCAAAGCAAAGAGCAGGAAGGAAGAAGAAGGAAAGCACAAGGCAAAGGCAAAGCTGAAGGCAAAAGCCAAGGGAAAGAGAAGGCACTGTGGCTACAGAGGAGAGCTAAGGAAGAAGCTGAAGAAGGGAGGCAAGGCTAAGGCAGAGAAAAGGAAGAATAAGAAGGAAAGGAAGAAGGCCGTAGAGGAAGAAGAAGGCAGAAGTAGAAGACAAGGTAGGAGAAAAGCACTGTGCAAGAGAAGTCAGAGAAAGAAGAGCCAAGGCCAAAGAAGAGAAGCAAGGAAGAAGAAGACGGCCAAAGTCAAAGAAGAAAAGAAGCAGGCCATAGTCAGAAGGCAAAGAAAGAAGAAGAAACGAAAGAAGAAAGGAGAAGCTAAAGAAGAAAGACAAAGCATACTTTTTGCCCTATTCTTCTCACTAGTTCTATTTTGCTACATTTTAATATTCATAAACTCTTGCATTATCTTCTGAATTAGATTTTAAGTAGATTTAAGTGTTCAAATTACATTATTGAGATTAGTGAATAAATTCCATTTGCTCCCTGTATTCGACCTCGGATACTTACGTTTTCGAGTAATAAAAACTTCTTATTTGTTTTCAACGCTTGATCAACTATACTACAATGCGACCGACTTACTCATTTAAAACTCGATCAAGTGTTGTTAACACCGGGGATAACAATATAGTTAGCAGTGTCAGAAAATAATGTATCAATCATGCGATCACAGAGCACCCTTGACCACTTTCGTAAGAACAATGCAGGTCATGCGGTTGCAAGATGGAGCAAGGCCAACTAGTCGCAAGTAGAAACTAAGATGAGGTTGATGCGGAATTTACGTGGTTTTATAAATATGCGAATTAAGTTGTTGAGACGCTATCTTTGCAATCACTTTTAATATTTATAACTTAGATAGTGGTGGTATCTAGGGTAGACCAAGAAGGTAATATCTTAGTTGATTACTTGGTTCTCTCTCTAGCTCACTCAAACGATCACTTCATTTTTTTGTTTTGCAATTTTTAGGGTTTTTAGGAAATAATCTGGAAATCGGAATTGCAATAGTTAAAACCTACACCTAAGTGCTGCAACTAAGTGAGCCTACCCTTCCAAGCTCAACCAAGGCAAGTGAGCCTTAGGTAATTGAAAGGGTAAGGTGGGTGCTCAACATTTCTAAAAACTAGGAATTAAAAGCACAAAGATATGGAAAGGCACTCGATTGATTGATAAAGTTAAGTATTCAACTATTTGGGGAGCTCACTTATATGGATGGGAACCACACAAGTAATCCTCAAATAGAGGAATGCTTACTAGAGTGACTGATTACAACATAAGGAAAATAAAGAAGGTAGAAGAATCTCCTAAAAAGATGAAGTAGCCCTTCACTCCAGGTTCAATAGCTCCTGAACATGAAGAAGGGTTTCCTCCTCCTCCATGAAAGCTTTCTCTCAAGCTCCTCCTTAGGGTGGACGTTCACCCTAGCTTTTCTCCTTTGCCTGGCCATTCCCTTTGGTGAAGCTTGCTCCTTGGCTTTGACACAAGAAAGAAGGAAAGAAGAAGAAGGCACCAAGGAGGCAAGGTTTGCCTCCTTAATCTTTTTCTCTCCTCTCCTTCCTTGACCGAATTTAGGGTAGGTATAGGTAGATGATTATGGTAGCCAAGGATGGGAATTATGTGGTGGTAAGGTACGGTATTTATAGAATGGGAAGGGGGGTGGTTATGATGTTTTTGGAGGGAAATAAGGGGTGCTTGGATAGTTTTGGAGGGAAAAATAAAAGGGAAATGAAGAGGTGCCTTGGTTTTCCCTCCAAAAATACCTTCTAGAAGGTGTTGATTTTTGAGGGAAAAAAATGGAGGGTCGAGATGGGTTTTGATGGTGGATGTAGGGTGGTGATGAAAGGGATAATTGGCGCCAAAAGAGAAAGGAGAAGGTTGTGGTTTTTTTTGGTGGAGTTTTAGGTATGGGTGGTTGGCCATTGAGGTGGAGGAGGAAGTAGGGTAGAGCTAGCTTAGAGAGTAGTAGAGGGTAGGAGCTGGAAATAGCTAGGATAAGGAAGCTTAAGCTACATGTGCCTTCATGGAGCTGAGATGAAGTTGAAGAAGAGATGACTGTAAGCTCAATAATCGGCTTAGTTAGCTAGTTCTTTCCTAGCTACTAAGTTGAGAGGTATTGAGCAAAATTGAGTTGGCTTTTGCTTGTCTGAAGCTGAGGTGAATTGGAATTGATCTTCTCGAAGACTTCCTAGCTAGCTAAGCTAGCTAGCTTAGGTCTAGTAGCTAAGCTCAACTAAGTTGAGTTGGAGTCTTCATGAGCTGGAGATGAGCTAACCTGAGTTGGTTGATAACTCTTCAACTGACTTAGCTTAGCTAGTTGAGGACTAGTAGCTAAGCTAAGTAGATTTGAGCTACCATGAGCTAGGTAGAGTTGAGAATGAGTTGGATCCAGGTGAGATGAGTTGGGTTGAGCTAGGATGAGCTGGATCCAATTGCATTGAGCTGGGTTGAGTTGGAATCCAGCTGAGATGAGCTGGAATGAGCTAAGATCCAGCTGGAATGAACTCTATCTTCATCTTCTGCCTTCTACATTACTAGGGTTTAGGTGATTTCCACTGTGTGATCATCCCTGACAATGACAGGAAGCATAGAAAAGAAAAAACTAAAAGAAAATAATGCAATGCATGCCTAAACTATATGAATGCCTGAATGCAATTCCCAAACAATATTGCAATGTACAAAAACTAAGAGCTAGATATGTTTTAAGGTATAAAAGTGATGATAAATTGGTGCTTATCAGAGGTCAACAAAGAAAGGTAGTCGATCAAGGAGGGAAGGATTAGGGGGAGACGAGAAATCCCCACTGGGCTCCTAATACCATAATAGAAGAGGGAAAATAGAGAGGAAGACTCACAATTGCACTAAAAAACGTGCGACCCTGGTATGTATTTATAGCTCGAAATACTAATTTGTTTCTTACACCAAATTGTAGGGAAATTTGGAATATTATGGATTTCATTTGTAACAGAAATGATTAGGTCAAAGGGACATGTTTTATCCCTTTAACTTGTTACAAAATATTTTGAATGAACTTGTTAGAGAAGTTTGGGAGTTTGTTGATGCTTTAACAAGTATGTGTCAAACTCTTTACTCTAAAAGGAAAGTTCAATTGTGTTAGGAAATTCATAACTAATTCCTACTTCAACTTATCATAATTAAGTCTTTTCCATATCCAACCTACTAATCAAGCTACACTTCTTATTTCTTCTCATTCGTCTAACTATATTGAGAACTATCACTTTTGCAAAATAATATTATTTATAATATACCTCATGTTCAAAAAAGAAGGTTGACATTATCATATCACCTCCATTGGCACTTCTTTAGTTCTATTAGAAATAATTTTGTCACCACTATATATAAAGTATTAGCTAAGCTTATAGATAGTTCTATAATCCTTAATCTCCAACAGCACATCACTTTTGATATAAGTTAATATACTATGGAATCTTACCCTTTGAAACACTCCTACAAAGATAACCACCTCCTTTTTAACAATCTCCCAACTAGATTGAAAGAAGACCAGAGGTAAACTATCAAGACCAAGTGTTTTGAAAGGTTTCATAGAGAAAATAACTATTTTAACTTCTATCTCTTTTGGAACTTTCCCTATCTCAGTAGCTTTTCCTTAACATTTTATTATTCTAAAAAATATTTAGGGGTTCCCAACTTTCTTTTACTTCAAAAATATTTGAAAAATATTTTAAAAAAGTATTTTTAGTTTTATCTTACTATACTAATGTTCGTCGTTCTTCATTTTTAATATAAGAAATAAAATTCTTTTAAATTTATTGTATTCTCTTGTATAAAAATATGATGTGCTCTTATACCCATTTACATGTAGCTTGTTTCACCGAAAACTTCGCTCATCATACCTATTTTTTAATTTTTCCATCTCTAATCTCTCTTCCTTCATGTTGCAACTTTATTCTCCAAATCAATAAGTTGTGAATTTCTTCCATGTAAAAACTCTTTTCTACTCTATGCTAGTGTTCCTTCTATGATCAATTGTTTAAGCATTTATTTGTTGAGAATGAGAACTACTTGGAAATCACATATCAAATTTGATCAAGAAAAATATTGCATAATTTTAGATCTTGATTATTATATTAGACGAAAAAATCTACCTTACCACATATATTAAGACTATTTTGACTCTCGTAATCAATATTAGGATATTCCATGATATGCGGAGAGGAATATTATGTGCGACGATGAAGTAGAAGCAAGGCTCTAAATCAATAAATTGTTGTGAATTCTTCAATGTGAAAACTCTTTTCTACTCTATGTTAGTGTTCCGTTTATGATCGACTATTAAAGCATTTATTCATTGAGAACGAGAATTACTCGTTAATCACATATCAAATTCGATCAAGAAAAGCATTGCGTAATTTTAGATCTTAATAATTATACTAGATTAAAAAATCCACCATGTCGCATATATTAGGACTAATTTGGCTTTCATGATTAATATCAAGATATTCAATGACATGCGGAGAGGAATATTGTGCACGACAATGAAGTAGAAGCAAGTTCTAGCGCATGCACGCATGCACAATTAAAATCGTGTAGATGTTTCTCCTTCCCTTTTCGCCTTAACGTGATGTGACTTTTTGATGATCATAAGGCATTTAGATCTTTTAGGATTTTTTTTTTGATGAGGATGTGTCTTATTAAGAGGCTCTTTTACCTTTTCATAGGACCATGGTCAAGGGATTCCTAATTTTAATCGTAATCGATTATAGTCTAACCACTAATCATCAATGTGATCCCTTTATTTGGTTCTATCAATCTATTGATGAAAATTAAAACTAATAAAATTATTTACCCAAATCTTATGAAACACTTAATTGAAAAATTCTAATGTTCTACACCTTAAAAATATTCTAAAATTATTGCATTTTTGTATAATAGACTTTTCAACACCTTTGATAAATACAGATCAATTAATGCATATTTTATCATAGTTAATGCAAATTTTAACACATTCTATGCCTACAATTTTATGAAATGAATATTTCTTCATTTATCACTACCGGCTCTTTATTTTTTTTTCTTATTAACGATTAAAGTAAAGTACTCTACATAACACGTTATCTTTAAATTGGGATACCAAATAGGTCATTCTTTCTTAAAATATTCTTCTCCTATTTTGATACGGTATTCCATGTATATTTGTTAATATCAAATTTTTACTACTTTTTAGTTTAATACTATCAATAATATTGAACTTATTTGATCTAAGTGTGTGTGTATATATATATATATATATATATATATATATATATATATTTCCTCCTACCCTCAACAAAAGGACTGGTTGCTGGGGCAGAGGAGACATAATTGCAAATTGCTCCCCTGGAACCCTTGCCGGTAGAGTCTCCGGGTAGGGGGGGCTTCGGGAGCGTATCAATCAAAGCTGTCTTGAGCAAAAAAAAAGATGTATTCTAGAAACCAAGGGACATTTTGTCTCTTCATGGGGCGGAGGACAGGACGGACTCTCTTTTGAAGAAGGAGGAAAAAATAAAGAGAAGATTGGATCTTTGAGGGTGGGAGGTTAAAGGGGGTTTATATATATATATATATATATATATATATATATATATATATATATATATATATATATATTTCGAAGTGAAGTGTTGTATTTCAACCGAGACTTTTAAATATACGACATAATGACTTCTATTGTACTTCACTTGGTGTCAAGGAAATCTTTCACGTTCACGAAGGGGAAAAAAAGGGATATCGGAAAATTTCATGGTTTGGCTAGCTGGGAACGGTTCGGTCACCCACCTCTTTTCATCGTCGCTCTGTTGTACCCAACGAACGAACCAAAGCGAAGCATTGGAAGAAAACCTTCTGGGCGCTCCGTGGGTCCTCGTTGTGCGAACTCTTCACCCCGCCGAGATCTCTCTCTCTCGCTGTCTATCTCTACCTCTCTCCACCTCCTCTCCCCTACACCTCTCTCTTTCTTGATCCTTTCTTTAACACCTCACGAAGACAACAATAGTAAGCACTCTCTCTTTTCATCTCTGCGTTTCCAGTTTTCCCTCCGCGGGGAGTGGGAGTTCACGCTTCTCCTCCTCTCCGTCTCACCCATTTCCCACTTTCGTCTCAAGTTTCGAAGCCCCAAACTCCGAGATCCGACCGGTTTGCGATGTCGGATTCAGCAGCGGCGATCGAGGCTCGATTCAGCAACCTCGAGCTCATCGGCAGGGGATCCTTCGGCGACGTCTACAAAGGGTAAGGAGGGAGGAGGCCTTTAGATTTTGGCTCTTCTCCTCTCCCAAGTGCGCTGCTCACATCGACGTTGTAATGCTTCTCTTGCAACTTTACCAATCTGAGCTGGTTGTTGTTTAGCTACGACGATACTATAGTTGTTGACATCGTCCCAGTAAAACTTTATAGGAGAGTAGAAGTTTCCAGACACTTCTAAGACCATTTTCTATATAGCCTCAGTGCAATGGGACAATTTTGTATCACCTCGGTGGACACCTGCTACTACTCACTTGCTCACCATGCATGAATAAAAATGGTTGAAGAGCTGAATTAGCTAGACCAGATTATGGTTGTTGTCTGAGAAAGGTGGGGGTGTCCTTTCCCTTTCGCTTCAAGAAATTTTTGTGCGAATCTGCTGCATCCAGTTAATAGTGTTCTACCTTGTTTGAACCTTTTTCAGAGAGTAAGACGATGCTGGAGTGACTTAAATGTGAAGAGCTCTTCACTCTAGGGTTTGGTGAATTCCATCCATGTTTTCTTCTTCAATGTGTTCTGAGGGAATCAATGTTTGTTGGTTTTATGGCCATTCTTAATGAGATTAGAGTGAAAACATAGGCATTGACATGGTCAAGTACTTATTATTTCTGTTTCCTACAAAGGTGGCCCCAGAGATTGCTGAAGAGTACTGACTGCTCATGTTTACGAATGCCATATTTCTGATTGCTGCCAAATTAGCAGCAAATTGACTCCGCTTGGTTTTGCTTGGTTTGGTATGCTCGTAGCAGTCAATCTTAATTGGATGGAGCAGCTTTCTAATGATCATGGAGATTATATCCTGCTAGTGAATATCAATAGGAAAGGTTTTTCATGGGAAGTTAACTTGGAATAGCCTTTAGCTTTTTGAATCATGCTTGTCTTTGTAATGCTTTACATAGGAAAATTGATGCTGCAAAGCAATCGGGATGAGAAATTGAAGAACAAGGAGATGAGAAGTGGAAGAAGAGGATGAGAATATACAGGATTCTTGGGAAAAACAAAGGAAATTCAAATTTTATTCATCGAGCTCCAAATTTCTTAGATCTATCCCCTTTACATGGGGGTCGAGTTACAAAAAATCTAGAAATAAACTAATTCTACTAATATATAAATGAAGGAAAAAATAAAGGATTAAATTAACTTTCTTAACTATTGGCATGTAAATAAATAAATAAAGTGTATGTTTAATGGTAGCACTCAATGCCAAGTTTGCTTAGATATACGCAGCACCCATTTCTCCCCTGTAAAAAAAAACTTGAGTTCTAATAAGTTGATCTTTGCCTTCGTTGTTTAGATTTTGAATTTATGTGAGTTGTTGACTTGTCATCTCTATGTAGTACTACTACTACTCCAATAACAACCAAACAAAAAACGTTTCCCATAGCAAGTGAGGTCAGCTACATGGATTATTTATCTCTATTTGAACATTATTTAAGTACCTATATGAGAAGTTATGCTTCTCGCAATATCACTTTCTTGGAAGTGTTTATAGAAGGTAAACCATCCTTTCCTAAGAGAAACTTGCTTTTCAAGGCCCATGTACGAGTACTTTCTTTAAGGTCTTCACGTGAGAGATCTACTCTTTTTTGAGGCTTTCATATGGGAGAAGCCTATTCCAAGTCCCTTGATTGGTTGGGACCCACATGCTTTAAGGTATTCATACAATAAATATTTGATGTCTTACTTGGAGATAGATGTCTTTTACATCATTAAAGGGAGGAAGGAATTGATTTGCATTTGAATCCACATGCTAGATTACATGTTTATTTATACCCATATTGGTCTGCCTATGCTTGATGTGAGGGGTGAATGATTTCTCTACTGTAATGTTACGAGTTGAACAGTGTTTTCCAGCTTGAGGGAGTCTTTAAAGTGTTAGATTCGATGCATAATTGGATCTTCTAGGATCCATGTATACTAGCATGAATTCAATCTCCCCTTGCCTTGGGCTTGGGCACGTGCTTATATAGTTACGAACCATGTAATCCTGCTTCACTTGGTGCTACTCTTATCTATTATCACTTCTTATTCGACAGCACATTACTTGCTGATTCTGATTTTTATTTCTATTACAATATTTATTGTTCTTCCATTCGATACATGCTTGGTAATGCTGCATTTCATTTTTTATTTTTATCCCAACAATTTGGGACATGCCAAACTATTACCATATTTGTTTTCCTTAATCTTTGATGCTTGATGCATGTTTAGGTTGCGGATCATGTTCCATTTTATTGCGTAAGTCCAAGTACAGAGAGTTTGGGCTTTAACTACAGCCATCTATTTTGCAGATATGACAAGGAGCTAAATAAAGAGGTTGGAATAAAAGTTATCGATCTAGAAGAAGCGTAAGGACATCTCCTTGTCATTTACTATGCTTATCTTGAAAGCTTTTCACAATATTTTCTTCTTATATGCATTTATTATTATTATTTGAAACAAAAAGGGATGATTACCTAGGTTGGTAATCATCCAATATATTACCTCAAAAAGATTATGTGCATTAATTATGTTTTTCCTTAACATGTTTTATGTCAATAATTATGTTTTACCTGACATGTTTAAGATAGTGTTTTTCTTGGCATTCAAATATCTTCCCTGCTACTCCCAATATTATAGACTATAAGTTGTTGGGATGCAGCAATTGATGTAATTATTTGATATATGCTGAAAGCTCATGAGGTAATAAGCTAAACATTTGAAGAAACTTGCTAATAAGTACATTTTGGACATAATTGCTGATTGTGAGAATTAATGTAGGATAATTTTGGTTCAGGTGTTGATCAGGTCAGTGAAATTATAATATCTTTTTCATTAATGGAAATGCTGAAATGTTAAATCTACTACTTTTCTAGCATTTAAATCCATGTGCAACTTTTGAGATGATGAATGAGGGTGTTGGGGGTGAAGTGGGGGAGCTATTCAGATGGGGAGTGTGGACAATTATGCACAAGGATTTTGTTTGTTCTGTGATGCAAGAATCTCAACTGGGAGAAGCACTATGCAGTTGATGGTGGATCCTCTGCCTTTTGGGAGGAATCCTAAACATTTTTCCATTCCGGGTGGAGCATTTTGAGCATAATTGATGATGGTTCACAGTGCCAAATATAGAGGGATGGTTGATGTTGAAGAATTTTAGAATCGAAATTTTATTAAAATGGGAATTGATAAAACAGAAAGTCGTAATTCTTTTTTATATAGAGAGAGGATTACAAGCAAACCTAATTCTAATCCTAATCCTACTAACTAAATATTGAAATAAACTCAATCACATCAATTCTACTAAAATCAGATCAAATATCTAAAAATAAAAAGAGATAAACCACAACTTTTAACTAATCCTAAAATGCTCTTTCCTAAACTCCCGAACACTCCCCTTAAGTTGAGTGTATAACGTCCAAGTTGAAGGAGGCATGCAAAACGAGAACCCCCCCTTAATATAGATGATTGGAAGAGCATAGAGTAGTGCAAGCTATAGTAGAAGTAGCAATTGCCATAGAATATTGGTTGTTGTAATAGAGTAGCAGCATGACACAAAGATTACAGTAGAAGTAGTTGCCACACAATGGTTGTAGCAGTAGTAGCAACCACTAAGCATATAGTAGTAGAGGTGGGAGAGCCTTGTTTAAAGTCTTTACCAGTGATCAACTTCAGTCACGAAGCCAGATGTTGGATTAGAAGCCCTAGCATCTTGGTCTGGAGAAGCAGTAGGGGCTACAACCATGTTAGTAGTAGTAGAGTCGATCCTAAGTTGACATCTTGATATGCTAAGTTGCTTATGTAATCTTGCACCAAGAGTGTAGAGATACACGCGTAATGCATGTGCCCATGGTAGAAGGCATGCAGATGCACGTAGAGCTAGTGTAGATCATGCGTGTGTGTGTGGGAACTAAGTTGCATTGCGTGCTAGTATGTGCATAGTTTGTGTAGATCGCATGTTGGTGCACGAGGACATGGTAGAACATGTGAGCTGGTTTACGTGTGGTCGATGCAAATCGCATGCGAGTGTGCATGGAATTGGAGCAGTTGGCATACGAGTTGTGTGCCGGGTGAGATAGTGATGCACGTCGCTTGTGTGCAAAGAGACAGCCAACGCGCAAATGTGCTGTGAGTAGGAAGAAGATGTGTTGTGCATTCATGAGTAGCACACGTGCTGTGTGCATGTGGGAAGGACATGCAAAGAAGGACCACGTGCAGGAGAGGGGGGCAGATTGTGGGGGATCCCCTTACGATCGTTTTAGCTCTAATACCATGTTGAAGAATTCTAGAGCAAAAATTTTATTAGAATGATAATTGATGAAAAGAGAATACTAACCCTTCTTTATATAGAGAGGGGATTACAAACAATTCTAATCCTACTAACTAAATATAGAAACAAACTCAATCACATCAATTCTCTAAAAATAGAAAGAGTAAAACACAACTTTTAACTAATCCTATTTGGGTGAAATCACAAATTTTGATTGACCAAATCCGGGTGAAATCGATTTTGCTGAGATTTGTGATTTTGTTCTCTAATCACTACATTCTTGACTCGAAATAGTCTTTAATCATAGATCTCGATTCCTAGTTTACACATACCTATTTTGGAAAACCTATAAAAATAAAATTTCTTCTCATCATATTGTACCTTTGTCTTTCTACCACACTGCCACTACAAAACCTCTTTACTAATCGATAGATCCCACTGGTCCTCATAACCTCTCACCACTGACCAAACACCAACCAACCTATTGACCAAAACCCTCCCCTCGTCGCTGTCGACTACCCCTTGGTCAACCAACGCCGACTTCCCTACCGGTGAACCCCTCTCCATCCTCCGTGCTCCTCGTTGGCCTCTCATGGCCAATGTCTTCTTTGGCTGCATTTTCCCTTTGCTGTCCTCCCTTAGATCGATCCACATTGATCTTGGTATATCTCTTTGACCACTCCTTATTGTTTCAAACTTCATATTTTTACTTCAATAGATCTTGTTTTGATGTGTGATTGTTATCTGATTTGTTGCTTGATGATGTTCCTCTCATATGATCATGTTAATCTTGCCTAACTTGAACCAGAATTGTGTTTGTTGGTTTGATTTTAACTTGATTTTGATCCGTTCTCCATACAGATGTCACAAATTTTGATTTTTGATCGATCAATAAATGTGTCTGATTGATCAGCTAGTTCCAGTACTGAGAGTACCTAGTTTTGATTGACCAACCCTCCTTTACTGATAGACCAACCACTACTTTTTGATCGATCAAATGTAACTTTTTGACCAATCAAAACTGTACTAGAACCTAAAAATGGCACCTAAACGGACTCGTCATGCCTTTTCCTCCTCTCTCGATGACACCTTCGATTGTTTCTTTAACAACGACGATGCGACATGGAATTTCTTTCTTTACGCCAAATTATCTCCACATGTCGGGCGTCTTATGATTTTGAGTGAGTATTCCCCAGGTTTAGAGATAAGTTCATTTTTCGCAAAATTGGCTCTCTTCGATTGAAATTTTTATGTAGGTTCTCGTGGTAGTCGCATCAAGGGTGTAGATCCCATGGTATGTCATCTTTTTTACACCAACCTTTGTAACATTGGCGAATCCTTTGATATCTTGCTTACTTCCAATGCCTATGGCATTGAGGTCTTGGTTAATACAGGTGTTTTGGTGGGGATTCTTGGTTGTCCATCCTCTAATCCTACATACATTGAGCTACATCTTGACCAAGGTTTTAAATATCGATATCGATGTCGTATCAATTCAAAAAAAGGGATATATTGGGGATATATCGCTGATATTAGTGAATTTTGGGGAAATAACTCAAAATGGCCCAAAATGTTAAAAAATGTCACAAATTTGATGAAAATTAACATTTAAATAACTAGTACATCATGAAAAAATGTCTAAAAGACGAAAATCATAAAATTTGAATGAAAACATAATAGAAATGCACTAGTCGCATATCGACAAGTCATATATTGAAAAGAAATTGTACATAACATGGTAATAATTGAAAAATGTTCATAGTAATTCTACTTACCAGAAGAAATAAAATATCAATAGTGCTAAAGTATCAGTAGACCACACCAACAACGGAAACACTAACCAATGCCACCAATTTAATACCAGGTTGAGCTTCGACCTGGCTCCAAGGTTTTAAATAACGATATCGATATCGTATCAACAAGTCAAAAAAGGGATATATCGGGGATATATTGTCGATATTGGTGAATTTTGGGGAAATCGCTTAGAAAGGCAAAAATGTCAAAAAATGCCACAAATTTAAAAGTTAATATTTTAATAACTAATATATCATGAAGAAATACCTAGAAGATGAATTTTAAATAAAAACATAATAAAAATACATTAGTTACATATCGACAATGTCATATATTGAAGAAAAAGTATGCATATCACGATAAACTCTCTTGTGTGTTCCCTTATCAGATTTCCTTATTTCCTTGTGTTTGTTTTCCCTCCCTCAGATTTCTCGCCCAGCAATTCGTGTGTGTGAGCACCTACGAGTTTGATTTCCTTTCTTGCCCGTCGGTTTTTCCAAGTTTCCCGCCCATCGTCAGCAGCTTTCTCGCCCAACAGTAGCTGTTACCGGCGATATATCGCCGATATTTCGGAGATATCACTTGATATATCGGCAATATATCGTGATATCGGCGATATATCATGGAAAAAAGATACTACATATATTATCGATATGCCCAGACCTGGCGATACCAATATATCGGCGATATATCAAACCTTGCCTTGCTCGATATCTCTCCTTTGATTATCTTCCTTTAACATATTCACAATATGACTCCCATGCCATGTAGTTGTATCGAGTATTGTATTCATTGATGTATCATTGATAGTCTTCATCATTGCAATACTGAAGTATTCCAAGACGTGGATATCGATTGTGACTGTCGAACGAGCTGCTCATGCTTCTAGTTCTAGATCTCCCAGAGTAGACTCATCTCGATGTCCTCTTGAATCTGTGGGCCCAGTAGAACCCCCTCGTTTTAGTATAGAACCTGACGATTTACAAGGTTCACGTTGTCTCATCGATGAACTTTGTGGTGATCGAGGAGGAAATGTTGCAGCAAAGTGGGAAGATTGATAAGAAAATAGTTGAGGACCTTGAGATACAAAATGCTCAAGGAATATCCCATAGCCATAACTTGTAGATGCAGATTACTTTGAGTACTATCACTTTGGTGGCGACCATCATATCCATAGGAGGAACCATAATAAGATGGATGGCTAGTGTAACTGGGGAAGTAATTAGATGAACTTTGTGCTTCATCTTGAGGTTGGTACTGAGGGTTGGTGTAATGAGATCCGTATCCATCATAGTAACTTGATGATGATGATCCTAGGCCACATCCAAAGATTGATTTCGTTGCTAGATGAGGGGATTCCACCAATGAACTTAAATCATCGTTGGTTATCATAGAATGGCCTGAGGCATACTCATACCTGGCGTTATAGTCATGAGGTGGACTTGGCACGAGGTCTCCATGTATATTTGTATATTTTTGCGTGTATTCATGTTGCGCATCCTTTCTATGAGGCTCTTGATGATGATATCCTTCATCTCTTCCACCACTACTTTCTACTTGTGGCTCGTCAACCATCACTGCATCATCATCATCATTTTCATCATCATGTGTTTCTCGTGAAGGTGGCGAATCTTCCTTTGGACTCTCATTAGTTTCAAGGCCATGGATTACTCTTTTGTGAGTACTACGCTTAAATTTAGATACATCTGCTCCCATTCTCTCTGGTATCTCTAGATCGAGATCATTATTTTTGTCAAGCAATGATTCTCCATTGCTATTTAACCATTTTTGTAAGACATCTTCATCTTCTGTGTCCCCAAAATGATAAGCCACATTTATTGAGTCCATATATTCTTCCTTATTTTCTCTTTCCCGTATATGCTTCATCTTTAATCTGATGTTGTAGTGCACGGACACCAAGTCCATTAATTTGTCACCACTGAGGTGATTTTTTCTCTGTGAGTGAATCAAGTTGAAGGCACTTCAAATTCTTTCATTGTCGAGGTGATTTTTTATAATTTAGTTCTTCGACAAATCATGTATCCATGTTAGTCGTACAAGGTAGGGGAGAAGAAAAGAAATGAAAAGAATGCATGTCCATGTGAGTCGCACAAGCAGACAGAGATATGTGATCGACATATCCCCCATATTGGTCGCATATTACCACTTTAAGGGAAAAATTAAACTGCAGTCATTCATTTTTGGCGATATATCACCGATATCGACAAAGATATGCGATCGGCATATCCCCATATCGGTCATATATTACCACTTTAAGGGAAAAATTGAACTGCAGTCATTCATTTTTTACGATATATTGCCGCTATCATGGGAAAAGATATGGTATATGATATTGATATGCTTCAACCCATTGATATCGATATATTGGCTGTATATTGGTGATATATTGCCGATATGTCAAACTTTGATCATGACACATCCTTTGATATCATTTGGGAGACCCTGAATTTTATGACTTGGGCAAACTTGCCAAGTAACCCTACTTTCATCCCCTCTCGCGGTTTCTGAACCACATATTTTTATGGAACTTCATGTCCAAGTCCACCTCCTTTGAGAACTGTCCCTGTCCTATGCTTGTGGCCTTATACGATTTTATGCAAAATAAAGCGTTTAATTGGGACCATTTCATCCTCACCTTTATGGAGAGGAAACCCACTAGTGTCTTTCCCTTTGGTACCCTTCTCTCCCACATTTTCCATCATTTTATTGTGTCGATGGACATCAAGCTCAAGTAGTTTTTCAGTAGGGTTAGTATTTTTGGTGAGCTTACATATTCAAAAATCGAATAAGAAAGGCAAGGTTGATAGGATCCACCCTCGTCCTTTCAAGTAGTAGCTCCTACCTCCTCTTCCTAGCCTCCACCTTCTCAGGCTAAACCTTCTACTGCTCCACCATCTGATCCCCTATACCAGCACTTCACATCATTCTACCCCCCTCTAGTTAGACCCACTCCTTTTTATGGTAATGAGTGGCAGTTCCTAGACAGGTAGCTTTCCAGGCAGGATTCTTTTGGGATACGGGATATGATAGACGACATCTTTCTCATGATGCACAAACAAAGAGAGAACAATGATGATGATGGAGCATGCGACTCAGGTATCCGACTACTTGAGTTGTCAGGGACAGTTTTTGGATCAACTGGGAGAGTAGATTCTTGCTCTTTAGTTCCACGACCAATGACCCTCCAGATCCAGACGTACAATAGTAGCAGAAGTAGCTCCTACTCAGCATGTACCATCTCCTTCGATTAGCTCAACACCAACCACCTCAGCAGGACCAGTTTCGACAGTAGTACCTCCATGACAACAGTAAAGCAATACCCATGCTACACAGTCTCATGTCTCTCCGCCATAGTTTAGTCAAATTTCCCCTTAGATGAGACGACATCGACAACACCATGCACCACTCACCTTTGCAACTTTAGCCACAGGTCAGATGATTTTGATATGGATACAATATTCCTGAAGAACCAGGAGGTTTTTGTTAGTTTTTTCTAGATTTTTTTCAGTCTGATGGTTTGTAGTATGTTTATTTATGCCTTCAATTTTATTTTAATTTTCATTAGAATTTTTATATATATATGCAGAACCTTAATCTTTCAGCTATGTATCTTTAACTTATTTCTATTTTCTCTTAAAAATAGCATGACATGCATTGCATTTGACATTTATAGAGGGGGAGTTTATACATTGGCTTAAAGTATCTTCATCTTATGATTATTTTGAAAATCACATGTACTTATTATATATATTTCACTTAGGCTTTTTATTAATAACAAAGGAGGAGAAATATTTTATACGCATTCTTTTAAGCAGCATGCGTCATGCATTACATGCATATATAATTATAATTTTGTTTTCATAAAAAAAGGGGTGTATGTTGATATCCTTATTTTGATGTAACAAAATTATATTTTATTGCGAACTAATCATTTCAGATTATACTATGGTGAAATGATTAGCGGTTGAAGAATGAGATTCAAGAAGATGTCTAATTCTTTAGAGTTGTTCTGATTTACTTTTCTTGAGTCTAGAATTACATGTAAGGAACCTCAAAATATTAACCATTACGCTTTGTTACTCGTTAGATAACAAATTTAGGCTAAAAATCAAGTTTCAATACTGATGATCGACAAAACATATTATTTTAATCAATCAAAATCACTTAACGATCATATCCTGATTTTACTCTAGAAGTTGATCAAAATATATATTTAATCGACCAAAGTCCATCTTGATATAACAAACAATAATTTTGATCGACCAACATCGTTTTTATAAACTTTCCAAATTAGCTAGAAAACATTTATAAATAGGATCCCTCGACCCTCATTTCAACACATCTCCTAGAGTGATCTCTAAGCAAAAAGTGCTCTCTCTTGTGCTTTCATGCCTTTGCGCCTATGCTCAACACTTTCTAAAGCTCCAAAAATCATGATTTGCATATTTTTGAGGTTTCATAGGATATATTATATACCTTTTTATATTTCGGTTATTTTGATTTGGGATCCAAGTTGTTGGGAGTTACGTTGTTCTTCTTTATTCAGATGTAAAGAGAGAAGGCGTCTTTGTAAAGGGGCTGTGCCATCCTCATTTTTAAGTGGTGCGTTAGTGGATTGACAAACGTCGATTAGTCGGGAAAATCCTAAGCTGAGGCTTATGTAGTGATGTTTACATGAAAGGGTTTCCATTATAAATCGAGATGCAATGTCTTACTCTATGTGGCTTGAATTTTTAAATTTATATAATTCGTCCATATACACTATTCACCCCCTCTAGCGTAGCCGTGTAAATCTGTACAGGTACTCAGTCCATTGACACCGATGTTTGTTCTAGTTGTAGATGCATTGGCAAGATCAACTTCCAAGGCTTGTGGAAGGAATTTATTCAAAGGATTCACGATGGGGAATGGGGTTGAGATCTTAGTGTTACAATATGTTGAAGACACTCTCTTTCATGGAGGGATTCGAGTGTGAGGCGAGGAAGATGCAACTCTTGTTGGGGATGTATCAGGATTATAAATTAATTTCACTAAGTCCACTTTTGTTCCTATTCATATGATGCCTGGGGAAGCAAGCAATTGTAGCGTGGTCTTATGTACAACACAAGTCTCTGCCCATTTCCTACCTTGATCTTCCATTGTTTGATAGACGTATCTTGGTGCAATAGTGGCTTTCCTTGATTGAAAGATTGGAGAGGAGGTTGGTAGTGTGGGCCTCAAAGATACTATCCAAAGCAAGTAGGTTGGTTCTTCTAAAGGCTGTGTTGGCCTCTATGCTATCTTACTGTATCTCTATTTTTAAGGTGCCGTAGAAGGTGGAAAGGAACATAATTGGATTGATGAGGGATTTCTTCTATACAAATTACGACTCGATAGGGAAAGGAGCAAGAATGGTGTCATGGGAGGATGCATGCTGACCTGCAAAGGAGGGGCTAGGGGTGAGGGAGTTTAGGACAATGAATGATAGTTTTTTGGCAAAGTGGATCAATAGGCTTCTTGAGCGTAGACATGACCTTCTGTGGAGGATGGTGGAGGCTTGCTATGGGCAATCGATAAACTAGGAGCTGTTGACGCCCCCATAGTGTGGAACATCTCATTTATTCAAGGATATGTCTTCGGTGGTGTCGAAGGTGCAGGGCTTCTCACCTTACCTTGGTCCAGGTGACACGTTCCAGTTTTGGATGGATGATTGGATGGGACATGGGAAGTTGAAAGACTGGTTTCCAAGGCTTTTTGTGATGGCTGTTGGTAGAGGCAATGATAGCTGACTGCTGGGATGGTTCTTGGTGTCATAGATTTGTGGGGAACCTATCGGATCGGAAGATTCAGGATCTACAGACTATGCTATAAGAGCTAGATGGCTATTAGTCGGATAATGGAGTGGATGCCTTCTATTGGGATGGAGGATACTTTTCTGTCCATAAAGCTTACAATAGATTGAGCTTGGGGGGATCATTGATAGACATTGATTTCATCAGAGATTGCAGATAGATTTGGATGGCCTCCTACCCTTTGAAGATTAAGATCTTTGCGTGGTTGCTTAGAAGGGGAAGACTGATGATGAGGAAATGGAGAGCTAGATGGGTTCCTTGGGTGATACGAGCTGCCCACTTTGTTGTATGGTTGACAAGGATGTCAACTATTTGTTTTTTGGGTGCCCCTTTATGCAGTTTTGGAGGTATTTCTGTTTGGAGTGGATTGCACACTCCACCGAGGGGGGACTTTTGGAGATCGTTTAGGAGTGGAAGCCAGTGCATGGGGCAAAATGCTTTCACAACTAAGAAAGCAAGAGTCCTTGCAGTACTTTGGGGTATATGGCTTGGGATAAACATGACAATCTTTAAAGGGTAGCATTAAGAATTTTATTTGTAGCATGAGGATACTATGTAATTTGGCTGCTTTCATGCCCCCACTTAATTAATTAATTAATTAAGGTGGTTATCAACTGAATAATTAAAAAAAAATTTGGGTGGTTATTACTCGGATAATCACCTTTTTACCTTTCAAACAAAATTACATGTCGCCCAGGCAATGGGCAAATTACAAAAGACACCCACTCACTTTCTATATTGTACATGAGTCACATAAAAGCCCCTTAGAGTACCATTCTATGAATTTGTGCACCAGAGAGAGGATCTCCTAACGTCCTATGTGAAAGGTGTGAGGAATGGGTGTTGAGCCTTAGGGTGGGTTTGTAGAAATCCAAAGAAATGTAGGCAGTATGAGAATTCTTACGATAGATGTGAATAGGGGAACAAGCTCGTGATTGATCCCGCTTATTGTGTGAAATGGCTTGGCTGGTGTTTTATTTAGATCTTTTAAACATAAAATGTTTTTCTTGAGTTGTATCATATGGAAGTCTTATAAATTTCCCAAATTCACTTTATGTTATCGAGCTATTTTATGTTTAGACATTTCTCACAGTGATGCTCAAATTTGAATTTTCATGATAGTTTTTGGTTCTTATTTCGTCATTGAGACTTTATTTTGTTCTATTACAGTGAGGATGATATTGAGGACATCCAAAAGGTAAAGTATTCTTCTGGAGAATATAACGCATTGGGAGTTTGTTTATGTCTGAGTGCCCATTTACTTTTTCTCTTTTGCAGGAAATATCAGTATTATCTCAGTGCCGATCTCCATATATAACCGAGTATTATGGTTCTTATCTCCACCAAACTAAGCTATGGATTATAATGGAATACATGGCAGGTGGCTCTGTTGCTGATCTGGTAGAATACTATCTTTAGTCCTCTTGTAACTTATTGGAATCTGAGGGTATTGATCCCTTGACTAATTAAATGGTTACAGTGACACAATGCTTAAATTATTGCTGGTAAATTTTGAGCTTTGCCTTGCCAAGGAAAGTATTTTCAAAATGAGTTCACTGTGGGAGATCATCTCTAATTAGTTTAGTAATTGGTGCATACTAGTTATGATGTTGTTATGCATTTGAATATTGGAATTTCTCATGTACCAATTAACTTGGTTTAATAATGTGTACCACTTTCATGTAGCGGGTAATGGCTGGTTTAGCAAACTAGAAGCCTGCTGTTGGTTTGGCAGATATAGAAAGATGGATTCTCAAGTTTCTTTTATTCTTTCTTACTGTAATTTTCTTTTTGAAAAGGTAAAGGATGGTTAATGGAGGCCAGTAGCTGTCCACTTCATTACTCAAACCAATCAAATTACAAACTTTGGGATCAAGAAGGCCAAAATTTCCCTTACAACACTTTCAACCTAGGCTCTGTCACCTTGAAATATCACTGGATCGTGCTGAGCACAGCCAATCAGCTTGATTGGGAACTATCTAGTTCCAAATTTTGATCACAGCCTCCAGCTACCAACACTATCTTGAACCATCATGGTTCTTAGTGAACAGTCCATTTACCCAAGTTCGGGCTGGGCAAACCTATGCAAGCCCTTATCATTACTCTAGATATTTATGATTATTAACTTGGAGTACTTTATTTTTATAATTCTCCAATTCCATACTTAGCTGTATACACATATATCCTTTTAAATAGACATAATCTCATCTACTTCCTCACGGCATTCCCAATACCCTAGAAAACTAAATATTCAGATTTTACCCAAGATGGGAATTCTTCAGTTCTGATACAGCTTCATTTAGCTTCTCAAGTCAAGTCTTCAATTTATTAGGGATTTGCTAACCATCTTGGGTTTCCTTTGGCATTTTCCCCTTCAACTTTCCCATCCCATCCCTTTGGTAGGGTGGTTATATTATGACGAATCCATTATTAATCAGTCCCCATCTTTAACTAAAATAACCCTTAATTACCGCTTTACGACTTCTAATATTAGCTTACACAAATAAAATGTTACTTTTGCTGTTCAAGTTGGTTCTAGGCATCCAACTTTAGTTTTCCCCCCTTCATTCATCTAACATGAGATATTAAACCCCATATTAAAAGTGCTAACTAACACTAGAACATTCCAAATCTAACATTAGGAGGCCAAAATTAATGTCAGATTTGAAGATGTAACGCTAATATTTTTCTTGCCTTAACCAGAAAACTA
This sequence comes from Thalassia testudinum, assembly GCA_037157565.1. Lineage (NCBI taxonomy): Eukaryota > Viridiplantae > Streptophyta > Magnoliopsida > Alismatales > Hydrocharitaceae > Thalassia > Thalassia testudinum. The sequence goes on along the minus strand of JAZHRO010000047.1, from coordinate 28,621,054 downwards.
ATGTTAGTGTTAAGCAATAAAATTAGAGAGATATTATTATTTTTAGTAGGTGTTAGTTGTGTTTCCATATATGCCAAGGTCCTCTCTCTATATAAAGAGGGTTAAGGTCTCTATTTTTAAATCAATAAAGTTCATATTCTTCCCAAAATCTCAACATGGTATTCGAGCCACCGATTTCTTGGGGCTAGTTAGGAGGAGAAGAAATCCTAGAGGGGGAGGCCTTCCGGTGGTGTTGCCGATCTCTGGCGAGCCACCGAAGAGGCTCTTTCCTTTCCCAAACCTCTCCTTTCTTCTTATTCCCCTTCTATTTCTCTTTTTCTTTCGTTCTTCATTCGCTATTGTTGCTATCTTTCTTGTCACCGGTGAAGAAGAGCGACGTCGGTGCTGCCACTGGCCCACCACCGGCAAGAGACCATCGTAGTGGTGGTCATTGGTGGCTCAGTCCCCATATCCACCACTCTCGAGGGTCATTGGATCGGCCATGCACCGCTGATAGCCCATTCTTTGTTTAGCGTTGCCCATGAATGTGGTAGTCTGGATCTCTGTTTTGGCCCCCTAAACCTTGCTTGGTTGAGGATTCAAGGGCACCAATCGACCTCTTGGAGGCCATGTTACTGGACCAGGGCATTTCGGTCGTCCCTCGACCTTGCTGGAGTGGCGACGATGGCAACTCTCCGATCCTCTCTGTTTGCAACAGCAGTAGCAACGACATCAGCAGCAACAACATCAACGACAATAAGGTGGACAACGTTGATGTAGGGGGAGAGACATCTTGCTGCTACTTGTGGCGACCCTGCCTTTTGTCTCCTTTGCAAGAAGGTGGGGCATCAGAGCTTCTTTTGCCTTCTGTTGGATAAGAAGGCCTTGAAGCAATAGATGTCGTCGTCGTCACCTCATGCTTTGATCGTTGAGGTGGTTGCTCTTTGGTCCCCTTCCTTTGAAAGGCTTCATGAGTGGCTATGCTCCACCTTGGTAGGGGAAGTGGTAAGCGGCAACCCTTCTCCCTTTCCGATGCGAGGGAGCGAGCTGCTTATCAACTTGGGTCAGAGGCAAACATCGATGATTGAAAATTTCTCCTCAATGCCTTGGATTTTGACTCCATTGCACCTCTATGTTTCGAGGTGATCTCAACTTGAGATGGATAAGTTTGTTGGAGGAAACACTTGCATATTGATGGAGCCTTTCCCAAGTGTCCTCCTACCAAGGCTCATATGCCTATCTCTTTGTTGGGCATCCCACTTCACCTTAGCTCAATCGATACCATCAACACGATAGCAGGTGCCTTTGGTTGGCTTCGGGGGTCCTGAACTTGGCGATTGAAGTGAAGGATTCGAGGGAGGTAGAGGCCATCATTGAAGTTGCCGTTGGCAAGATCTCAACAAGGGTGGTCCTGGGAGTAGGCAAAGCATTGTGGCTTGTTGAGATCATTAAGGAGAAGATGGGAGGTATGAAGGCCTTTATGGAGGTGGTAGCTTCTTCGCCATTGGCTATAGCGGTGACAGCATCTCTGGTCAGGCTTGCTCGTCCGGTAGAGAGTTGAAGGGATGTGCGTTGCATTTGGAAGGTGAAGGCACATGGATTGCACAACCCAATCGGGAAAGGGAACAATTCGATGCTGCAGAAGGAAGGCTTTCCATTTTCTTTAAATTTGCCTCTGCTTTATTAAAGTGACCCAGTCCACGTGCCCACTGATGTGGCGCTTGATGGTGGGACCTAGAGATTTGGAAAGGGGATAAATATCCTTAAGGATTTGTGCCTCCTACAAGTTGAGTTAATATTTAGGTATGGATTTGGAGCGGGCAAGTCTTTTCTCGTTTCCTGTTGGGTTAGAAACCATGTTCTTAAGGACTGTTTGGGCCCATTTATCTTTTATTCTAGCTTGGGTGGGCTCTCCCTTTCTTGTTTGTTGGGGACCCTTCCATGATTGGAGGCTCCCATGAAGCTTTTGCCTATTGCTTTGGCGCTTGAAGAGAAACTCAGGGCAGAGAAGTGGCCATGAACAATAGTTGAGCCATGCCCTTTGATGCCGTTCTTGTTGGTGGAGAGGAAGCTTAAATGCTAGGGATCTCAAGCCTAGGATGCACCGATGATGTTGTCACTTTCGATTGCGATGTCAAACTCGATGGAGTTGGGGAATCAGTGGTTGCGGCCCTACGACTTGGAGACCAAGCCAAGGTTGTAAAGTTAGAGGTTGTGCTAGTTGAGGACACTTGACAGTCTCTTTTCGTCGTTGATTTGCTTGAGGCTATGAGGCAACACCACCCAACCCTGTGGAAGCCAATTGTTGTGTTGAAGTCCAAGTTTATATTGAGGCATATACATAGGAAGAGATTGACCATAGGGGACAAGCCATTGGCAAGAGAGTTGAACGGGGAGCCCTTAGAATCTGACCTGGTGGTGGCCTAAGTGATTGGAGCTAGAAGATAGCCTGTGCCAATTGTAGAGGAGAACAAGATAATCAATGATAAAGATCTTATCATGGAATGTATGGTGCCTATGGAGTGCAGATCAGATGGGATCACTCCATAGGTATGTGATCCTGTGCTCTATTTCAAGGAATTTTGAGATCTGGTCTGTGATGATTTCATGGAAATGGGTAAGTAATTCCTCAGAGGCAACTCTAGGTTTGAGAGGTTGAATAAATTATTGTTGTTTCTCCTTCCAAAAAGATCGGGCACTAAAAGGATTGAACACTATTGGCCTATTGCGCTATCCAACTTAGATATCTCATTATCGCTAAGGTGTTCGCTTATAGGTTGAGGGAAGTGTCCCCAAATCTTATCAGCTTGGTATAGTTGACCTTTATTAGGGGTAAATCTTTATAGGAGTCTTTTATTTTGGTAGAAGAGATGATTCTTTCTTGCAAAAGGAATTCAACAAGGAGTTTCCTATGGAAAGTGGACTTTTCTAAGGCGTATGATTTAGTCTTATGGTCATACCTTTGGTAGGTCCTAAGGAGAAGACACTTTCTTGAAATTTGGTTGTCTTGGATGAAGAGGTGTGTCTCTAAAGCTTATTTTTTAGTTTAGCCAATGGTAGACCTACAGGAAGATGGATCCAACCTCAAAAGAGCGTGAGGCAGGGATGTTCGCTTGTGCTACTCCTTTACATCATAGTTGTGACACTTTGGCTCTAATAGTTTTTAAAGCCTATTCGGGAGGTTTGTTGAAGGGGTTCACCTTGACTTCGGATGGTTCTTTGGTCACACCTATCTTGTAGTATGTCAATGACACTCTTTTTTTCATTGAGGGTTCATTGATGGAGGCTGAACACTTAGATTGCTAGGTCTGCATGTTTGGAGAGGTCTTTGGCTTGCTTCTCGATCGGTCCAAGCTTGCTTTTATGCCATTGAATCTGTCACCTGATGTTATGGAGGCCTGTTTGGTGGCCTTGCGAACACAAATTTCCTACGTTCCTATCCAGTATCTTGGTTTGCCTCGAAAGGGGAAGTAGTTAGTAGTTGGGAATTGGTTGCTTGTAGTGGATAAACTAGAAAAGCATTTATTTGTCTAGAGAGGATGAGTTTTGTTTAGAAGGGGGTGGTTGGTTTTACTGAAGTATGTGCTCTTGGTATCTCAATTTTCCACCTGTCAAATTTTAGACTGCCAAAGAAGATCATGATGTTAGACATGATCGAGAGATTTTTCTGTAAGGACCTCAATCGTGAAGGGTGGTATTTGAGCCTTGTTGGCTGGGAGGAGATTTGTCAACCTATTGACCATGGTGGCCTAGGGGTGTTGCATTTGCTTGATTTTGGGATGCCTTGTTGTCCAAATGGGTGGTGAAGTTGCTTTGTAATTAGGATGATCTCTGGACTAAAGCCCTATGTGATTCTTATGGTTCCTTGAATTTGGAGCAAAGTAGGCTTATTCCTAGAAGATCTTTTGGTTTATGGTGTGGATGTATTGCCTTCTTTTTTTACCAGATCCTTGGTGATGGGACAACCTTTAGATTCTCAAAGGATGATTGGATGGGAACTAGAAACTTGTTTCCTACGTTTCCTAGATTGTATGCCCTCGTCATTGAGTAATTCCATCATGTTGCTGGTTTTTTGAATGGACCTATGGACAGGAACATAGGGTCGTGGCTACTAGCCTTTAGAGGGGCACTATTGGATGTAAGGGTTGTGGAGATGTAGGGGATATTAGTTGCATTGGCTATTTGCCCCATCTAAGGGTGTTTGGACCATTTAGAATGGGCTTATGGTAGCCTTTCCTTCAAGAAAACTTCCAAGATGTTACGAGGGACTGTGGAACTTAATGACTTAGAGGGGCAGGTAGAAAATTCATTTAATCATCTTATTCCATGCTCACACCTCTCAATATATAGAGGTGGGAAAAAATATAGAGTGCCACTCGTAAAACAAAAGAAGTACAAAGAGTCCATCAAACAACAATAATAAGACATAATAAGCAATAAGACTCTTAACACTCCCCTTTTAGTTGAAACATAGATGCCAATCATGCTAAGCTTGGAACAAAATTTGTCGAAGAGACTCCAGGGTAGCACCTTGGTGAAGATATTGGTTGACTGGTCCTCTGAGGCCACATGAGTATTGTGAATCGGCCTTCTCTGAATCAAGTCACGTGTGTAGTAGCAGTCTACCTCAACTTGCTTGGTCCTCTCATGAAACATAGGATTGTTTGCAATGTATGTCGTAGCCTTATTATCACATTTCATCTCCATCAAGGAGTCAATAGTGATGTGCAAGTTTGATAAGGGAGATCTTATCCACATCATCTCAGCAACTGTGTGAGCCATCACCCTATATTTAGACTCTGCATTGCATCTCGACACCGTGACCTGCTTCTTTCTTTTCTATGTAATTAGATTCCTTGCTACGATGTGCAAAATCTAATAGTGATTTACTGTCTTTCGGGCAACCTGCATAATCAGCATCGGTATATGTAACAATGTCTATAGACATCCCTTTGGTGAACGTAATTTCCTTTCCTAGAGATTTCTTCAAGTGCCTCAACACCATCACTACAACATCCTAGTGTTGCTCGGTAGGCTTGTCCATAAATTGGTTCGACAGGCTGAATAGATTCTATGTGTTCTTGTTACCTAAGATGGATGGAGCAGAGGCGATTGAGGATTTCCGACCCATTGCACTGTCCAATGTGGTCTACCTCATTGTTGCCAAGGTCCTGGCAAATAGACTTCGGGTCCTTTTGGATGATCTTATTTTGCCGGTGCAGATGGCTTTTGTGTTGGGGAGAGGAATTTTAGATGGCTTTGTGATCGCCTTGGAGGCTTTGGCTTTTTGGAGGAGGGAGAAGAAAAGGGCCTTTTTGTGGAAGGTTGATTTCAGTAAGGCCTATGACTCGGTGCAGTGGGATTTCCTCTGGGCATTGCTAGTGGAGAGGGGTTTCCCATAGGTTTGGATTGATTGGATGAAGAGATGTGTGATTACGTCCTCCTTCTCGATTTTGTTGAATGGGAATCCTGTGGGAGGATTGGTGCAGCCTAGGAGGGGGGGTCAGACATGGCTACCCTTTTGCTCTGTTGCTTTTCGTGCTGGCGGTTGATGCCCTTGCATGAGTGGCGCACAGGTCCTGTGCTAGGGGGTTGGTCAGAGGTTTTAGGGCTGGGGCTGGGAGAGAGGTCCCGATGCTTCAGTATGCAGATGATACACTATTTCTGATAGAGGGGGCTGGTCTGGAGTTGAGAAGGATGAGGATACTGTTGGAACTCTTTGGAGAGGTTTTGGGACTATGGGTCAATTATCAGAAGTCATGTTTTATTCCTTTCAACATGGCTAGCGAGGAGGTGGAGGCAGTGGAGGAGGCCCTTAGAACTAGAGTGGGGGAGTTGCCCTTGGTTTACCTGGGGTTGTCATTGTTAGATCGTCGCCTTAGACTGCGGGATTGGATTCAGCTGCTGGAAAGAATTGAAAAGAGATTGGTGGGGTGGTCGTCCAAGCTGCTGTCGGGGAGGGGGGGAGGTTGACTTTGGTGAAGGCGATACTGCCAGCAATGCCAGCATACTTGTCAGTTTTCAAGATCCCGCGACAGATAGAAATGAAGATCACAGGGCTGACGAGAGATTTTTTCTTGTCAAATGTTGGATCTGTAGGGAAGGGGATGAGATTGATAGCATGGGAGGAGGTCTGTAGACCACTTCATGAAGGGGGGTTGGGTTTTAGAGATGTGGGAAAGGTCAATTTGAGTTTCCTTACGAAGTGGATTGCGAGGTTGGTGGGGTAGGAGAGTATTGTTTGTGACATCATGAGCCAATGCTATGGTTCGTTTCAGTCTTGGGGATCGTTCGTGTCCCCAAGACTTTGAGGCTTTCTTCAAGGCTTTGCAGCGGTAGTACCGAAGGTGCGGTCTTTCTTTTACCCTGTCCTTGGGGAAGGTGATGCCTTCTGCTTTTGTCTTGACGATTGGCAAGGGGTTGGGGATAGCTTTGGTGATAAGTATCCTTGTTTACGTGGGAGGGCTATGGATCAGAATATTACGGTTGGTGGTTGTTGGGATGGAGCGTGGTGCCCATCTTTTTGGGGAGGGCTCTCCGATCAGAGGTTGGTAGAGTTCCAATAGATGCTGCAGGATTTGGAAGGATGGACTCCAGTCATGGGAGAAGACAGACATGTTTGGGATAGCGGTGACTTTTCTATTGCGAAGGTGTTCTGTCGGCTTGGTCTTACATCGCATAACACAGTTCCCGATCTTGCCCGAGATTGCAGACTTATTTGGTCATTGGATTGCCCCCTCAAAGTCAAGATCTTCTCCTTGCTGTTGCGAAGGGGAAGAATCGTCACGAAGGTTTGGAGGGTAAGGTGGGCCCAAACAGACGATGTAAGGTGTGTCTTCTGTGGTGAGGCAGATGAGGACGTGGAGCACCTTTTCTTCCAGTTCCCATTTGTAGAACAGATTTGGGGGAGAGCAGGCATTGGTTGGATAGACGGTGGAGACATGCTAGTTTCTGGTCATCTTTTCGGAGAGGCAATGTCCATGTGGGTGCGAGCTCATTCCGGTCCAAGAAGGAGAAAGCCGAAGTGATGGGGAGTGTGGCTAGGGAGAAATGGTGTGGTGTTTAGGGGTGATAGACCATATGTGGAGAATTTTGTCGCATCCATTTCTTCCCTGGTGTCTCTGTGGGCGTCCTCTTTGTAAGCCAGATGGTCTTGTAATGATACTTTCTTGGAATGAATTTGGACAGTTATCTCTCAGATAACCGCCCTCTTATTTTTCAAAAAAAAAGAAAAAGGATGAGCTTCCCAATTGCAAGGGAGATATCTGGCCGTGTAATGGTTAGGTACAAGAGCTTCCCCCATAAGCCCCTTGTATTGACGAGTAACCACTGATTTTGATTACGCATCATATAAATGTGTTCTAGGGTCTATGGGTATATTTGCAGGTTTGGCCCTTAGCATGCCTATCTCCCGTAAAAGATCAAGGGCATGCTTTATAGTAGACTGTCTTTCTTGCTTTGTGCAACCTCTATACCCAAGAAGCACCTAAGTGACCTAAGGTCCTTAATCACATAGTTTTTTTTTTTTTTTGAAAAGCCAAAGGGTAGTTATCCAAGTGATAACCACCTATATTTATTTCATTCCACAAAAATGAATTACGTCGGAAGTTACAAAATAGATTCCCAGAACTCCACTTGGGAAGAAATGGAAGAGACAAAATTTTCAACATAGGGTCTCTCCCCCTCAAAGATCACCCCATTTCTTCCCTGCCAAACACCTCACCAGACTTCCAGGACCTTGCCCTATCCTTCATGGATTTAAAAGAGATTCCTCCATCTTGGGCGTTTCCCCTGCGGAATGAAGACCATAAGCTAGCCATGTCTCGATGGACGATCTAGTCGATTGCCATCCTCTGCCATACCTGCACTACAAATGGACACTGGAAAAATAGATATTGGATGTTTTCCTCCGCTCCTTTACAAAGGGGATAACTCAAATCATCCGTCTGGGCCCATCTCGCTCTCCACCGCTTCATCATAATCCTCCCCCTCCTCACTAGCCAGGCGAAGATCTTCACCTTTAATAGGCACTCTGCCGCCTAGAGCAGTCTACAGTCTCTCAAGAAATCGACGTCTGGGTTGACCACGCCGTTACCCAATCTGTGAAAGACCTTTGCCATAGAGAATTCTCCATCTTCTCGTGAGTATGAGCCACCACCCTCCTCTGGCTCCCATCCTTTCAGCTCCTGCAGCAACCACTGGAAATCTTCACAGCTCTGGTTGGATAGGCCTCCCTGAAATACTGGGCACCAGGCCCTTGTCCAGCAATCTTCCACTGAGGTCAAAGGGTCCACCACTCCCTTAAAGAGGTGGGGATATCTGTCACCGAGGGTTGAGCAGACCCACTACCAGTCATCCTGCCAGAATTGGAAAATATCTCCCTCCCTTAGTGTAGGGGCAAAGAAAGCCTGCACCTTCCCTGCCACCGCCGCCAACCCCCTGAGAAAGAAAGAGGCCTCGGGAGGAGGGGGCTCTAAGGGCCCTCAAGAAAGGAAGGGCTCGTAGCAGCTCCACATGACATCACCAAACAGCCCCTGCTTATGGCCTACCAATATGGCAATCCACTTCGCAAGGAGTTTGACATTCACCATGTTCACATCCTTAACCCCCAGCCCCCCTCCTGCACTGGCCTGCAGATCTCCTCCCAAGTCACCAACCTCGCCCCCTTCCCTGCCATCCCCAAAACCAGAAAAAATCCCCAATCAACCTGGAGACTTTCTTCTCAACTTGCTGCGACATCTTAAAAACTGAGGAAATATGACGATATGGATGCCAGAACAGCCTTCTCTAGAGTTAATCTCCCTCATCTAGACAATAGTCTAGATGACCACCCTGCCAATCTTTTTTTCATCCTCTTTCGCAAAGGGAGCCAATCCTGCAACCTAAGGCGTCGATCTGACAGCGGGAGGCCCAGATACACAAGTGGCAAGGAGCCCACATCTGTCCCTAGTGCACCACCCACCGTCACTACCTCCTCAGTTGCCATGTTCATCGGGATAAATGTTGACTTTTGGTAATTGATCTACAACCCTGATGCCACGTCAAAAAGCTCAGTGGTTGCCAATTATCACAAAGTTGTCTGCCAAGCACCTTTTGACCTCTTTGATGCCTGGCTCGTTGTTGCTTGTAATGATTATATCATCCACATATACCAACATGATAATAGCCTCTCATGCAATCTTCCTTACGGACAAGGAACGATCATATGAAGACCTGTGAAATCCCAAAGTCTCTACTACCTTTGAGAGTTTTTGAAACCAGGCTCTGGAATTCTATTTCATGCCATTGATGGCCTTGCGCAGGCGACATACCCTAGAACACTCCCATTAAGACTCATACCTAGGAGGTTGTTGCGTGTACACCTCTTTTTGCAAATCTCTATATAGAAAGACATTTTTGATATCGACTTGATGAAGTTGCCAATTTTTTTGCACAATTACAGAAGGATGCGTACTGTAGGAAGCCAAGCCATTGGGGAGAATGTGTCAAAGAAATCCACATCATATGTTTGTGTGAATCCTTTGGTAACAGGACATGCCATGTGCCTTGCTATTGCCCCGTTTGGGTTGTCTTTGATGGCAAACACCAACTTGCACCCAACCACAGAAGCACCGGGTGGAAGATATGTAAGGTCCCATGTGCCACGTGAATGAAGTGCAGACATTTGTTCTTCCATGGTTAAATGCCACTTCAGATCCAAGAGTGCCTGTTGATGGGAGGTGGGAACTTGCTTAGTAGAAAGTGCTCAACAAAACTAATTGTATACTTCACCTAGGAAGGTTGTGGACATTGCATGAGAGATAGGATGTTTGGTACAACTGCGGAGGCCTTCTTGATAGTAATTGGATGATCTAAATGCAGAGGAAGAATCTCATGAGTTCCCTCAAGACAAGAAGTTTGATGTCCATGATCCTTTTGTATTGGGTCTGTGTCATTACTACCACCACATCATCAGTTTGTAAAACGTTAGAGCTCGCTTGAGGAACGAGAGGAGTTGACACCGAGAGGGAGGGTCACAACTTGTACACAATAGGAGGATCCTTGTATTTGTTAGGCTCAAAGATAAGTGGCTTAGGAACATAAATAGCTTCTAGGGGAGTTGGAGGAATGGGCATAGGAAATCATCCAACTCAGGACTAACCCATCTCTTAGTAGTTGAAAAGTAGAGGATCGACTCATGAAAGGTAACGACACTAACATAGTGGTGGTGAGTAAGAGGATCATAGCACCGATTTTCCTTCTGAATACGGGAGTACCTTAGGACAACACACCTGACAGATCAGAGAACAAGTTTATTACACCCAAGGGTAGTAATATTAACAAATGCAACACATCAAAAGACCCGAGGAGGGACATGGAACAAATTCCCTTTAGAATACAAGATTCGCAAGGGAATCATTAAGCACAGAAGAGGGTATTCAATTAATTAGGTAGCAAACAATAAGAACAATGCCTTCCCAATATAAAGAAGAAACACTATTATGAATCAGGAAGGTACAAGTAACATCAAGAATATGTTGATGCTTGTGTTTAATAACCTCATTTTACTGTGAAGTGTGGGGACAGGTAGTCTAATGAATAATACCCTAGGATCCACAAAAATCACGCAAATGCTGAGAGTAAAACTCAACACGATTTTCAGAACGAATGGTTTTAATAAGAATGCCAAATTGAGTCTTTATTTCAACCATAAAGTTTTTCAAAATTTGATTAACATCATACTTCTATTTCAAGAGAAACAACTAGGAGAGGCGGGAAAAATTATCAACAATAATCAAATAATAACGATGATCCAATCAATCAGGAATACGATTGGGATCCCAAACATTAGTGTGAACAAGTGGAATAACTCAGTGGAACAAGGGCTTTGGCTAGGAGGATAGGTGTTACATTGATGCATGCCCATGTGACATGCATCATAGGTAATTGTGGTAGTAGGAGAAATCTAGAGAATGACTTGACGAAGCCTGTCTAGTGAGAGGTGTCCTAGACGGAGATGCTATTGAAGGGGAGACCCACCAGAGAAGATGACACCTCCAGGACTAGTAGCAACGAAGGGTGAATGGACTAGGAGATAGATCCCTCCCTCTTTACGGTCGCCACCAATCATCCTCCCCGTCAAGATATTATGAAATATATAGGTAGTAGCTTCAAAAATAGCTCTACAATTGAGTTCCTTGGTAATTCTTTTGACAGAGAGAAGACTAATAGGAAAATTAGAAACAAGTAACATGTCTGTCAATCTTATATTAAGGGTAATAGGTGCCTCCCCTTGACTAGTAATGGGAGAATGTCTCCTGTTTGCAACTTGGACAGTTCGTCTAGTAGGGATAGACTTAAGATGATGGAAAGATTGTCTATCACCACTGAGATGTAGTGAAGCTCCTGAGTCTACTGGCTACTTTGTATCATAAAGATCTGCAACCTGAGAAGAGAGTGCAATTGTATACCTAATGAAGTGGCTAAGGCAGCAGTATCAGAAGAAGATTGAGATGGGGCCTCATGAGATAATTGTGTAAGATATTAGAGCAACTCATCATAGTTAGCCTTAGGAACAAAAATAGTATCAATCGGTTGATTAACAGAGGTAATAGCTTGATTGGCTGATGGAGGATGTCCATGCTTCATCTAGCAGTTGCTCTTTGTGTGGCTTGGCTTCCCGCAATAGGTGCAGGTAGGACGCCCTCTCCTAGGAATTCCACGCCTTCTCCCTCTCCCTTGAATGGGAGGAATACCACGACCCTTGGCCTGAGTAGTAGCCAAGGCATATGTTTGTCCAATCGTCTTAATTGAGGTGAGCGAAATAGAGATCCTGCTCATCTTGCTATTTCTTCCTTCAGAGTAGGAAGCTGAGATAAGGTAAGCAACTGAGAACGTGCTGCAACATAATCTGGTCCAAGTCTTGCCAGGAATTGTAGGATGATTGCCTCTCTTCGATAAGTCCTCTGGGTGGCACACATGCATGTAGGATGGTAGTCATTGTACTTCTCCAAAAGATCCCTAGGGTGTGTTTGTTTCAAGGTAATGGAATTGCAAGGGAATGGAATCAAGTAAGGAATGGATTAAATTAGGGAATAGAAAGGAATATACTTTTCCATTCAGTTGTTTGTGTTGATGTGGGAATGGAATCGTAAAAGATGGACTTATTTCTTTTGAAGTGTTGGGTATGAATATGTAGTGATAGAAATGAAATCATTTATTCTGGGTATATTTATGTACATGCCTTGTATATGTACTTTTACATGTATATAGATAAGGATACATATGTAAAGACATACAAATATAAATATATTTGCACATGCATGTATATATGTATAACTTATGCACACATATATGCATACGTATATACATAGCTATATAAACATATATGTACACTCACACATATTGTTGAGAGAAGTGTGTGGTGTTTTTGTGGAGTGTGTGGTGGCCTCTAAAAAGGCGTGTATCCCCCACTTATTTCTTTGAGAAAAAACAAAGAGAAACACACCCATAAGGGCACTTCTTTCGTGATTTTTTTTCTTGCTTTTCGTGAGTGAGGGGCACTTCTTGATTTTTTTATGCTTTGATTCTTTTCCGCTTATATAAATTTCAACTAGGTATCAAAGCAAGTTTTGATCTTGGATTTTATCCTTTTTTTATTGAAGATATTTTCTCTATCATTTGTTCTGGAGATATTATTTTATTGTTCCACAAGGGGGAGATCAGCGTGAAGGAGGCATGGGTTCTTTCGAACCCTAAAGGAGCAAAGGAGGAGGAGATCGTGATGGTCTTGTGGAGGCCCCGTTGTTCGGATGAGGCTCCTCACGTGAGATCGTGCAGGGGAGAGGATGTTTGCTACTGGAAGTGATGATGGATCTTGCGATTTACATTGGGAGAAGATGAAGGTTGTCGCGAGAAATGCTGCTGCAGTGTCGTGGAGGTGGAGCATGGGCGGCGCTAGGTGATGCCACTAGGGCTCAGGTGGACCCTAGCAGTGTTGCGTGAGATGAAGTGACGCTCGGTGATTTGGACGGAGGTGTGGCAAATTGGCAGCGCCGACGTTGATTTGACACAAGACTGGCGAGGATCTCAGGATCCCTGCATGCTCGAGGAGCGGCTGGAGGATCGCCACTGATGGTGGCTTTGGTGGCGGTGATGGGTTGCGATTTGTGGTAGAGAATAAGGCAGATAAGAAGGTGCTGCTCAGGCTAGCGGAGGCAATGCACGGTTGTGTGGCGGCGTGCTTAGGCTAGTAGAGGCCTTATGCGATCTCCCCCTCGGTGTGCGGATCATGAGGACCCTCGTGCACACGTCGATGATTGGGCCGACCTTAGGCATGGTTGCAGCAACGAAGAAGAGGAAGAAGCGATCGCGACGAGGATCTTGAGCAACACGAGACCGAGTGGAGGTGATTTGGTTTCTTCTTTTTTGTTTTTGCTCGGGCAGTAGTCGGTTGTGGCTTGGGCAAAGAGGGTGCGGTTGTTTTTTGTTTTATTTTGTTGCCCTCAGAGTTGTGAAGAGAAAAAAGCAGGAAGATTTTTAGAAAAAAATAAAAAAAAGGTGGAAAAGAAGAAAATTTAAAAAAAAATCAGAAAAAGGGAAAAAAATAAAAAAGGGGAAAAAATTCAAAAAAGGGAAAGAGTTTGAATTGAAGAGATGATGAAAAGCTCTTCTCTAGTATTATAATTTCCCATGTTTATGATTATTTTTTATTTTGATTTATTTCTTCTCGTTGTTATTTTCTTCTCTCATATGAGTATGGGAGAAAGGGGGAGTGTTGGGCATGTTATAGTCATCCCTCATTCGGGAGTCCCTTTTGTTCCTGGACATCACATGAGAAACCATAACTCTGGGAGATCCAAAGGTTTGAGGTCTTCAGAGAAGATCTAGTTTTGAGGTCCTCAGAGGAAGGGCCCATTTCAAGTTTTCATGTGGGAGATCCAGTTTCGTGGACTTTAGAGAGGGAGATCCAGTTTTGAGGTCTTCAGAGGAAGACTCATGTCAGGGATACCGAATGAGGAGTCACCAACACCAGTTGAGGTCTCTAGAGGAGAGGCTCTTGTCAGAGACATCAGCAATTCCTTCAGTAGCTCTAGCCTGTGTTTCTACTTACATGCGACAACCAGTTGAGAGCATGTTCTTTTGTAGAGTGAGGATTGTGTTTTGTTACAAGTTGAGCATTCCATGCTTTAGCTTGAGGGGACGTGTTGAGAGAAGTGTGTGGTGTTTAGTGCCACATCATGAGATGTGGATTTTGTGGAGTGCGTGATGGCCTATAAATAGGCGTGTACCCCCCACTTATTTATTTGAGAAGAAACAAAGAAAAACACGCCTATAGGGGCACTTCTCCTGTGGTTTTCTCCGCGCTCTTTGTGAGTGGGGCTTTCATGTAAACCCAAGCGTTCTTGATTTCTTTATGCATTGATATTATTCGTTTTTGCTTATTATAAATTTCAACCTATAGAGAGAGAGAGAGAGAGAGAGAGAGAGAGAGAGAGAGAGAGAGAGACTTATATCTATATCGATAAATTGATTACAAAAAAAAGAACGTGAAACACTGATTAGTGGAAAAAAAAGATATGGAAACCCATGAGCATAGGGTGGTTACAAACATAGGGGGATTGTGAACGTGGGTGGGTGGGGCATTACCATGGGATTGGATTCACTACTCCTAACGGGGGTTGTGTTAATGTGAAATAGCATGAACATGGGAATGAAACAAGGCCAGGAATAACTATTCCTACTATGTTTTTATCATCCAAACATAGGAAAGGAATTAGAAGGAGATTTGTTATTCCATTCTTCCTTGCTTTCTTACGAAACAAACACGCCCTTAAGGGTTGAGTAATACTATGACAGGGTACGTCCTTCCTGGCATAGCTGTAACAACTCGTTGTAGTTTTGGAAGACTTTACTTGAGTCTTATCGTAAGAATGTGTCTCTTAGGCTATCCCACATCTCCTTGGCAGTTCGATAGTATATAATATCATCCCTGATTATAGGGATGATAGAATTCATGATCCAAACGTGGACCATTGCATTATCATTCTTTTAGGTAGCATTTCTCCCAATCATCTCCTCTGGTTTTGGTTGAAGTAGTATGTGCTCCTTATCATGACCTTCTACTATCATCAAAAGGTCTGTGACCATCGTGCATAGTTGGTCTCATCTAATTTCACTATAAGACCAAAAAAGGGGTCCTTGTATACCCTTGACTCCCCAACATCCTCCAATGTCACTTTAGAAGAACTCTTGGATGTCATTGTTAATCCATCTAGGGTCCAAATATCAAGGAATCGGATATGAGATCTCATATCATGAAGATCTTGAGAACGGAACCACCAATCAACACATGCAAGACTATGCGTGAGAGATGAGATCCAAGCTTGTGCGTGTGTGGCCCCGTATGTTGCACTATAGATGCACTGCTAGGGGAGCTCTATTGGCGACGCATAGGATGGTGCGTGGCCCCCTTGGTGCGACATCAGTGGCGTAGCCTTAAGGGATCACCTGGTGATGCACCACGGTGGAGAAGGGAGAAGAGGGCATTGCCGAGGGGAGTAGCCACGGTGCTTCTCACGAGTGGTGGGCCACTGATCGGTTGGTGGTGGCAAGGTCTTCTTTCCCTTAGGGTTTTGATATTTACTTGGTGGAGAAGAAAGAGGTATGGAAATTAAGGAGGGTAGAAAACATCGCTGTTTTGATACGAAGTTAGAAAATGCGTTCAATCATTTTATTCTGTGCCTACAACTGTCAATATATAGAGGTGGGAGAAAATACAGTGTCCCTTACAAAACAAAAGAGCTATAAGAGTCTATCAAACAATAATAATAAGGCATAATAAGTAATAAGACTCTCAACAGGGGCACTATCAGATGTAAGGGTTGTGGAGTTGCTAGAGATATTGCTTGCATTGGCTACTTTCTGCCTTATCCAAGTGGACTGGACCATTTAGAATGGCCTCATGGTAGCTTCTCTTCCAAGAAAGCTTACAAGATGTTACGAGGGATTGTGGAACTTAGTGACGTGTATCTGGGCATTGAGTGCTCCATTGTATGGAAGATGAAGGTGCCCTTGATGATCAAGCACTTCCTATGAAGACCAGAATGTTACAATGGATACTGGGGAATGTAGCTACATGCTCTTTATGCGGTTTGGAAGATGAAGATGTACATCGTATCTCGTTGGAATGCAGTTTTGTGACAAGGATTCTAATGGAAGTGAGCATTCCCCCCCATGGGCAGTGATCAGCTTGAAAATTTTTGGGCATCCTTCTGCAGTGGACTGTGGGATGATCTTATACTTTTTTTTTTTTTGAGAAAAAAAGGATGATTACTGGAGATTGATAATCATCCAATATATTACTTCAAAAGGGGAGTACATAAAACAAAAACCTCACTTACACATCATGACACCAAAATTGGAAAAAATAAGCACCCTTCACAACATTTTCGAGGTAAATCCTTTCACTCCTAAAGACCATCACACATCTCTGTAGCCAGATCGACCACAACACAACAGCCACCTTCAAATGCACATGTGGGTTTGCCAGTTCAGTGGTACGGATAGATCCCCAAAAACCAGCCACCAAATCAACCTGTAATACCGAGAGGCTGAGACAAAGAAAAATATTCTAGATGGATTTGCACCACAACAAAAGATGGTTGACATCCTCCATCTCCTCCCCACACAAAGCACAAGAATTGTCCTCCAAGTGCGTCCAACATTGGACCCTATCTTTTGTGGGCAGCCTCCCCCTCTGCATAAGCCACAGAAAAGTTTTAACTTTTAAAGGGACCTTAACCCTCCAAATAAGAGAAGTGTCATCCCCAAGGTACGCATCATCCACTTTTGGAAAGTCTCTAAAAATCTTGTAGACCTTCTTTACCGAGAAAGCCTTATGTGCCCCATGGTCCTATACTTCGTATCCAGATTGCTGTTGTGCTGTGATCCTCATGGTTGTAGAGAAATGGCACCGTTTTAACAAATGATAGGGTTTGGGTTGAAAATGTTGTAAGAAAAGTTAACAACTTTTTAACCTTTTGGTTGCAAAATATGTACGTATACCCTTTCTTGTAACTATCCTTCTTTTCCAAAAATAAAAAGGTTTGTGTCCTCTTCATTGTAAAGAAACAGGGTACAAGTTTAGGGATACATTACAGTGCATTCTAGAGCGTCAAAAGCCCAGAAACCTCCCAGCACACATTTTCGACAAAAGGTTTTTCCCTTTTGAAACCTACCCCTTTTCTCGAACACTCCAATGCATACACAAGACTATATGCAACATCAAATCTAACATGCAGTAAATATAAAGGCTCCAATTCATATTTTAACTTGCATTTAAGCCTCAAGATTCAAGAGGAACCAAGGAAAAAGATGGGGATGTCCCTACCTTGTGGAAGAACCTAATTTTCCTTCTTTCGTTCTTTGAGATGGGCAGCAGTGGCAAGTCTCTTTCCTCCTCCTCCTCCTGATTCTTCTCCTCTCAGAGCATGCCTTCAAGTGTAGAAGGAACGAACAACAGAAACACAGTTTTCTTCTTCCCTTCCTCCTTGCCTACTCCCTTCTTCAAGCAAGATGGACAGAAGAACCCAGCAGCACCTTGCTGCTGTTGGAGGGGCTGAAATAGAGGTGAGAATGTCCAGGGATGGGATGGCAGAGAGGGGCTAGTTGTTGGGGGATGAAGCAAAGGCTGGAGAGGGTTGGGTTGGTGGGGGATCGGTCAAAAAGAGGGGACAGATTGACAGGATGCACATGGGGTGGACTCACCAATTTGCTCCCCATTTATTTTTGTGAGAAATTTGCACAACCTTCATTTCTCCACCACTAAAGAAAAATCCCACAAGCTACCCTTGCTTGCATAAAACCCCCAACATTGCAATGTTTGGCTAGGTTTTTCTCAAATTAAGAAAAACTCCTCAATTTAAGCATATAACCATTATGGGTAAATAAATTCTTCCCTCACTCTACCTTACAAATAAATCCCTCATTTAAAACTTTACAAGTGGAAAGGTCCAATTTATGGGGCTTATCGTGAATTTATGGAAAGAGGATAACCTAGTATAGGTGGATTCATGCATCTGCCCTTTATTTTTGCTTGCTTGGAAAGTTATCAGATCCCCCTTATAAAATACAATAATCTAAAGCCCTTCTAAGCATGACTTAGTCTCTAGGTGGAAAATCCTTCTAGGAAGGTCAAGCAGGGGAGTCCCTCACCGATCATTTGATGTAGGTGTTTGAGGTATCTTCTCCTTGCCGTTGTCTATTTCAACCTCCCTTTCTTCTTATTTGGAGGCACCCTCTTTGGAGGATTCATCCTCAATTGGTGCTTGATCCTTGATTAAGCCTGCATTAAAGTTTCAGGTATATTTGCAGTTGTGGTAGCTGATGCTTCAATTTGATGGTGATGTTAGAGGAGTAATTCCTTTGGTGATCTTCAATTGTGCCACCACAAAAGTTTTCCCAGCAAGATTGAAGGGGTTGTATCTTGTCCTCCATTGATGGGTCCTCCATGAAGAATGAGAATATTTGCTTGGGGTTGTGGTCACCCATGAGAGACTGGTTGATATCCTTATCTTGTTGGGAGGCCCTGGACATATGTGGCTTGATTGACAAATTGTTGGTTCATTGTCTCAAGCGAGGCCTTGGTGGGGGAGAGAGGGGGATGGGAATAGTTTACAATGTAAAGATATTATAGGAAGAGAGATTATGATATAAAAAATTATTAATAGCATTTTGTGAAACTTTATTTCCGTTCAAATCAGTTAACATTAATGAATTGGCTAAAAGTATTAGGAAGTGGCAAATTATCTAAAATATTTCAACTTGCAGGTCATGCATTTTTATAAATATAAATTTTACTGACAATGGATGCAAGATTTACATTTAGTGATTTATATTTTGGTCCTTTCAATTTAATTAAGTTTTTTCAAAAAATTATAACTCCACAAGTGATATATTTGTTTGTTCACAAGAATATGTTGGTTGAAAATGAAAGTAAGATATGCTCATATCTTTTCACTTGTTAAAGGTTAAACAATAATAAAATTTGAATAAACAAGACAAGAGGACTACGATAGCACCGAGAATTACGTTATTTTGATTGTAGACCAACTTTCTTTATAGGAGAAGGGATTGAATAACCTTCTCTTCGTTCTTCTGAGAAAAATAGTAATACATGGATATAAAGTAGCCTTATCTTTTGTTGATTCTTCTTTAAGAGTTATACATGGATATACATGAACCTTCTCACTTTGTAGGATAAGCAACCAAAAAGCTTGTTTTTCCAAGTCATTCTTCATAAGAGGAGAATAATATATGGACACACATATATATGTACATTTTATGCACACACATATATGTTCATGTTGAAAGTGCTTTGAGGATCACAAGCTACACCAGAGGGGGAGGTGATTATTATAGCAAGGTTCGAAATGTCGATTTTGATGCCGTGCTGATGAAATTCTAAGTGTGCATTTCGTGGGCATGCCAGGGGCATGTTGTGGAAATGCCCATTTTTCGATGGTCACGTTGATGGGCATGCTGAGGACAACCGTGAAAATGTCGAGAGCATGCTGATGCATGCTGACAAAAATGATAGGAGTCAAAATGATATTAATTTTAAGAAAATCAAATGCTGATTATGTAACAATAAGAGTGTTTCATCAGGCATATCAAGGACACACACATACGTAGCAGTGCATCGTAGCAGGCATGTTTGAGCACAGGCATCGGCATCTGGTGGCATGCCGACAAAATGGTCGTCATGCTGATGAAATACTAGAATTTCGACACCATACTCATATTGGCATGGAGGTTTTTCAAAACAGGCCTTATCGGCGGCATGCCTTCGGCATTTAAAATGCTGTATTGTAGCACCCATTAATGATATAAAATAATTGAATATAAACCAACCACAAATGAAATGCACTATGATTTATAGTGGAAACTCTTATGGATAAAAATCACTACCTAAGCTACCAAGCTTAGGATTTCTACGATTGGCCTCAATCAATTAATCCACTAGCACTTTAAACCATCGGTAGCTAAAAATTACTTTTTTACAACCACTTTGGATCCCTAACCTAGAGTATTTTATGTCTCCACAATAGGTGAAGAAAGGAACCTAACACACCAGGCACCCTAGTACAACAAACGAATAAAAAGAAGAAAATACAACTCAAGAAGCCTACGGACTTCAATATAATATTGATTAAACGGTATGTCAAATCATAGTAGGAGTGCTCGTGGAGTGAGAAAGACTTTTTCAAAGTCAGAGCACGTGGAAGATTAGTCCAGAATGAAGAGGAAATGAATGCGTGCACTAATCTCTTTCTCTCAAAGGATTTGATTTCTTATTGAGTGTAGAGAATGTTTCTTGTATGTATTTTGAATGGCTATAAGGTTATTTATTTACTGTCATTTAGAGATAATAGGTTTGTATTTAATGAGTAATAATGGTTAAAAATAATATTTACAGCTTGATTGCGAGATGATTTGGTGGACCAAAACCTATTTTGGTTGATTAAATTTGTTAAATGATTGGTTAATTTGCAAATATTTTGGTCCTAGAGTCCGTTCATTTAATTAATCGACTATAAGATTTTTTGGTCGATTAAGTGGATAAATTATTAGTTAATTTGTGTGAGACATAACCCATACTAGTCCTACACAAATTTGTTGATCAATAAAGATTTTTGTTGATTAAAAGAGTCATTTGTTAAACTATAGGCATGTACAGAAGATGTCTGTGGCAGAAACGAAGATGTTAAGATGGATGTGTGGTCATACGAGAAAGGTTCGTATTTCAAATGAGATTATTAGAAATAAGGTTAGGGTGGCACCGATAGAGGATAAAATGAGAGAGGCACGTCTAGTCTAAGGTGGTTTGGGCATTTACAAAGAAGGCCACTAGATGCTCTAATTAGGAGATGTGAGAAGTTGGAGGCTGAACTCGCTAAGAGGGGACGAGGAAGACCAAACAAGTGTTGGAAGGAAACTATTAAGTATGACCTCAATTACTTTAATTTAAGTCTTGAAATGACTGAAAATCGATCTGTGTGGAGGCAAAGAATCCATATAGCCGACCCCACTTAGTGTGGGAAAAGGTTTGGTTGTTGTTGTTGTGAAAAGAATCATTTGGTTGGTCAACAAAAATGTTTGGTCAATAAAAAATAGTGAGGAACAAGAGTTGGATTTATGTACAAAATGGTTGATCAAAAACTTTTTGGTGATGTTACATTAGACAAGTGGGAGATGATTGGCAGCGAGGAGGGATGGGCTCAGGTGGAGCGTCAGAGGAGGGAGCAGAAGGTGGTGAGGGGAGGGCGAACCGAAGTAGGGACCTCTCATCTCCGTCGTCCTCGTGAAGAAGTGTGTTTCAAGTGTAAGGAGAGAGGTCTTTAGGTGAGAGAGTGTAGAAATGGGGTGGTTTGTTTGAAGTGCAAGGGGTTTGGCCATCGTTGGAGGTTGTGTCCTTTGTTAGGTAGTGTGGTCAGGTCACTTGGGACGCCTTTACCACCTCGACCTTGCGAGCCTCCTTCCTTTGAGGTTGAATCCCCTTGGTCCACCGAGGTGGATTTCATCGATTCCATCTTAGAGTCTTCGATGGTAGGCACGATCCTCGTGGGTTTACCTTCGATGAAGGTGGTGAGAGCGATGCTTGGAAGTGCTGGGTTGTCGTCTGGTGGATGGAAGGTGGCTCAGTTCTCAGCAACGAAGGTGCTTGTGTTTGGTTTGGAAGCCACGGATATTGCCCAGCTGAAATATCAAGTGATGTCAATAGATCAGGTTAGTATCTGGTGGTCTTCTAGTGTTTATGGAGTGATCGAGGAGAGGGTGCCTTTACGTCTTGCTACTATCTTTTGTATCATTGGTATCCCTCTGAGATGGAGAATGGTGGATATGGTCCTTTCGCTTTGTTCCTCGTTTGCGAGGATACAAAGGTGTCGGGGCCTTGGCTTCTTGGAAGGTGACATCTTTGACATGGTGGTTGAAGGTGAGATGCTGATTGGGAAGTGTCTTCCCTCCAAGGAAGTTTTTCGCTTTGGAGGGTGTGCTTGAATTGTTTCCTTTAGTGAGATCGTTGATGAGAAGAGACCAATCCTCATGATGGAGGATCATGGCCTCATGTTTACCGAAGTGGTGGCTGGAGGAGGGGCGATGGCTGGTGAACAAGGTCTTAGATCGTCGACGGGGAGGACATTGGCAACGAGCGAACTCGATGGGTAGGGCAGGGGCCTTGGTGGTCAACGGGCAGCGACTAGTAGCACGAATCAAGGATGGTTAGCGCCTGATTTGGAAGCCTAAGCGACAAGCATAGCTGCCACCCTCTACTTTTCGCATTTCGAAGTTCCAGAAAGGAACCGTGGATGCTGATTACATGGTGGGCGACTTTCCAAATTTGGATGAATGTCCATTTTTGGAAAACAACAAGAGAGAATTATATCAAATGCATGTGCAAGGGAATTTCAGATCCTTATACGGATCCAGGCTTGGTGAGTTGATTTTTCTCGATAAATGTGGCCTAAACTTTTCAGCATTTGAGGTAGGAGGCCCTTCATTTGCCAAAGATGTTGTGATGCAGGATGTTCGTGTGCAGGCTACGACAAGGGAACATGAATATGCTGGTGCTGGGATGCGGTTTGTGGATGTTGTTGGTGACCAGATGTCGCCAGTTGTGGTTGGTGTGTCTTGCCTACCATAGGTGGACTTCGGACCCATGCTTGGGTCTGGACGCGGTGTGTTCACCCCTGACACATTGTTCTCGGAGATTTCTTGTTATCTCTTTCAACAAGAATTCGCCCCTCTTATCGTTTTTCGTAACTTTGAACAAGAATTTGGAACGCTGATCTTTGGTTCTATTTTTGCTGAATGGCACGAGGAAGAGGAGCGACAATGAATACCATGTGAAACAGAACCGAAGGAGGATCTCCTAAGGTGTGTTGATGTACCTGAAGATGCGGCTTTCGATGTGGGGAATAGGGGATGGCGAGACAATGTGGAGGCACGTGACCAATCTGTTCTGAGGAGATCCTCTTTGAGCAAATCTTCATCATGCCCAAAAGTTATCTCCCAAAACATTGTTTGTTGCTTAGTGCCTGTCAAGGTTTTAAATGTTGATGGCATGCCGCTGGCATGCTGTTGAAATGGCGGGAATGGCCATGCTGACATGGAATAGCTGTCGAGAAGCAGGAATGCCGTTGGCATGCCGATGCCGAGGCTGCTCTGCCTGGGCTTGCTGTGCGCTGCTGCTTGGGCCTGTTGTCGCTGCACTGCAGCACCAGTCCTCCTTTCCCTTCAAATTTATATTAAGCTTTCATGTTATCTTAAAGTTTAAAACATGTTCATTTGGTCTTCTATAGGTAATGTGCACCATCTCTTTTTTTACCAAACTAATGTCCTTTTGGATCCCCAAAAATATCGTTCAATCATTCAATGCATCATTGAACAATCGTTGAGTTGTACAATGTATAGTGAGTTGTACTTGTACATTCGCATAGTATGTCACGTCGTCACCAACGGACATAATCATAAAAAACTCATAAAATAATAATCGATGAATTCTATCGTGCATCGACGGTTGTAAAAATTCAATAAAGAATAAAAATGTAACGAATGAAATGATTACATCACTGACGCATGTAATCATAAAAATGGGCATTTCCACGGCGTGCCCTTGACATGCCGACGAAATGCACACTTACAATTTCATCGGCATGGCGTTGAAATTGACATTTTGAACCTTGGCGCCTGCTACAAGCGAAAGAGATTCGCCAAGAAGACATCTAGCAAAGGAAATGTTGGAGTTGGCAAGGACTGCATGCAAGATGTTGATGATCATGTGGCCAAAGTTAGTGTAAAGAAGGGGCACAAGAGTGGGGCTGCTCATCTTCCTCATGATTAAAGTCCTCTCGTGGAATGTGCGTGGCCTTTGGGATGGAAGCAGGAGGGCGATTTTGAGGAGGTATCTCTCAGAGTGGAAAATTGACATTGTCATCTTGCAGGAAACACACCTGGATGACCGTACTGCTTAAATTAAAAACATCTGTGGTGACAAGTATTCTAATTTTTTGGAGGTGAAGGCGGAAGGGCGATCTGGTGGAATCATTATCTTATGGAGTGGTGATGCATTTGATCTTGAGTCCTCTCTATTGGCAGGGAGAGTTGTCACAGCGGTTCTGATTAGGAAGAAGGATGATTTTTGCTTTGTGATGTCGGGGGTATATGGCATATGCGATGATTTGGCTAGAACCATGTTTTGGGGGGAGGTGGAGCAGGCTAGTGGTTTTGTGGATGGCAGGTCGTGGTTGCTGGGAGGAGATTTTAATGCTACTCTACATTTGGACAATAGACCTGATGGTATGAGGGATAGGGTGTCATTGGATTTTCAGCGTGTGATACAAGACCTTGAGTTGGTGGATTTGCCCATCAATGGTGCAAGGTACACGTGGACGAGTGGGAATGGTTTGACATCATGCATTGATAGATTTTTGTGTAATGTTTCAATGGCGAAGTCTTTTCATGGTGCAGAGGTGATGGTGTATGATCGTCCATTCTCATACCACACACCCATTATGTGGTCAAGTAATGAGGCGATAAATTTTTCTACTTACTTTAAGTTTACAAATCTTGGTTGAAGGAACCCAGGGAGATGATTCAGGATGTGTGGTCTTCCATGCCTACTTCCTTGGTTGCCAGAACAATGGTGTGCAAGATTAGGGTAGTCTGGAAGGCAATGATTGATTTCAAACAGGATCTCAGGAAGCGCAGGGATGTGAGGAAAAATGAGGCACTAAAGAAGATATCTGAGTTGGATAGGCAGGAGGAAGAAGCCCCCATGTCTACTTGCGACAAGGATGAATGCATGAGGATGTAGTCTATCGTTTTGGAGGAGGATCACAAAAAAGAATTGGATTGGAGATAGAAATCGAGGCAATTATGGCTTAAGGAAGGCGGTGCAAATACTAAGCTTTTCTATTTGGCAGCCAGTAACAGAAGAAGGCATAACACGATCAACTCAGATGTGGATGGCACCACTTTTAGGCAGAGGGACTAGATTTGTGATGCCTTTAGATTGCATTATCATGATTTCACCCGAAGACAGGCTTGTGGTGACTGGCATTTTGGGTCCTTGGAGTTGTACTAGGTGAAGGAAGAAGCAAAGAGGGATCTTTTGAAAGAGGTGGGCGATGAAGAAGTTTTGGTGGCACTTAAAAGCTTAAAACTTGGGGGATCCCCAGGTCCTAATGAGTTATAGGTCCTCTTTTTCAAGGAGATGTAGAACATGCTTGGGATGGATTTGGTGGATTTGGTAAGGGAGTTTGTGGCCTTTTAATGATTTTAGGCCCATTGCTTTATTAAATGTGGTTTATTTACTGGTGGCTAAGGTGTTAGTAAATAGTTTGCGTCTGGTTATGCCTGACATTATATCTCCTATGTAGTCAACCTTCATTAAGGGGCGATCCCTGCAGGATTCTTTTATTTTGGCTGAGGAGATGGTGGTAGCTCAGAAGAGGAGGGGTGCCTAGGCTTTCCTTTGGAAGGTTGACTTCTCCAAGGTGTATGACTCAATCTCTTGGAGATATTTGTGGGATGTTCTCAGGAAGAAAGGATTTCCTGAGAGATGGGTATAGTTAATGAAATGCTGTGTCACTACGTCATCCTTCTTTGTACTGGTGAATGGTAGATCAAGTGGGGCGTGGATTCAGCCCCAAAGAGGGGTGCGACAGGGGTGTCCTTTGGCATCGCTCCTATTCGACATTGCAATTAATACTTTAGCAACTTTGGCATTTAGGGTTTGTTGTGGTAATCTATTCCAAGGTTTCACCTGTCAAGGTGATGGATCTTTGCTCACGCCACTTCTACAATATGTGGATGGCATAATCTTCTTCATTCAAGGAGGAGTTCCTATGGCATAACACATCTCCTCTGTGGTGAGAATCTTTGCCTCAATTTTAGGCTTGAAAATAAATAGAGAGAAGTCTATTCTTGTCCCCTTTTCCTTCAACCCTGCGGAGGTTGAAGATATTGAGCGTGTCTTGGAGATGCTGGTGGGCCATTTACCAAGCAGATATCTTGGGCTCCTCCTCAAGGGAAAAAAGCTTTCTTCAGATTGGGGCTGTGTGGTGGAGAAGATTTGGGAGAGGCTATCTACTTGGAGTGGTAGACTAGTATCAAGAGGTGGGAGGCTGGTTTTATCAAAGTCTGTCCTTTCTTCTTATCTATGTTTAAGTTGCCAAAGAAAATTATCACCCAGTTGGAGTTGATAAGAAAGAGATTCTTCTGGAAGAGCGCAGAACATGAAGGCAGATTTGCTCAATTGGTCCCGTAGAAGGAAATGTGTACTCCCAAGAAAAATGGGGGATTGGGTGTGCGGGCGTTGGATGCTTTCGATGAAGCACTATTGATGAAATGAGTGGTTAGAATAGTCTCCGGTGAAAAGTCCATCGTCTCCACCATTATCAAAGACTCTTATGACATGAACATGAACCTTAGTGACATGTTGACCGTATGACGAGGTATGTCGACCTTTTGGCAATCAGTTTGACAGGTGTTGGAGAAGAATTGTGATGGGTTTGAACCATCCTTGGGGGATGGAAAATCATTTATGTTCTGGTTTGATAAATAGTGTGATGCGGGGCCATTCTCGCAATTGTTTCCAAGGGTTTTTCATCTTGAAGGAAATGCAAATGCAACGGTTGAAGATATGTGGGATGTCCAACGTGGATCGTGGGATTTCCAACTTCCAGCTGGCCTATCGGATCAGTCATTTGCTGAATTTGAACAACTAATACATCAAATTTCAGACCTACAACCGAAGGAAGGACTGCCAGACTGCTTTTATGGAAGGAGGGAAGATTCACTGTTAAAAAAGTCTATGAAAAGAGCCTTCCAACTGCTGAAACTTCAGATTTGATACAATCTGATTGTTACGTAATCTGGAAGTGTCATCGTCCGTTAAAGATAAAATTGTTCCTTAGGTTTCTGCAAAGGGAGCGGTTGATCACTAAGACAATGTTGAAGAGGTGGTATGATGAGGTTAACTCAACCTGCACTTTATGTGGTCGGATGGAGGACGTAGGACACCTATTCTTCAAATGCGACTTCTCTAGGGATGTTTGGGATTGTTTCCAACTCCACACTTTGAATTGTGATAGTCAACAGCTGTTCTGGAATTCATTCCGTGATCACTACAGCCTTGATGTGATAGAATGGATCACAGCGGCAGCAGCATTGTGGTCCATATGGTTACAAAGGAGCGGTGCTATTTTTAGCTGTGAACGGTGTTGGGTGGATAATGTTGTGAGGGGACATTTTCTTTGTCTGAATTTTGGCAATAACACCTGTAAGTCCATTTTTTTTGATGACAACCGATCTCCGGTGATCTTCCTTCTTTCTCAAACAAAAAAAAAACTTTGGGCCGATCAAAATAGTCATTTTAAGTCAAATAAAAGCCTACTGACTTTAGTCGATCAATTTGCTTGAAAATAAGAGTTACTGAATTCCATGCAAATTGGTCGGTTAAGGGTATGATTAGTCGATCATTGATTAACTTCTGAGTTATCTAACGAATTAGAAATGACATTTTCAAAGCCTATTAAGTTTGATTTTAGTTTTAAGAGGTTCCTTGTACATTTTAACACAAAACTTACAAAATACGTGAATCATCAAGTACATCTCTGAAGCCTTCTTTGTCTTCATTTTTCATGTCTCCTTTCTTTGTTTTTATTTTTCCAAACTTCTTGCAATATTTTATAGTTGTCTTTGCTTATATAAGCTCACAATTGTTTGAGACATTAGCTATAAAATCTATATATATGTTGATTTTGCTATCATCAAACTCAAGGGTATCGCTTTTCAAAAAAAAAAACCCAAGGGTATCAACACATGTATACGTACATAACATATATACACATACACCCACATATGTACACACACATGTCAGCACATGAAAATGCACCAACGCACGAAACACCTATGCATGCATATGTGCATGCAAAGTGGTAGAGGGCTTCTAATGTTAGGAAAGTCATCCTTCCTATAAGATTTAGTGGAAGGTAGGGGACATCTTGTCAAAGTTGGCACTCCATCACTACCTTTTGGATTATCCAAGCAGCCTAGGGTTTCTTTGTGTCAGAAAAAGCCTTTTTTCTTTGAATAAACAAAGGATGCCCACTAGAGGTTGGTAGTCATTCGCTTGGGTCCAAAAATTAGTGAAAAAAATGCTTCTCTCACTACATTTTCTAACCACACTCTATGACCCCTAAATAGAGATCGATTCCTTTGTAACCAAGCAGCCCACAAGGCTACTGCTTCCTTGATGTGAGAAGCTGGATTTGCATAATGCTCCTTGTGAAAAGACTAACACGTGTCGTACGAACTCCTTCCCTGACACCATGGCAACCATAAGGCATTAAAATGGCCCCTTACAAAATCACATTTTATCAACAGGTGTTCCCCATCCTCGAAAATCAACTTTCAGATTCGATCCTTGGTGGGGAGTCACCCCCTCCTCATCAACCACAAAAAGATTTTGATTTTCAGTGGTAGTTTCTTGCCAAAAAAAATAAAGCAATCGAGGCTTAAGCACGCATCATTCAAGATCACCATCCCTTTTAAAAGCTTGTAAGCTTTTTTGGTAAAGAAGTTACCATATGACCATACTAGGCAATCAGGGATACCATGAATCAGAACAAAGGCATCAAGAGCTAGAAGCATCTCTGCAACTCCTCTGCATAAGAATTTGACAAAGCCCCCTAAAAAATCGGCATCCAAGACCCAACACCTCTGATCGTCTGCATGTCCTAGACTTGTTCAACCGTGAGGTTCTTAATTGGAGTCAAAGCATAAAGTCTAGGAAGCCTGGAAGCGAGGCACTCCTCCTTGGTCCAATTACCTTCCTAAAATTTAAAAGTTCCTATGATGATGATATGACATTTTTCATTAAAGGAGGAAGGAAAGAGGCAGAACATGCCTCCTCATTGGTGACGATTCTTACTGAAATTTCAGGTTTAAAAATTAAAAGGAGTAAATCAAGTTTGGTTCCTTTTGGTTTTAGGAGTGTGGAGGAAAAGGATATGTCTTCTATCTTGGAGACCCCGGTGGTAAGATTACCTATTAAATACCTTGGTCTTCCATTGAAAGGGAAAAAATTGACTTCTTCTGATTGGAAACGGTTGCTTGATAAGTTCACAAGTAGGCTATCCTCTTGGAGTGATAGACTCCTTTCCAGAGGAGGAAGATTAGTTCTCAAATCTGTTCTCTCCTCCATCCCGGTGTTCTTCTTATTGGTTTTCTCACCAACTAAAAAGATCCTCAAACAAATTGAGATGATCTGAAAAAGGTTTTTTTGGAAAAGACCTGATTTTGTGGGAAGATTTGCACATGTGGTTTCTTGGGAGGAGGTATGCAAACCAAAGAAGGATGGTGGACTTTGAGTTCGTCACTTACTTTCATTTAATAAGGTACTTCTGCTGAAATGGGTGGTAAGATTACTTTCAAATGACAATTCTATGGTTACATATATCTTGAAAGATTCATGTGGGAATTATATGAATTTGATTCAACGAGCTGACGCAAATATATATGGTGTTTTGGCATTCTGGCAATCTGTTAGGCAAATTTTGAGAGAATTTTCAAATCAATTCTCTCCTTTGCGTGATGAATCTTTTTTCCGATTTTGGCTTGATGATAATAAAGAAGCCGTGGTTAGTGAACTGTGGGATGCAGAGACCAATAGCTGGAATTTCAGATTGCCGCAGAGCTTGTCTGACCCCACTTGTGCTGAATTCCAGCAACTGTTATTTTGCTTGAATACTTCACACTGGCTGCTGCAGTACCTGACTCCTTCCATTGGAAACATCAGAGGTTTACGGTTAACCGTGCATATAAAAGCTTGACTGCTGATGGAGCACAACAGAACTGTATAGATGGGGATTCCAAACTTCTCTAGAGATGTAAGATCCCACTCAAAATCAAACTTTTCCTATGGTTCTTTAGAAGGAAGTGGCTTGTCATGAAGATCTACGGGTCCAAATTGTGTTTGGATGAAGATCTGAACTGCTCTCTTTGTGATAACTCTAGTGAAGATGTTCAACACTTTTTCTCCGATTGTGCTTTCTCGAGAGATGTTTGGGCTCAATTTAATCTTTCTACGGTGGACACAACGGACTTTGAAAGATTTTGGACGAGCTTTAGAGATCATATTGATCTGAATATGGCGGGATGGTGTCAGGCTATTGCTATTATTTGGAGTCTTTGGCTATAGAGGAATGGTAAAGTATTCAAGAATGATCTTTGTTGGTCTGAAAATGTTGTAAGAGAAGCAAGGTTTTTCTCTGATTTTTGGCTTTAAAATTTGTAAGTTTGTTCCTTTTATTATTTTAATACAATTTTAGGATAATTACCATTCTCATGTAATCTTCCTCCTTTCTCTCAAAGAAAAAAAAATTCCTCCATCACCCAACCTTGGTTTAAAAAATTGCCCAATTCGTTCCACAACCATGGCTAGACTTTGTCAAAAACCTGATGCCCCTCGTGGCACCACCATCTCTTAGTTAAGCGATTGCCTATATGCATCTCACAAGATAGTACATCACATAGTATCTATGGAAAATGAAATGCCACGTGGCAGGTTAGTTGGGCCACGTAGCAGTGCCACGTGACGTGTCGGCAGGGTGAAGGTCCACCCAAGGGGCACCGGCCCTAAGGGCCTTTCAGTGCCTTGTTTAGAGTCCAAGTTAGCTATTTTTAGTATGGTCATATGTCAATTAGTTAAGTTGTTAAAGGGATATGTTATTTCTTGTTTTAGGAGATTTGATTAGATTTGTTATTTGTTTTTAGAATAGGATTTGCTCTTTATATATAGAGAAAACCTATGTAAGTTTCTTTTGAGTTGAATGCATTAATATTTCCAACATCTCTCCCAACTCCTCTCCTTTCTTTTCTCAAAAAAAAAAAAAAAAACTTCCCTCCTCTCTCGTAGCGTCGGTTGCACTTTCTCTCCTCTCTTCCTGTTCTACGTGTAATAGCCACAACAACAACCATTGCTACTCTGTTTCTTTTCTCCATGTGGAAGAGCCTCCACGCTTCCATAGCACCCAAAATCCTTACACGGTATTAGAGCCTTTGATCTAGGCTCTTCATGGAGTTTTTCTATGCACGTAGAACGAAGGAGAGAAAAGTCATGCATAAGGTTTGTGCGTGAGTTTTTTGGTGGATTGTAGCCACGTGTGTGTGGTTTCTCTCCTCGATAAGAAGTTTGCTTTCACATGGAAGCAAGGAGGAGAGATCACGCATAAGAAAGCCTTATCTTGTGCATGATTCCCATGAGCACCGGAGCCTCATGTTTCAAGGCATCTTTATCGACTTATGAGTTTTCTTAATTGAAGGACCTTGGTGCCTTACACAAGGCCCAAGGAGATAAGGGGACTCCAACGGGTGGCTTCCCTCACGCATCCAATGCCTTAGGTGGAGCGTACAAGTAAAGGAAGGCTTGTTTCTTGAAGATGAAGATGGCGGAGCTCGAGGCCCAGGAAGGTGAAGAGGAGATTTATCAAGTTATGATATGATTTGTGATCCTCATGCCTTTCCAATTGACACTTTATATCCGATTTTTTACTCCTTCAAAAGAGGAGATTTTTTCAAAGAAAATGTGTCAAATATTGTTTAGGGTTGCACATCAGTTTATCTCTCCAAGAAGAGGACATCGCAGTCCATGCAACAACTTTCGAGGATGTCAAAAGAAGCAACTACTTCCCAAGTTGTGAAAAGACTAATGGTTAATTCAAGAAGTTCCTTTCCTAAAGATCCAGGCAAGATGCAGAGGTTTCCGCATAGGGCTACTAGTACCTTACGTAAGGATTTGCTTACATTTGTCGGTCTTGAGAAGATACAAGAAGAAAAAAGAAGACCATGGCGGCTGTTGCGACGACGATTAAGGTTGCCAAAAAAGCAACGACTTCGGAGGTCGTAAGTGGTTACATCGTGGCTTCTACAAACGACAAGTTGGAGTGCTCAGAGCTTAAAGAAGAAGAAGAGTGGTGGGGCATCCAGCCTCGCGAAGTCAAGGAGCAAGTCATTATTCGCTCGGTTCGACTTGAGGGGGTGTGCGGAGAATGAAGTGCCATGTGGCGTATTGATAGGGTGTACCTACACCCAAGGAGCGTTGGCCCTAAGGGTCTTTTGGTGTCTTACTTAGAGTCCAAGCTAGCTACTAAGGGTCTTTTGGTGTCTTGCTTAGAGTTTAAGTTAGCTATTTTTAGTATGGTGATATGTCAAATTGTTAAATGGATATGTTATTTCGATTAGATTTGTTACTTTTAGAATTGGATTGCTCTCTATATATAGAGAGAACTTATATAAGTTTCATTTGAGTTGAATGCATTAATATTTCCAACATCTCTCCCAACTCCTCTCCTCTCTCTCACCACTGGCTGCACCTCTCCTCTCTTCCTGTTCTGTGTGCAACAACCACAATAGCAACTACTACTGTTGCTTTTCTTCTTGCCACATGGGAGCGCCCAAAATCCATATAGTATCCTTGTTATGAAGAAACTTAACCCATTTGGCTAGCAAGGAATCTCCAAAATTCGATAAATGTAAAACACCTAAATCTCCCTATGCCACTGGCCTACAGACAGCTTCTTAGCGAACAAGATGCAAGAATCTTCCTTTATGACTTGCGCCCTTCTAAAAAAATCTTCTTTTATAATCCGTCATTTTAATTTTCTTCTTTAGAGATTTGAAACTGACTTGGTGAAAATGGGAAATGGAAATTACATATAGAATCAACTTTGAAAGTAATGATCTTCCACTTTTGGAAAGCATGCGACCTCTTCAACCAAACAACCTTTTTTCAAGCTTCTCAACCAACAACAGGAACTAATTAGTAGAAGATGTTTGTCTCTCTTTTAGAGGCAACCTTAAGTAAATTAAAGGTAGACTTCCAAAGGGAGTGCCAAGAGCCATAGAACAAGACTCTTCACCAGACATATTTAGCGGGTCCAAAATTGATTTACCACAATTTGTCATCAAAGTAGGAAATTTTCCAAATATCCCCACTAAGGGTTCCAAATAAGTTGCTTCCTCCGTGCCCCCTTCAATGAAGAAAATTGTGTCAGCGTCACGAAGGAGTTATCAGAAGTCAAAGTAAAGCCGTTTAGAAGACCTCCAGAATAAGCCTTGAAACTGATCACTACAAGGGTGTCAGCTGCAAGAATATACAATTACGGTGCCAATGGACAACCTTGCCTTACCCCTCTTTGGGGTTGGATTCATACACTTGTTGCTTTGCCATTCGCTAGGATGGAGAAAGAAGTGGTTGTCACACATCTTTTGATTCATGTGATTCATTCCTCATGAAATCGCTATTGTTTGAGCACTTGCCACAAATATGACCACGAAATCGAATCATATGCCTTAGAGACAATGTTGTAAAAACTGGCCTACTTGGCCGAGTAATCCTATGCGGTGCCTTTTCGACTGAATAACCCATAGTCGGGCCTATAGTTGGCAACACCGACTACTCAGCCAAGTAGTTGGTGTAGTCGGTTGAGTAATAGGCCGATTTTTGCATAGAAGGAAAAATAGGTATGTAGGTATATTATTTTTTTTTATGTCAAATAAAACCCCACTCGACCCCCTTGTCCCGACCACTCCCCTAAAATCATTTATTTTCACTTGAGACTCTTCTTCGACCAAGCAAAAATCCTTCATCGCCAAAGCATATATTGTAATGTATTTGATTCAAGCATATATTAATTCTTAGTTTATGTTGTTCTGTTGTTGGTAATGTATTTGTAATGTTTTATACATTGGTTTAATTATTAAATTTGTAATGAATTTGATATTACTTGTACTTTGTAGCTTATCTTATAATCTTGAATTTGAATATGTTTACTTTTATGTAATGATATATTTTATTTCTTGATATGTGTCTATACATACATACAGACACACACATATTTAAAAAATGCCTGACCAAGTACTCCCTGACTACTCCTCCGCATACCATATACTTCTTAGTCAGTGGCCTGACCGACTGAATACCGACTACCAACTTTTACAACACTCTTTCGCCTTCTACAAGAAACCTTTTTTTCTCCTCCTGGACCAAGGTGCCAACATCTCTTTAGCCATAATAAATGACTCCTGCAATGATCTACCTCTAATAAAAGAAAATTGTATTGGGATGATGAGACTAGGAAACACCTCTCATAATCTATTCGCAAGAATCTTTGTCATAATGAGATAAACAAAATTGGATAAAGCGATTGGCCGGTAATGTTCAATTCTCTTAACTCTAGGCTTCTTAGGTAACAAGAACAAACATAACCTATTAAGCCTTTCGAAAACAAAATTCCCTACTAAGAATTCTTGGTACATGGCCAAAAAAATCAACCCCTATTATGTCCTAAAGTTCCTTAGAAAAAAGAATAGGGAATCTATTCGGACCGGGTGAACCTTCTGCCTGCAAGCCTCTAATTGTTGCGAGCACCTCTTCTTTCGTCAAACCCTTCATCAACAACTTTGTGCCACCAGTATCAACCACAAGGACATGCACATCAAACCACTCCCATTACCCTAGGCTCCTTCGCCTAGTAAATTCATGATTATGTAAGTTAAGAGCCTGTGTTAGTAGTTCTCCATTTGTGATTGTCTCATCCTCTACCTTGAGCGAGGTAATCAAATTTGAACGTCGTCTTGAACTTGCTGCAAGATGAAAAAATTTGGTGTTGGCATCATTCTCCTTCAACTATAACTGTCTTGACCGTTTTCTCCAATCGATGTCCTTCTTTTGATCTTCTCTAGCAACCATCCCCTGCATCTTCTATCTCTCCTTTTCATTAGGTAGTAGCTCTTGTGAATCCTTAAGTCGGTCATAGTCAACAATACACTTAACGGCCTCCAAGTGGGATTTTTCTCTCTTATCCCGAATGTATCTCTTAAAGGAGGTCAACTATCTGCAAAACTTTTTGTTGTTGAGTTTGATACCTATATCTTATTCCACTTTTCGAGGACCATGTCCTTGAATCTTGGTTGCAATAGGCAAGACTTGTTGAACTTGAAGTAAGACGAAAACCTTACATTTTCATTCAAGCTCCATATTAATGTTGTATGGTTTGAAAAAGGCATTGGTTTCTTTTTTTTTTTTGCGAAATACGAGAGTTAATATTATTCATCCCCCAGTCCCTGGAGGCTAGAAAATCGGAAGCAGGGGGACTAGACCAATACCTGCTCCATACAAGGAAATATGGATCACGACTCATGGCCTAGCACAAAAAAAAAGAAGCAAACCAAAGCAACAAAAACCTGCAACACTCAACCAATGATATAAGGAAATTGAATCTTGTCCAGGTTGGGAATCCCATGGCTTCTAGCATGGAGGAGGGCAGAGGAGCATAAGTGGCGCCAAGGGCAAGGGGCAGAAGAAGCTATCGAATGCGCAAGCTTGTTGGCCGATGGGTGGATGTAAGATAAAGTGATATCGTTAGAGCAATCAGCTCTGACAGCCTGAATATCCCGACGGATGTACCACGCCACAGGAAGTTTCTTGTTCCACCAATAATATAAGAGGGTTGAATCCATCTCATAGTAGATGCTAATAGAAGGGGTCCAATTGGTGTGAATGAAATGGGAGATAGCCTTGACAATGCCATATTCCAAGGAAGAGCCAGGGACCTTGGATGAAGTAGCTTCAATAAATGAACAACAGTTGTCCCTCAGCACCCATACAATGTGAAGAAGGCCATTGGATTTGACCGCCGCAAAGTTAGCCTTGAGACCAGTGGGGGGGGGGCGAACCCAAGAGATAGCAAAGGCTTTGGGTCTTTGGGACTTGAGCCACTCCGATAAATTGAAGAATCGTCAATTTCGATCCAAAAAGTGGTGAAGGTGGGAAGAGTTGAAATTGTTGTTCTTGATCTTGTTACGAATGTGCCAGATGTTGTACTAAATGAAAGTGCTGACACCATTGAGCCTGTTGGGGAAGGAGGGGTTGAGGTTGATGAAGTAGTGGTATAGACTCGAGGGGTGGATGGAGTTGAGGTTCATGGTCCTGAAAGTCCAATTGGCAACAGAGATAGCAAGATTGCTATGACAGACGAGGTGAGGACGGGATTCATAAGCAGGATGATCTCGGCAACAGACACATTTGGAGGGAAGGTGGACGCCTAGCTTGGAGACATTGTCATCGGTGGGCAGCCTGTTGAGGATGAGATGCCAAGCTAGAATCAAAATTCTGAGGGGGGTTTTGAAGGACCATAAGAGGCGGAAGACAGGAGTGTGAGGGGTGGAGATGAAGTTGACATTGTAAGTCGAAGATAAGGAGAAGTTGCCACTAGTGGTAAAGGACCAAATGGGTATGTCTTTGGAGTTTTGGATGGAAGTTTGAGAGATCTTGGCTTTGATGTTAGCAGGGATGGTGTGGAGGTAATCAATCAAGGCCGACTGGCTCAAAGCATCTTTGATTTTGATTCTAGGGGGCTCAATGTCCGAGGGAAGGAGCTCCTTTAGGGGATGGTCCCTTGTCCAAAGGTCCAACCAAAAAAGCAGGTCCCCTTCTCTCACATCCCATCGAATGTAAGGTTTCATCTCATTAAAGGCCAAATCAAGAGAGTGGAGTCTATTGCAGCGGGAGGGAAAGAAGTAAGAGATGCCATAGACTTCTCATGAGGGAGGCGTAAGGGGAATTATCAAAAAGGATGTGCCAAACTCGTTTCATTCTAAAGGCTTTGGAAACCATAGAGAGATTTCTTACCCCAAGACCACCCATAGGAAGAGGTTTGCAGATGGAAGACCACGAGAGCCAGTGGTAGCGATGGGAGTCTTTTGAGGAATTCCAGAAGAAATTAGTAAGGATGGATTCCAGCTTGCGGGTGATGGCCTTGAGGACATCGATAACCAAGAGAGCGTGGATGGGGATGGAGGAGAGCACGTGCTTGATGAGGAGCCTGGCTACCGAGGAAAGAAGTTGAGCCTTCCATCCCGCAAGTTTGGCCTGATCTTGTCGACCATATTGTGGAAGTAGGCGATCTTGGCTCTTCCAGTAAAGATGGGGCACCCTAGGTATAGGAATGGAAAGGCCCCAAGTTGAAAGCTAGTGATGGAGAGGATACGAGAAAGCCTACCCACAGGGAAATGACTCCCCACATAGCAAA
This sequence comes from Thalassia testudinum, assembly GCA_037157565.1. Lineage (NCBI taxonomy): Eukaryota > Viridiplantae > Streptophyta > Magnoliopsida > Alismatales > Hydrocharitaceae > Thalassia > Thalassia testudinum. The sequence continues at coordinate 28,583,936 of JAZHRO010000047.1, read as the reverse complement.
AACTCTTGAGGATCAGTCTCTGGCCAAAGTTGGCTTCAAAATTATGGATGCAGGCCATAAGGTTGCACGTGGATCTCAGACTCTTGTTCAAAAAAAAGGATGATATCATCAGCATAGAGGAGAGCAACCAGGGGGGGTGATGCCACGTTTGATAGAAAAGATGTCAAGACGTCTTAACAACACCATCTCCTTAATGCCCCGGATGAAAGGCTCCATGAAAATGTCGAAGAGAAAAGGGGATAGGGGATCACCTTGTCTCAGTACCCTCAACATTGAAAAAAGGTGTCGAGCAACCATCCACGAGGATAGAAGATCCCTCATGTTCCACAAAGCCTCTGATCAAGGCAACGACAGCGGAGGAGAACCCAAACTTCCCGAGGGTGGCATAAAGGGCTTTCCATTCAACTCTGTTGTATGCTTTCTGAAGATCAATCTGAAAGATAATATTGGAGCCGAATACTTTATGATTGAGTCTCTGTGTGAGCTCAAAAGTAGTGGTGATGTGGTTGAATATGGATCTGCCTTTAATGAATCCCACCTGCTTTGGGGCGATGAGTTTGGGGAGTAGGTTAGCAAGGCGAGAAGTAAAGATAGCCGAGGCGATCTTGAAAGTGACATTGCAGAGGCTAATGGGACGAAAATCGGCCAACTCGATAGTGTTGGGTTTCTTAGGAATGAGAGAGATAAAGGTGGAGTTGAAGGCTCGAGGGGCAGAATGCGAGAAGTGAGAGATAGCTTCCACAACATCAGATTTGACAATGTCCTAGCAGCGATAAAATTCAACATTAAAGCCATTAGGGCTAGTGGAGCTGTTGTTGGGCATAGCTTTGATGGTGTCTAGGATTTCCTTCTCATCTTGGGGGGGGGGGGGGGTGGTGAGGGCAAGAGACTCACCTGGAGTGACGAGGGGAGGGACGATGTCCAAGAATTTGTTGATGTCACCAGTGCCACTCGATGAGAGGAGAGACTGGTAGAAATCAGTAGTTCTAGAGGCCGCCAGATCCCAAGTGTGGTTGCTAATGGTAGTAGAGAGAGAGTTAGACGAACGCTTAGCGAGCCTTTTCTTAATGGTGGCGAAAAAGAAGGAATTGTTACCTTCCTTAGGGGAGAGCCAGCTGATCTTGGCTATTTGAGCAAGAAAATCGTAGTATTTGTCGAGGGCATCTTCTAGTTGGATACAAATATCTGAGAGCTCAGAAGAAGTTTGGTCATCCCGGTGGGAAGCCAACTTAGCCTTCAATTCATCATGATGGGTCTCGAGATCCTTGACAATCGAGTGAATGTTGCCTAACTGCCATATATTCCAGGAGAGAAGGGCTCTTTTGAGATTGGCCAACTTGAGGTAAAGTGAATCAATGGGGCTGTGGGTAGGATTAAGATCCGGCTACTCCCAGACCCGATGGACGATGCTCTTAAAAGAGGGGTCCTTGATCCACATGTTCTGAAATCTAAAGGGGCGGGGTTTAGAAGGGGCGGGGAGTTCAAGGAAAGGAGCATGGGTGTGTGGTCAGAATTCCTCCTGGAGAGATAAGAAGCAGAACGCGCCATAGGCAAGGTCAAAGTGGAAAGGAAGATCCTATTGAGCTTTTGGTAGATGTGCGCACTACCACTTCTACCATTACACTAGGAAAATTGGTTACCAGCCATGGGGAGATCCAGCAAACCAAGAGAGTCCTTCCAATGAGAAAAGTTGGTGGCTTGGGATAGGTGGAAAGGAGAGCCCTCACTTTTTTCCGAAGCACGGAGAATGCAATTAAAGTTGCCTCCAATAACCCAAGGCCCGGAGATGCTACCACTGAGGGAAGAGAGGTGGTTCCATAGATTCCGACGCTCGGAGTTGCAGGAGGCATAGATACCCGAGTGGAAACAAATGGAATGGGGGAGCACACATTGCACTGTGATCACTTGGGTCGTAACACTAATGATAGAGGTTTGCATCGTGTTCTTGGTGAAGCACCAAATATTGGGGGCAACCGAAACTGTATGGTAATAAGAGAAACCAATCAGATCCATAAAGATATCAGCCAAGGATAAATTGGCGAAAGGCTCAAAGAGAAAGATAATATCTAAATCATGCTCTTGAATAAAAAATTTAATACGGTTGGAGGTGGGCAAGTTGAGGGCCCTCCTACAGTTCCAAAAGAGCCCTTTCATTATGGTAAGGAATAAGAAAGTGATTTACTGCAACTTCTCGTCAGCCTACCGGAGTCCCTAAAGGAGCCGCCACCACGGGCTCCTCTAGACCTAACAGTAGAGTGTGCCTCATAAGCGTCTCCTTGGGAGAGGGAAAAGTCGATAACTGAATTGTCAAGGGAACTTGAATGATGCGTTTCAGATGTGGAGGGTAAAGGGGTGTCATCATTGCTCGCTAGAAGATGCGCCTCATTACTATCAATTTTAGTGATCATAAGGGGGTCTGGATCGGGGGGGAAGGAGTGGGAAGAGGGAGATAGATGCCCCAGGCGAAGGGGCATTGATCAGGGAGGGCAGAATGCATAGGGGAGGAGGAAATCATCTGATTGGCATCCCTGGAAGAGAGGTGTTGAGAGTGAAGAGAATTAATCTCCCTGTTAATAGGAAGGGAGAGCAAGTGATACCTGTTAAGAAAAGCATGCGAGCAAGCCAAACCATGCGGAAAGGGCGAACAATGCGTGCTACATCTACCTGGATCAGATCGAAAAACAGAGGGTGAATGGTCGACATGCAAAATCATATCTGGAAAGGAACGGGAAACATGAAACTCGGGGACAAGAATCCGTTCGAGTGGCAGAGAACTAGAAGGAGAAGCGTTTGTCGCAGAAAGCAAAACTTGAGCAACGAAATCAACCATGAACCACAGGCGAAAGGGGATCACGCGCATCATAAGAGGGGGGGATATATACCTGCTGAGAGGGTGAAGATGGGGGAGGATGGTGCTGCGGTAGATCCACACCCAGGTCCTTAATGTGGAGCGGAGGCAGCTTCTTCTTGGACTTCAACTGAGCTTGGCGCTTCATCACCTTCCCCATCGGGGGACCACCACTACCTCTAGACCCCCCAGGGAAAGAGAGAGAAGTTATACATGTCGAAGAATGAGCCCCCCTAAGGTCCTCCTGATCGGAACGAATAGTGGAGACGTTGGGAACAATGGGAGCCTTCGACACAAGGATCTGCGAGCTGGCCTGAGCTACACTGGAATGGCTGACTAGAGCATCATCGGTTGGATTGCCCTGGGCACTTGGCGAAGAAGAGCGGTGCGGCCTAGAGGAACCTGAAGGAAGATTAGTTGAGCAGGCAAGGGTAGAATGACCAATTTTCAAATGGATGGCGCAGCATCAAGGCAATCTTTCAAAAACAACCTTCTGAAGGATCAATTGACCACCGTGCATAATACGAACAGAAGAAGGATGAGCCTCGAGCAAGTCAACCTCGACACAAACCCTTGGGTATCCTAATCTCAACCCTTGCACCGTAAGCGGGTCCACATAAACTGGGGAGCCCAGTTGTTGGGCCAGTGAGAGCAGCACATTAGGGTAAACAAGGTGCAGGTTGAGGCCCGGGAACCCCACCCAAATCGGCATCGAAGTAGCGGGGGTGTCGGTACGAAATGAGGGAGTCCAATGAATAAGTTGAAGGAGAATGCCATTAACGAACGTCGAGCCGACCGAAAAGAGCCTCGAAAAATCCAAATAGGAGGATCTTCTCACAAGCCAGTGTCGCATATCCAGTGAGGAGAGTGAGAAGTTGGTGATCTGCTCTTTTTGCATGATGAAGTCCTTGACCGCTTGGAAAGCGGGTTTTGGGCCCATCGCACGGAGAACCATAGAGTTCGCAAAGCCTTGAGCAAGGTTGGCGATCTCAGTGGAAGAGAAGTGAGTGCAGAGGAAACCATCCTCATAAGAGGGGGGTCGGACAGGTACTGACAGTTCAACGTAGGGAGGGGGGGTCAGAGGATCGTTGATTGGACACCACAGAGGCGTAAGAGGGCCTCCGGGGCGATGAAGGTCGGCGAACCTCCGGACCCGGATCAGAGGCGTAAGAGGGCCTCCGGGGCGATGAAGGTCGGCGAACCTCCGGACCTGGATCAGAGGCGTAAGAGGGCCTCCGGGGCAACGGAGATTGGCGGACCTCCGCACCCGGATCAGGGGGCCTATCTTGAGGAGAGGGCATGGTCCCCCAACGGTTGCCCCACTGTTGCACAAAAAGGCCTTGGTTTCATATTCACCTTTGCTAGGTGGAAGTGATCAACCAAAGAAATCAAACAATGGAATCGATTAATCTTCGAATTCGCCCTAGTAGGATTTCTCCAGGTAAAGCGTGTACCATTGGTTGGCAAATCAATCAAATCTAGCTTAGCCACCAGATCCGCAAAGCCTTCAAAAGATCGATCACCCCTACCATTAGGATGATCATCTCACAACAGTTTGGCATTGAAGTCCTTACCAATGATCCGTGACTTGCCATCAACAAACTATCGAGCTATTTGAGCTACTTTAAAAATTGTATCCTATCTTCGTCATTACACAGGCCATACACGGTAGTGAGTACAGATTCCACCCCATTAGAAGTTTTGTTGAACACATGGGACAAAGACCAAATGGCTAGTTTGCTTGAAACAACTTGAGAATTAGTCCCTTTCTACATGATATGCATTCTGCTTGACCTTCCAATGAAGTCGACCCCAAAAAAAGAATCTAAGACTTTACTCCCAAGCTCCCTCTTCACAGTATGTTCCAAAGACCCCAACTTCGTTTCCTGCACCATTACAAACTCCACCCACTATTGAAGAGCTTATCAAAGTAAGGACCCCTGTCATTCGGAGTTTCGGAGACCTCGTATATTCCACGACAATATGTTAACCATTAAGTAATGAAGTAACCCTCTTTGTTGGAGTCGAATGCCGAGCTCCAACCACGAGTGCCACCCTTGCATCAACCTCGACCTTTCTCTACGACACCACTACCAAGCCCTTCTTGTCAATTGGATGCTTCTACCAAGTACGACCAAAATAGACTAGATGAAGCCTTGGCGGCAACACCGGTCTTTAGGGTTTTTGATGTCGAATTTAGGAGCCATTCACGCCTCTGGGTTGCTATGGTGACCCTCCCACCTTCGATCCATTGGACAAAGCAGGTGATCGTGCTGGGTGATGATTCTCCTTCGTATTGGAAGTGTGTGTTGCTTCGGGTGACGCTTCTCCTTTATCAGACACTTGCTCCTGGGAAGTGTGTTCAAAACCCATATTCAAATCGAATCCACACTGCCATGTCGCATTTGGGTTGAAGGCCATCAGATTCATTGTCAGCAACATCGTTGAGAGTGTTGTTTGGGGAGGAGCTTGCCATCAACTACATTGCAAGGCTCCTACAAGAGAGGGGCAAAGCAGACCACACCATAAAGGCGAAGAAGAGAAGCAGGTCTAAAATGGGGCCAAAGTGGTCTGCTTAGGGAAAGTCGGGGCTAAATGTACTCACTCGGGATATGTATCCAAACACATCCTGCAGAGAGCCAAATAAATTGGGTTCCTCCACACTTGTCTTGAGCAAAGCTAAGCCTACCAAGTTGAGTATGTGAGTAGTAGGACCATAATGGGAAGTATTTAAATCTTCTTAGGATCTCTCTTCCTTTCCTGAAACGATTCCCAGATTCTTTTAACCGTCCCGATGAGATTGTAGGACCCAAATCTTATGCGGAGCCCCTCTTGTTAGAGCGAGCTTCTCAATCGGCACCATCCCCTTCTCCGATGAGGCTGTCACCACCTTTGCGTAAGATCTTGATCTTCTACCAACCTCCTAACACAATGAAAGGAGCCATGAGCACCCCCATAACTTAAGACCATGCTCTCCGGTATAGCCTGGCTGCCAGCAACCTCCACTTCCATCAAGCTTAGAAGATTTGGGGATGTTAAGGTGACATTACTATAGGCCATGAACCTTCTAAACGCTTCAACCACCACCTTGTCTGTCTTGACCGACCATAGGTGAAGCGAAACCCCATCCACAAAAACCCTTACAAGGGCCTTCATCGGTGGTCTACATCTAGGGCACCATCAGTAATGGTTGGTCGCCTCCACCGTACCGTCCCAGTTTGCACTGAAGGCTTGTGGAAACACAACATCCCAATAATAGAGCTATCGAATGATGATAGAAGAATATTATGCTCATTGATGATAACTAATGAAGGATTGAAAAGCTTCCCAGGCGCCTTAGCAAGCATTGCGCGAACCCTCACCAGTAGCGGCCTTCGATCCATGACCTCCCCAACTAAACCTAAGTCGAGGAAGATTTTGTTCTTCTCAAACTTCGAGGTCCAAGAAGCTTTGACCTTTATCGTAGGGGTTGACATGGGTAAAGGTAATAAGACATGCCCTTTGTTGGCCTTCACAACCCTTCTGCATGCATCTTGTCGGTGACCAACTCCCCTACAGCGCAGGCAAACCATTAAGTCTCTGCAATCGTTCGCACGGTGGCCCCTCTCCCTATGTTGAAAGTAGAGGAGATGTGATGCCCTCCCCTTTCTCGCTCTCCTTCCATCTCCCCATTGGCAATCAATCATTGAGAAGTAGGGATCATTTCTGGTCTTACAATCTTATTTGTTTTAGCAAAACATAAATGCAATTTTACAAGGGGGCCTAGGCACTTACAAATTAAATGTTCTCTTACAAATGTCTTTTAAAAGTGTACTGCAAATAATATTTATATCGTCTTTTCACTTTCAATTATGGTTAATTTTTGTCCCATTAGTGATTTTCCTTCATAATAAATAATATCCAATGGCTCTATATCAATGGAATGGTTAGATGTATGGGCTCATGTTGAGACAAAAAAGCCTTAGGATTTTTGAGTAAATGCCATACACACATATACATACATTTATATATATGCCTAGTTATATAGTTATGGCTAACTTGTGTTCTCGTGAGGTCTCATGAAATACTTGTTTATTTACAAAAAAAAATTTATTTTACAAATGTCTTAAAATATTGATATTTTTACATAAATGCCATCAAGAACTTTTAAAATTCACCATTGGGTAATGTGCCAAGCCTTCATTTTGGGAAATAACCACCGCACGATTGGCACAAATGAATAACGTGCATTTCTAGCTGTGCGTCATGCAAAATGAAATCTGTTGTTGGTTGGGTTTCCAAGTTCGGCTCCCTAATCTTAGGAGTCGAATAGGAAAGATCATGCCCATTTGATTTGAATTTTGAAATGAATGGCTGACCCTTCACTTTCCAAATTTGTCTCGCCTTCGCCATCAGAGCACCACTACTAGGTACCTCTGACAACCGCCCATAGTTGCCACTCGCTACTACATCAGCGAAGGACCTTTCCCTTACCACTGGCAACCTCTGAAGGCAGAGCAAACACCAACGGTTGTTGCACTTGACCACCACCTCCCTCGGTATAGAGCATCCTTTCAACAAATCACCTTGGACGTATACATGAGACAAGTCACCTTCAACAATGTCTAAACCCCAACAAGATTTTACCTTAATAAAGTTTGAGTAAATCTCTTCCACCACCTCCTGACATCGCAGGAACACCAACCATTGAAAATTCAATTGTTGACCTCAATGGAGGATGCAACTCAGCAGCTCCATAAGTCGTCGGTAATCTCCAATGAAGCACTCCTTCCTTAACCCTCGTCTCCAAGAACTTCAGTTGCTCCAAATCATCTTTCTCCAACTAAAACAATAAAACTTGTTTTGGGGGGGGGGGAGATGATAGCCTTCACTCCAACACCAACCTCAAATTGCGCAGATGCTCCCTAACCTCCTCCATGGAGGTGCGACCTTTAAGGAGAACCCCCACTAGAGAGTTCTCAAGCACTTCGTCAATCACTCCCCGAGGTCGCACACCCAGATAGACCTTCATCGTAGGGGGAGCAGAAGTGTTGAAGAAGAAAAGGAAGAGGCTTTCTTCCTTGGGCAGTGCCATCTCCTATGGCCAACACCTATACAGACCACGCAAATGATAGGAACCCTACACTTCGTCGCCCGATGGACACGTCCTCGGCACTTGTAGCAAAGAATATCCCGTAGAGATGATGTTGAAACCCCTCCTCTCCAGCCGCTTGACACCCCAACACCCAATCGCCTCTGCCGCACCCCCCTCTGGCACTCCACTAGGGTCCATACACCTCTGCTCTCACCACTCATCTCCCTCCCTCCCTAGTCGTGGGTCTTGTGGAAAGGCCCGGATCATCAGGGTCATTTCTCGCAGCTTGTACTGTGGAGGGAGGTTTGTAGGTTGAGGAAGAGGGGAGGTTTGGGTGTTAGAAGATTGGATGAGTTTAATGTTGCACTCCTCATGAAATGGGTGTTGCATTTCTTGGCGGGTGGCAATGGTCTCTTGGATAAACTTTTGAGAGATTCATATGGAACGCTGGTGGAGGTTGGTCTTGGCCGTTCTTGGTTGGTTTAGCCGCCTTCTTGTTTGGCCTCAATTCAGCCTCTTATTTTGTAGGGGATATCATCTGGGTATTTTGGACTGATGCTTAGTGCAGGGAGGTCCTTTTGTTTTTGGAAAGATGATTGGAAGGGCTGTGGTAAACTTTAATTTTTGTTTGCGCGTCTTTTTGGTTTGGCTGGGGATAAAAAGGTGCTTGTTTTTGAGGTTTGGGATGCAGATACTAGATGTTGGTCTCCAATTCTATAGTTTGGTCTCTCTGATGCGCCATTACAGGAGTTGTAAGAGATGTTTGTGGTTTTGCATGGTATTTCTATTAACGATGGGCCTATGGATGGTTTCATTGGGAGGATGGTGTCCTCTTCGTGGCTAAGGCTTACAAGAAATTGACTTTGGAGATTGGTCTGTCGCCTCTTGTTTGGGAGGATTGTTCTTTGATATGGAGATTATTGATTCCATTGAAAGTTAAAAATCTTTCAGTATCTGTTTAGGAGAGAGAAGTTGGTGACTACGATTTTTTGTTCTAGATGGGCTGGTGAGAACGACCTGGATTGTAATTTTTGTGGGGTGGCAGCTGAGGATCTTTATCACTTATTTTTTCAGTGTGTCCTGTCCAAGAAGGTTTGGGATAATTGTAGTGTTAGGCAGGCTGATATGTCTTCTTTTGATTCCTGGTGTGTCTTTTTGGTCCTTGGCGCATATGGATACGATAGGTTGGGTGATGGCAATTGCTATGCTGTGGTCCATTTGCTTGTAGCTAAATGATTCCATTTTTCGAAAGGGGAGGGCTTGGGTGGGGAATATTGTAAGGGAAGTGTCATGTCGTTTTGAGATGTGGTTAAACATTTTGTAAGTCTGTTCTAATTTTTTAATGCATCTTTGGATGGTTATTAGTGATCGGTAACCATCCTTTTTTCTCTAAAAAATTTTTTTAAAATTACTTAAATGTCGTAAGAAAATGTATATTTACATGTATGCCATAAGAAAGTTAACTTCATTTACATGAATGGTAATTCTTTTGTCAATCTTGGCGTCAATCAAGATGAAATTTGGAATGTGTTGATTCTAGTGGGAAGAAATGAAAGGCTCAATTTATTATAAGAGCCCTATCTTTTTTTATATAGAGAGGAAAAAGGATAAATAGCAATACAACCCAACAACAAACAAAATGTGTATAACACACCCTTACAAATAAATGTAAAACTAAAATAAAATAACCAAGTCTACACTTCTCCTCAAGCCGGAGCATATATATTTATCATGCTTAACTTGCAACAACAAGAATAAAAAATAGACTTAGGAAGTGACTTGGTAAAGATGGTCTGCCGTTTGTTCATCTGTAGCAATAAGGGTTGTATATAGGAAGCCTTTCTGAATAAGATCCATAGTGTAGTGGCAATCTACCTCAATATGCTTGGCCCTTTCATGAAACATTGGGTTGTTGGTGATATATTTGGCAACAACATTATCACACCTCATTTCCATAGGACCAGTAATCTGTATGTGCAAATCCCTTAAAAGTGACTTCACCAACATGAGTTCAGCAGCTGTCTGTGCCATAGCTCTATACTTTGATTCTATAGTTGGCCTAGAAACAACTGCTTCTTGCTTTTCCAAGTCACTAAATTGCCAACTACGTAGTTGTAGAATCCTGTGGTAGATTTTCTATCCTTTAGACAATCTTCATAATCGGCATCAGAATATGCCACTACTGACATGGAAGTGGCTCTTATAAATAGGTCAAGTCTAGGTGCCTTTTTAATATATCTCAGAATCATCATGGCGGCATCCCAATGTTGCTTCATAGGCTAATCCATAAATTGACTAAGTTCCCCTACTGCAAAAGTAATGCCTGGCTTGGTAATAGTGAGATAAAGTAGCTTTCCCACAAGTTGTCTATCCTGACTGCTATCCATAGAAGGTGCCTTAGCATCATAAAGATGTGCCTTTGGGTTCATCGATATATTCGTAGGCTTTGCCCAAGCATCCCAGTCTCATGTAGAATATCCAGTGCATACTTTCTCTGAGATAGAACAATGCTCTGCTAGCTACGAGTGACTTCTATCCCTAGAAAATATCGTAATGGACCCAAATCTTTTATCACAAATTGGTTGGCTAATCGTTCCTTGATCGGTACAATACCATCTGTGTTGTCATCTTTGACAATCAACTCATCAACATAAACTAGAAGCATCACCACACCTTTCCCTGTCTTCCTGACAAACGAGGAGTGATCTACAAGAGATCTTTGAAAGCCATCAGACTCCACTACCTGATACAATTTATGGAACCATGCATGTGAACTCTACTTGAGTCTATAGATAGCCTTCCTTAGCCTACAGGCACACTCCCCTTATGTCTCATACTCAGGGGGCTGCTGCATATATACCTCCTCTTGTAAGTCGTCGTAAAGAAAGGCATTCTTCATGTCAAGTTGATGAAGCTGCCAATCATAATTTGTTGCAACAGAAACTAATATCCGTACGATCAATAACCTCACCATTGGAGAGAAAGTATCAAAGAAGTCCATTCCATAGGTTTGAGTAAACCCCTTTGCCACTAGTCGAGCTTTGTATCTGGCAATGGTTCCATCTGGATGAAACTTGAATACAAATACCCATTTGCACCCTACAAGGTTGGCTCCTGGCGAAAGTGGTGCAAGATCTCACGTGCCTCTGCTCTGAAGTGCAACCATCTCCTTTATGGCTTAATGCCACTTTGGATGAAGCGTGACTTCTTGGTAAGAGGCGGGCACGATGGTGGTAACCAGGGCTCTAGTAAACCCAAACAAAGTTGCACCAAGATCAGCTATGTGTAGATATCCTACCACATTATACTTGGCACTTGACCTGGGAGCCTTCCAAATAGTAACTAAAAGGTCACTATTCACCTATGGATCATCATCAGCAAGCACCTCATTTGTCCCTACATTATCATAGGCATGAAAGCATCAATGTTTAAAGACCATACGCTTACCTGATGTAGGGAGGTTGGAGGTGTGGGAGGAGGTGGCATTTGGAAAGCAGTATGTGACCTCTGATATGTAACAATAGGATCATTAAATTTGTCCTTCTCAGTAGTAGAAGGAGGTGGATGCTCATCCGCATGTATTACACCAAAAGGAATTGGTGGAATAGGCATAGGAGCCCCATCAGTCATAGGAAATAAGTCACAACTAGTAGTAGAAAAATATGGTACAGTCTTATGAAATGTCACATCTGCAGAAACATAATGGCGGGAATTAAGTGGATCAAAACATCTATACCCTTTCTGGGTTCTAGAATAGCCGAAGAAAAGACCTTGATAGCCCATGGTGCCAGTTTATCTCATCCGGGAGTCAAATCATGAACAAATGCAACGCACCCAAAAATACGAGGGATAACAGAAATCAAAGGATGATTGGGACATAGAACCTGCCACGAGATTTGCTCATGAATATCAGATTTCGTCATCCTGTTGATCAAGAAACATGTAGTAAGAACAGCATCCCCCCAATATAAAGCAGGCATAGTATGGTGAATAAGAAGGGGGCGTGCAATATCTAACAATTGTTTATGCTTCCTCTCAGCAACTCCATTTCGCTGAGAGGTATGAGCACAAGTGGTTTGGACAATTTCATTTCCACGAAAAAATGCAACAAGTGAGATGTACGAAACTCCAAAGCATTATTTGAAAGAAATATTTTAATAGTAACAGAAAATTGTGTTTTTATATCCATAAGAAAATTCTCACTAATATTTTCAACATCAGATTTATTTTTCATCAAGAATAATCAGCTAACATGGGAGAAATCATCAATAAGAACAAGAAAGTAGCGATGTCCAAGATGGTCAGGAACCTGACTTGGACCCCACACATCTGATTAGATTAAATCAAACAAATCAGAAGATCCAATATGACTAGAAACAGGAAAATTGGCATGGTGGTGTTTGCCAAGCTGGTATGCGTCGCAGGTGATGGTGGTACTGGTAGGTATGTGGGATAGAACACGTTTAAGTCCCTTTACAGGAAGGTGGCCAAGGCGAAGATGCCATTGAATGGGAGATCCAGTGGCCAAAGTAGTCTCCCCCTGACTTACAGAAGTAGCGGTAGCAATAGGAGAACGACTTAGACGGTACAACCCTCCTTCCACATGTCTTCCACCAATTATCCTCCTCATGAGCCGGTCTTGCAAGACACAAGAGTTCACATAAAACATAGCACTGCAATTAAGTTCTCTGGTAATATGATTGACAAAGAGGAGATTGAGTGGAAAATTGAGAACTTAGAGAAATATTTAGCAACCATAAAGTAGAAGAAAGGGATACTTCCCCCTTTCCTACAACCTGTGACAATCTACCATCTGCCACTTGCACTGTCTTGCCTGGAGGGACTGATCTCAAGTTGGAAAAGGCATCCGAAGTAGCACATGTGTCGTGAGGCTTTTGAATCCACCAACCAGTCTCTGGTACTAAGTCTAGACAAGGAATAAGCATCAATGATACCTGACATGGAGGTAGTTGTTGCTGTCTTTGGAGGAGTAGGCTGGGGAAGGTGACTAAACTTTTGTAGTAACTCCTTGAACTCTACTCTGGTCACGGTATCTGGTATAGGTGAAGTCTCTGTCGCCTGGTGAGCAGTAACTGGTCTCCCATGCTTCTCACGGAGGCTTGGAATAACCTCCTGAACCTCATCCATGGCAACGACCACGAGTAGATGGTGCTCCTCGCCAGGAACCATGAGAAATAGCCAAGGCAGTAGTCTCAGTAGAAGTAATAAGAACTGTAATCCTGTTAAGCTTACTGTATGTCTCCTCAAGAGTGGGCAAGTTAGTCATCGTCAGAGTCTGATCCTGTGCAGCTATATACTCGAGCCTCAAACTAGACAGAAACAAGGAAACTGCAAGCTCTCTCTTGAAGGCATGACAAGAGGAGCATGTACAACCAGGTCTATAGGGGTTATGTCGCTTAAACAACCTCTTGACTTGAGAGTAGTATTGGATCAATATCTTTCCATCCTGACTAAGGTGAAAAAGCTCATGATAAATTTGAAAGACCTGAGCGGAATTCTTCTCATGTGAGTATGTCTCACAAAGAGAATCCCACATCTTCTTCGCAGTGGGATAGTACATAATCTCACTGTCATTCCTGGGTATCACTGAGTTCATCACCCAGGTACAAACCATTTCATTATCACGATTTCATGAAGCATTGACTCTTGTTTTCTTGGCGGGCTCAGGCTAACTCAATATATACGCCTTCCCATGACCCCTAACGGTCATTAAGGACATTTAGGACCACTGGGGATAATAAGTTTCGTCCAACTTGATCATTGGATCGAAAAATGAACTTGTATATACTTCGGTGTTCGTAGAAGTATCCGGTGTAATTTCAAACGAACCAGAACTAATAGAACTTGAGGATGCCATCTTGCAGTCTCTTGTCACTCGCTAAATGAAAATAGAGCCAACTAAAGCAAAAATTAGATCTGGAATCACCAAAACATGGTCTGTAATTGAGGTTTTAGATTATGAGTCAACTTGAACGGTGTAGTGATCCTTCTTTAGATGAGATTTAGTGAGAATGGATTACCTCTCCCTATTCGGACCCCACAAGGAGGGGCCTAATTGGAGGGAAGAGAGTACTTGCAGGTATCCTTGCCGATCAGGATAGGAGGTCGGAGGTGTAGTAGCCCTACAGAGACCTCTGACGGCTTATGGCGGCGACGCTTAGGCGAGGCAATGACACCGTGCAACCTGCAGTGGCGGCGCATTCACCTCAGTGATAGTCAACAGTGACTGCTGCAATGGATGAGGGGTCATGCCACCCCTGATGATGTAGCAATAGGTCGATGGAGCCTCGCTGCCTCGTCCTTGCTCCGCCTGGTTGGTTCGGCGATGCTATGGAGAGGTGGCGGCAATGGTGAAGGCTATCGACAGTTGCTGCTGGCGTTAAGGTTAGGGTGGTAGGTGTTAGTGGCTTATTTCGGTGGGATATCTAGGGCACCAATTTAGGACTGTTGCTCAGATAACAAGTGGGAAGAAATGAAAGGCTTAGTTTATTATGAGAGCCCTACCTCTCTTTATATAGAGGAAAAAGGGCAAATAGCAGTACAACCCAACAATAGACAAAAGGTGTACAACACACCTTTACAAATAAATGTAAAACTAAAATAAAATAACCAAATCTACAATTCTTGTATCAATGTGAATTTGAAATTGTAAATGTCATCTTGATTGACACAAGGATTGACATGAGAATTGCCATTTATGTAAACAAAGTTAAGTTTCTTATGGTATTTAAGTAAATATGGATTTTTTTTATGGCATTAAAGTAATTTTAAAAGTTCTTGATGGCATTTATGTAAAGATCCTTAAAATATTTACAAGATGAGGATTTTGTTTTAAGTGCTTTTAACTTTTACAGCCAAATTGGAAAACTATTTTCTAGTGTTTTCTTCATGGTTGTTTCCATGTGTTTTTTGTATAATCATAATTACCTACATGACTGTCCTTTTCCTCGTTAAAAGGTGAATCTTTTTTTTTTTTGAGAAAGTAAAGGGAAGATTACCAGAAGTCGGTAATCATCCAGAGGTTGTATTAATCATTAAAAAAGGCATGGACTTACAGGTTTTGTAGCAAAACATCAGACAAAAAATCTATTTCCCTTGGTACATTATCTACCCAACAACGATCAGCTGAAAAAATCGATCCGTTCCTCTGCAACCAAATACACCAAGGGGTCTCAAAAGCTTTGATCCATCTTGCCACATCAAGATCGTAATGCTCACGAAACGAATCCCAAAAATCATGTTGACCAGAGCAATTTGAAGTGCGGAGCTGTAATCGATCCCAAACATCTTTGGAGAAGTCATAGCCGAAAAAAAGGTGTTTAACGTCTTCCTCCATTCGGCCACATAAAAGGCATGTTGTATCGACCTCATCAAACCATCTCTCCGACATTTTCTTAGTGGCCAAGCGTTCCCTCTGGAACAGCCATAGGATTTAAGGAAGATTACACTTCCAAAGCAATCTAGAATCAGACCGAACCACATCAGAATTTCCAGCGATATAAACAATTTTATCATAGGCTCTTTTCATTGTGAACCTCCCTTCCTTCTAAAAAAAGCAATATGCCTGATTGGCCTTGGGCTGCATATCTTTAATTTCCCCAGATAACTGCTGAAAGTAAAAGTCTGCTTAGAAAGCCCCGAAGGCAGATTAAAGTCCCAAGTATTTCTCTGTGCATCCCATGTCTCTTCTACCAGTGCATTCTTGTTTGCAGCAAGCTGGAAAACCCTTGGAAAGATCTCAGAAAAAGTCCCTGAATCACACCAGATATCAGTCCAGAACCTAAAAAGTTTACCATTACCCAACACTGTTCAAAAGTGTCAACATTCTTCATCAAGATCAGCTGCACCGCATGGAGTGCCAAAATGTAGATGATCCACGTCTTGCAATTGCCCTGTCATTTAGGTTCATGGCCAAGCCATATGAATCGTTAGTCACAGTGGATACCATTGATTTCTTGCCAGAAAGTATCCTCACAGCCCACTTCATGAGTAAGGATTCATTGAAGGCCTCCAAACTTTGTAGACCCAAACCCCCATCTTTCTTGGGCGTGCAAATTTCTTTCCAAGGAACCAACTGGGCAAACCTACTCTCATGTTCAGCCCCCTTCCAAAAAAACCTCTTTCGAATCAACTCTAGTTGTGTGACAATCTTCTTTGGAGGCTTAAAAATTGATAAGAAAAAAATCGGAATAGATGACAGGATCGATTTTAGCAAAACAAGCCGCCCACCTCTCGACAACAATCTACCACTCTAAGAGGAAAGTCTCTTCAAAACCTTCTCAACAACACAATTCCAGTTGGAACTCGTCGACTTTTTGCCTTTGAGAGGAAGCCGAAGATATCTAATTGGTAGACGGACCCTGATGACTCCAAAATGTTTGCAATATCTTGAATCTCCGAATTTAGGAAGGTGAAAGGAACAAAGATTGATTTAGCCCTATTTAGTTTGAGACCAAATAAGGGGGCAAAATTCTCACCAGAGACGAAATGTGTTCGACCTCAGAAGCACCCTCCTCAATGAAGGTCGTGTCATCCTCATATTGTAAAAGGGGCATATTTAAAGGGATTTACCACTTTAAATTGTAGTGTATGTTGTGTGTTTGATTTATTGTGCCATATTCTTTTATTACACTTGCTATCACACTTGATCTTGTATTTGCGGCCAAGTAAGATTTGTGTACGGCTCCCATCAACCTAGACTTTGGTTGATCCTCCATCGAATGCTATTGTTGTAGGTTGCAAATGGCTACACATAGTCAAATACCAACTATATGGTTTCGCGGAATGACACAAGGCTCTTCTAGTGGCTAAGGGATACACTTAAACTTATGAAGATTATTTTGTTACATTCTCCTCGGTCGCACAGTTTCCTAGAGTCTGGATTCTTATGTTTGTTGTAGTTCACTTAGACTGGGTTCTTCACCAACTAGTTGTAAAGACTGTTTTCCTCAATGGTGTTCTCCAAGAGGAAGTCTACATGCAACAACTCTTTGGGTTTGGAGTTGAGGGGGAGTGTAATAGGTCTGTAAACTACATAAGGTATTTTATGGGCCAAAACAGAGTCCATGTGTGTGGTTCTAGAAGCTATCTAATATTATTAAGGGGGTTGGCTTCAGGAGATCCTCTACGGATAGTGAAGAAAACGAAAAAAGGAAGGGTCATCATGTTGGTATATGTGGATGATATTATACTAATCAGGAATCTCTCAATAAAAAGAAAAACTAATTGGGAATGATATAGGTAGAATTGAGGCTACTAAGGAATTCTTAGCCAAGTATTGTCACCAAAGGCGCTACCAAGGAATTCTTAACTAAGTATTTTGTCACCAAAGACTTGTGCCCATTGTAGTATTTTCTTGGCATCGAAGTAGCTTGAAATGCACAAGTTGTGCTTTCTTAGAGGAAGTATGCTGTTGATCTTCTTCGAGAAATTGGTATGCTCGGTGCTAAGCCCACATTTATTCTTTTGGATCTGAGTGTGCATTTTTACAATGATGGCTTAGGATAGGTCGATTTAAGGAAGTTTAGGTGCCTTGTGGGGAGACTTTTGTATGTTACTATTACACTCCATGATATAACTCTCGCTGTAAGCAAGGTGAGCTAACTTATGGACCAACCGGGAAAAGTACATTGAAATGCAACCATGATGACCCTCCGGTACTTGAAGTCTGCACCAGAAAAAGACTGTTGTTCACTTGTAGTAAGTCCTTAGATGTGGTAGGTAGCTTATACAGATGCTGATTATGTTGGGTGCCTTAGGGATAGGAAATCTGTTATTGGGTTCTGCATGTTCATTGGAGGAAATTTGGTCACATGGCGAAGCAGGAAGCAAATGGTTGTGGTCAGATCTAGCACTGAATTGGAATATAGGGCTATAGGTCAAGCAACTTGTGAACTCATGTGGATTCGTTCCATTCTCAATGAATTAAGTGTCTTACCTAGTCTTATGTAGATGAGGTGTAACAAAAAGGTGGCTATCTTCATTGTTAACAATCTAGTCTTCCACGAAAATATGAAGCATGTGGAAGTGGATTGTCACTACACCCATGAATGATCTAGAAAGGGTACATCTGCACGTCTCACATGACATCTGGAGATTAGACTGTTGATATGTTCACCAAGGTGCTTCCTTGAGCATCTTTTGAGCGGTGTTGTTCCAAGTAGTGCATGGTGGATATCTATGCTGAACTTGAGGGGGAGTGTAGAGAAGTTTGCTTCAATTTTCAGCATATTGTCCTTCATTTTTATTTTTCTTTTCTTAGATGGACTTGTATGTAATTTTCCCCTAACCTCTCTCTATAAATAGGGGACTAGGGTTTCTATAGACAAAAAAGATTCCTTGATTATCTCAACAAACCTCATGCAAGACTTCTTACATCTTTGCTGGGGAATCTGACATAACTTGCTTGGCTTTTTATTCCTTCATATTATTCGACATACAAGTTGCTACCTAATCTTTATTTGCTTCCCTGCCTTTGGCTTCTCGCTTGCTTCATCCTTTAGAGTGATGTATTTCTTTTTGTGAGATCTCACAAATCATGCAAACGAGGTGGACTGGTGAAGAAAATTGGTACTACTTTACATAGGTACTCTGCGTATGAGAAGAGATGCTTGTGGTAGTTGAGTGCCCCATAGAGTCTCTGGAGTATCTTCAATGTCAGGCATACTTGATACTTGATGGAGATAATAGAAGAAGGATTTATTAGTGGCAAGATTTTCAAAACATCAGGATAAGAGGCATGAAATCTTTAGCGCATCATGAATGGAGCAGTGAGTCTCAAACTTGCCTTAAACTCATCAAATCATGTTGTTGGAAGCAAGTCAATGCTGACACAGGATTGCTGAAGGTCTAATGGTGCCATCATGAGTAATCGGTGGTTAAGCAATGCGAGATCTGCCTTAAGGTGATGCTATGGTGGCTCATGTGAGAGAAGTTAGCAGAAATAAATTTACTGTTGGGGGTGATAGATTTGGTTGGCAATGCTGGAGCCAACTCCGGTAGCTAGTGGTGGTCAGGTTGATATGACTGACAATGTGGGCAATTCTGATGACAGTGCCAGTGGTAAGGAAGGTGGGCTTTGAGTGGTACTATGGTTTTTTTGGCCACTGTTGAAAAAAAGAGAGGAAAAGGGAAAAATGAAGAGAAAGGGAAAAAGGAAAAAAAGGAAAAGTGATAGGTCCAAGCACGAAGAGCTTAGAGCTCATCCTTCTTTGATACCATTTTGAAAGATGGGTTAATTCATTATTGGGAAACCTAATGCGCTTTCACATAAAGAGACATGCAGGGAAATATTACAGAGTTCACACATAAACTGAAAATTAATTTAATGCACCCGTTTGAAAAGAATAATGCAATTGAAAAATAGTCCCTGACGGCCTTACTATTGGCATGTGAGGGAACCGATTTTTCTTTGATGAAAAATTTTTAGAATGCTACATATGCACAACTTTTATTGGGTTTATATCTGTATAAATAACAAATTATTTTTATTTACATCTTGCAATTTTCTTGTGTAGCTTCAATCAGGTCCTCCACTTGATGAGATGTCTATTGCGTGCATATTGAGGGACCTGCTACATGCCATCCAATATCTTCACATCGAAGGAAAAATTCACCGGGATATTAAAGGTTCATTTCTCTGACATTTAACAGCAGCTGGTAGCTTTTCTCATAGTTGTTTGTTCTTTCTCTGGGTGTGTACCTTTCATAGATTGATTGAGATGGGCTTTTTATTGCTTAAATTTTGTATTGACGGGCCTTTTATCGACATGCTAAATGACATCTCTGCTATATCTTCTGGCAGCGGCAAACATTTTGCTGACAGAAAATGGAGACGTTAAGGTCAGAATTCAGTTCGGAAGCACTTGCAGTATGGAGGATGACATGAAATTGATTTTCATTTTATGGTGACTAATAGGTTGCAGATTTTGGTGTCTCAGCACAGTTAACAAGAACAATCTCAAGAAGGAAGGTACTTTCTCATACCTTCATTTAGGCATAGAATTTAAATCAAGTAGGAATAATATATATATATATATATATTGAGAAAGGAAAAGGATGATTACTAGAGGCCGGTAATCATCCAAAGATTATATTAATCATAGAGAAGGAATGGACTTACAGATTTTGGCACTCTAAAGATAGCTCCGTTCCTTTGTAGCCAAATACACCAGAGTGATGCAAAAGCCTTGATCCATCCCGACACATCAAGACTGTACTGTTCCCGAAAAGTGTTCAAGCAAAGTTGTTGACCATCACAATTCGAAGTACGGAGCTGTAGTCGATCCTGAACATCTTTAGAGAAGTCACACCTAAAAAAAAGATGCTCAACATCTTTCTCAACTTGACCACACAAAGAACAAGTTGTATCAACCCATCATTCCATCTCTTCAACATCTTCTTTGTGACCAATAGCTCCCTCTGTAGCAAACAAAGTAAAATTTTTATTTTTAAGGGAAGATGACACTTCCAAATTAGAGCACAATCAGACTGGACCACATCTGAATTTTCAGCATTCAGATTGCTTTTATCATAAGCTCTTTTCACAGAAAATTTACCCTCCTTCCAAATAAAACAATCTGGTTGACCCGGCTTGGGTTGCACATCTGAAAGTAAAACCAATAACTGCTGGAAATCAGAAAGCATCTGTTCAGAGAGGCTTGCAGGGAGCTGAAAATCCCAGGTATGTCTCAAGGTATCCCACATCTCATCAACTGTTGCATCTCTATTTACCGCCAGGTGAAAGACTCTTGGGAACATCTCCGAATAGGGGACTGCATCTCCCCATTTGTCAGTCCAAAATCTGAAAAATTTACCATCCCCCAAAACAGGCTTGAAATCATCAACATTTTTTGCCAAAATCTGTTGGGCCGAATGCCAAAAAGCTGACATTTCCCTCCTAGCGCATACCATGTCATTGAGATTCCTATTGGATCCATAGGAATCTTTGATAACAGTGGACACCATTGATTGTTCACCAGAAAGTATTCTTACAATCCATTTCATGAGTGAAGCTTCGTTAAAAGCCTCCAATCCACGCACACCCAACACCCCACTTTTCTTGGGAGTGCAAACATCCTTCCAAGGGACCAATTGTGCAAATCTGCCTTCATGATCTGCTCTCTTCCAAAAGAACCTCTTCCTAATCAACTCCAACTGTGTGACTATCTTCTTTGACAGCTTAAAAATGGACAAGTAAAATACCCGGATGGAATAATTTATATTGGAATGAATAAATATATAATCAAAGCACTGAAGGAACCACAAGGAGGTGCTGGTTTACTTGCAATACCCTTCCCACAAGCAGGAAAAAACCAAGAAGCATCATAATGTGCTGCCTATTCCAATGTTTCTTTTCAACATTGACACTATATGTGGACTTTTATAAGATCACATACTCTTACAAACTTTTTCCAATAGAAAAGGTGGGACTAAACAACTAACTTCATGGGCTGGGAGAGTATCCAAGCACCAATTTGTCTTTAATACATGAATCAAGATTTCAGTCAAGTTGGAGCATTTCATGCTTAGCTTCTTGCATAAGATGTAAAGAAACAATCTTTGCACTTTTTTTTCCTGAAAAGTAAATGGAAAATCATTCCAGAACAGTGATTCTAAGCATTCATTATGTCCTGGAAAAATTGCAAGCATTCAAAAGGGCATACCCTCCTTTACAAGGAGGACCGATGATTTTGTAGGCTATAGCCTTACTAAGGATATTTTCTACTTAAACCTCTCACCCCTAAACAACATGTGATCCCTATGTAACCAAATGGACCACAAGATGGCATGTGGGAAAGCTCGTTCTTTCTTTGTCCTAAATCAATGTCCTCTAAAAGACTCCCAAAAAAGAGCCCAAGAAGAATGATCGATCCATTGTTTGTAGCACCATTCCATGCGTATTTTGGAAAGGGGGCAATAAAAAAATAGATGGCGGCTGTCTTTTGGACATAATAACTGTTGAATAAAAAAGGATGCATTAACCTTCAAAAGAAACTCTAGCCCTTTTTTTTATACAAAAGGGAACTAGGCAAATTATATAAGCACCTCTAAGGATAAAATAAATAACAAATAACCCCTTACAACTCAACACTCCTCCTTAAGTTGGGCATATATGTCAATGAGGCTCAACTTGTTGCTTAGAAAATCATGGCGCTTCTTCTTCAAAGGTTTCATGAGAATGTTGGCAATTGGTAACTCAGAAGATATATAAGAGGTACTTATCTTGTCTTCTAAAACTTCATCTCGTATAAAATGGCAATTAACCTCAGTATGTTTAATTCTCTTATGAAAGATTGGATTTGAGGCAATATAAGCAGCCAACTTATTATTACAATAGAGTGGAACAGGTGTATCAACCTTTGCCCTTAAATCTTGTAGGAAACCAACCTTCCACATGATCTTCCACACAGCTTGAGTCATGGACCTGTATTCTGCCTTAGCACTAGAGCGAGCAATCACACTTTGTTCGTTGCTCCTCCATGAAACTAGATTTCTTCCCAAGTAGATAGCAATGCTTGACGTAGATTGTCTGTCCTCAATTGACCCTGCATAATCTGCATCTGAATATGCCACAAGATCAAGAGAGCCACTCATACTATAGTACAATTCTCGCCCTAAGGTGCCCTTCAGGTATCTCACGATGAGACACACATCACATTAATGACTATATCTTGGACTTTGCATAAACTGATTGGCTCGACTGATTGCAAAACTAATGTCTGGTTATGTAATACTTAGATATAACAAACGATCAATAGTATTGCGGTACTTAGTAACATCCTCAAACAAATGATCTGTCTCACCAGAGCTGTGACCAGAAGGTGCCTTTATTGGTATCCTAGTTGGTTTGGACCTAAGAAGTCCAACCTTCTTTAGGATTTGTAAAGTGTACTGCCTCTGTGATAAGGATAAGCTTGCCTCTTGACGAACAACCTCTATCCCTAGGAAGTATGGAAGGTCACCTAAATCTTTGGTGACAAAAGTGGATTGGAGAAATGTTTTGTCTTTGCTAACCCATCAATATCATCAACATAAACTGTCAAGATAACTACTCTCCATGTCTCACCATATTGTGTCCGTCTTACAAATATAGAATGATCAGTGGTAGACTGTTGGAACCCTACCTTCTTGATCTCCAAATTGAGCCTCTTAAATTAGGCTCGTGGGCTCTACTTTAGGCCATAAATGGCTTTTTGTAGGCTACAATCTCCCCCTGATTGTCATAACCTGGTGGCAGTCTCATATATATCTCCTCAACAAGATCTTCATATAATTTATATTCTTTATAACAAGCTGATGTAAATGCCATTGCTTAACTATATCAACAGACAAGATGATCCTGATAGAAGTAATACGAGCAGTTGGTGTAAAGGTCTCAAGGTAATCTGCCCCATATGCTTCAGTGAATTCCTTGGCAACAAGTCTGGCCTTATATCTCTCCACTGTCCCATGAAATCTGTACTTGATGGTATACACCCATTTGCACCTAATAACTGTAGCACCTTCAGGACATGGAACAAGATCCCATGTCATAGCTGCTTTCCCATCAAATCTGTACTTGATGGTATACACCCAAGAGCATGCATCTCCTCATCCATAGCTGCTTTCCACCTTGGATTGTGAAGAGCCTGAAAGAAATCTTTGGGAACAACTGCAGTGGTTATGGAAGATGCAAACTGTCTGTCTCCGTCTTGGAGATGGGAGACTGTAGTATAATGGGAAATAGGATGGAGTGTACATATGGTACTAGATCTCCTTTACATGGTCTCTTTTTGTCCATCTGAATCACCCCTATCTGAGGGGATAACAAGCTGAGTTGGCTCAACAACAACAACAACAACCACCAAGCCTTTTCCCACACTAAGTGGGGTCGGCTATATGGATTCTTTGCCTCCACACAGATCAATTTTCAGCCATTTCAGAACTTAAATTAAAGTAATTGAGGAATAATCATTAGAGGAATAATCTACTTGAAATCTCTTGTGATATACCTGTGTCTCCTGTATAGCAGCCTCTATGGATGACCTTTCTTCTAAGAAGTAGGGAATCTTGTCAAAGAAGGTCACATCAACAGTAACAACATACCTCCTATGAACTGATTATAACTCCTGTAGCCTTTTTGGGTCCTGGAGTAATCAAGAAAGATACATTTCGTGGCACGAGGGGCAAACTTATCCTGAATACAATAGGTTTGAACAAAACATATGCACCCCAAAACTTGTAGAGGCAAGGGAAAAGTCCTGCTGCACTCAGGATGTATAACCTGGTGTGGGATTTGACCATGGAGCATAGAAGATGGCAACCGGTTAATCAAGTATGCTACTGAAAGTATGGCATCACTGCAAAATTGCCTAGGAACCTTCATATGAGGCATCAATGTTCTGGCAATATTAAGCAAATGTCGCAACTTACGCTCAACAACCTCATTCTACTGGGAAGTATGAGCACAAGATGTCTGGTGAATGATCCCCCCAGAACGGAAGGCCTCCTGTAAATCACCATGCATAAATTCTAATGCATTATCACTGCGAAATACCCGAACAGTAGTATCATATTGTGTCTATACCTCAGATAGAAACTGTTGTAACAATGGTAGGAATCTCATTGTGAGTCTTCATCAGAAACACCCAGGTAAGTCTACTGTTGTCATCGACCATAATTGCAAAATATGTGTCCACTAGTAGAGGCAACTCTAGGTGGTCCACTGACATCACAATGTATTAGGAAAAAAAGGCACTGAGTTGATACCGGCATCTCTCTCGGGGTAGCTACTCTTGTGATGCTTCCCCAACTGACAATTTTCACATTTTAGAGTCAAAGAATTAGATAATTTTGGATACATTTGACGCTTCTTCTTCATAGAGGGATGCCCAAGTCTACGATGCCATAGCAAGGGATCATGAGAGATTGACACAGCCCCATCAAACAATGTAGGTGCGTCCAAATAGTATGACCACCTCTTTCTATGCCATTGCCAACTATTTCCCCCGTGGTTCGGTCTTGAAAGTAATAATGCTTTTCATTAAAAATAATATGACATCCAAGATCTCTGCAAATTATACTCACAAACAGAAGATTCATGGGAAACTCAGGAGCATAATCTACCTTCTTTGTCTTCATCTTGGACGTAGCATCTACACGTCCAACTGCTATAACAGGAGCGGTTGCTCCATTTGCCACTCGCACATCGCGGATTCCCTATGCAGTCACAGGATCTTGTAGATGATCTCTTTCTTCGGTGAGATGGACAGAGGCCCCAGAGTCAATCACCCATGCACTCCTGTACCTCCTTTTCATCATCTCAACTTCTTGGGCTGTACACACAAATCTAGTAGAAACAGAAGTTGATTTTCTCGGATCAACTTTCTCTAACATGTGCGAGAGAAGATTCATCGCCATCGAAACTAGGCGTGAGAGAAGGCTCATCACGCAAAGCAGAACACAAACAACACGAAGTAGGTAGTCACCAGCAGTAGCAATCCCTGCTATCGGCAACCACAACCCACAACTGGTAGTGCTATTGGCGGTAGGCAACCTAGTGGCGGTGTTGGTAGTGCTGGTAGATCGCTTGATGGTGGTACGACTGCTGCTGCTGCCCCCTTAGCTGGCGCAGCTGCTGCTGGTGGTGGTGGCGGCGACGTAGAAGTCGTCCTCCATTGGATCACCTTCACGTTGATGATCTAATCCTGTTGTGGTGGATTTTTTTTCGGTCAGATATTGGAGCATCGACCTAGGATCGTTGCTCTGATATCATATTGAATAAAAAAGGATGCATTAACCTTCAAAAGAAACCCTCACCCTCTTTTTATACAAAAGAGAACTGGGCAAATTACATAAGTACCGCCTATGGATAAAAGAAATAACAAACACTCCCTTACAACTCAACAATGCAAAGAGAGCAAGTCGTGTCTGTGTGCAGGGCAATCTCATGGAAGTAGTCTTTTGTCATGGTCTGCTCTCTTCTCAACAGCTAAGCGAAAACGTTTGCCTTTAATGGAGTTCTTGCTTTCCAAATCAACAGATAATCTCAAACGAAATGTGCTTCATGCTGTGTACCAGCACCCAGAGCAAATTATGTGCTGATGGGAGCATAAAGCAATTCTCCTCCCAACTAAAAGTGGAACAGTCAGGCAAGCAGGTTGGAGTGTAGATGTATTGTGTCTATAGTAAGGCAAATAGGCTGTGATGGGAGACAATCCTAAGTAAGGAGTCAAGGATGTGCTATGGATGCTTAAAGATTGGATATTGCCTAAGTTAATCCACGTATTTCAAGGAAGCATCTGTTGCTAATATGTACACATAGTGTCACTCTTCTACTTAACTACTTGAGTGTGAGTTTGCCTTTCATTTGCATTTTTCGCTAGAGCAACTTTAATTTCCATGTAGAGAGATTTGAGAGGAGGCAAAGGATGGCAGTCTAGACTTTTGTAGAAAGGAGAAAGGCTTCTTGTTGAATTGGTCCTTTGTGCTAGTAGTTTTTCATATGTTGATTTTTGATTGCCTGTTGATGTGGCCATTTGTAGACATTTTCTATGGAGGTTCAGGTATTGCAAGAGACAAGTTCTAGTCACATGGGTTGGACGTTTGTCATCCTATTTTTGAAGGTGGTCTTGGAGTGCATTATTTGAGAACTATGAGTGAGACTTTGCTTGCAAGGTGATGCACCCTTGTAATGGGATGTGATAACAATTTACTTATGAAGATTCTTTTTGAACCATATGACAAAGACTTGGTGAGGCGTTTCATTTGGAATCTTGTGTTTTGGCATGAATTACCAAAGGTGCTACCCTGTGTTGACAAGTTTTTCATAGCTAGGATTGGTAATGAGTTGGGAAGTCCTCTTGTTGCACCCATTTTTGCTGGACAACATCTCTGAGGATAGCCAATGAGACGGAGAGAGGGAGTGGGGGTGCCATGGGGAGGGAAGAAAGGTGGAGGGCGGTGAGAGGTGGTGTGTTACAAGTGCCGATAGCGTAGACATTGTGTGGCTGAGTGCAGGGATCATATTGTTTGTGCGGTTTGCAGGGGTGTGGGTCATTGGAGATAAAATTGTTCAAGTAAGAGGGTGTCTCTGCCTTCTCCTCCCTCTTTCCTTCCTCCTACACCATCTACTTTGGAGATTTCGCTTGATCAAGTGCTTACTGGATATAGGTTTGAGGAGGTTTTGCAGAATTCTTTGGTTGGCAATCTGATTGAGGTACGTGCTACTTTGGGTCTTGTCAAGGAGCATCTTGGGAAGATTGGGTTGGTGTCTAGGTGGAGGTTGTCCTCTCTCTCTTCGACTCATTTTCTTCCTTTTTGTTTAAAGGAGGTTGATTTGGAGCAACTAAAGTTCTTGGAGATGGGGGTTGGTGAAGGTGCAATTTGTTGGAGGTTGCCTTCTTTGTATGAAGGTGCCATTGAGGTGCGTCCCCCGATGAGGCTGATCATTGAGTTTTCTGTGGTTGGAATTCCTTTGCGGTTGCGGTGTTTGGAGGTGATGGAAGAGTTATGTTCAAGTTTTGTGAAGGTGAAATCTTGTTGGGGGGTTGATTTCTCCGAAGGTGATTTATCTCATATCTTTGTCCAAGGAGAGTTGTGGAGGGACAACCTTTGCCACGAGAAGCGATGGTGAGATTCAAAGGATGTTCATGACTTGTGCAATTTCAGAAGTCCCTGGTGTTACGCGTGAAGACCTTCGCAGAGGCTCTTCTTGCTGATCATCGGAGGGATGTTGGTGGTGGCGCTTTAACGAGGAAGATGAAGTGGATTTGGAAGGTGAAGGGTTAGCCTAGCAATACAAATTTTGAATTGGGTGTTAATGGCCTTCCAATTATGTTCCTATGATTTAGTATTCGAGTGTGTGCAAGCTTGGGCTTCCAGTTATTGCTATGATGGAGTGCATGCGTGATAGTCCTTCTCAAGTTGTTGATGTGGCACATGAAAATTAATTGGGCCTTACGGGTAATTTGTTTGCAATTAAATAGGGTTCTTCTAGATTCGGAAAAGGACTTGGAGTTGGTGGCAACCCACTTAGACCTTATTTGGATTGGGTTTTATTTGGAGCCAATAACTCGGGCCTTTTTGCTTCTTCCAACCATGCTATCCCTCTTTTCTCCTCTTCTATGTGCAGGAACAAGGCCTCTTCTTTTCTAGGAGTGCTTCTGATGGTGGTGGGCCCGCCATGTTGCATGCTGTTGGGTTTACAAAATTGCAATTTACTAGCGGCACAGGTGCTGTGGGCGATGTGGAGCATGGTAGCATTGATGCTAAGTTTGCCATGTTGCCTGCTTCTAATGCTATTGCGCCAGAACCTCCTGGTGATGCGGGTGATGCTGTGGTGGTTGGGGCTGTCACTAATGCAGTGGTGAAATTGCTTTTTGATGCTGACCATGGTTCTGGGGTAAAGGCTTAGACGTTGAAGCACAGTTACCTATCACAGTTTATACTTGTCAAAGGTGGGTGGGGGGAGAAGGGGAGGTGGGCATAGATCTTCTGATTATAAAATGTCGGGTGCTCGTAAGTCTATGTGTTAAGAATGGCCTTTGTATTGCTCTTTTTATTAGAGGAAATTTGTGAAGGACAAGAAGACTGCTAGGGATGGTTGTGAGGATGTGGAGATTAGGGTGGCAGGAGCTCTAAATTTGAAGGTTTCTAGCACTCGTGAGACTAAGGACAAGGCTGTCTCATGGTTAAGGTCCTGTCTTGGAATGTGAGGGGGCTTCGTAATCGGGTGCAAAGGTCACTTCTGAGAAGATACTTTGGCTGAGTGGAGGGTAGATTTGGCTTTGTTGCATGAGACGCCCATTGAGAATTTGGATTGGGTAGTTAGGGAAAGTGTTGGGAGTGGGTCTTTGTTTGGCTTCTTATTGTTTGATGCAGTTGGAAGATCTGGTGGACAGTGGCTTATTTGGAATGAGGATTTGTTCTGGCTTGAAGATTCTTTGGTGGGCTCTCATGTTGTCACTGGGATTTTTTCTTGCATGTCTAATGGCATCATTTTGTCGATTCTGGACTTTATGGACCTTATGACACCTCTTTGAGGGGGCATTTTTTGGGATGAATTTAGATAAGTTGTGGTGAAAGTTGATGGTTGTCCTTGGCTAGTTAGGGGTGACTTCAATGTCGAACTTTCTATTGAGGGTCGGCTTGATAGGAGGTTGGATGTTTCTTCTGTGGAGTTTCGGGAAGTGGTTAATGATTTGGGTTTGATGGATCTTCCTATTTCTAGGATGCATTTTACTTGAAGAAGTGGGTTTGGCTAGGTCTTGCGCATTGATCGTTTCTTCTATAATGTCTCTATGGCGGAGTCTTTTCATGGTGTCTGTGGAGTTTCGGGAAGTGGTTAATGATTTGGGTTTGATGGATCTTCCTATTTCTAGGATGCATTTTACTTGAAGAAATGGGTTTGGTTAGGTCGGGTTGGAGGTTGGGTTGAGGCGGTTGCAAGGTAGATGGAGGTTGGGTTCTTTTGAGTTGGGCAGATTGGATGGCATAGCGAGGATGGATCTGCTTATAGACCTGTCTCAAGTGAGGAGGATCTTGAGGCGGTTCATGGCTTGAAGGTGGAGGGCTCCCTGAGAAAGGTTGGGTTGCCTGTTTTATTTTTCAGGGAGTTTTGGGACATTGTTGCAGTGGATGTTTTGGTAGTGGTGAGGGAGGTTTTCTAGGAGAATCATGGTTTTGAGAGGTTGAATCGGTTCTTCTTTTTCATGCTTCCTAAGAAACTAGGGGCAGATACAATTAATGAGTTCAGGCCTATTGCATTGTTGAATGCAATCTATTGATTGTGGCTAAGACATTTGTGCATGGTATGTGTTTGGTGTTACCACTGTTGATCTCCACCGTCCAATCTGCTTTTATCTCTGGGAGATTGATCATAGATTCCTTTGTTTTGGCTGAGGAGATGGTGGCAGCTTGGAATTGGTCTGATTTGCTTGCATTCATGTGGAAGGTAGACTTCTCAAAGGTTTACGACTTTATCTCTTGGGTCTATTTATGGGAGATTTTGAGGAGTGGATTTCCGGAGGATTGGGTCAAATTCACGAGATGTGTCATGACGACATTTTTTTCTGTACTTATTAATGGAAGGTCCTCTGGGACTTGGATGCAGCCGTAGAGGGGGGTTAGGTAGGGTTGTCTGCTTGCACCATTACTTTTCAGTGTTGCAGTTGACACTTTGGCTTTCTTGGCTTATAGGGGTTGTAGGGAGAGACTATTTTCTGGTTTCACTCTAAATGGTGATGGCTCTTTAACTACACTTTTGTTGGATATAGATGATATCATGCTTTTTTATATATGGGGCTACCCGCCAGGCTGAACATATTACGCAGTTGGTTAGATTATTTGGTGATATATTTAGCCTTCTAGTTAATGGGAGCAAGTCGACCTTCATTCCCTTCCATTTGGATAGAATCATTGAAGAGAGCATCTCTGGGGCCCTTGATACGCTAGTTGTTAGACTACCAGTTGTATATTTGGGTTTGCCCTAAAGGGGAATCGCTTGGTGGCAACGGACTGGAGGCTTGTGGAGGAGAGACTAACCAGGAGGTTGAATGGTTGGAGTGGGAAACTTTTTTCCAGAGGGCGGTGTTGTCGGCAATTCCTACCTTATGTCTTTCTTTGTGTAGACCTCCAAAGAAATTTCTATCAAAAATGGAGGTAGCCTATAAAAGATTCTTCTGGAAGGGGCTTGACTATCATGGTTGTTTCTTGCAGTTGGTTCCTTGGAGGAAGGTCTGCAGACCAAGGAAAAAAGCTAGTTTAGGGATAAGTTGGCGTAATGAATTTAATGTCTCGCTTCTTATGAAGTGGATGGTGAGATTTCTGGCGGGTGGAAATGGATTGTTGGATAAACTATTGAGAGACTCTTATGGGCCCCTTGTTGATGTTGTTGTCAGGCAATCCCATTTGGTGCGATCGTCAGCTTGAGTCTTCTATTGAGCCTTTCTTTGGACGCGGTGTGTCTTGTGGTTTCTTCGGGCTGAGGCTTGGTGGAGGGTGTTCCTTCCATTTTTGGAAGGATAATTGGATGGGAAGTGGTGGTTTCCGGCCTTTGTTTTCATGCCCCTTTGGGCTAGCTTCTAGCAAGGATGCTCTTGTTTCAGAAGTTTGGGATAGTGTTTCCAGATCTTGTTCCTCGGTGCTGTTGCTGGGTCTCTCTGATGCTTCCTCAGATGAATTGCAGAAATTGCTGGAGTTACTTTATGTGATATCTGTTGGTGAGGAGCTATGGATGGTTTTAGGTGGGAAGGATGGTATTTTCTTGGTGGCTAAAGCTTACAAAAAGTTGATGTTGCAATTGGGGTTGCCAACTTTGGTCTAGGAGGACTGGTTTTGGTTTGGAGGTTACCTATCTTGTTGAAGGTTAAAATCTTTATGTGGCTTCTCAATAGAGAAAAGCTGGTAACGAAAGATTTCCGTTCTAGATGGGTGGGTGACGGTGACTTGGATTGCATTTTTTGCAGGGCTATAAGAGAAGACCTGGAGCCTGGAGCACATATTCTTTGAATGCCTCTTGTCTGTATGTTGGGCTGATATGTCTTCTTTTAGTGCTTCGTGGGAATCCTTTCGCTCTTTGATTCATGTGGATATAGTAGGTTGGGTAAAGGCCATGGTAGTGTTGTGGTCAATTTGGCTACAACGTAATGACTACATTTTGTGTGAAAGAGCATGGGTGGAAAATGTTGTAAGGGAGGCGTGTTGTCGTTCTGAGTTGTGGTTGAACAATTTGTAAGTTCGTTCTTTTTTTTGATTAAATGATATTATGGATGGTTCTTGATTATCGGTAATCATCCTATTTTCTCTAAAAAAAAAGGATTGGTAATGAAACATATTTTTATTCTCTTGGTATGGGTGGTGCTTGCGGGACCCTTTCATACTTTCATTTCCCAGACTGCATGGTCTAGTGTAGGATAAGGATGCAATTTTGGCTGATTGTTGTACTCCAATGGAGATTAGATGTGGTTGTTGGACTCCAAGGTTGTCGATTGCTCATGTGGAAGTTCTTTTATGGTTACATGAGGCTTTCTAGAGTCTCTACAATTAGGTTTCATATGTTGTCTTAGAGATGCTTGACAATGGGAGATAGGGGTTTTCTAGTTAGTAACACGTATAAGGCTTTGCCACCATAATTACTTGATCAAGATGATATTTTCCATGTGATAGTAGGTTGTGTGCAGCCATCACGTCTTCAAAGGTGAGGATTTTCGCTTGGAAGTTGCAATACAAGTGATTAGTGATAAAAGGTTAGGCATAGAAGTTGGGTTCCAACTACACCTGCTAGTTGTTCCTTTTTGTAAGGTCGAAGAGGATGATAGGAACCTTCTTTGAGTTGGCCTCTAATAAGATGAGTATGGATGCAATCGTTTTTGATGAGATTGTTCATTCATCAATCAAGACACTTTGAAGATCTTATATGGAGGATACTCTACTCTAAGACCAACTCAATTCCAATAAAAAAGAGTACGAGATGAACTATGGCTTTTCTTCAATCCATTTTAGAGCATTGAGGCCATAAATTAAGAGTATAAATTGGAAGGCAGGCTAGAGACCGGAAAGAGATGTATCTTAGGTTCCCTTTTACCCTAGGTCGTATCATTGCTAGAGATTGACCTCGATTTTGGAAAGAATGGAGAAATGCCTACATGGAGGTGTGGCCTAGCTACTAGCGAAGGGAGGAAGGCTTGTTCTCCTCTCTTTTGTCCTTTCTGTGCTAATGATGTATTTCTTGTCCATGATGCGGATTATAGGGGTGGTCTTAAAGAGGATTAACTCCATTCGTAGATGATTTCCTTGGACCGATGGCTGAAGGGACAACTTTATCCCCTTGGTGGTTGTTGGGTGGTCTAGGCATTTTAAACCTACAGGTAATTAATGAAGCTCTCATCACCAAGTGGTTCTCCATCTTATGAGACCCTAATGATTGTTTTGGAAGGTGATCCTTTGTGAGTCCTACGGAGATACAATAGACCAGGGGGAGAGGAGAACGTATGTTAGAGGTCCTTATTTTTGACAGGGGTTTTAGAGGACCCTTAGAAGAGTTTGGCCTCACTGCAGAGCCTTGTTGGGTGATGGATCTAGCTTTAGGTTTTGGATACATGCTTGGTCATTGGTTGGTATTCCTAATAGAGGAATATCCTAGGTTGTCTGCCCTCGCCACCTCTTTCTCAGCATTTGTAGTAGATTGCTTCAATGAAGATTATTGGATGCCCTTATTGCCAGAGTCCCTGTTAAAGGCAAGAATAGAGGATCTCACTTTGTTGTTGTAGATGCTTAATGACCTTAGGTTAAGGATTGGATGTGATGGTTGGATATGGAAATAGGGGGCCTTTTTTATTAGGAAGGCGTATCTATGATTGTTGGAGGATATCTTCCATACTGACTAAGCTTTGGCTTTGATGGTTAGAAGTTTTGGAAAGCTTGCATGCCACCTAAAGTAAAAATCTTCATGTGGTTGTTAAGGAGAAAGAGATTGGTCACTGTAGTTATTGACGTCATTAGGCTCTTGAAGTTGGGAAGACTCATGTATCCTCCATGATCGTGGAAGTCAAAGGAAATGATTTTCCTATTCTCCAACAAAGCCCTACCTCTCAATATATAGAGAGGTGGAAAAGAAAAAAAAAGGAAAGTTGCATGACCACTCCAAAGAAATAAGAAAATACAAAATAACTCATGAAAATAAAAAAAAGGATAAATGATCGAAAGGGCTCAACACTTCCCCTTAAGGTGGAGCATAAATGTCAATCATGCTTAGTTTGGAACAACAAATATCAAAAGATAAACGTGGCAATGGCTTGGTGAAGATATTTGCTATTTGGTTGTCTAAAGAAATTGTAGTAGTATAGATGGGACCTTGTTGGATCAAGTCACGAGTATAGTGACAATCAACCTCCACATGCTTGGTCCTCTCATGGAACATTAGGTTACTGGCTATATATGTGGTAGCCCGATTATCATACCTCATCTCCATAATTATGTCCACTAAGATATGCAAATTAGTAAGAAGAGACTTAACCACATAATCTTAGAAGCTGTTTGGGCCATGGCTCTATATTTAGACTTGGCACTCGAGTGGGAGACCATCCTTGCTTCTTACTCTTCTAAGTGACAAGATTCCCTACAATATAAGTATAAAATCTCGTTGTGGACTTTCTATCAGTCAAGCATTTTACATAGTCTGCATCTGAATATGCTATCACATTCATAGAAGTACCTTTGCTGAACAAAATCCCCCGGCTTGGATCCTTCTTGAGTTACTTCAGTACCATTATTGTAGCATCCCAACACTGTCTTGTGAGTCGATCCATAAATTGACTCAGTTTCCGAATCACCAAGGAAATGTTAGGTTTAATGGTTAGGTATAGGAGCTTGCGGAGCCTTCTCCTTACCTCGTTGTGCTTTGTCGAGCCTTGTGTGACAGAACTTGCTGCTGCACTTTCTTTTGCTTTGCCTTACTTTAGCGTGGCATGGCATCACTTTGATCATCATCTTCCATTGGCACTGCCACACACCTCTATTGCATGTTAGGGTTCAATGAACCCATCAAGCCATGGCGGCGCATCTTTGATGCTCCACTGGTGCCGCATGCTCTTCCTATTCAGACGATCATAAAACAAAATAGAACTTCCAATAATAAATGATAAAGATAATCTCAAGAACAAAAAAATAACAAAAGAATCTGACTTGCTCTGATACCATGTTGTAAAACATGATAAGCGGAAGCATATCTACAAAATATCAAAGCATAATTAAGGAATGAACACTTGGGTTTACGTGGAAACCCTATTCACGAAGAGTGGGGATAAAATCACGGGAGAAGGCCCTGATAGAGCTGATAGTTTTATATTCTTCTTAAGAAACAAACGGGCGGTGTAACACTTATTTATAGGCCACCACGCACTCCAACTCTCCACATCACATTACATGATGTGGTACTATTCTTTTGTAATTGGATCTCTCATATCCAATTACTCACCTACACATTCTCTCAACACATTGAGCGTGAGAAACCCTTCCACAAAGCCGACACCTATCTCTCTCCATGTTCTTTGATCACAACTCTTAAGTTTGATCTCTTAAAGCAAGACCAAAGCAAGTCCCCACGAACGAAGATACTAGCTTAGCATTACTTTCTTGGAGGGGGCGTTCAACCTCCTCACATTCCAATATAGGATACCTGTCATTGGGGAATGTTCTGAACTCTCCCATGGGTGCGTCGAAGCCCGCTGCCTCAACCATGGCATCCCTCTCACTGTCATTGCCCTCTGTAGCCTAGGTGGCTGCACTGTCCAACTCTCTCCTGCTGCTCGCTTGTCACCTCATCCGCCAACAGGGTGCTCACCTCTAATTGCAAGGTTGTCACATTAGTTAGTAAAAATTGAAGTGCTATTTTGTTTGTAAGCATGTTTAGTTTGTAATAACTTAATACAATCTTTGCAAAAATAACATGGAAGCATTTGCAATTCTCCTACATGTGCATGTATGTTTCTCTAGACATATTAAGCACGTTGGGTAAATTTCATAGCATTCAAAAGGAACATAACTAAATAGAAAACTACTCTAACAAAGAGGAAGCCTCTTATCACAACTTGTTTCCAGCTTGGAAGGGGATTGTGGAGAGTGAATGAGGATTTTAGGCTTTAGGTTTCTTTTCTAGTTCCCACAGGATGTAGGAAAAACCACTTGACAATCACAACATGTTTTCTGTGATGATTTTGTTTCTCTTTTCATTATTCTAGTTTCAACCAATGAAAAGATTGTCTAACAACTCGTGCCTCTAGTTTTACAATAATTAAGATATATGCTAATCTAGTTTTATAATAATTAAGATACATACTAATCTTTGGAACAGACATTTGTTGGAACACCTTTTTGGATGGCACCAGAGGTAATTCAAAATTCTGACGGATATAATGAGAAGGTAACTATTGCTTTGTTGCATATGCACTTGGTGGTGTGGTGTGTATAGGCAAATCCTGACTTGCTTTCTCATACAGGCAGATATCTGGTCTCTAGGTATAACTGCTATAGAGATGGCAAAAGGAGAACCTCCTTTGGCAAATCTTCATCCAATGAGGGTGCTCTTCATCATACCACGAGAAAATCCACCGCAGGTCTGAATTCTAAATATCATATAGTTTATAACAAGCCATGGCATTTATAAATATTTTAGGGTTATATCATACTGAAAAGCGATGTCATTGTTTACATGTTAACATTGTATCCTTTTGATTCTTTCATGCAGCTTGATGAGCATTTCTCTCGATCCATGAAGGAATTTGTCTCTTTGTGTCTGAGGAAGGTTCCTTCGGAGGTGATCTCACTAGTCTTTCCTGTAGTTTATTCTTAAGCTTTCTTCTTCGTATTATTGACAACAATTATGGAAGAAAAGAGACACATCATGTAGATCGTGCAATTCATTTGTTTGGCTTGCTTTGTAATGCTTAGAGAGTTGGACAAAATAACTTGTCTTATTCTTAAATGAAATCCTACACCTTTTTATGTGGAGAGAAGTGTTGGGAACATTACATCATAAGTCCAATAAGATAAGAAACAAGATAAACAATTCCAAACAAAACTAATACGTGCTCTACCAATACTCCCCCCAAGTTGGAGTATATATATCAATGATGCTTAATTTGGAACAATACTTATCAAAAGGAAATCTGTCAAGGGACTTCGTGAATCTGTTTGCAATCTGATCTTTAGACGATATAGATGAAGTGCAAATAATTCCACGTTGTATCAAGTCTCTAGTGTAGTAGCAATCAATCTCAACATGCTTTGTCCGCTCATGAAACAATGGGTTGTTTGTAATAAAGGTAGCAGCGTGATTATCACATCTCATCTTCATTGGTCCTTCCTGAATATGGAGATCATGTAGAACAGATCTGACCCAAACCATCTCTGTAGCTCTCTGAGTCATAGCCTTGTATTTTGATTCTGCGTTAGACCTAGATACCACCTGCTTCTTCTTACTTCTCCATGTCACTAAGTTGCCTGTCACATAAGTATAGAATCCAATTGTTGACTTCCTGTTTGTCATGCACCCTGCATAGTCGGCATCAGAGTAGCCAACAATACTCATAGATGTGCCCCTTTGAAATAAAATTCCTCTGCCAGGTGCTTTCTTTACATACCTAAGCACCTGTATAGTAGCATCCCAATGCTGCAAGGTTGGTTTGTCCATGAATTGGCTGAGCTTTTCGATTGCATGGGAAAGATTCGTACGTGTCATAGTAAGATACAACAATTTACTGACCAACTGGCTATATGATCTGCTATCTATAGGCGGAGACTCAGTATCATAGAGGTATCCTCTGGGATCCATAAGTATATTAGTAGGTTTGGACTCCATCATTCCTGTTTCCTGCAAGATATCAAGGGCATACTTTCGTTGACTAAGAACAATGCTCTTTCTGCTACGTGCCACTTCAATCCCAAAAAAGTATCTGAGCTTACCTAGATCCTTCATCACAAAGGCATCAGCCAACTTCCTTTTTACCTCAACTATCCCAGCAAAATCATCTCCAGTGAGGATTAGGTCATCCACATAGACAAGGAGTATAATCACTCCCCTTTTACTCTTCCTGACAAACAAAGAGTGATTAGCTGATGACCTTAGAAGATCCATTGCATGTACCTCCTCCGAGAGTCTCTGGAACCATGCTCTAGGATTTTGCTTCGAGCCATAAATGGCTTTCTTCAATCTGCATACACACTCCCCCTGAGCCTCAAACCCAGGGGGTTATTGCATATAGACCTCCTCCTGTAGATCTCCATACAAAAATACATTTTTGACATCCAACTGATGGAGAGGCCAGTTATAGTGAGTTGCTATAGACATCAAAATCCGAACAGTAGACTGTCGTGCAACCGGAAAGAAGGTATCAAAGAAATCTATCCCGTATGTTTGGGTAAATCCCTTTGCCACCAGTCTTGCCTTGTAGCGAGATATCATGCTGTCTGGGTTGTATTTAACCGTAAAGATCCAAGGACATCCAACTGTTCTGGCATGAGGAGGCGAGGCGGTCAAATCCCACGTCCCTCTAGACTGTAGAGCAGCTATCTTATCTTCCATGGCCTGACACTAGTTTGGATCCAGCATGGCTTGCTGATGGGAGGTAGGAACATGCGTTGCAGATAGAGCCGCTGTGAAGTAGTAAAGGAATTGCGAAGGTTGGCAGTGGAGACTGTCTGTACATTATGATACTGGGCATAACTGCGTAGAGTCTTTCGAATAGCAATTGGAAGATCAAGGTCCTCCTCACTATGCTCAATAGCAACCGGAGTATGAGACTCATTAGAGGAACCTGCACAAGCACCACTAGGAAAACTCATGTCAGTATCAATTATACCTGACTAGGAGAGGAGACAGTTGGCTGACGTGCAGTGGGGGTGTTTTTGTCGCCATGCATGCTGTCTGTATGTCATGGGTAGCCTATACACTTGAGTAGTGTCTGTTTTTGCCTCATAGAAGTCTCTGTGGTAGGTATATCCTCATGATGTGTAATAAGGATTTGTTCCAAGGGAACTGGTGGAACAGGCATAGTAGCTAAATCTCTCTCAAATGTCACCTGATGACCATATGTAGAGAAATAAGGAATGAGCTTATGAAATGTGACATCTGCAGTCACATAATGTTTCTTACCACGTGGGTCATAGCATTTGTATCCTTTCTGGGTGCTACTGTATCCCAGAAACACACACTTCACTACTCTTGGAGCCAACTTGTCTCTGCCAGGTCCAAGAATGTGAACAAATTCAACATAGCAAACACTCGAGGTGGAGCAATGAATAGATGCTTTTCAGGAAAGAGAACCAGCCATGGAACTTGCTCTTGTATGACTGAATTGGGCAATTTATTGATCAAGTAACACACAGTTAACACTGCATCTCCCCAATACACCTGTGGCACATTGTGCTGGATCAATAATGTTCTAGCCACATCATGCACGTAACGGTGCTTTCTTTCCACTACACCATTCTATTGCGACGTATGTGGAGAGGATGTTTGATGAACAATTCCAAGAGATTTGTAAAAGGCTGCCAACTTAGATATATAGAACTCTAGGGCATTATTAGACCGTATAATCTTCACAATAGTAGAAAATTGAGTCTTTATTTGTAAGATAAATATTTCAATTACTGATCAAACATCAGATTTATTTTTCAAAAGGAATAATCATGACATCCTAGAAAAATCATCCACAACAACAACAGCCAAGCCTTTTCCCATACTAAGTGGGGTCGGCTATATGGATTCTTTGCCTCCACACAGATCGATTTTCAGCCATTTTAGGACTTAAATTAAAGTAATTGAGGTCATACTTAATAGTTTCCTTCCAACACTTGTTTGGTCTTCCTCGCCCTCTCTAAGCGGGTTCAGCCTCCAACTTCTCACATCTCCTAACTGGAGCATCTAGTGACCTTCTTTGTAAATGTCCAAACCATCTTAGATGGGCCTCTCTCATTTTATCCTCTATCGGTGCCACCTTAACCCTGTTTCTAATAAATTCATTTGAAATACGGTCATTTCTTGTATGACCACACATCCATCTTAACATCTTCATTTCTGCCACAGACATCTTCTGTACATGCTTATAGTTTATAGCCCAGCATTCAGAACCGTACAACATGGCTGGTCTTACCACAGCTCGATAGTATTTTCCTTTGACTTTTAAAGGAACCCTCTTATCACAGAGAACACCAGAAGCATCTCTCCGTTTCAACCACCCTGCATTAATTCTATGTGTAACATCTCCAATTCCACCATCATGTTGGAAAATGGATCCCAAGTACCTAAAAATATCTTTCATTGGAATGCACTCTTCTCCAATTTTTACATCAATCCCTTCGTTCCCTCTACTACTAAACTTACATTCCATATACTCAGTCTTCGTCCTACTTATTCGTAATCCTTTATCTTCCGGGGCTTCTCTCCAAAGCTCAAGTTTTCTGTTCACTCCATCTCTTGTCTCATCAACCAACACAATGTCATCAGTAAAAAGCATACACCAAGGCACCTCAACTTGGATATGCTTCGTCAACTCATCCATAACCAGGCAAAAAGATAAGGGCTTAAAGTCGAACCTTGATGTAGACCAATGGTGATATCAAAATAGTCTGTCAAATCATCCTTAGTCTTTACACAAGCTGCAGCTCCATAGTACATATCCTTTATGAGGTTGATATATATAATTGGCACTTGTCTCTTCTCCAAAATTCTCCACAAGATATCTCTTGGGATAGAATCATAGGCCTTCTCCAAATCAATAAAAACCATATGTAAATCCTTTTTCTTCACTTTGTATGTCTCCATCATACGTCTCAAGAGGTGTATTGCCTCAATCGTAGACCTGCCTGGCATAAAGCCAAATTGATTTTCAGTTACCATAGAGACTTGCCTCACCCTTCTTTCAATTATTCTTTCCCAACAAGTACCATAGATATCTCTTGGGACAGAATCATCCACAACAAGTGGATAAAACCTATGACCCAGTCTGTTGGGGATACGACTCGGTCCGCATACATCCCTATGTAGTAAATCAAAGATAGCATTAGAACTGTGAGATAGACTAGGAGGAAAACTGGTCCTGTGATGCTTTCCTAGCTGGCATGCATCACACAAAATCTTCGTAGTCGGTGAAATATGAGGAATGACACGTCAAAGCTTGTTTAGTGATGGGTGACCAAGACGACGAGTCACTGAAGAGCTGTACCAGCACTAAATGCAACCTCGCCCTGACACATAGCAACAACTGGATTCTGGATTAGGCGATACGTACCCACTTCCTCATGTCTGCCACTAATCATCGTCCCCGTGAGTTTGTCCTGAAAAAATATAGTCTAGCTCATCAAATATTGCACGATAGTGTAAGTCTTTTGTAATTCTACTAACAAACAAAAGACTAATAGGAAATTCTTGAACATAAAGAACGTTAGGCAACGTCAGAGTAGGAGTCACTGCTACATCTCCTCTGCCATGAATCCTACATTGCTTGCCATCTGCTACTTTCACAAATCTCCATGAGGGAACATTATGAACCTGTCCAAAACATGTCTCATCCCCACTGAGATGTTGAGATGCACCAGAATCCACTAACCGCAAGATACTGTCAGCGTTTCCAGACTTGTAAGCGGAAGTCATACCTGAAGTAGCCAAGGTAGCAGTATCTGCAGTGGTAGTAGTAGTCTCTTGGGTTAGCTGAGAGAGACGCTAGATCACAGCATCATAGTCTGCATGAGATACCATGTTGCTCCCCTCCTCTAGAGAGACAGCCTGGTTGGCCATGGGAGGTCAACCATGCTTCGTCTAGCAAGAAGCCTTTGTATGGCCAACCTTTCCACAATGCGAGCAAATGGTGTGAGGTCTACCACTTGTACCCTAACGACCACACCCACTCACCCTGATGGATGGAGCACCACGTCCTCTACGTGCGGGAGCAACAAGCGTAGGGGTCTATCCACTCTTTGACACGGGTAGCCTAATAACCACTCTACTCATGCGGCTATAAGCCTCCTTCAGGGATGGAAGTTCAGCCAGATTAAGGATCTGGGACCTAGCGGCCTCATAGTCTGGTCTAAGTCCGTCAAGAAACCGAAGGATAGCATACTCCTTCCTATGTGCCCTCTAAGTGGCACAAGTGTAGACAAGTCTGCAGGTATTTTATTTCTCAAGGAGCCCCTTTAGGGTGGCATAGTACTGTAACAGTGACTGACCCTCCTGTTTGAGACTACCAAGAGCATGGTGTATCTCAAACACTTTGCTGGAATTCTTTTCATGAGAATATGTATTATGTAGAGAATTCCACATCTCCTTGGCGGTCTTGTAGTATATGATCCTATACTTATTTGAGGCTCAACATAATTCATGATCCATGCACGAACAATGGAATTATCCTTCTTCCACGTGGCATTCTTTCATATTTTATCTTGTGGCTCCATTTCCAACAGTAGGTGTTCCTTATCATGCCCCTCAACGGTCATGAGGAACGTCTGAGACCATTTAGTATAATTGGCCTCGTTCAACTTGGCGATTGGAACAAAGAAAGGAGATGTATAACCTCCGTTGTCCATAGCGGTAACCGACGACACTTCCGAAGAATCTGAGGAGGCCATCGTGCCTTAGGATTGCCACAAGATGCCACGGATGTGATCTGAAATCAATATTCAGATTTGAAA
Source organism: Thalassia testudinum (assembly GCA_037157565.1). Classification (NCBI taxonomy): domain Eukaryota; kingdom Viridiplantae; phylum Streptophyta; class Magnoliopsida; order Alismatales; family Hydrocharitaceae; genus Thalassia; species Thalassia testudinum. The sequence continues at coordinate 28,541,829 of JAZHRO010000047.1, read as the reverse complement.
ACTTCACAATCAGAGAAAAGTGATCTCTTGAACATGAGATCTAAGGTGAAGAAACCCTAGATAACATCTCAAGAATCACAAAGATCTTGTAGGTTAGGTTTTGGCGCATGTTAGTATGTTAGGAAGGATCAATCGACCCGAGAACCACCACTGCGACTTGCAGGTGATGGGTGGCAGCAATGGCGATGCCTCAGCGGTCAGAGGTAGTGCTCCGGTGTCGGGCGACGCTGTCCCGAGGTCAGGGGTGGTGCAGGGGCAATGCTTTGAGGTGCTGGGCTAATCTCCGGGCGGCTCAGTGACCACTGGGCGGTGCTACGACCTACGGCCGATGAGAGTAGCACGAGAGGCGTCACTGCAAGGCCTCTTGGAGTGGGAACCATCGCCTACAGAGGGGCGGCGGCGCCCTGTGGCGCTTGGAGGGGGCCCGCAAGGGCCAACAGCAGCCGATGATGAGCACTGGCAGCCACAACAGCAGCCTCCTAGGGCCGACGGTGGCTGGTGGCTCACCGGCGGAGACTTCCGCGGGTGTGAAACAGGAGATTAGGGTTTTGTTGAAGGGGTACGGAGGCTCGTGAGAGGTGGGATACCAGACCACCGATCTATAATTGTCGCTCTGATATCACGTCGGAGAAAATAACTTGTCTTATTCTCAAATGAAACCTTACACCTTTTTATATAAAGAGAGGTGTTAGGAAAATTACATTATAAGTCCAATAGGACGAGTAATAAGACAAACAACTCCAAACAAAACTAATACGTGCTCTACCGACATAGAGCATTTAGTTCTCCTCTTTATGATTTTTTTATTTTATTTTATATTTTGGTATTTTGGGTTTGGGAAGGGGGGGGGTGGGAGGGTTACCATTCATTGTTGACTTTCCTTTTCCAACAACAACAAGAAGAAGGAAGCCTTCTCCCACTAAATGAGGTCGGTTAGATGGATTCTTTGCACCTTGAGTTAATTTGGATGGGAGGGTATCGAAAATGATAATTTTGGGAATCCCAGAGAAATGATTTACTTCAATGGAGATTTAAATGGACATGCGGAGAGGATGCTCTAGAGTGTGTAGGGGATAATAGAAATAGGGAATTTGGTGATAGAAATGACAAGGGGATGGCTTGTCCCAATTTTGCGAAGGCTTACAATCTTTTCAGAGCAAAATCTTCTTCAAAAATTGAGAGGAGTATTTGATTACCTACAAACATAATCAAGTACAAATGCAGATTGATACTTAGCTTTAAGATAGAAATTGGTTGTGCTTTAGGGATTGTTAAGGTTTTGAGAGCATGCTTAACAATTCAATGTTGTTTACTGAAAACGGATTTGCATATTAAGAAGTCCAAAAGGAGAATTAATGTGCATGAATATGAGAATAAAAAAAGAATATAAGAACTAAATGGAGGAATCTTAAAAGGAGAGATTTAAGGAGGTGCTGTAACAAAGGATTTGAGAACTTGATGAAAGTCCTGAGGACTTGTGGGGACCGGTAATTTGTATTAGAAGGGTGACCAAGAAGGTGTTAGTGTGTCTAAAAGGAGGAGCATTGGGGGCAAAATGTAGCTTGGTGGGTAAGTGGAAGAAGTACAGTAGAAGCTTAGACACAAAAGGGTGTGGTTCAAAACCTTATATTAAGAAAATTGGATGAAAACTTGATAGATTACAAAAGAGCAAAGAAAGAAGTGAAAAAGACATTTAGCGAAGCAAAAGAGAAGGTTTAGTAACATGTCTACAAGAAACTTAATTCTAAAGAAGGTGAAAGAGATACCTTCAAAGTTTCAAACTAGCTAAAGCAAGGGAGTGAGAAATGAGAGACCTTACACAAGTAAGGTGTATCATGGTTGAAGGTAGGGGCTTATAACTGGTGAGTATATTGAGACAAGATGGTTGATAGCAGTTTAGAGGAGTTAGCTAATTTAGAAACTAACCTAAATTGTGCAAGCTATTGGTAGATCCAAAGGAAAGAAATAACAAATGCTATAAAGATGAAACTTTGGAAGGTTGTTGGACTTGATGATATTTCTATAGGTGTTTGGAAAGCTATGTGAGAGGAAGGTGTAACTTGGCTCACAAAATGATGTAGTAATATTTCGAGATGTAAGAGAATGCAATACTACTTGAGTATTATGATACCTTTATACAAGAATAGATGAGACATATGGAATTGATCGAATAATAGGGATATCAAATTCATGAATCATATGATGAAGCTTTGGGTGAGAATAATTGAAAGAAGGGTTAGGCTAGTATCTATAGGAAGTGAAAGTTAGTTTGGCCTTATGTTTGGTAGGTTTATTATTAAAGCAATACATCTTCCAAGGTGTATATCGAAATTTATAGTCAACAAAGATTTACATATGATTTTTCTTTTCAAAGAAATTTCCAGTTGGGGTTTCTCTAAACGTGGAACACTTTTTTCATATTAGAGCACTTAGGAAACAAAAGGGGTATTGGTCTCTTTATATAGAGAGGCCAATCCCAATCCAACTCCTAATACACAATCTACTAGATAAGGAAAGCAAATAGCAACAAAATCTCTTAATATCCTGGCAAATTTAATAAAGAGAACTCTAAAATAGGAAATGCTAAAAATAGAAAGTGATAATTTGATGAGTGAATTTTTCTTTCATTGCACTCAAAGTAGGATTTTGTAGGATCTCTAACATTCCCCCGCAAGTTGGATGTGCATGATTCAACTTGAGGAAGAACTTCAGGCACAAATCAGTCATGAGCAAACTGGTCCCGAACTTCAGGCACACTTGCATGCGTAGAGACTTGCATGCACGAACTTGTTAATTAGAGAGCATGTGTCGATGTTGCACACATTTTCGAATTGGGCCATAAACTAGAGTTGTAATTTGAGAGACGATCCCAAGCAGCAGTAGGTGAGAGACAATCTCAAGTTGATGACAGCTGTAGTAGAGTAGTAGTCACAGTAGAAATGATGATCCCAAGCACATGGTGGCTGCCTCGCATCAGCCATGGCTTATGCACAGGAGATCTCTGTGTGGAGATTGGTGTAGGAGAAACTCGAGTTTCCTTGATTAAAAAACACTAATTACATGTGGGATATGTCCTACGCACAGGTTTCCACGTGGAAAATAGACCATGCACAAAGAGAAGGGCTCTCGATCCTTTCTTCATGCGTCGATGTTGTGGAGATGCCAAGGCCTTGCCTTAGTGTCATTGCAGCCCACAAGTTCATGTGTGGAAGATTTCCACGTACAAGAGAGGTCTTTTGACCTCTAGGTCGATAAAGAGGCATGATAGAACAAATTAGGGCCTTGGGATGGACCTGATACCATGTTAGAGTTTCTCTAAACATGAACACTTTTATTATATTAGAGAACTCAGGAAATAAAAGGGGTATTGGTCACTTTATATAGAGATGCCAATCCCAATCAACTAAAACAATCTACTAAATAAGGAAAGCAAATAACAACCAGATCTCTTAATATCCTAGATAAATTTTATAAAGAGAATTCTAAAATAGGAAATGTTAAAAATAGAAAGTGGTAATTTGTTGAGTGGATTTTTCTTCTTTTCCACTCAATGTTGAATCTTGTAGGATCTTCAACAATTACATATGATTTTTATCGATTTAAAGAACTATGACATTGTTCTAAGGGGCATCTGAGGAGAACCTTTGAGAAAAAACTGGTGCTGGTTTTGTACATGGTTAACCTCATAAAGGATTTAGTCTGGATTGGCATTTTAGTTTGATGTCATTGTTAGTTTGTGTTAAGGATCAACTTTAAAGCTTTCATCCTTACCTTAAATGTGGATGAGTTGACTAAGCACATTCAAGGTAAGGTGCCATAGTGTATGCTTTTTGTTGATTAGATTGTGTTGGTTGATGCGATAAGATATGGAGTACATAAAAGTGAAGATTTGGAGAACGGCCTTGGAAGCTTGTGGTAGAGGAGAAAGAGGATCGATGTGATAATTGGAGCAGATAGTATTCTAGAGAAAGATGCTTTCAAATGTTTAAGGTCCATTTTTTAATATGGAGAAGTTGTTGGAGATGTCACACATAAAATTAATGTAGGTTGATTGAAGTGGAGGTGAGCATCTAGAGTTTTGTGTGACAAAAAGGTTCCCTTAAAAGTTAATGGGAAATTGGTGATGAGATTCTCACATGGTGAGAGTGGTGGGGGCGATGAGGGAGGAACTCTCATTGTACGCATGATCTTGTGTACTACAAGTGTTGGGAGAGGGATCATTTTGCTTAGGATTGTCGTGATCCTGTTGTATGCCTTCTTTGTCGTGGGTGCGAGCATTGAAGGAGGTCATGTCCCAACAGGAAAGCCTCGAGGATGGAGGGTTTTCGATTGAGACTAGCTCCCTGACCATATGATCCTCCATCTTTTGAGGTTGAGGTTCCAGGGCCATCGGGAGCGGAGGAGATTGATTCTTGGCTGAAGACTTTGTTGGTTGGTGTTCTTGTTCGTAGGGTTGCAGATGCCTATCTAAAATGGGTTCTTTGTCGGTTGATTAGAAGGTTGTAGTGTTGTCGGAGAAGGTGATCGTCTTTTGTTTGTGGGAGTGATATTTGTTACGTTATGTTGTGTTATGTTGTGAGGGGGCATTTAGTTATTTTTATATTTGTTTGGAGTTTTGTAATTTTTTCCCTTCACCTCTCTCTATAAAAGGAGGTGTAGGGCTTTCTTGCGAAATAAGATTTTTCATTTCCTTCAACTTGGTTGCAGAGCCAAGTTGAGGGCTCCACCGAAGAAACCCTAACCGCTACCGTCGGCCCCCCCTCCTCGCCGCTATGGCCACAGCCGCAGTCGGCAGCGTCGTCGGCAACGCCGCTTGCTGCCATTGCCAGCAGCACCACTGCCTCTCTAGGCCACCGTTGTTGCCTGTTGCTGGCTATTGGCTAAGTAGCCCGCCGCCAGGCCATCGGCAAGGTTGCTGCACGTTGTCTTTCCTTATTCTTTGTGCTCTCCCGCTACCTACATGTTTGGCAACAAGGAGAGGGCACATCAGTGCCTTGGGTTGATTGGAGGACCTTTGTAGTGTGATTGATGGAGTGTTAAAGCCAATGGTCTTTTGGGAAGGTAGTTTTGTGGTGTGTATTCCCCTGTTTTGATGATCTTATGGGGTGTGTATTCCCCTTTGGAGTGTGGACGAATTTCTTGGATTGCGTGTGTGCGGATTACGGGGTGTGTATTCCCTTCCAATTTAGTTTTTTGGGTATGTATTCCCCTTTGTGATATTGAATGTGCCGTACGACTTATTGAAGAAGTCTTGGGGTGTGTATTCGCCTGCGTAGCATCAAAATCAAATCTGCAGGTATTTATGGAGGAAAAATCGGATTTGGGTAGTGTGATTTTTTCGACATGGCAACTTCTTTTCAGTCTGAGATTGTGTTGGGAATCGTCGTGGGTGACTCTTCTCCAATTATTGGTGTGACGATTGATTCGGGTGCCTCCAATCACTTATCGGGTAATCTGCAGTGTTTTGTGTAGATTTAATCTGTTTCTCAAGGTGGCACTGTACTGGTGGTTGATGGGCAACATGCTCCTATTGATGGTCAGGGGTTAATTGATGTTACCCCATCTATGCAGCTCAATCGTGTCTTGTTTATTCCGATTTTGTCCATGAACTTGCTCTCTGTTAGTGAAATTATCAAGCAAATGAATTGCCGTGTCATCTTTGATGAGCTTGGTGCATTTTCCAAGATCGAATGACGTGGAAGACTATTGGTAGTGGATATGAAAATCGTCTTTACCGACTTGTGTAGGATCCCATGATTGTAGCTTGTTAGATTAGTTTCACTTCAGGGAGTGCATTACAGTGGCATATACAGTTGAGCCATCCATCTTTGGATAAATTACGCAGACTTATTTCACATGTGTCCCCTACTGCATAACTTTCCTGCGATGCATGCTAACTTGGAAAGCACCGTAGATCTTCCTTTCCAGCTGTTACTGGACCACGTACGTGTTCATGTTTTCAGTTGGTGCATCTTGATGTTTGGGGTCCTAGTAGGACTCCTGATAGATAAGGACATCGTTATTATTTGATTGTGGCTGATGATTTTTATTGATTGTCTTGGTTATTTCTCAGGAACAAGTTGGAAGTGGGTGCCTTGATTGTTTGTGTTGATAAAGAATCAATTTGATGTCTGCATCAAGACAGTCAGGTTTGATAATGCATTAGAGTTTTGTGCCTGTCGGCCAAGGTTTTAAATGTCGATATCGATGTCATATCGACAAGTCAAAAATGGGATATGTTGGGGATATATCAGGGATATATTACTGATATCAGTGAATTTTGGAGAAATCACTAAAAAAAGCCCAAAATGGTCTAAAATATCACAAATTTGATGAAAATTAACATTTTATAACTACTATGTTATGTTATGTCTTGAGGATCTTTTTGTTATGTTTTTATTTCATTGGGCTCTTGTTACATTTTTCCCTTTCATCTCTATATAAAAAGAGGTGTAGAATCGACTTAATAAAACAAGAAGAAAACTTATTTTCTTCAACTTGGTATCAGAGTTAAGTTGGGGACTCCACTAAGAAAACCTTAACCCTACCTTAAACCTCTCCACCGCTGCCACCACAGCCATCGAAGGCAGCAACGGACGTAGTCGCAGCAGTAGCAGCGCTATCGTAGTAGGGCAACGCCGCCACCTAGCATTTTTGCCGTAGGGTAGCGTGCGGTAGGGGGAGGCTCCGACCTCTCGTTGCTGCCGCCTTCTCTCTCTGTAGGGTCATTTTTGACGGCAGGGAGAGGGCAGTAGGTTGTAGGTCTCTCTCCAATAGTTGCTAGGAAGCAATGTTGTCAAGGCTATTGCCTTAGGTTGTCGGGCTACCGGGCCAGGCAGGAAAGCCAAAGGTCACCTTGGAGCTATTCCAAGCTAGGGGATTCATCCGGGTCGCTTTCTTTGTCACCTGGGTCGCTTTGCATCTAGTCATCTTAGTCCTAATTCACTTTAGGTAAGATCATAAGACTCTTATTGGGTCGTAAGTTACATTTATTATAGATATGTTTGTGTTATATATTGTTGTATAGACACAATACATACATACATATATGTTATTGATGGCTTTTATACATATATGTATAAGTTATACATATACATTGTATGTCCGTAATAATATAATTATAATATATTGATGTGTGTATGTATATGTTATTGTCTACAACTCTCTAATCATATATAACAATATTTGTATAAGTTTTGATATTAAGTTTGTATAGTATTGTAAATATAACATATTATATTACATGTTTTGTCATGAGTACGATTCGGAGACAACCTTTTGAGCTAGTATTTGCAGGTCATTGGTGGATGCCTCTACCTTGAGGAAGCACTTCACTTTATCATGGTGCATTTGGCTCAACACAATGGAGTGATTTTTCATAGGGTGTCTTAATGGAGGGAGTGCTTTATCATTATAATACTCTTTGTAATTTTTGGTGTAATTAGCTCCTGTTATAAATGTAGGGGAGGATTAACATCCATTGTTAGCTCTTCTTTTCTTCTTGAGAACAAATACATGTCATTATCTTATTTTGGTAGATACATATGATATATATTTTGTTTGTTTGTTTTGGCCTATAATTATAAATGTAATATATATGTTTACACATTGTATGATAATATAAATATATATGTTATTGTACTTAAATATGATAGGATCAATTTTTTTTTGTTTACTTAAATAGTATCATCATGTGTTTCTTATGAAAGTCAATGTTATCATATGAGTTTATTAGGTATATTCAATATTTTAAGAAACAAAAAAATTTATCACCTCAATTCAATCGGGCAATCGCTTTTTTGTCCCTCTCGCCTTGGGCAATTAAGGAGCTTGTCGCCTTGCAGTTACCTAACGCCTTGACAGCTTTGCTAGGAAGGTTCTTGGTGCCTTGGTGATGTTTTAGATCAAGAACCTTCCTACTGTGTAGTGGTGCAACACTGAACTATGGTATGACTTTTTTCAGACTTGTTTGATTTTGGGGTGTGTATTCCCCTTGTTGATGATTTTTGGGGTGTGTATACCCTGTGAAGTGTTGATGATATTGTGTGTGGGTTACGGGGTGTGTATTCCCTGGATATTGGTGCTTGATACTGAAATTTAGATCTACAGTTTGTGATTTTTCTGTGTATTTGGAGTTAGCATGGTTTCATCAGCAGAATCTGAAGTGTTTTCAGGATAGGGTGCAGAAAGTGGTGTACAAAAGCTTGTTCTTTGCTCCGATTGTGAAAATGAATGAGATTAATTACCTCTGTTGGTTTCAAACCTTTCTTGTTACTGTGGAAGGTTAGGAGAAGAAACATGTGCTTATGAAAGCACCACCGGAGCAAAAAATAGGGAAATATGCAACTTGGAATAGAGATGATGTTATGGTGAGGGCTTGGATCTTGAATAGTGTTATTCCCGCATTGGAGATGAAATTATGTATTGCACTTTAGCCAAATAGATGTGGGATGGCCTCAAGGTTGCTTATTCACATGAGTTGTATTCAACTCAAGTATTTCAGATACATTATGATTTATGCCATCTGAAGAAGGAGACAATGAGTCTGCCACGGTATTACTCTACTATGAAGGAACTGTTGGAAAAATATAATGCTTGCAGGTTGATGTGTACATTTACTACATGCAAGGACCACAGGAAGGAGTTCTCAGCCCATATGTTTGTTCCACGGCTAAGTGATGATTATTCTGTGGCTCATTCTCAGATTCTTACTCTCTGAGCTTCCTCCTATTGAGGGGATTTACCGGAGGCTGAGTAGGTTGCAGGTTCAGTCTACTCATGATATAGTTGTCACCAATACATCTTCTGCCCGTGTAGTTGTTAGCACCCGTGGTGATTGGGGTGGATAGACAAGGCCATTGTTATTATTTAATTCTAGTGGATGATGTTTCTCTCCTTTCATGGCTATTTTTAATGCATAATAAATATGATGTTGGTACCATTATTCAGCATTTTGTGGCTTTTGTGAAGAACCAGTTTGGGGTTTGCATTAAAACTATTAGAACTGACAATGCCTTAGAGTTTTGCACTAAGCAGTTGACTGGGTTTGACAGCTCTCTGGGCATTGTATATTAGACCTCTTGCCTCCACACATCAGAGTAGGATGGGGTTGCAGAACAAAAACATACACATTCTGGATACAGCTTGGGCTTTACTCATTCAGAATAATGTACTACATATCTATTGGGGAGATGCAGTACTTACAGCCTATTAACAGGCTTCCTTCATCTGTTATCCATGAGCAGGTACCATGGACAGTGTTGTACCCTGATACGGAATTGTTTCCTATGCCTCCTAAGACATTTGGTTGTGTAGCTTTTGTTCACTTGCTTGGACCTGGTCGGGATAAGCTTGCCCTTAGAGCAACCATGTGTGTGTTTCTTGGCTATTGTCGCACTCAGAAATGATATAGATGTTTTGATCCAATCTCTAGAAAACATTATCATTACGGGTGCCACATTTCTTGAGTCTATTCTTGTTTTCTTAACATCAGGATATCAGTTACTGGATGTGGAGACTGTTGTGCCTATGCCTGTACCTCTGGTATCTATGGATGACTTTGCCAATAGTAGCATAGCTGTTACCTCCTCAGAGCAGCCTAAGAGCACATTCTGAGTAGTACCACCAGATGAGAAGACATTCAAAGACACTACATATCAGCTACCTATCAGTTACAGAGAGAAGTATACACACCCCCCCATCCAGTGACTACTGAACCACCATCGTCCTCCCCTGTTCAGGTATATGTTGAGCAATCTGACAGTGCTTCTTGTATTGATGTTTCCTTAGGTCAGATGTCTGTGGATATTGATGATGATATGCCTATTGCCATTTTGAAAGCTCCCTATTCTTGTGCTCAATACTATGTTGCAGGGCATGTAGTCTCCATTGATACTCTAAGTACTGGGTTTTATGCATTTACTGCTGCAGTTTATTACTCAAAGCTTCCTACTTCATATCAGCAGGCTTTACTTGATCCTCACTGGAAGTTGGCTATGGAGATGTCTGCTCTTAGTGACAAGGGCACCTGGGAGCTCACTCTATTACCCTCTGGTGTGCACCTTGTTGGGGCTAGATGGGTTTTTGCCTTGAAATATAAACCAAATGGGTCTATTTCTCGGTACAAGGCTCGCCTTGTGGCCAAAGGATTCACCTAAACCTATGGGGTTGATTTCTTTGAAACTTTCTAGTTGGTTCTTGCCTCTCCACTGTCTGTATACTTGTTTCTGTGGTAGCACACTATGGATGGGCGTTATACTAATTAGATGTCAAGAATGCATTCTTATATGGGGATTTTCAGGATGAGATATTCATGCAGCAGCCTCCTGATTTTGAGGTTTAGGGGGAGTGTGTTTGTAGGCTTAGAAAGGCTATTTAAGGCCTTAAGCAGAGTCCTCGAGGCTGGTTTCAGCGTCTGTTAGAGGCCTTGGCTGTGGTTAGGTTGCAGAGGTCTTCTTCTAATCATTCCCTGTTTGCGAGGAAGACCAATAGTGGTACTGTGACTTTACTTATTTATATGGATGACCTGATATTCGCAGGTGATAATGCAACTGGTATTTCTCAGGTGAAGGAGTACTTAGCTCACCAGTTTGTCATGAAAGACCTTGGGAGGCTTATATATTTTCTTGGCATTGAGATTGTTACTAGCAAGAAGGGTATTGTTATGTCCCAGAGAAAATATGCTCTAAACATTCTCCAGGAGGCAGGCATTCTTGGGTCCAAGGGTGCTAATATCCCTATGGATCCAAAGGCTCACTTATTTGATGGCATAATAAAATTGATGGATGAGAAGGCCTATAGATAGCTAGTGGGAAAGTTGTTATATTTGACATTACGAGGCCAGATATTAATCTTACAGTGGATAAGCTAAGTCAGTTTTTAGACAAACCTACTACTGATCATTGGCAGGTAGTGATGCAGGTGTTGAGATATATCAAGGAGTGTCCAGGTCGTGGTCTTCTATTCTAGAAGAGAGTTCCTATGAGTGTTGTTGCTTATTCTGACGCTAACTATGCTGGTGATATTGGGGACAAAAAATCTACCACAGGTTTCTGTACATTTGTGGTAGGAAATCTTGTGACCTGGAGGAGTAAGAAACAAAGTGTGGTGTCTTTGAGCGTTGAATTAGAATACTGTACCATGGCATTTACAGCAGTAGAGATGATCTGGATACGGTCGTTGTGTGACCTACATGTTACAGTTCATGAGCCGATGGAAATGTATTGTGATAACATGGCTGCAACCTATATAACGAACAATTCCATGTTCCATGAGAAAACTAAGCATGTGGAGGTGGATTGTCATTTTACCAGGAGTCTTATCTATTAGGGGTTACTACGTATTGCTTGCCTTCTTCAGATCAGACTGCAGATATGTTTACTAAGCTGTTATTTTGGCCTATTTTTGAGAAGTGCAGAGACAAGCTGAGCATGGTTGATATATATGCTTTAGCTTGAGGGGGAGTGTTACGTTATGTCTTGAGGGCCTTTTTGTTAGGTTTTTATTTCATTGGACTCTTGTTACGTTTTTATTTCATTGGATTTAGTTTGTTACTTGTTTTAAAGGATTGTGATATGTTCGCTCTATAAAAGAGAGCCTTTGTAATCCTTATATTATTAACTTAATGAAACAATTCTTTCAACACATCAACTTCCCGCTCTCTCTTTCTTCTTCACCAACTGCAACCATCTCTCATCCCAGTTACGTGGACAGGGGTTGCCTGCAGCACCCTGTTGCCGCCTAGTTTCCTCACATGGAAAGCCTCCATGCCTCAACGTTACGCCAACCTCAACATGGTATCAGAGCCTTCGATCTAGGCTCTTCCCGGAGGATTCTCTACACGAGTAGGAATGAGGAGAAGAAAAGAAAAGGCCAGGTTGTGCGTGATTTTTCTTGGAAGACCATCGACTTCACCTTCTTTTTGGTGACCTATACATGTTTGAAGAAATCGAACGCCTTACGTTGGCTTACGAGATATAGGAGCAACGACACCAACTTGGATTGAGGGGGCGCACGGAACTCTCTAGCATGTCGGGGAACATCAAATTTAAGTGTAGCTCTTGGGCGTAGAAAAAGAAACATTGAGACTCCTCTCTGTTGGAATCGTATTCCACATCTTTTTTTGGTGTTAACAAAATTCTTTTAGATTAAAATTTGAAATTGAGTGTTCTTTAAGATTTTAGAGTTTCATGGAGATTACAATTATTAAGACAAACGAAGGTTGATATGAAAGACGACGATGGGGAGATTATCTTCAAGATTTATTTAAGATTTCAAGTCGTCAATTAAAATAGAATAGTTATCTTTTTAGCTTAGAATGTATGCCTCTTAGTAAAGAAACAATAATTAGATCGTAAAAATCATATAGAGATAAATTAAAGTAAAGCATTATGATCATTCGAGTTCTTTCAAAGAATGCATTTATCAAAAGATCATTTTTTAATGTTTAAATTATGTGCAAAAGTAGACTAATAATCAAATTGAATTCATGTTGAAAAATGTACTTGTTAACCCACAAGTATCGGTACTAAAGTTTAGTATCGGTACATGTGAGTTACAGGTTTGGGTTTTCTTTAAAAAATAAACTTGTACCCTGCAAGTATCGGTACTTATTATCAGTACCAATACTGGAGGCAACGAGTATCAGCACTCATGATTAGTAATGGTACTAATGGGTTACAGATTTGTGTTAAGTGTTTAAAATCCAAATATGGAAGTAACCAGTACTAGTACTCATGAATAGTACTGGTACCTCATAGGTACTGTCTGTGACAACTTAGTTTAAAATGCAAAACAATAAGTCATTAGTACCGGTACCCATACTTCAGTATCGGCACCAGTTGTTTGTTGCAAGGTTTTAAATATCGATATCGATATCGTATCGACAAGTTAAAAAGGGATACATCGGAGACATTGGTGATATCGGTGAATTTTGGGAAAATCACTCAGAAAGGCATAAAATATCACAAAATATCACAAAATTTAATGGTTAACATTTTTATGAATGATATATCATGAAATGATGCCCAAAAAATGTGTATATGTGTTATATCAGGGATATATTGTCGATATCGATGATTTTTTACGTGTATGTAATATATCATGAAAGGTGCTTAAAAAACATGTATATCGTCGATATCGATGATTTTTTGTGCGTGTGTAATATATCATGAAATGATGCCTAAAAAACATGTATATCATCGATATCGATGATTTTTTGTGTGTGTGCGTGTGCGCGCGCCATCCACCCCAAGCAGCATTTTCAACTCTGTGTGTGTGTTTGTTTCAGTATTCAAACCCATCACCATCCAGCCGAAACCTCCTGCCTAACCAGTATTTTCAGCTCTTTAAACCTCCCACCTAACCATTTTCAAACCTTCCTGTCGAAACCCATTGCCATCAACTCGCCAATATCTTGGGGATATCGCCCGATATATCGGCGATATATCACTGATATCTCAGAAAAAATACCTTTGCGATATATCGATGGTATCACTGATACCACCCAACCCCGTCGATACCGATATATCAGCGATATATCGTCGATATTTCAAACCTTGGTTTACTGGGCCGAATCTAAATGGCTGAAAATTTGAATTTGATAATATAAACATTGGGATTTAAACTCAAATGACGAGTACTCGATTTTCTGTGATCCTAACTCTATAAGTAGGCTCGTGGACCTTGAGTTTGCGCATAAGAAAAATAAGAGAACAATTGTACTTAGAGAAGGTTTCTACACCTTTTCTCTATCATAAGATAATCTTGTCTCTACGATTTCTTCTTTCTCATTCTTTGTTGGGACAAGCTCTTTAAAGTGCTTGGATTCACTCTCGATTTGTCCCACGCACATGTTCATAGGTTCTCTATTTGGTAATATCCTTTTAATACTATTGTTGGGAGGTCTAGGAATTTTGTTCTGAGATTTCATATTCCTTACACCAGTGCTTATATTGTATTGAGCTTATTGGTCATTGTTTAGGTTATAATAACCCGCTTGTTGTAATTGGGTTGAGGTAACCCGTTAATTACCTCGATTAGTAAATTGGTTCCCTTGGGGTTGAGGGAATCAGGTTAAAAATCCTAAGCTAGGAGGCTTAGATAGTGGAGTACTGAAGTAAATGAGGAATCACTATATATTTTGTGTTCATTCTTGGGGTTTGATTTTTTTTGCAGATATTATTTTATTCCATATTACTTATATCTTGCATTTAGTGTGTTTGAGCGCATAGCATAGTATTTTAAGATCCTAAACTCTCAACCATTTAGAATGAAGCGATGATAGATTCAGAGATTTGTGCTCCTTGAGAAAGCGCCTAAGACAAAAGATGCAACTAAGAAGAAGTTGGAGAAGATGACCCATCAACTTATACAAAGACATGACAACTGCTTTAATAGCCACGACTTCATAGGTTGCTAAAAAGGTAACGACTACAAAGGTGACGAGAGGATGTGCGTTAGGAGAAGATGGTCGAATGCATGGCCGCATCATCAGCAAGCCAAGTTCAGCAAGTCATCATCATCATCATCACCTTGACTTGAGGGAAAGTGAAGACTAAAAGTGTCACGTGTCAGTCTAGGAAACACCTAAAGGGGTGCCATCCCTATGAGATTTTTGGTATGTCTTGCGGTCTAAGTTTAGTGGTCCTTAGTTTAGTGGATTTGGTCTTTAGAAAGTTTGTTTTAGAAGATTTATTCTTTCTAAAAATAGGGGATGTGATTTAATTAGGATTTAATTTGTTACTTATTTTATAGGATTGCGATATGTTCCCTTTTTATAAAAGTGAGCCTTTGTAATCCTTCTATTCTTGAGTTAATGAAATAATTCTTCAAACACATCAATGCCCTCCTCTCTTCTTTACCAATTGCAGCCATCTCACTCTCATCCTTATCGCGTGGACAAGGGCTGGCTGCAGTACCTTGCTGCCACCTAGTTTTCTCACGTGGAAGAGCCTCCACGCCTTTATGTTGCGTCAACCTCAACAATATTCATTGATGTATCATTGGTAGTCTTTATCACTGCAATACAAAAGTATTCTAAGACATGGATATCGACTGTAACTGTCGGAGGAACTGCTCTTGCTTCTAGATTGACCTTGAGTAGACTCATTTCGATGTCCTCTTAAATCTCTGGACCTGGTAAACCACTTGATTTCAATGTAGAACCTGAAGATTCGGAAGGTTCATGCTGTTTGGTCGATAAACTCTATGGTGGTCAAGGGAGTTGTGTAGCAGATTGGAAAAGCTGATAGGAAAATAGTTAGGGAGCTTGGGATGCAAAATGGCAAGATTAAAGTGATTACCTTGTTGAGAGATGAGCAAGGATTCCAAATTACCTAATTGAAGCGAACGAACCGGTGAATGCTCACAGCAGCAGAGAGTGGAGTGAAGAGGAAGAAAGCAAGGAAAGAGAAGATTGGAGAGTAGTTGTAGAGGTATCGCTCGATGTCACCAGATATCAACGATATTTGGGAAAAATTGCACGCATATGCTTTAGTTTCGACGATACATTGTTGACACACATCGACATTGGCGATATTTCGCTTGATATCCTAGAAAAAAGATATTTTGGTAATGTCAACACGGGTATTGTTGGCGATATCAACATATCGGCAAATCAGCAACATACAACATATCGGCAAATCGGCAACAAGTGGCTGATATGTTGCGACATCTCTTTCATTAACACACCTCGACTTGAAAGATGTTTTTACGTGATCCCTATTAACCGCATCGATATCCCCCAATATCTAGGGATATCGATCAAGACCCACTAATATGGGTGGTATATCGCCGATATCCTAGAAAAAAGTTATTCCCATGATATCGATATTAGTTATGTTGGGGATATGGATATATTGCTGGTATATCGTTGACAAATCGTGAAATTTGTTTCCATGCTATCGGCTAGTAGATTTCTTTGGTTTTCATGATATTATGCATCATACTTCCTATCCCCACACCTCTCAACAGAATGAGGTTACAGAGATGAAGCACAAACACATTCTTGATATGGTCAGAACACTTATTCAGAACAATGTGCCACATAATTATTCGGGAGATGTAGTTCTCATAGCTTGCTATCTCATTAATAGACTGCCCTCCTTAGTGATGCATGAGCAGGTGCCTTGGCAGGTGTTATATCCAAATGCAGAGTTGTTTGATGTTCCACTCAAGACATTTGGATTTATGTGGCTTTTGTTCATCTTTTTAGACCTAGTCGCGATAAATTAGCACCTAGAGCAATCACATATGTATCTTGGCTTCTCGCGTACTCAGAAGGGGTATCGGTGTTTTGATCCTCTATGTCAGAAGTATTATATTAGCGTAGATGTCACCGTTCATGAAGTTGTATCTTATTTTTCTATTAATGCTAGATTGGTGCAGAGTGTGCCGGAGTATGCTTCTATGCCAGTTGCTCTTATACCGTTTGGTGTTTTCTCAAGTATTAGTAGTTCTCTTCCTACTACTGGGCCATCTGCTAGCACATTTAGGCCAATACCAATAGATGATAGAACATTCAAAGGTCACACTTATCAGTTACCAGTTGTGTATAAGGCAATGCCTCCTTCTATTTCACAGTCTCCTTCGGTTAATGTTGAGAATCTGGAGGCTACTTCCACTTAGGAGATTCCTACAGGTACAGATACTCTCATAGGCGAGGATCCTTTAGATACTGTGTCAGCAGATGTGGAGGTTGAGACCATTAATAGTGCTTCCCCTCTAGAGGTTTCTCCAGGTTTTATTTCCATGAGTACCGATGATGATATGGCTATTGTTATTTACAAGACTCCTCGATCATGTGCCCATTGCCGTGTGCCTGGGAGTGTAGTGTTTACTCACTCTCTTGGTGTTGCATTTCATGCATTTACAGCTGCTATGTCTACTTATGAGATATGTACGTCTTATCAGCAGACACTTTTGAGTCCACACTGGAAGGCTGCAATGGAGGAGATGGCTGTTCTTTGTGACAGGGGCACCTGGGAGCTCACTTCTTTACCTTTTGGTGCACATCTTGTTGGAGCTAGGTGAGTCTTTGCCTTGAAATACAACCACGATGGGTCTATTTCTAGGCATAAGATTTGTCTTGTGGCCAAAGGATTCACTCAAACTTATAGAGTGGATTTCTTCGACACCTTTTCACCAGTTGCTCAGCTCTCCATTGTCTGTATTCTTATTTCTGTGGCAGCACATTATGGATGGTAGCTTATCAGCTGGATGTTAAGAATGCCTTTCTTTATGGCGACTTTTAAGAGTTGTATACATGCAGCAATCCTCAAGTTTCGAGATTTAAGGGGAGAGCGTGCAAATTATGTAAGGCAATTTATGGCCTTAAGCAGAGTCCCAAAGTATGGTTCCAGTGCCTATCAGAAGCATTGTCAGTGATTTGATTACATAAGTCTTTTTTGGACCATTCTTTATTTGTGAGGACTAGTAGGAGTGTTGTGGCTCTACCTGTATATGTAGATGATCTTATAATTACAGGTGATGACGTGGCTGGTATATCGTAGGTCAAGAAGTATTTGGCACAACGGTTTGTTATGAAGGACATTGGGAGACTCAGGTACTTAGGTATTGAGATTTCCATGAACAAGCAGGGGATTGTTGTGTCCCAAAGGAAGTATGCATTGAATATTCTTCAGGAGGCTAGCATACTTGGGTTCAAGGGAGCAAACATCCTTATGGATCTAAACGTTCACTTATTTGATGAGTTTGCTCGATTGGTGGATAAGAAGGCATATAGGCAGCTTGTAGGGAAATTGCTCTATCTAACTATCACTAGGCCAGATATTAGCCTTGCAGTGGGTAAGTTGTGTCAGTTTCTAGACAGGCCTACAAATGAGCATTGGCAGGCAGTCATGCAGGTGTTGCGATATATCAAGGAGGCTCCAGGTCGATGCCTTTTGTTTCAGAGAGGAGCTCCTATGATTATTGTAGGATACTCTGATGCAGACTATGTACATGATATTGGAGACAGGAGTTCTACCACAGGTTTCTGTACCTTTGTTGTACGAAATCTGGTGACATGGAGGAGTAGAAGGCAAAGCGTGGTGTCATGCTCTAGTGCTGAATTAGAGTACTGTGCTATGGCATATACAGTTGCTGAGATGATCTGGATATGGTCATTACTGAAGGACCTTCATGTTGCTATTGAGGAGCCTATGGAGATGTATTGTGATAACAGAGTTGCCACATATATAGTTAATAACCCTATGTTTTATGAGCAGATGAAGCATGTGGAGGTAGATTGTCACTTTACTAGAAGCCTAATTTAGCAGGGTCTACTTCACACCTCTTGTTTAGCTTCTTTAAAGCAGATTGCAGACATGTTCACTAAGCCCTTATCATGCCCCTTGTTTGAGAAGTGTAGAAACAAGCTGAGCATGGCTGATATATATACTCTGGCTTGAGGGAGAGTGTTACGTTATGTTGTGAGGGGGCTTTAGAGTCTTGTAATTTTTTATCTTCACCTCTCTTTATAAAGGGAGGTGTAGGGCTTTCTTGTGAAATAAGACTTTTCATTTCCTTTAACTATATTGATTTGCTTAAATTTGGAGAGACGTGTTTTGGTAAGGTTCACATTAGATGATGGCTTTTGGGTCTTTATGAAGGTGCATGTGATGAGAGGATTCCTTTTCGCCCCTCAATCAAATTTCACATTTGTGGAATCCCTACCAGATTGAGGACAGTGGGTGTTGTGGAGGCGATTTGTTCATCGTTTGCTCATGTTAGACGGTGTCATGATGTTGGACTTGTCATGGGTGATGCTTCTAGTGGTGTGGTGGAAGGTGAGCTGCTCGTGGGTTGTTCGCTGCTGGATAAATTGGCTTTGCAATTTGGTGGCTGTTCTTGCATTATCTCCTTTAAGGAGATAGGTTAAGATGTAGTGTTGTGTGCCACCTATACCAAGGCAGTGGCTGCAGGTGGCCTCGTGCCTTATACTCCGGCGTAGGGCAGGAAGGTGTAGTCTGGAGGTCGGTTGCCAAATCGATCACCCAGCCTGGTGCTTTCGAATTTTCGACAGTTGGGGTGGCAACTGATTTTGGGGCAAACGGTTTTCCATTTTTGGAAAATAGCTCTTCAATGCGTGCTGAGTTGGCGGTGAACGTGCAACTGAACGGGGGACTGGGATTTTTTACATGCTCTAAATAGGTGGCATTCAGATCCATAATTGGATCTGGGCATGGTGAGTTTAAACCCAAATGTTCTAATTGGTTTGGCCTGTTGGGCCTTTCTTTTGAAGGTGTTGGGCTTTCTATTGCTCTTTGCTCTCTATTATTGTGGGGTGAACATGCCCTGACTGTTTTTGGGTTGATGTTCCGGAGATCTGAGGAAGGCTATGCTTGGCTCTCATCGCGGATGTTGCCTGATTTTGCTGAGATGGAGGGGATTGGTATTACTGCTGCTGTGGTGCTGTAGCATGTAAGATCTGGCATTGCTCATGTTGACAATGTAGCTTCAGGTGGAGGCGTTATAGGGTTCAGTAGTGTGCCTGAGGATTGGTTGGCAGCAGGTGCAGTCAGGATTGATGCGCATGGGGACTGCGATTGTGTGGCTGTTGGGGTGCAAGATTTAAAAGGAAAGAGCATTCTTCATCGATCTTTTTCTTCAAGTAGATCCCCAGTGTCCAGGAAGGTGGTGTTACAAAAGTTGTTATTCAGTGCATGTTAGAAACGTAAGTTGGTGACGAAGAAGAAGCCAAGCAATGAGAAACTTACTGGTGGTGGCTTGGAGATTGATTGTTGGGTTGCAAGTGTGCTTGATTTTAAGAAGGTCCACAAAGGAGGGAGAGCTTCAGTTTTTAATGGTTAGAGTGCTTTCTTGGAATGTTCGTGGTCTCTGTGACAAGGTGCAGAGGGCAAGTTTGAGGCGTATCCTGGCTGAATGGAGAGTATATGTTGTCTTGCTCCAAGAAACTTGTTTGGATACATTGAATCCTCGATTGAGAAGTATATGTGGTGATCATTTTACAGGTTTGCTTGAGGTGAAGGCGGAGGGAAGGCCGGGTGGTCTTCTATTGATGTGGAATCAAGATTTGTTTGAGTTGAACTCTTCTTGATTGCTAAATGTGTGATTACTGATGCTTTCACTAGGAAGTCAGATGGGCTGTCCATGTTTTTCTCGTGCATTTAATGTCCTTGTAATCATGCTTATGGGCCTCAGTTTTGGGAGGAGATTCATTAGGCTTCACAGGTGGTTGATGGTATGCTGTGGTTGATTGGTGGAGATTTTAATGCTACATTGTATTCTTTTGATAGACCAAATGGGAGGTATGACAGATCTACAACTGATTTTCAGAGATTGGTGGACAATCTAGAGTTGTTGGATTTGGCTGTTTCTTGCATTCTTTATACTTGGAGGAATGGCAATGGTGCGACATCACATATTGTTAGATTTATTTGCAACCTAGCTTCGGCAAAAGCATTTCAGGGTCCAAGGTGGGGGTGCTAGACATGCTTTTTTCTAGCCATACTCTGCTTTGGTGTAATAATGATGGATTGTCTTATTCTACATATTTTAAGTTTCATAAGTCTTGGTTGAAGGAACTTGAATTTAGAGATTTTATTCACAAGAAGTGGATGGTGATTCCTCCATCTAATTCCGCTATTTGTACTTTGGCTTGTAAGATCCATGGTATCAGGGTGACATTGATTGACTTCAGGAGGGATCTTGTGACTCCACTAAAGAAGTGGAGAAATAAGGCTTTGCAGAAAATTGCTTCTATTGATAGGAAGGACGTGGAACCTCCTTCTATGGATCACTGTCAAGAGCATAAGAGTTTGCAGGTGAGTCCAGGAGGAGGATTTGAAGGAGATGGATTTGAGGCAGAAGTCTAGACAGTTATGGTTTAAGGAGGGTGATTCAAACATCAGGTTTTTTTAAGGTTTACTTTAATTAATATTTTGAAGGTTGGGGATTCTTTACTCGACCAAAGTGATTAGATCTGCAAAGCATTTCGGGATCACTTTTGTGATTTAACCAGGAGAGCCTATTGGGGAGTGGTGATGGAAAGGTCTGATATGTCGGATTTGGATAAAGAGGTGAGGGGAGACCTGCTTAGGGGAATCTGTGAGGTCATGAGAGCAGTTTATGAGGGGTTCTCAGGTCTTGATGGCTTGCAAGTTCTTTTTTATAGGGAGACGTGGGAGATTGTTGGTCTTGATGTTATGGCTATGATTCACGAATTCTTTTATGAGAATTGTGGTTTTGATAGATTGAACCGATCTTATTTATTTCTTTTTCCGAAGTGGCCTGGAGCAGATTCAATTGGTGAGTTTAAGCCGATTGCTCTTTCCAACACGATCTATTTGGTGGTGGCAAAGGTGTTGGCTAATAGACTCCATTTGGTTATGCTCAAGATTATTTGTCCTCTTATAAAGGGTAGATCTTTGTAGGACTCCTTTGTTCTTGCATAGGAGATGTTAGCATCATGAAAGAGAAGGGGTGTTGCTACTTTCATGTGGAAGGTGATTTCTCAAAGGCTTCCAATTTTGTGGCCTAGTCATACCTTTGGGAGATCCTTAGAATGAGAGGTTTTCCTAAGATGTAGGTTCAGTTGATGAAGATATGTATTACTACCTCTTCTTTTTCTATGTTTGTTAATGGTTGGGCTGGTGGCTTGTGGACACAACCACAACGTGGAGTTCGGCAGGGATGTCCTTTGGCACCTCTGCTGTTAGATATTGCAGTTGAATCACGCTAATTTGGCCTTTAAGGGTTTCACTCTTTGTGAAGGTGGATCTCTTATAGCTCTCTTGCAATATGCAGATGATACCACCTTTTTTATAGGAGGAAGTGCTGAGGTGGTCCATGTGTCTTCTTTGGAAAATTTTTGATTGAAGATTAATAGGAGGAAATCGTCGTATGTTTCTATCAATGTTCCAAGTGATATGGCGGAAGTAATTTCCAATGTGTTGGACACGCTGGTTGTACATTTTCCAATAAGGTATTTGGGTCTTCTACTTAGGGGAAACGACTATTGGCTTCTGATTGGAATGTTTTAGTACAACGTATCACTAGTAGGCTATCTTCTTGGAGTGGAAGATTGTTATCTAGAGGTGGTTGCCTGGTTCTCCTTAAGTATGTTTTATCCTCCATTCCGATTCTTTACTTTTCGGAATTCAGGCGAGCAAAGAAAATTCTTAAGAGTTAGAAGTAATTTGGAAAAGATTTTTTTGGAAGGGCCGGGATTCGGAGGGGAGATTTCTACAATTGGTGGCTTGGAAAGACTTCTGTAGGTCAAAGAGGGATGGTGAATTGGGTATATGTCATCTTGATTCTTTTAACAAGGCTATGCTAAAGTGGGTGGTTAAATTGTTATCCGGCATGGATTCTATGACAATAACGCTCTTAAATGACTCATATGGTGTGAATATGAATCTGTTGGAGAGGGGTGCTGTCCAACCAATTATGCGTGACTTTGCAGCACACTTTAGTCCTATCTTGGGTAAAGGAGATTGCTTCAGATTTTGGTTGAATGATTGGAGTGATCTTGGGCTGTTTTTGGAGCGTTTCCCATGTATTTTTTAGCTGGTCAATGATAGAAGTGTTACTGTTTCTAATCTTTGGGACATCCAATCAAGATCTTGGAACATAATTCTACCTCCTGGCTTATTGGAGGCTTCCTGTGTAGATTTTCAACGTCTACTTGAAGCAGTTTTAGGCCTCAGTCCAAACTTAAATGTGGTTGACAAATTTGTGTGGAGAGATGGGACATTTACTGTTAGTAGCATACAAAAAATCAACTGGTCACCACTTGATACAAATGAAATCAGATTAGATTGTGGGAAGTTGCGGTCTCTGAAGTTGCTGTTGAAGATTAAGTTGTTTTTGTGGCTTTTTTGAAGAGAAAAGTTGGTGACAAAGTGTTTTAGAAGAAGGTGGATTGTGGATGGTAATGTGAGTTGTCCACTTTGCCATTACGTTGATGAAGACATCCAACATTTATTCTTTTCCTGTAGCTTAGCTAAGGATGTTTGGCAGCATTTTACTCTTCGCACTGTGGATCACTCTTCCTTTGGTAACTTCTGGGCTGCATGCAGAAGAGTGGTCCCTGCAGACACTGTTGACTGGATTGTGGTGTTGTCTGTTCTGTGGTTTTTGTGGCAGCAGCAGAACAATGTGACTTTTAGGAACGAGAGGTGTTGGGTGGAAAATGTAGTGTTGGACATTTCTTTTTTGTTTGAGTTTTGGCTCTTAAATCTGTACGTCTATTTCTTTTATACTAATACAATTTTTTGGATGATTAGTGATCTCCGATAATCATCCTTTCCCCTTTCAACAAAAAAATGTTAATGGGAAGCATTATAGAATTGCTGTAAGGCCTGCCATGCCGTATAGTCGTTGGTATTGGTTGTCAATTATAGGCATATATAGAAGATATATAATTGAAGATGTTAAGGTAGATATGTGGCCATATAAGGATTAGATTCTCAGGAAGATTATCAAGGAAAAGGTTCGGGTGGTATTGATGGAGAATAAAATGAAAGAGCCAGTTAATGCCCTAGCTAGATGTAAAAAGTTGGATCTTGAGCCTCCCAAGAGGGGACAAGAAAGGCCAAAGAAGTCTTGAAGGGAAACTATCAATTATGATTTCTTCAATTTAACTCCACATGATGACTCAAGGTAGATATGAGTGGAGGCAAATAATTCATGTCCTTGACCCACTTAGTGTGGGGGAAAGGCTTTGTTCTTATTGTTGTTGTATACCTTCACATATGGTGTTGTGGGTCCATTGCCAAGAACACTCTCGGAGTCACTAGCTCTTAGTTTTACGACAAGGCATCTTCTATAAGGCCATGAACGAAATGATAATGTTAAGGGATGCATAGATTAATACCTTGCATTTTTTATGTGTTACATTTTGATCCCTGATCCCTCCCTTAGAGCCTATTTATAAACATCAAGTGTAGTTATTCAATATCTCAATTCCCTCCCTTTTCTTTGGTTTCTCTTTTATGCTTTCTTGTTGGATAGGTGTTGGCAATTGGTTTATTACCTTTGGTTTCATATCGGAGTTCTAGTCCAGCATTCATGGCACCCCTATTGATGGGGACACCATTTATCGAAGAGATTTCATTTTTTGTGGTATATCTGGTTAGAACACAATGGGGTGGTTTTCATAAGGGAATGAATGTTGGTTGATGGGGTTTTGTGTCACCACAATTTCCTTTATAGCTAATGTACTAAGCTCTCTTTTCATTAATGAATTGGTGGGGCTAATAATGCTTGCTGACACCATTTTTTCTTTTAAAAAAAGGTAGGTTTTACATATGTCCCCTGTAATATTTGAATATTATGTATATATCTCTATATTATTTGATATTATAGAAATACTCCTTACATCGTCTCTCCATTAACATAAATGCCCTTAGTGAATGGCCATTTGCTTAAACCATAATGGTTGCTAACTAAGGGGTATTTATGTTAATGGAGAGAAGATGTGATGGGCATTTTTGTAATAACAAAGAATCCCCTGAATTGCATGAAAATGAGCTTTTCTACCAACGCTCACATTTTTGACTGATGGAGGGGTCTCATCCTTTATTTAAAGAGTTATTCTTTCATTCAACTTACACATTTCACCCTTTAAAATCATATGCATTGCATTCATTTCATTTCTGAATGAAATATGTGAGTGATGTGACTTGAAATGTGTAGTTGGCTTGAAATGAAATGAATTTAATGCATAGGATTTTAAAATGGGTGAAATGTGTACGTTGAATGGAAGAATAACCTTTTAAATAGAGGATGCGGCCCCCTCCAATGATAAAAATGTGAACGTTGGCAGAGGAGCACCTTTTTATGCAATGTACAAAAATATCCTTTATATCTCTCTGACAACATAAATGCCCATGAGTTAATCGTTATGGTTTTAAATAATGACTGATAACTAAGGGGCATTTATGTTAACGGAGAGAAGATGTGGGGTATTTTTGTAATAATAAAGAATACAAGGGTATATATGTAATATTCATAGATTGCAGAGGCATATATGTAAAAATCCCAAAGAAAAATCTTGATTCCATCTTTCTTTTTACATTTAATGGTCAAGATTTAATTTACACATCACTCATGGACATGCCCATGAATTGGAACATAGAGGGTAATATTAGGGGCATTTTGGGGAACACAGCTTGATATTTGAAAAGTATGCTATCCACAAGGTGGGCCTTTTTTTTTTGAACGGTACAATGTTATGAAGTCATGTTAGTTCTTATTTTATTTTATTGTTTGGTGTCATTTGTTATTTTCTTTTCTTTGAGGTTATATTGTAATTTGCACCTACCTCTCTCTCTATATAAAGAGAGGTAGGGTTTAAGAATAAGTTAAGTATTCATTTCCTCCTACTTGGTATTAAAGCGGTGGTTCTCGATCGACGGTGTGGTGTACCACCAAATACCTAGCCCCCTACACCTCAATCGTCTCCCTTTTTTCCCTTCTCCACGTGCTGTAGATCAGCAACGCAGATCAAGCCTAATCTGCTGCCACTGCTGCTGTTGCCCACGCAACAGACCAACATCGCTGGTGGTAGCTAGTGTCGCTGGTGATTTTCCCAGCCAGCGGTGGGGTAAGGAGGGGGTGGGCAGCCCCAAGCGATAGTGCTAAGGCCTGCTCAGGCCTAAGGCAAGCTTGCCCCTGACTTGGAGGTGCCTCACTTTGGTTCTTGGGTTGGAATCCGGGCTCCGTTTGCCTTGGAATCCATGTTTGAGGACTAAAATCAAAGTTGCAGTTTTTTTTTATCATCTGAATTTATTTTTGAGATTTGAACTTGGGTAATCTTATCCATAGATCACATTGATTTCTTCATTAGATTAGTATGAACTTCGCTTGATTTAGTGCTTCAGAGTCTTTTTCTTGGTGGATTTGTGGTTCTATTGTAGAGGTATGGCCTCCTTTAATGTTGAGCCAAGCACCTTTACCGCACAGAGATCGGTAGATGATACAATGACCATTGTATGGGTAATGGGAGGCTAATCTGAGGTCTTAGCATCATGATGAGTTTCGGGGAGCCACCAAGTTGGGCTCTATTACACATGACAAGAATCAAGGTAGTACAAAGTGGTTGGTTGATTCAGGTGTTTTACGACATCTCAGTGGAGATCAGAATTATTTTACCCATCTCAGGTTTGTACCTGCAAGCAGGACAGTTTAGATTGCAGATGGCAGAAACTCTAGTATAAAAGGTTAAGGGGAGGTAGTAGTGATTTCTACTTTGAGATTGCCTAATGTTTTGTATGTGTTGGACTTTCCTATCAGTTTACTCTCGGTTAGCAAGATTACTAAGGAGCTTAATTGACGTGCTATCTTTGATGATTACTAAGGAGTTTACTCTTTGATGCATCATTTAAGACAAGATAACATGGAAGACAATTGGTAGTGGAAATGTAGAGGGTGGAGTTTATTTTATGGTTTAGACTTCACTTGCTGTTGCTTGTTGAGGTCTTTTTTGTCGCTCGGAGTGTCTTGGACATCTTCCTTGGACAACCTTTGATGAGTTATTCCCCATATATCTTCTACAGCTCCGATCAGTTGTGATGCTTGTCAGATGGGCAAGTACCATCGTGCCTCCTATCCTGTGAGTACTCGTCTTGGGTCAATGACTTTGAGTTGTTACATATGGACGTTGTTAGCATTAGTAGTTTCTATATTTATGCATTCTTGTACTATTTCTCTTATTTATTTTTCTACTTAGACTCATGTTACAAAGTACCCTTTCACCTCTTTCTATATAAAGAGTTGTAGAGTTTTGGAGTTGAATAAGAAACTTGTTTTATGCATCACCCAAGATATTTGGTTGTTTGGTGTTTATCCATATTTTGGGACTAAGTAGGGATA
The DNA here is from genome assembly GCA_037157565.1 of Thalassia testudinum. Lineage (NCBI taxonomy): Eukaryota > Viridiplantae > Streptophyta > Magnoliopsida > Alismatales > Hydrocharitaceae > Thalassia > Thalassia testudinum. Next base: position 28,514,991 of record JAZHRO010000047.1, on the reverse strand, counting down.
AACTTGTCCCAAGAGTGGTGAAGTGTCTTTCTGGGATACAACAGTATCTAGAAAAGATATATGTGCTATGATTTGCGGGGCAAGAAGCACTATATTAGTGTTGATGTTACTTTTCATGAGCTTGTTTTGTACTTCTCCGCTGCTGGTCATCAATTGTCTTTTGTGGGGAGTCCTGCCCCTATGCCAGTGCCACTAGTTCCTTGGGAACATATCCCTGTTACTCACAGCTAGGATACTTCCACTACTACAAAGGATAGCTTTATATAGAGGCTAGAGCCCACTCATGTCTGCAGATTTCCAGTTACTTACAGGCAGCATGAATGGTGCCACATGCACATCCCTCACCACCTTAGCCACCTCTCTCCTCTCCTGTTCATGTAGTGATATTGACGCGAGTTGTTCTAGTAGTGGTCATGTAGGCCTTTTTGATGATTTTGGTCATTTTTCTGAGGAATAAGTCTCTCCTCTTACGGTTTTGGAGATCGAGGAGGACCTCAACCTTCTGATTGCTACTCGGAAGATGCCTCATAGTTGTGCATGCTACCAGACTGTTGGGGTAGTGTCTACTGCCAATCTTGGGAGATCGTCTGCTATGTTTACTGTTGCCTTGTCTGCCATACAGATCCCTATTGCATATCAGCAGGTCATGCTCGATCCGAAATAGCATTAGGCGATTGTGGAAGAGATGACTGCCTTGTACTTTCAAGAGACATGGGAGCTTAGAGATCTACCCAGGCATGCAAAGGTTGCTGGGTGCTGTTGGGTCTTTGCACTGAAGTATAACCTAGATGGCTCCATATCTCATCATAAGGCTAGACTAATAGCGACGGAATTCACTCAGACCTATGGGGTGGATTTCTTTGATACCTTTCGCTTATGGCATGGTTTCCTATTGTCCATATTCTATTCTGAGTTGCTGCACACTATGACTGGCCACTACATCAGCTCGATGTGAAGAATGTCTTCCTATATGACGATCTTTAGGAGGAAGTCTATATGCAACAACTTTGGGGTTTTGAGACTTAAGGGGAGTGTGTGTGTAGGCTGAAGAAGGCTGTCTATGGCCTGAAGTAGAGCCTACGTGCTTGGTTCTAGAGGTTGTTCGAGGAGGTACAGACTATGGGGCTTTTGAGGTCATCTATAGATCACTCACTTTGTCAGGAAGAGCAAAGGAGTTGTGGTACTCTTGGTTTATGTTGATCTTATTTTTATTGGAGATGACATGGTTGGGATAGCTGAGGTCAAGCAGAAGCTAGTAGATTCCTTTTTTATGAAGGACCTAGGCGAGCTCAGACACTTTCTGGGCATTGAGGTGGTACGGAGTAAAGATGGTATAGTTCTCAGCCAGCAAGTATGCCCTTGATAAATTACAGGAGACAGGGATGTTAGGATCTAAGCCTGTAAATATATCAATGGATCCCAAAGGACATCTTTATGATACTGAGTCTCAGCCTATTGATAACAGGTCTTATAGGCAGTTGGTTGGTAAATTGCTATATCTGACTATTACTCGTTCTGACCTTTCTCTTGCAATTGGGAAACTAAGTCAATTCATAGACAAACCAACCAAGTAGCATTGGGATGCTGTTATGTAGGTACTTAGGTACTTGAAGAGAGCACCAGACTTGGGCATTTTGTTTAGGAAAGGTGAATCAATGAATATTATTGGCTACTCTGATGCTGATTATGCAGGGTGCATGGCGGACAGGAAGTCAATGACTGCTTTTTGTGCCTATGTGGCTGGGAATTTGGTGACCTGGAGGAGTAAGAAATAACAGGTTGTCTTTAGGTTGAGTGTAGAGTCAGAATACCGTACCATGGCAAAGATAGCCACGGAAATGATCTGGGTCAGATCAGTGTTGCAGGATTTGCATGTTTAGGTTGAGGGGCCAATGGAGATGAGGTATGACAATTGTGCTGTTACCTATATAGCAAACAACCCAATGTTTCATGAACATATGAAGCACGTTGAGGTTGATTGCCATTACACCGAAGACTTGATATATTGTGGGATTTGTACTACATCGGTGTATTGATTTAAATGCTGACGGCATGGCGTCGGCAAAGTCATTTCCGAGCAAGGGTCGTGCCGACATGAAGAAAATGTCGATTTACAGGAATATCGTCGGCATGCCCTCAGTATGGTCAGCATGCTGGCGAAATTGGTGCCCATGTCAAGGTTGCTGTTGGTTTTTTTAATTACTTTTCCTATTTTTGTTGGTATGCATCGGCATGCCCTCGGGATGAGCATGCCCATCGAAAAATGGGCATTTCCACGGCATACCCTCGGCATGCCCACGAAATGCACACTTCTAATTTTATTGGCACGGCATCGAAATTGGCATTTCGAACCTTGCCTCGGTGGCCTTTGAAGATCAGACAACAGTCATATTCATGAATCCTCTTCCTTGCTCGCATTTGGTGCCTGCTGTTCCAAGCTGAGCATAATAGATATCTATGCTCTAGCTTGAGAAAGAGTGTTAGCATTAGTATTTTCTATATTTATGCACTTATTGTACTGTTTCTCTTATTTACTTTTCTACCTGGACTTATGTTGCAATTTACCTTTTCACCTCTTTCTGTATAGAGAGGTGTAGGATTTTGTAGTTGAATAAGAAACATTATTTTCTCCACCTGACGTGTGGGAGCCAGATACCAGATAAGCAGGGTCATCATTACTTCTCAGTAGAGTTTTAATGTCTATCGTAGGTGTTTCTGTTGAAGAATAAGTTAGATGTTGGATCTATCATTGAGCATTTTTTGTTGGAGATAAAGAATCATTATTCAACCACTATTAAAGTGGTAAGATCTGATAGTGCACTTGAGTTATGTATCGCCAAGTTGTCTACTTTTTACAGGTCTCATGGGATTATGCACCAGTTTACCTGTGTTTATGCTTGTCAACAGAATGGGGTGGCTGAGAGGAAACATCGTCTTTTGGATGTGGCTTGCACTTTGTTGATTCATCACAGTGTGCCTCTGTTATATTGAGCAGATGTAGTTCATACGACTTGTTATTTAATCAACAGAATGCTCGGTTCAATGCTTCATGAGCAGATTCCTTGGCACATATTGCATCCCAAGTGAGAGCTTATTCCCGTGCCACTGTGTGTTTGGTTGTGTTGCTTTCGTTCACCTCCTTCCCAAAGTTGAGACAAGTTTGCAGTATAAGCAGTCAAGTGTGTGCTCTTAGGATAGTCATAGACTCAAAAAGGATATAGATGCCTGGATCCCATCACTGGTAGGCACTATATGAGTGCTGATGTTATCTTTCATGAGTTCATTCCATACTTTTCTATTGCTGCCTGGAGCATATTTCTAGATGTTGCAGAGGCCCTCATGCCTGTACCTCCTATTTTCTTGGAGGAGATACATATTTCTGCTCCCTTGGCTACTATGTCTAGACCTATGATGTTTTTTGGGCCTATTATTACCTATGTACATCCTCAGAGTACTTTGTAGATACCATCCTCTCTAGTGGCTACATAGATATTACCCTCTCCAGTTCAGGTGACCACGAATAGTTTGCATATTGATGCTACAGTACCCAATGGTGATGCTACTGGTCTAGATGTGGATATTTCTGCCTCAAAGCTAGTACAAGAGGATCTGACATATGATCTTGACCTTCTGATTGCTATTCGAAGGCATCTCGTAGTTGTGCCAGTTGTTTAGTTATAAGAAGTCTGTCTACTAAGGGACTTGGGACCTTTTGGAGCTTTTGCTGTGTACTTTCAGCCACAGATCCTTGTCACCTACTAGCAAGTCATACTTGATCTGATGTGGCTCCAAGCTGTGGAAGATGAGATAGCTGCTCTTCCTTGACGTGGTACCTGAGAGCTCACACCCTTACCAGAGGGTACTACAATAGTTGGTTGTAGATAGGTGTTTTCACTTAAATACAACCCAAATGGATCGATTGCACGATACAAGGCTTGACTTGTTGCCAAAGGGTTCATCCAGACATATGTGGTGGACTTCTTTGACATGTTCTCACCGGTTGCTCAGCTTTCTGCAGTATGGATTCTAATTTTGGTGGCAGTTTAGCGAGATTGGCACCTTTAGCAACTTGATGTGAAGAATGCCTCTCTATTAGGATTTATAGGAGGAGGTATACATGCAGCAACCCCCTGGCTACGATGTTCAGGGGGAGTGTGTTAGTGCAGATTGTAGAAGGCTATTTATGTCCTTAAGCAGAGCTCAAGAGCTTTGTTTTAGACAGTGATGTAAAATCGGCCTACTCGGTCGAGTAATCGGCCGAGTAATCCTAGGTGCCATCCTTCTGATTGAATACTCCATAATTAGCCCTATTGTTGGCAGCATCGACTACTCGGTTGAGTAGTCGGTGTAGTAGGCCGAGTACTAGGCCAATTTTTGCATAGAGATGTGTACTCATGTGTTTTCTGTTGTTTTGATGATTATATACTCTGAACTTGTGCTTTTCTTTTGCACTCGTGCTTTTGTTTCGTTGGAATTATTGTTTGTAGCTTACTTTATAACCTTGATCTTGAAAATGGTTTACTTTTATGCAATGGTATATTTTACTTCTTGATGTGTGTGTGTATATATATAATATTTAAATATTTAAAAAATGCCCAATTGAGTATTCCCTTACTACTCCCCCACATACCGTATACTTAGTCAGGGGCTTGACCGACTGAATACCGACTACCGATTTTTACAACACTGGCTTTAGATGCTCTCTTAGGTGGTAGAGTTAGTGGGATTCCTCAGATCATTTGTAGGTCATTCCCTATTTATTAGGGGGACAAGGAAAGGGGTAGTAGTTCTTTTGGTATATGTTAATGACTTGATTGTCACTGATGATGATATAGCAGGTGTAGTTGAAATTAACTAGACTTTGGCAGTTCAGCTTGTGATGAAGGATTTGGGACCTTTGCAATATTCCCTTGGGATAGAAGTAGCTTGTAGTAGGTGTGACATTGTTTGATCTCAACAAAAATATGCCTTGGATATGTTGAAGAAGACAGGTATGTTGAGAACCAAACTAGCAAACATTCTCATGGATCCTAAAGCATGGCTATATGACAGTGATGCATAGTCAGTTGATAGCAGACAGTATCGACGGCTTGTGGGGAAGCTGTTATACTTGACGATTACTAGGGCTGATATTTCCTTTGTAGTATGAAAGTTGAGCTAGTTTATGGAGATGCCTACTAGATAGCACTGTGATGTGACGTGATGGTGCTCAGGTACCTGAAAAGAGCACCAAGATAGAATATTCTTTTTGCTAGAGGGACATCTATGACGGTGGTTGGATATTATGATACAGATTATGTAGGTAGTCATAATGACGGGAAGTCTACTATAGGATTTTGTACTTATATTACAGGAAATCTAGTGACCTGGAAAAGAAAGAAGCAAACTGCTGTGTCTAGCTCCAGTGCTGAGTCTGAGTATTGAGCCATGACTCAGACATGCACAAAGTTGATGTGGGTGAGATTCCTACTGATTGACCTACATATACAGATTGATGGGCTCATAGGATTGTGGTGTGACAACTGGGTTGGTACTTATATTGCCAACAATCTCTTGTTTCATGAACGAATCAAACATGTGGAGGTTGATTGCCACTACACCAGATATTTGATTCGGAGGGGATTCATCTTCACCTCTCAGGTTGCTTCAGAAGTTCAGACTGTCAAGATCTTACGAAGCCACTAGCTAGATCTTCCTTTGATACGTGTGTGTCCAAGCTGAGTATGATAGATATCTATGCTCCAACCATCGTTTAAAAAAATGCACCTCGAGGCGCTTGAGGCGTGCGCCTCATGGCGAGGCGCGCCAATTTCACCTCGAGGCGCTTGAGGCGTGCGCCTCAAGGCGAGGCACGCCAATTTCACCTCGAGGCTTAAGCCTCAGCTGCAGTCTGCGAGGCGTGGCCGAGGCGCTGGAGAGGCGCCGCCTCGACTGTTTTGCTTTGTAAAATGGTCATGTGCTAATCACATGACCATTTTTTTGACCTAAGCCTTGGCTTTAGCCCTAAACCTAAAATACAAACCTCAAAAAGGTGGAACCGTGGAAGTGCAACTGTGCAGCGCGCTCCTCCTCCTCCACCAACAAACCGACAGCTCTTGCTCCTCCACCGCATCGTTGCCTCCACCGGCGAGCAGCGCTTCAGCGCAGCGCAGGCCCTAGTGTAGGCTTTAGCGCTCCACGCAGCGGCAGTGCAGGCCCCAGCTTTAGGCTTTAGCGCAGCGCAGGCCCCAGCGCAAGCAGCGGCAGTGCAGTGCTCCACGCAGGCCCTAGCGCAGCGCAGCTCCAGCTTCGGCGACAGTTCTCCAGCGGCAGCGTAGGCCCAGCGTAGTGCAGCTCCAGCAGCGCAGCACAGGCTCTAGCGCAGCGTAGTGCAGGCCCTAGAGCAAGGAGGGCCAAGCGCAGGCCCGAGCACAACTCCAGCTCCTGTGTAGGCCCGAGTGCAGGTCCAGCTCTAGCTCTAGCGGCAGTGCTCCACTCTTCAGCAGGACGCATTTGAGGTTGAGGTTAGTATGTTGAGGTTGAGCTTAGTATGTTACTATAAGTTTAGGTTAACTTTAGTATGAATGACTATATGTTGAGCTTAACTTTAGTATGAGTATATGACTATATGTTGAGGTCAAAATGAATGACTTGATTCACGATGTATACTAGTTGTCAAAGTGGAACTTTGTTTTTTATTTGAAAGTTTTATTTATTTTTCAAGTTTAGGTCATTTAGATTTATTTGATTACTAATCTCTTTTATGCTTTTAGACATTGCGCCTAATGCAAGAAGAGGAGGAAAAGAAGGATCCACTGGCACTGGCAAGTCTGATCTTGGATGGAAGTATTGCACAGAAATTGACCTTTAAGGATCTCAAAGGGAGAAAGGATATAAGTATGTGAAGTGTAACTTCTGTGAGAAAACTATCATAGGTGGCATTGCAACACTGAAGGAGCACTTAGCGAAGACACAAAAATGTGGGAGCATGTGTAAAGGTGCCACCTGAAGTTGAAACTGTAATTAAGGCTTTCTTAGCAAAGAAGGAAGTTGGTAGAAGTGCACTTGAAGAAATGGAAGAAATTCGTCGCATAGGTACATATACAGTAGAAGGTCCATCTGGGTATGATGAAAATGCACCTACAGGATCAAGTGGTGCGCAAGTGGTGAAGGGTCCTATGGATTTATTTGTTGTAGGAGTTGAACAGAAAGTATGGCCTGGAAGTGATGGACCTGATAATGCTCCTCAATGTCCTCCAAAGCAGATTACTTTGAATTCTTCTTGGAAGAAAGAACAAAGAATTAGAACGTGTCTTAGTATTGGTAGATTCTTCCTTGAGAATGGATTGTCATTCAATTTGGCCATCAGTCCATCTTACTGGCAAATACTTCAAGATGTAACTATGGAAGGGGATTTTGAAGTCCTACAATGCATGAGTTACGAACTTGGATTTTGAAAGAAGTCAAGACAATAGCTACTATGATGGACCAAGCGAAAGCGTCTTGGGAAGAGATTGGATGTAGCATAATGTCTGATGGTTGGACAGATACAAAAGGACGCACCTTGATCAATTTTTTGGTTAACAACCCAAAAGGTACGTGGTTTCTGAAATCTGTTGATGCCTCTGATGAGATCAAGAATGCTGACTATCTCTTCAAATTGATGGATGATGTTATTGAAGAAGTGGGTGAAAGCAATGTTATCTAAGTGATAACAGATAATGCATCAGCTTATAAAAAAGCTGGAGAGAAATTGATGGAAAAAATGGAACATTTGTATTGGACTCCGTGCGCTACTCATTGCATTGACCTTATGTTGGAGGATATTATGAAGCTACCTCTTCATGACTGTTTTCAAGAAGGCTAAACAAATAATCAATTACATATATGCACATGCTTGGGTGGTGGCCATGATAAGGAAGCATGTGGGAGACTTGGTGAGACCTGCTGTCACTCGGTTTGCTACTGCTTTCCTTACCTTGCAGAGATTGCTGAAGCAAAAGATGCTCGAGTCTTTTTTCACCTAAAAAAGGTGGAAGTGCAACAATTATGCATTGAAGGTTCAAGGGTAAGCTGTACAAAATATTATCCTCAAAAGTAGAACATTTTGGCTGGTGTAGCCTATGTGATAAGGACAATCAAACCGTTGGTGTTGGTTTTAAGAATGGTGGACGCTGAACAATATCCACCTATGTGATTTATTTATGAGGCTATGGGTTGGGTCAAGGAATCTATTGCTAAAAATTTGGGTAATGATGAAAAGAAGTACAAGACAATCTGGGACATCATTGACACAAGATGGGACATGCAATTGCACACACTTGCATGTTGCTGCCTATTTTTTGAATCCCCAATGCCAGTATGAACCAACTTTTAAAGTTGATTCAGAAGTAAAGATGGGCTTGTACTCATGCTTCCAGAGGTTTATTCCTTACAAGGATGAGAGGTTGAATGTGGATCTCCAAACATATGCATTTGTTAATAGAAGAGGATTATTTGGATGGTCCAATGCCATTAAGACTCGTTTTAAGAGGAGTCCTGGTAAAGTCCTTTCAATGATTCTATCATTTAAATTAATAAATTTTGTTAATGTTTTCCTATATACTATAAACAAAATTTCCATTATAGCGGATTGGTGGAGAGCATTTGGTGATGAAACACCTGAGTTGAAGAAGTTTGCCATGCACATTTTAAGTTTGACTTGTAGTGCATATGCATGTGAGCGAAATTGAAGTGCTTTTAATCAAGTAAAAAGTCTAAATTTACGTTTTAAATTTAGAGTAGTATATAATAATTAGGCTATAAAATTTAATGGTGAATTTTTCATTGAGTAGGTCCATACTAAGAGAAGGAAGATGCTGAGACAAGATAAACTCAATGACTTGGTTTATTGTATGTTCAATTTGAAATTAAAACACAAGGAGGTGAAGAAAAAGACAAGGGATAATCCTCTATGCTTAGAGGAAGTGGACTCAGATGATGAGTGAACTGCTGAGCTACAACTTTGTGAAACAGAGATTGATACTTATTTGGAGCTTGATGCAATCGTAGCTCTAGAAGAGGATCCTATTGATCTTGAGCAGTTAGTAGGAGCAGAGGGAGGAATACAAGTAGGAGGAAGGAGAAGAAAGAGGCAAAAGAGAAAGGACAAGGGTAAAGGTAATATGTAATTTTATATTTTGCTGAACTATAATGTTTAAAGTTACAAACTAAGGTTCTAACTTCTAAGAAATTGTTTAAAATGACTTATCTTTTAGGCAAAGCTTGTATTGACGTTGAGGAGGAAGAGTTTCAAGAGAGTGATAGAGATACTGAGGAATATGTTGATAATGAGGCTAGGATGAAGTTTATGGATGACTCTTGGGATGATGCGACCAGCCCTAGCGACAGCATTGATGAGCTTGACGGTGTTCAAGGAGGAGGAGACTAGAGTCTACAATGTGTTGTAGTTCTCTTGAGTTTTTGATGTGGATGTTTCATGTACCTTCATTTTAATATATGTTTTAACTCTTAAGTCTCTCAATGGTTTGGGAAGTTGGTTTAGTTTGTACTTTTGTTATGGTTTCTAATCTTCTATATTATATGGATGTTTATCATTTCATTTAAACATCATCTCTCGTTTAGTTTCGTTCTTTCAATGTTGTGATAGAGAAAAAAATGTTATGAAACTTTCATTTATGTTATTATTTCCTTATTAGTATTTGATAAGTATATATCATTTCATTTTCTATATTTTTTATGCAAATCCTAAGGTTTACGTTTCGACTGTCTCGAGGCTTACGCCTCGCCTCGATGCAGGCAAACCGCCTTGGTATCGCCTCACATTTTTTAAAACCTTGGTTCCAACTTGAGGGGAAGTATTATGGAGTCTTGATTGTTCTAATTTTATTTTATTTCGTTGGTGCTTGTTATTTTTTTTTCTCCATGGGCTTACACCGAAAGTTGCATCCACCTCTCTCCTTGTGTAAGGAGAGGTTGGATTTGAGAATAAGTTGATTGTCTCGTTTCTTCCTACCTTCAATTTGGGCCTCTTCATATGACACCGATTGTTTTTGAGTCAGACGGTGTTAGAATGTGAATCATGCAGTCTGCCTCTTTAAAATAAATTATTTATGCAGTCTGGATTTACATAATCTCCTCTCCACCTTAGTGATGCTTTTTCATTGTGCACCTTCTAATACTCATGACTTTAGGACAATATGTCCGAACATTTTTGGAGTCAGTTCTTGCAATTCCATTTATTTAGTTAAGTGCCAAAAATGTAAAACTGCAGGTTTTTCTGGCAGTTGGTTGGTTACATGAATCCTTTTGTTTAGTTGAATATTACAAGGTAAGTTGTTTGGGGCGAATTTTTCACGTTTGTTGCATGTTTGTATCTTCAGAGAGCGAGTGCAAAGGAGCTTCTTAAGCACCGCTTTATTAGAAATGCAAGGAAAAGCACCAAGCTCTTGGAAAGAGTAAGGTCTGTATGCTTAGTGCTTAGTTTTTTTCAAGTCAAATAATCTTGGATGAAGTGAAAGCAAATTTGTCCTTAGATTTATTTTTGTGATGTAAGGTTTCTGTTGAGTGAATTATTTTCTATTTGTTTTATGTTTTTATGTCTTTTGTCTTAGTTTGCACTTTTATTATTCTTGTAAAGACATTCTATGTTATTTACCCAAATGACTCCTCTATATAAGAGTCCTTAGGGTTATTGGAAAAAGACAAGTTCGCTCATTTCCCAACATGGTATCAGAGCAACGGTCCTAAACTGGTGCTTGAGTACCCCACTAAAACGCTAGTTGGCAAACCTTCCACCAAAAACCCCCCTCTTGTTCTTCTCTCTGGCATAACAAGGAGGCCACTGGTAGCAGGGCACTGCCCAACGCCACCGCCGTTGGTCTTCTAGTGCTGCTGCTGACTTCCTAGCACTCTGCTGTGCCGCCACTGAGGGTCAAATCAGACCCCAGTGGTTGCTGCATGCGTTGCGGGAGTCTCCTGGGGCACAAGTTCACCTGATGATGGTCTCATTTCCTATTTTCAGATCTGATTCTTGATGCTTTGACACCTAGTTGTGAAGATTTTTCTTTGATTTCCCAACAAATCGGATTCCCATGGAAGAGAACAAAGATATTCCTATTGGCGACTCAATGGGGAAGTCATCTACCTTGAGTGCATCCCCTCATATGTAAGGGACTTCCATCAAAGTAGAGATGGAATCAATTTTCTGTTGTGGTCTACTTCCTTTCACAATTTGTAGGGTCTCATTGCAAGAAGTACATCTTGTTGAAAGATGAACCGCAAGAAAGTATAAGATGGAAGATTGGGAGGCAGGTAATGACTGGGTGGCTACTTGTATGCTTAATAGTATGAAGGAGCATATTGTTAAATAGGTTATGTCCTATTCTTTAGCCAAGAGAATGTACTGTATGAGATTCATTCCCAAAAGAATAATATTGCCTAACTATATAGAGTTATAGAAGATGTTCATACTTTCAAGAAAGGGACCATGACCTTCGTTGAGTGCTATGGGACAATGAAGAATCTGTTGGATGAACATGATACTTATCAACCAATCATTGCTGATATCAATGTTATAGCCACACAGAGGGAAGCGATTCGGCTAGTCTAGTTCTTGGCTGCTTTGGGCACAGAGTATAAGACAGTTAAGGATTAATTGATGACATCTGAAGAGATACCTACCCCTGCATAGATCTATGCTTGTTTGTCACGATTGGAAATTTCAGAGCATGTTCCTAGTGCAGATTCCTCTGTCATGGCATTTGTTGGGTGTGGTTGTGCTCGAGGACACTCTGGTGGGCATGATGACCGTGGTTGAGGTAACTTAGAGGAGGATGAGAACATGGTCAAAGAGGAAATCTTTTCTGTGAGCATTGCCTTATGCACAACCATACTATGGATAAAGCATGGCTATCCTCAGGATCAAGGATTGAGAGCCAATCAGGTTGTTACAGATAAGGAGGATGCATAGTACCAGGTTAATGATGGACAAGTGACAATATATAGTGCAGAGTATGAGACGTTGATGACATTACAAACCACTACTGTACTAGGAGCTCTAGCCCTTAGTTCTACAAGTACAACTGCATTATCTGTTGGATCCCGTGCTCTTGCTTGGATTACAGATTTAGGTGCCTTCTCACACAATATTGGTGTTGCTACACTTTTTTCTTCTCTTTGATCTCTTGACGTACCCTTCCAGGTTAGGGTGGCAGATGGTGGTTTATTGCTTGTTACTGCTCTAGGAGATTCGCTTTATCTTCCTTCCAGGTTACTGCTCTGATTTGCTTTGAATTTGATGTAAATTACTCAAATTACCAAGAACTTGGGATGTAGAGCTGTTTTCATGACCAATTCTTTTTCTTGTAGGACTTCCAGACGATGAAGTGAATTTATGGAGAGCATTAGTAGAACATCCTTTATTACCTTAGTCTACCACCTACATCCACACATTCCACTTCCGTTGTCGCTTGTGCCACCACTACCCTACAGTGGCACCTTTGCCTAGATCACCCGAGTAGCACTGTGCTTCGCCATTAAATTCCTGATTTAGAGTTTCCGGAGTCTTTTGATTGTGGTGTCTTTCAGCTTGGCAAGCATCACTGATCTTCATTTTTTAGTAAAACTAAAAGATTCGAGCCTCCTTTCGCTTTAGTACATGCAGATTTGTGGGGACCTTGTAAGGTCTATAGTATGAGGGGTTTTCATTTTTTTTTTCTTATTTTGGTGGATGATTGTACCCGTGTCACTTGGGTTTCTATGTTGAAGGAAAAATCTCAGGCTCTTGTACTTATGCATAATTTTTTCATTGAAAAAAGACTCAGTTTGCCACTACTATTAAAATTTTTTGAAGTGACAATGGTCTTGAGTTTGTGAATGCTCAGTTGAATCAATTTTTTGTCTATGGGAGTTATCCATCAAACTTCTTGTGTTCATACCTCTGAATAAAATGCGGTAACCGAACGAAAGCTACATTAGTTACTTGATGTTGCTCGGTTTATGATGTTTCAAATAAGTGTTCATCCATGTGTTGGGCTGATGTTCTTACTATTGCATTTCTTATAAATAGGGTGTCATCTGTTTTGGGATGTAAATACCCTATTCTCTTTTGTGTCCTAATCGTGGGGCGTTTTCTCTTCCTCTCATGGTGTTTGGGTGTATTTGCTTTGTTCACTTATTCAAAGTGAACAAGTTGTCTCCTTGGTTGGTTAAGTGTATTTTTGTCGGATACTCACATACTCAAAGGGGGTATCGTTGCTATGATCCAGTGGCAGGTAAATTCTATGTTAGTGTTAATGTAACATTCTTTGAAGAACTTCCTTTTTATTTAAGAAAAGGAAGCTCTCTACCTCCCACAATGCCATATGATATCCCGTTACCTGTATCCTTTGCATCTCCACCAGTGCCCTCTGAGCCTGCCTTACCTCAGACAAATATTCCTATGGGAGATACCTTTCCTAGACATCCTGAAGTCGCCAATATTTTCCCCGAACACTTTCAGTGTAGGCCCACGACCACTTCTCCTGAAGATGAGCCTCTTTATACTATCCTACTCAATCATCTGCCAATGTTGATGATTCATCAGGTACCGTTTGCTATTGAGAATTTTGACTTGGATCTTCCTATAGCACAAAGGAAGGTTCCAAGATCATGTGTTCATTATTCTTTATCTTAGTATGTCTTTTGACCAGTTACCTGTAGCAGGAAAGTTGTTGTCACTTGAAGTTGATAGTAATCGGTTGCCTCGTAGTCATATAGAGGTTATTTAGGACCTAGTGTGGAAGTTGTCTATGGAAGAAGAAATGGCAACACTTCAGTCTAGAGGCACATGGGAGCTTGTTGACTTGCCCACTGGTGTAGTTATGGGATGTAGATGGGTATTTACTATCAAGTACCTTCGTGATGGTTCCATTCAGCGTTACAATGCTAGATTAGTAGCTAAAGGCTATACCCAAACCTTTGGTGTGACTTATTTTGAGACATTTTCTCCTGTTGCACGTCTCAATTCTGTTCGGATTCTTTTATCCATTGCAGTTAACAAAGACTGGCCTGTTTATGAGCTTGACATTAAAAATGTTTTTCTCTATGGGGATCTTGATGAAGTTTACATGCATCAGTCCCTTAGGTTTGTTAGTAAGGGGGAGTATCAGAAGGTCTGCAAACTTCATAAAGCTATATATGTACTGAAACAGAGTCCCCGAGTTTGGTTTGATAGATTCAACATGATAGTTCAGAGTTTTGGTTTTACCAGGTCCACATTAGATCATTATGACTTTACTAGGTACACTGAGATAGGTTATGTTATTTTGATTGTATATGTTGATGATATACTTCTGATTGGAAGTGATGAGAAAGGCCTGAAGGATACTACGGCCTTCCTGCATACATAGTTTGTGACCAAGGACTTAGGCTTGATTAGTTACTTCCGTGGTATTGAGATTCATCATATGAAGGGAGTCGGAGAAAACAAATGACCTTATTTCTCAAAGGGAACCCTACACCTCTTTATATTGAGAGAGATGTTGAGTAATTTGCAACATAAGTACAGGAGGGAAAAGAAAATAATAAAGCAGTCCAAAAATATAAAGGAAAGGATAACTGGAGTGTTACATGAACACTTCCCCTCAAGCTGGAGCATATATATCAATGATGCTCAGCTTGGAACAGCTATGTCAAATGTGGATCTAGGAAGAGGCTTCGTAAATATATCCGCAATCTTATCCTCAGAAGCAACTAAAGTAGTGTAGATAATTCTACGTTGTATCAGGTCTCTCGTGTAATGGCAATCAACCTCAACGTGCTTCGTACATTTATGAAACATTAGATTGTTTGCAATGTAAGTAGCAATGCGATTATTACACCTCATCTCCATTGGTCCCTCCACCTGGATATATAGATCCTATAATATTGATCTGACCCACACCATCTCTATAGCTGTCTATGCCATAGCACGATACTTTGATTCTGCACTTGACCTGAATACCACCTTTTACTTCTTGCTGTTCCATGTCATATGATTGCCTATCACATAAGTACAAAAGACTGTTGTCAATTTTCTATCTGTCATGTAACCTGCATAGTCGGCATCAGAATAGCCAACAATACTCATAGACGTGCCCTTCTGAAACAGAATACCTCTGTTAGGTGCTTTATTCATGTATCTAAGCTCCTGTATAGCAGCATCCTAATGTTGCTTGGTTGGTTTGTCCATGAACTGACTAAGTTTTTCCATTGCAAGAGAGAGATCAAGACTTACCAACCAATTGCCTATAAAATAGCCTGTCTATAGGCGTAGAGTCTATATCATAGAGATGCCCTATGGGATCCATAAGTATATTAGTAGGCTTAGACCTCAGCATCTTTGTCTCCTGCAACGCATCAAGAGCATACTTGTGCTGACTAAGGATGATACATTCTTTGCGGCGTGCCACCTTAATGCTTAGGAAATATCTGAGTTCACCCAGATCCTTCATCACAAAGCCTTCCGCCAATTTCTTTTTCACCTCAACTATTCCAGCAGTGTCATCCCCAATAAGGATGAGATCATCTACATAGACAGGGAGCACCACAACTCCCCCTTAGCACTTCTTGGCAAAGAGTGAATGATCAGTAGAGGATCTCACCAGTCCCATGGTTTGTACCTCCTCTGACAGTCTCTAGAAGCAAGCCCTCAGGCTTTGCTTCAGGTCATAAATGGCCTTCTTTAGTCTACATGCACACTCCCCTCGAGACTTAAACTCCAGAGGCTATTGCATGTAGACCTCCTCCTAAAGATCTCCACGCAGAAATGCATTCTTCACATCTAGCTGATGAAGAGGCCAGTCATAGTGAGTAGCAATTGACAACAAAATGCGAACAGTAGGAAGTCGTGTTACAAGGGAGAAGGTATCAAAGAAATTTACCCCATATGTTTGGGTAAATCCCTTTGCTACCAATCTCTCCTTGTAGCGAGATATAGTGCTATCTGGGTTGTACTTGAGAGAAAAGACCCATCAACATCCCACTGTCTTGGTGTGGCTGGGTAGAGTAGTCAGTTCCCATGTTCCTCTGGAGCGCAGAGTAGCTATCTCATCATCTATGGTCGGATGCCACTTTGAATCTAGCATGGCTTGCTGACAGAAAGTAGGACTTTGAGTCGCAGAGAGAGCATTAGTGAACATAGCAAAAGATCTCCCAAGATGAGCAGTAGACACTACTTTAGTAGTACGGTAGTTGACACAACTATGATGGGCCTTCCAAATAGCAATCGGAAGGTCAAGATCCTCTTCTACAAACTCTGTAGTGGTAGGATCAGCAGACGGAGTAGAATCATCAGAGATACCTACACAATCACCATTAGGACAACTCTCGTCAGTATCAACACATACCTGAAGGGGAGGAGACAAGTGGCTGAGGTAGTGGGGGGTGTGTTTTTGATGCCATGAATGTTGTTTGTATGCAATAGGTAACTTGTATACATGAGTAGTTTCCTCGTAGTGGTATCCTCACTGTGAGTAATAGGCATTTGTTCCAAAGGAACTAGTGGTATAGGCATAGGAACTGAGTCTTCTTTAAACTAACAACTGATGACCATCTGTAGAGAAGTATGGAGTAGGCTCATGAAAAGTGACGTCTATAGTTACATAATGCTTTTTTCCTCGTGAGTAATAACATCTGTATCATTTCTAGGTGCTACTATGTCCTAGATAGTCATACTTCACTGCCCTTGGAGGAAGCTTATCTCTGCCATGTCCTAAAACATGCACAAAGGCTGCACAACCAAAAATACGAGGTGGCACAGTAAACAATTCCTTCTCTGGATGGACCTGCCCTGGAACTTGTTTCTGAATAGCTGAGTTGGGCAATCTATTAATCAAATAACATGCAGTTAACATTGCATCTCCCTAGTAAACCTGTAGCACATTATGTTGAATAAGTAATGTTTGAGCTACATCTAATACATAACGGTGTTTCCTCTCAACTGCCCCATTCTGCTGCGAAGTATGGGGCCATGATGTCTGGTAAACAATCCTAAGAGATTTGTAAAAGGATTAGTTGAAGAAAATGAAACTTCATAATTACTAAGCCGTCTCTATTCCTCTTTATATAGAGTTGTGGTGGAAAAATTATAACATAAGTAGAACAAAACAATAAAAAGATATAAAGTCCCTCAAAATATAATGTAGCGCAACACTCCCTCTTAAGTTGGAGCACATATATCTACCATGCTCAGCTTGTTTCTGTACTTCTTAAACTAAGGGCGAGATAACAGCTTAGTAAACATGTTAGCAGTCTGGTACGAAGAGGCAAGACAAGTAGTACGAAGCAGACCTTGTTAAATCAAACTCCTGGTGTAATGACGATTTACTTCCACTTGTTTGGCTCTCTTGTGGAACATGTGATTGTTGGCAATGTATGTTGCAGCTCGGTTGTCGCAATGCATTTCCATTGGCTCCTAAATAGTAACACGAAGATCTTGTAATGAGGATCTTATCCATATTATCTCAGCTGTAGTATGTGTCATGGCACGATACTCAGACTCAGCACTAGAGCATGAAACTACACTTTATTTCTTGCTTCTCCAGGTTACCAAATTTTCGGCTACAAAAGTGCAAAAGCTGGTGGGAGATCGCCTGTCTCCAACATCTCCTGCATAATCTGTATCTGAGTAGGCAATAATAGACATAAGAGCCTTCTTCTGAAATATGATGGCTCTACCTGGACATCCCTTAATGTACCTTAATTCCTACATCACAGCCTGCCAATGATCGTTAGTAGGTTTGTCTAAGAACTAACTTAGCTTACCTACTGCAAGGCTAATATCTGATCTAGTGATGGTTGGATATAAAAGTTCCTTGCCAGTTGTCGATATGTCTTCTTGTCCTTTAGCTTCACAGTATCATCAAAGAAGTGAACGTTAGGATCTATAGGAGTATTAGCATCCTTGTATCCTAACATGTTAGTCTCCTGAAGAATGTCAAGAGCATACTTTCTCTTCAACATAACTATCCTTTGCTTACTTGTGGCAATCTCAATGCCAAAAAAAAATCTTAGCTTCCCAAGGTCTTTCATGACAAATTGGCGTAATACTCCTTCACCTGAGAAATACTAGCTGCATCATCACCTGTGAGGATAAGGTCATCCACATATACTAGAAGAGCCATAGTACCACCACTGGTCTTCTTCATAAACAGTGAATGATCAGACAAGGACCTCTGCATCCTAATAACTGACAATGCTTCAGACAAGTGCTGAAACCTGGTTCGGGAGCTCTGTTTAAGACCATAAATGGCTTTACTAAGCCTACAAACACACTCCCCGTGAACCTCAAATCCAGGAGGTTGCTGCATATATATCTTCTCCTGTAACATCCCGCTAGTGTGGATGCTAGCCATAATGAGCTGCAATAGATATAAGTATACGAACTGTGGAGAGTTGAGCAACCAAAGAAAATGTGTCAAAGAAATCCACGCCATAGGTCTAGGTGAATTCTTTGGCCACAAGACGAGCCTTATCCAAGAAATAGACCCATTTGAGTTGTATTTCAAGGCAAAGACCCATTAAGCTCCAACCAGGTGTGCACCAGAAGGTAAAGTAGTAAGCTCTTAAGTTCCTTTGTCAGTAAGAGCAGACATCTCCTTCATAGCTGCCTTCCAGTGTAGATGTAAAAGCTTGCTGGTAAAAGGTAGGAATCTTAGCTTTGGAAACTGCAATAGTGAATGTACGAAACTTTGGACCCAAAGAGCCGGCAGAAACAACACTCCCAACAACACGATATTGAGCACAAGATTAAGGAGCACCTTTCGGATGGCAATAGGAATAACCTTATTTATGGTCATGGAGGTAAGCCTGGAGACACTTCATCAGGAGAACTACTGTCAATATCCTCAACACATACCTGAGTGGGGGAGGACAGTGGTGTCTCAGTTGGAACTCAGAAGGTGTGTGTCTTTACTTTATAACTGACAGGAAGCTAATATGTGGCACCCTTAAAGGTCTTCTTATTTGGTAGTACAACTTTGAATGTGCTCAATGACTGATCTGTAGCAGATACACTATTGCTTTGAGAGAAATCCTCTATGGCTAGAGCAGGCACAAGCATTGGTACAACCATCTCAACCTCCTTTAACTGACAGTTCGAAGGAGAAAAATGCGGAATAAATTCATGAAAAGTTACATTCGCACTCACATAATGCCTCTGGTGTATAGGTCAAAGCACTTGTATCCTTTCTGAGTGTGTGAATAATCAAGAAATATGCACTTAACCGTCCGAGGAGCCAATTTATCACGACCATGCCAAAGGAGGTGTACAAATGCCACACAATCAAATGTCTTTGGCGGCACTGAAAATAGGTCAGAGTTTGGATATAAAATATTCCATGGAATCTGCTTAGGAAGCGTAGAGGAAGCCTGTTGATGAGATAACAGGTAGTGAGTACATCTCTCCGATAGCTAAGTGGGACACTATTCTGGATAAGCAAAGTTCTAGCTATATTGCGAATATGATGGTGTTTCTGTTTTGTAACCCTATTTTGTTGTGACGTGTGGGGCCAAGGTGTTTGATGTACAATGCTAAGTGATTCATAGAAGAAAGCCATGTGCTTAGTATAAAATTCTAAAGTATTATCAGTTTCGATCTTAATGCAAACACCAAATTGAGTTTTCATAAAGGCTACAAACTGCTAAATAATAGATCATAAAAAATATCCATGATAAACAGAAGTCATCAACAAATAACAAGTAATAACGATAGTTCTGTTGGCCTGCCACATGGCTAGGACCCCAGACATCATAATGCACCAAATCAAAACAAGCAAAACTATTGGATTGGATAGAAGCTAGAAAACTAGTTCGGTGATACTTCCCCAGCTGGTAGGCATCACATTGGATCTTTATGGTAGGCGAAAGATGAGGGATAATTCGGCGTAGTTTGTCCAGTGAAGTATGGCCTAGTCGTTTGTGCCACTGCAAGGCATTCCTTGCAGTAGTACTAATTTGATAAGCTGCAGCAAGTGGACTCTGAACTAGTCGGTAAACACCCCTCCTTATGTCCACTACCAATCGTCCTCCCCGTCATGCGATCCTGAAACGTACACCCAACCGCATCAAAAATAGCATGGCAATTCTGTTGCTTAGTGATAGTACCAACAAATAGCAAATGCATTGCCATGTCATGCATATAATAAACATTAGAGAGGTGCATAGTAGGAGTGACAGATACCCCCCTTTTGCCACGGATGGGGGCATGCCTACCATCTACTAGTTGTACTGAGTGATCTTGTGACGCCTCTTGCATACTTCTAAAACACTGGGGATTTCTTGATAGGTGATCTGATGCACCATAATCAATCAACCATGAGCTATGCATACCTGATGTGGAGGCAAAAGTTGCAGTGCTTGAAGACTAAGGCTGATTATGGGTCAATTGAGCTAAGTGTTGTACAACCGCATCATAATCTGCCTCTGCAAGGGTTACTGTATCAGTAGACACGACTGGTGCAGCAGTCACAAACACTTGGTTAGCAATAGCAGGCCATCCAAGTTTGTTCCAACACTTGGCCTCAATGTGGCCAATTCTTCTGCAATATGAACAGGTAGGCTTGCCACGACCACCATCAGCATGCCCTCTGCCTTTGCCTCGAAAGGCTCTAGTCCGTCCTCGTGTACTCACGGTTGCATGATTAGAAGCAGCATTACTGGTAATAGTCTTTAGAGTGGGCTAGACATGCAACGTGCTTAGTCTCCTATAGATCTCCTCAATGGGAGGAAGCTTAGAAAGTGTCAATATCTGTGAACATGCAGCAGAATAATCATCATTAAGCCCTGCCAAGAACATGTGAGTTGAGAACTTCTTCCTCTGATTCCTGCATGTGAGTGATGTGTAGATAGGTTAGAACGCATTGTACTTTTCTAAGAGTCCCTTTATGGTGGAGTAATACTGTGGGAGACTCATGGACTCTTGCTTCAAGTGACACAAATCATAGTGGATTTGGAAGATCTGGGTGGGGTTGAGTTCATGAGAATATGCATTTGTCAGACTGTCCCATATTTGTTTGGCAGTTTTGTAGTACATGAATTCATTTCCAATGCAGGTGTCACACTATTTAGTATCCAGGCCTTTACCATGGCATCATTTTTGTTCTAGGTTACATATTTCCCAGTCTTCTGCCCTGGTGGTGCTTCGGTGAGGATATGTTGCTTCTCATGTCCTTCCACAGTGACAAAAAATGTCTGAGACAACATAAATGATTTGCAAACTGAATGAACACTGGGCCTTTATTTGCAAAACTGAGTCTTTTTTTGCAAAATAAATGTCTTAATCGCTGACCCAACATTTGATTTATTCTTTAGCAAAAACAACCATGACATCATAGAAAAATCATCCATAATAAGTAGAATCTATGACCCAGTCTATTTGACACACTACTAGGATCCCATACATCTATATAC
This sequence comes from Thalassia testudinum, assembly GCA_037157565.1. Taxonomy (NCBI): domain Eukaryota; kingdom Viridiplantae; phylum Streptophyta; class Magnoliopsida; order Alismatales; family Hydrocharitaceae; genus Thalassia; species Thalassia testudinum. Next base: position 28,493,583 of record JAZHRO010000047.1, on the reverse strand, counting down.
AATAAATGAAAATAAGCAGTAGAACTCTGATAAGAACTGGAGGGAAAACTGGCTCTGTGATACTTCCTTAACTGACACGCATCACACAAAGTCTCAGTAGTAGGCAAAATGTGAGGGATGACACGTTGCAGCCTTTCTAGTGAAGGGTGCCCAAGATGACGATGCCACTGAAGAGTTGTACCAGCACTTAAAGCGACCTTGCCTTGACACAGCAGCAAAAGGAGTCTGGATTAGACGATACACACTCGTTCCTCATGTTTGCCACTAATCGTCCTCTTCGTGAATTTGTCCTGAAAGATACAGCTCAACTAATCAAAAGTGGCATACCAATGTAAGTCTTTTGTGATTCTTCTGACGGGCAAAAGACTGATAGGAAAATCAGGAACATAAAGAACATTAAGCAATGTCGGTGTAGGAGTCACTATGACATCTCCTCTGCCATCCACCTTGCAATGTCTGCCATTTGCCACTTAAATAGATCCCCCAGGGGGAACATTCTGAACCTATCTAAAGCATGTCTGATCACCACTGAGATGCTTGGAAGCTCCTGAGTCTACTAACCATAAAGTGTCGTCAGCAATACTACTACCAGAGATAGAACTAGAGGCTATACCTGAGGGGGCCAATGCAGTAGTATCAGCAGTAATAATAGTCTCCTAGGTCAACTGGGCAAGATGCTGGGAAACATCATAGTTAGCACGTGACACTGTGTTGCTCACCTCCTTAGAATTAATAGCTTGGTTGGCCATAGGAGGTTTAGCATGCTTTGACCAGTAAGTAGCCTCCAAGTGTCCAACCCTGCCACAATGTGAGGATACGGTTCGGGCTCTACCAGTTGTGCCTCGACCACCCTGTCTACTCCCTTTGGTAGATGGAGAGCCACATCCACCATGTCTTCCAGTAGCCACTAAGGCAGAAGTCTGTCCAACATCTGACAGGGATGGTTTAACAACCACCCTACTCACCTGACTGCCTACTTCCTCAAGAGATGGAAGCTTAGCAAGTGTTACTATCCGATTCGCAGATCCCTACAGGATTCGAGACCGACTCACCTCGACTAATCTTAAGACCAGTCGTTCAACAAGAAATAACCAAAAAACAGAAAAGTAAACCACATTCATATATGCAATATAACTAAGTAGTAAAAACATACAAAGTAGAAAAGGAAAGTAAAACTGCTGTTTCATTACATACCACCACAACAATAGAGACAACGGAAACGAAAGTAACAGAACAACAGTAGCTAAAAGTTTGAAACTCACTACAACAGTAAGGGGGTATAACAAAGAAGTGCATAAAAACTACGGCTGGACTCGACTGGGCCCAGCACCCTCCGCAGCCGGAAGCTCGTGCTGCTCAACTCTTGGAACTGAATAGTGTTATGAAAAAGATAGAGTCAGCGAACGCTGAGTAGAGTGGTATCTATCTAAAGCAGTAAAAGTAACAAGTTTAATTCTCTTTTTTAGTTATTTTATTTTATATGTATTTCCTTTTTATTCTTCACCTATTTTCCTCAAACTTTCAGATTTTCTTGATCTTGCATGTTCCTCGTGGGAACGATCTTGATTGCAGTCTTTTCCAAAGAGTAGAAGGTACACGTGGTGCTCTCTTGGTCGGGAGAGTCCCCCGTGATAGTCTTACACTCAGTCAACCACCCCGAGGTCACTATTAAGACGAGCGGTGACTACGGCATGCGTGATAAGCGCACGGGTAGCTATCCCACACTGACACGCGGTCAGTCGTTTCCGCTAGCGGGTACGCCCAAAGTACAACACGGAACAGTATAGGGCCTAGCCCTCTCAGAAACAGGGGTCTAGCCCCTCAGAACCAAACAGGGGTCTCGCCCCTTCACAGTCCACGCACCCTTGTCTGGCTACCCCGGTTTACCCAGAGGGCTTATCAAGTCGGTGTAGGGTGGTTAGCTGAACCCCGGGTCTTGTGGGGTGGCTAGCTCCCTCCCTACACTAGTAGCTCGCCTCGGTACCGTGTACACGAGGGCCAACAGAAGTCGGTGTAGAGTTGCCAATCCTAACCCTAGGTCTCAACCCAAGGGCAGCTAGCTTCGCTTTACGCAAAAAGGGGACAGTCGCTCTCCTTAGTACCACGTACTCAAGGGCTAGCACACTTCCCGTCTATATTCCAGATTTTCCATCTAACCACAGGAATTCTACTCCTAATTCCCCGTAGGGTTCATGCTTATGTTCACCACATTATTCCGATCCAGATTCCACCATTCACAATTCAGTTCTTGTTTATATACAAGCAGCTCGTGTTTCCATAATTCAATAGATGCAACTGATGATTTCACAGATAATTGTTCATTTATCTCAGGCAGCTCATATTCTAACAGGCAGCTCACAACTATATTAAAGGCAATTGCTGGCAGTTTAACTTAATCATGTATACAAATACAATCATGCAGTATAATTTGTTTATTCATTTCTCTATCCTAAGGTTCATGCCACATCCTAAGGTTTCCAGTTGGCTAATTCCACAGATACATTCTTATTTAACATGATTAACAGAAGTAGACCACTCTACCAGACAATCCAGGAGTAATGGGGGCTCAAACTGCAGACCCAGGCGCCTCTGAGCCCCAAACACGTAGCAGGCCGAAACCCTATACCAGGGAATACATCACAAAAGGAAGGTTCAGAACAGTGTACAAAGGTTTCTAGTACGTAGAGATACTCGCAAGGAAACTACAGATACTTCGTTTGCGTAAAACGGATCCCGATCGGGCCCCAAACGGGTCAAAAACGTGTCTACTGACCAAAATCAGACGTCTGGTAACAAGTCCAGATGTCTTAAAAGATACAGAACCTCACCTCAAGTCCCTGCGGTGTCCTCAGACGTCCAGGACTCCTCTGTGATCATCTGACGGCAGTTCCAGATGTCAGACCACACCTCCGGTCATCTGGTGAGCTGATTAGACATCCGAAAGTGCATGAGAGGGTGTTTCGTGCTCCTTCCCAAGGCTGCTTCTACGTACAATAGTTGCAGCCACCCAAATCAGGTGCAACACATCTTCTGCGTTGCAGCCTGCATGGCCGTAACCGTGAAAAGAACGTTCCTTTGCGATAAAGGAGCTTTCAGATGTTTGGCCTTGACTCTAGATGTCCAGATGCTCCGCCAGTCGTCCGAACTTTGCTCCAGACGTCTGATACTGGAAAATTTCCAATATTAGAAGTCGGTTCCAGCGCTCTCCGCCGTGCTTCTCCTCGCTCCACTGCAGCTCCAGCTGTTGCAGGTGGTCGAAGATGCCACTCCAGACTCCCTCCTCCTCCTGCACTTGCCCGTGGTGGCCGTGTGAGCTCCGACTACCTTCCACCGAAGCTCTCGACCTCAGCCTCTTCCTCCTCCCGCACTCTCCTCTTTCTCGCCCTCTTTCGCTCACCCTCGCTCACCTCCTCTCGCGGCAGTGAAGGTGTGGTGTGGTGGTGGTGTGTGGAGTGGAGAGGAGAGAAGGGGAGGGGTCTTTTATAGAGGTTGTGGGTTTACGGTTCGGCAGGGAGAGGAGAAGGGAGAGAGAGAAAAGGAGTTTTGCGCGCTGCCCGCGTGCAGAGCGTGTACAAAAATTTCATTTTCAGACGTCCGGGAAAGGGTCCCACGTCTGGACAGATGTTTGACTGAGACTCCAGACATCTTAAAAGGCTAAAAGTGGGATGGGTCTTTACAGCAAGAGTCAGGATTTGGGACCTAACAGCCTCATTATTTGGTCTAAGTCCATTTAGGAACTGAAGGACTGCATACTCCTTGGGCGTCCCCTCTGAGTGGCATAGGTACAGATAGGACGATAGGCATTATACTTCTGCAGGAGCCCCTTCAAAGTGGCATAATACTGAGATAGAGACTAGCCCTCCTGCTTCAGACCACCAATGGCTTGATGGATCTTAAACACTTTGTTGGAATTCTTCTCGTGAGAATACGTGTTGTGCAGAGAATCCCACATCTCCTTGGCTGTCTTGTAGTACATGATCCCATCTCCGATTTGAGGCTCCACAAAGTTCATGATCCAAGCATGAATCATGGCATTGTCTTTCTTTCACGTGGTGTTTTTCCTTGTCTTATCTTATGGCTAACTCCATAATATGTTTATTATCATGTCTCTCTACAGTCATGAGGAACGTTTTGAGATCATTTGGTGTAGTTGGTCTCATTCAACTTGGTAATAGGAACAAAGAAGGGAGTTTTGTAACTCCCGATGTCCGTAGCGGTAATGGATGACACTTTCGAAGTGCTTGAAGAGGCCATCATACTTTGGGACTGCCACAAGATGCCACAAACATGTTCTTAATGCAATATTCAGACCTAAAATATTCTGATATTAGTGAAAATGTGATCTCTTGATCATAAAACCTAAAATCGAGAGATCTTAGAAATCATTCAAAGACTCACAAGCACTCTTTAGATCAAGGCTTAAAGCATGTTAAGGTATGGGAAAGGCCCTAACAAAGCTTCTAAGAGGTGCTACTCCCCCTTGATGGTGAGATCTACTAGCCACCGACCACCACCACCTGCAACGACAACGGATGGTGGCAGCAGCAGCCCTTGCTTTCGTAGCAGAAGCAAGGCCGGCGACGAGTAGGGAGGCACGACCCCCTGCTGGGTGGGCGGCGGGCCTGGTGGGGTGGCACTGACCTGCTGGAGGTCGGCTGTTGCCTTACTGAGGAGCGGAGACCCTACAAGGTGGGCTGTTGCAGCCTAGGCAAAGAGGGAGGTCGACTGATTAGGGTTAGGGTGGAAGGGGTTTTGGAGGCTAGCGTGGGTGGGTTATTAGAGTGCCGATCTAGGATCGTTGCTCTGATACTAAGTTGAAGAAAACATTTGATCTTATCTTAAAGGGAACATATACCTCTTTATCTAGAGAGAGGTGTTGGGTAATTTGCAACATAAGTCCAAGAGGGAAAAACAAATAATAAAACAGTCCAAAAATATAAAGGAAAGGATAACTAGAATGCTACACCAACAAAGGGTGGAATGGTCTTGTTGCAGAGAAAGTATGTTTTGGATATGCTTCGTGAGGCGGGGATGCTTGATTGCAAACCTGCCAACATACTTTTGGATCTAGCAACTCATCTTGCAGATGTGATGATTCTTGTCTTGGAGGATGTGACTTAATATAGAGCCATGGTTGGCAAGTTATTGTATCTTACAATGAGAAGACTAGATTTATCCTATGTTGTAGGGAGCTTGCGCCAATTTATGTAGGAGCCTAGAGAAGTTTACTGGGCAGGTATTTGCCAAGTGTTGAGATATCTGAAGAGCTCCTCGGGGAAAGGATTATTTTTCTAGAGGTATGGATATCTTAATGTATGTGAATATTTAGATGCAGATTATGCAAGTGCTCAAGAGGACATAAGATCCACAAGTGGTTATTGTACATATGTGGGTGGAAATCTGGTCACTTGAAAAAGCAAGAAACAAAATGTAATCTCTAGGTCAAGTGCAGAATCGGAATATAGAGCTATGGCTCATTCTACTTGTGAGTTTTTCTTGGTGAAATCCATTCTAAAGGATTTTGGTATTCATATTCTCTTGGGACAAAGTTATAGGCCTTCTCCAAATCAATAAAAATCATATGTAAATCCTTCTTATTTTTATTAATTTGGAGAAGGCCTATGACTTTGTCCCAAGAGATATCTTGTGGAGAATTTTGGAGAAGAGACGTACCAGTTTTATATATCAACCTCGTAAAGGACATGTACTATGAAGTTGTAGTTTGTGTACAGACTAAGGGTGGATTGACAGACTACTTTGATATCATCATTGGTCTACGTCAAGGATCATTGTTAAGTCCTTACCTCTTCACCTTGGTTTTGGATGAGTTGACGAAGTGTATCCAAGTTGAGGTGCTATGGTGTATGCTTTTTGCTGGTGGCATTGTGTTGGTTGACGAGACAAGAGATGGAGTGAACCGAAAACTTGAGCTTTAGAGAGTTACTCTAGAAGCTAAAAGCCTACACCTAAGTAGGACAAAGACTGAGTATATGGAATGCAAGTTTAGTAGTAGAGGGAATAACGAAGGGATGTATGTAAAACTTTAAGAAGAATGTATTCCAATGGAAGATGTTTTTAAATACTTGGGATTCATTTTTCAATAAGATGGTGAAATTGATGGAAATGTTACAGTTAGAATTAATGTAGGGTAGTTGAAAGGAAGGGGAGCATCGGGTGTTCTCTGTGATAAGAGGGTTTCTTTAAAAGTTAAAGAAAAGTACTATCGAGTTGCTGTAAGACCTGCCATGCTATATGATTTTGATTGTTGGGCGATCAACTATAGGCATGTGCAAAAGATGCCTGAAGCAGAAATGAAGATGTTAAGATGGATGCATGGTGTAGTGTCATGAAATCACGTTTTAGAATACTTTCGTCATAGTATAGTGTGAAAACACATCAACAAACAAATATAATGAGATTCGGTAAGTCCCGGTCGAACTTAGAGAGGCAAAAATGCGACTTAATTTAATACTGATCAATTCTAACCAGAACTAAAACAGTAAGCAAGATAGATATATGATATGGAGCAAATCAGCTTTATTCAAGGAGTAATCATGCAAGTTAACCATCTAGTTGAATGCTTGACAAGAAGATTAAGTAGAATAATTAGAACTAAATTAAAATAACTGGAACAACAACTAATAGACTAAAAGTACTAAAAGAATTAAATAAAAACAGCTATCTATTTTACTAGAATAAGGGCACCAAGGATGGCCTTGATGGACGTCTCAGAGGGAGAGGGCTATTCAGAAGAGAAGGGAGCGAAAGATGTGCGGAGATGGAATTGCATTCAAATGGGGGGTCTGGAGTCCTTTTTATAACCAAAGGGGCAAAACGGGTTCTTTTAAACCCCCAGATCGACGGCTCAGATCACGTCAAAAACGTACTTGCACGTGCCTCGATCACGAGCCCAAATCACGCATTAGATCGCGCCACGTGGAACACTCTGCATTGCTCGATCCACTGCTACGGCGCTCACCGCGCACGTGCGCATGTTCAAATCCAGCCGTTCAATCGCGACGATGGACGACTAAGATTGCGTCACACTGCCTCACGCTCTCGCATGCAGCAGCACGTCCAACCCTACGTCATTGCGTGCTTCGATTTGACACTCGATTGCGTGCCACGCGTCTTGCCCTGCACCTCTTGATCTTGATTATGCCGCTCAATTTCACGCACGCGCACCACTAGCTCAATTACCGGCATTTTGCGTCTTGATTGCTCGTCGCCCACTCTCGCGCAAGGGCACTGACCAACGCGCTACGCACGAAGATGGTCGCGCTTTTGTTTTTTGTGCGCGCCGCCGTCAGCCGTTGGATCCATCCAACGGCTGAGATGTCTCTCTTGATGAAGCACTTGGGGAGGTGGCTGCGTGGCGTGATCATGGCAGTTGGATGATGATCCAAGGACCTTGCTTTTTGCTTCAGCGACTGAGGGCGCGGTAGTGGGGCTGATTGTCCATTTTCTCGCCTTTGTAGGTGATGCTACAGGGCTCCGATTGAGGTAACTTTTGCGCCATCGGACTGCGATCGTCGCTTTGAGTACATCCGTACTGTCGGATTTATCATCTGTGGCTCTGAATCATCTGCAATTATTATTGTCTCTCAATTAAAACATAAACTAGCATTATTATGTACATGACTAACAAATCAACTACGATGCAAAGTATGTTGGTTATGCATGCATAGTCCTAAATTAAGCTAGGATCTAACTTAATTTAAGTAGATTAGGTCCTATGATTGCTGCACAATCATACCCCCATACCTAAATCTTGCTAGTCTATAGAAATGCATTTTATTAAGAGTCTTACTAGAGATCTATTTCTTTTGTTTTCATTCAGAAATTTAGAAGTCCAGATAATCGTGAAAGTGTAGTCCTATAGCCTTTGCAATGGATCCAAGTGAAAAATCATTCTACAACTAAAGCTCGTACTCGACCCCTAATAGAACTCTATCGGGATAGGCAAACTTCTTTTCTCGGGGGTATAGCAAAATAATCTGTAATCTCAGGCTCGGCTTTTGGCTTAGGTAGAAGATGTCTGAGTAAGTAGGTTTGTGTTTGGTGGCTGATACTCCTTTGGTGCTAGATATAGATTAGCACTACAGAACCTAGATTTTCAGACTATCAAATAAATCAACTTAGAGAGAGGCGGAGAACCTATGCTTTCTTTAGCTTCTTTGTACTTACTCTCTTTTTCCTTCTCTTTTCTTCTCTTTTTCTTTTCTTTTTGTTTTCTTTTCGAGCTCACTATCTCACCAGATTTGTAAATATATTTGGTGATCTCTCATGGCATTAATACTTTAATTAAGTTCTGATAACCCTATAACTAAGCTAGAAATCCTCAACAGTATTTAGGAGGTCAGAAATACAAAAAAGTAGGTCAAGACTGTATTTAGTGGATTGTAATGGTAGTAGGTATTGCTGCCTCAATATATTTGACACAAAATTAACATAACTCAACATTTTTTTTCAACCTTTTTCTCTTTTTTTTCTCTCCGTTTTTTTTTCTTTTTCTTTTCTTTTTCATATCTACCAACACAACACAATGCAACACACATATGCACATTTTTATTCACGTGGCATGATTGGGGATTGGTGATGTTCAAGAGGATATCGGGTGGCTTATTTGGTGGAAGTGCTTATTCTCAACACTGGGAAATGAATGGATGAGATGGTGTATTTTTGACCTTTGATGCTAATACTCTTCTTCAGCCGAGGATTTTCGTAAAGGATGGTCATAACCATCCACCTTAATCCTAGTTTTATTAGAGCCCGCTTTCTACGTATTTGCCTTATTTTGTGGCTAAAAAATTCACACAAAGAATTTGTACGTAGGAAGCAAGAGCGAAAACTATGCCTAACTTCGAATATCATTATCTAATTATTCAGAAACTAAGATTCCTTCTATTAGTCTTAGAGCACTAATAGACAATCTAATTTCACCTTACAATTGTTTGGTAGATTTAATAGAAGATGGTTTGCCTGACTTCCTAATTACTGTCCAAGGGTTTAGGAAAAGAAGTCATGCTTCTTCTCAATAAAGTAAAGATGTCTATCAGTCTTCACAGTGGATCCATTGTACATTCTACGTGCAAGTGTGAAATTATATTGGATTCTAAATTAAGGAATCAATTAAAGAATAAAATCCTTAATAAAATCTCTTGATAAAAATATGTTTTCTAAGGTGCTGGCAGGAAAAATTTTCAATTTATGTGGACTACCCCCCCTCATGCCTATGTTCTTTCATGTTCTCATGCATAAATAAAAGGAAAATAAAGTAAGACAGTGGATAAGTGGATAGAAATCACTAGGAATTATTCCTGATTCTTCATTCAACATATGGCAACACAAACATGATAAGAACAATATGCAAAAATGAAATATGCTATGTATAACATGTATATGTATATGTGTAAGTGTTGAATTTAAGGTCTCCAGCTGGGTAAAAATTCAATTACATGTCTTCAATAAATTTAATAATTTCATTAGTAGGATGAGGTTCTTGGGCCATAAATGGCTTGATGTGCTGACCATTTTCCATAGAAACATGCTTGGATTTTAGGTCCATACTTTGGCACCCCATTAGAATATGGGTGAATCACAAGATATGGGCTAGTCCACTTGGACTTGAGCTTTCCTGCAAAGAATTTGAGTCGATAATCAAATAACCAGACCTCTTAGTTAGGCGTGAATCCCTTCCTTCTGATGTGGCGGTCGTGAAAAGCTTTAGTCATATCATTATATATTTTTGCATTCTCATAGGCTTCCAATTGAATTTTCTTTAATTCACTGAGCTGGAGCTTCCTCTCATAACCTCTTGCATCGAGGTTAAAATTACACTTTTACACTGCCCAAAAGGCACGGTACTCCAACTCGATAGGAAGGTGATAGGCGTTTCCATACACTATGCGGTATGACGACATTCCGAGCGAGGCCTTGTACGCGGTCCGATATGCCCAAAGTTCATCGATCAATCAATCTGACCAATTCTTCCTATATGGTCTAACTATTTTCTGGAGAATAAGCTTGAATTGACGATTAGAAACTTCAGTTTGACCATTGGTTTGCGGATTATATGGGGTGGCAATGCGGTTATGTACCCCGTATTTCTTCAATAGAGACCTAAAATGAGCATGGATGAAGTGACTGCCCCTGTTGCTAATCAGAGCACGGGGAACTCCGAATCTCGCAAAATTAAATTCCCGACCAAAGGAGATAACGGTCTTATGATCAGCTGTCTTGTCGGGATAGCCTCAACCCACTTCGAGACAATCAATTGTGAAAAGTATGTACTCGAAGCCATGCGAGTTTGGAAAAGGGCCCATAAAATTGATGCTCCAAATGTCGAAAACGAGTAGAGTGGGTTGGAGAGGCATCATGTTTCTTCGGGTTATAGAACCGATCGACTGACATTGCTTGTAGCATTTGGCAAACTCATGTGTATCTTTGAAAATAGTTGGATAGAAAAAATCCGACTGCAAAATCTTTGCAGTGATTTTCCAGCCTGAAAAGTGACCACCACAAGTATTGCTGTGGCAAAAAGATGACACACTCGAAATTTTTGAGTTAGGGATGCGCCTTCTAATTATCTGATCAGCCATAATGTGAAAGAGCAAGGGGTTATCGCAGAAAGAAATTTGGCTTTTGAAATGAATTTGAGTTTCTGGTCCTTGGATAAACCCGCGGGAATCTTGCTTGCGACAAGATAATTCGCAATATCTGCGTACTAGGGAAACTTAATAGAATTAACAGCTAAAAGAGAGTCATCCGGGAATTGATCTGAGATAGGTGGGGAATAGGGGATGTGTTCTGGGTCTAGCCGAGACAGGTGATTCGCCACCACATTATGAGCTCTGGTTTTGTCGCGAATCTCGACATCAAATTCCTACAAAAGTAGGGTCCATCTGATAAGACGAGGTTTGGCATCCTTCTTTGCCAACAAATGCCAGAGGGTGGAATGGTCGGTGAAATAATCACTTTTGACTCAAGTAAATAAGATCTAAACTTCTCCAACTCAAATACTACTGCTAGCAATTCTTTCTTAGTAACGGTATAATTACATTGGGCCTCATTTAGTGTCTTGCTAGTGTAGTAGATTACAAACTGATGGCGCTCCCAACTTCGACAACGAAATCGGAGGCGTCACACATCATCTCAAAGTTGAGAGACTAGTTGGGTGGTTGGGGAATCGGTGAATTAGATATAGCGCTTCGTAAGGTCTCGAAATTGTAAGGTCTCGAAAGCGTTGAGACACGAGGAATTGAAGTCAAACGGGGTGTCGACTACCAAAAGATTTGTCAAAGGACGGGTGATTTTCGAGAAATCACAAATGAATCTTCGGTAAAATCCAACGTGACCTTAGAGTGATCTGATCTGCTTAACCGAGCTAGGTGGAGGTAGTTGTGAAATGATTTTAGATTTAGCTCGTCAACCTCGAGTCCGTTAGAAGAGATCCTGTGACCTAGCACAATGCCATCCTTCACCATAAATTGGCTTCTCTCATGAAAGTACTAGGTTTACTTTTTTGCTCCTCAGGATATTTGTGAGGTTATCAAGACAAGACAAGAAATCATCTTCGAAAATGGAGAAGTCATCCATAAATACTTCTACATTGTCTCCAATCATGTCAGAGAAAATGGCCGTCATACAACGCTGAAATGTTGCTGGTGCATTATAGAGGCCGAAGGGCGTTCGCTTAAAAGTGTATGTTCCAAAGGGACATGTAAAAGTAATCTCATCCCGATCTTCCAGGTTAATCGCAACTTGATTATACTCGTAGTATCCATCTAGAAAACAAAAGAAACTGCGAGCCTTTCTAAGATCTGATCAATAAAAGGTAAAGGGAAATGATCCTTTTTGGTAGCTGTGTTGAGTTTCCTATAATCGATGCAGACCCACCACGAAGTCGTGGTGCGAGTCGGGATGGATTCACCCTTATCATTTTTTATTACGGCGAGTCTCGCTTTCTTGGGCACAATTTGAATAGGACTCACCCACTGGTTGTCGGAAATGGGATGTACAATGCTCGCACCTTCCCATTTAATGATCTCCTTGGCAACCTTCAGCATATTTGGGTTCAATCGTCTCTGACGTTGTCTAGAAGGTTCACCCCCTCATCTGTGTAAATATGATGAGTGCAATATGACGGGCGAATCCCACGGAGATCAGCAATGCTTCACTTGATATCAGCCCTGTGTGTTTGTAAGGCAGAGATTAATTGTTGCTCTTGTTCTGCGGTCAAGTGAGCACTAATAATCACAGGGTCTCACTGTCACCCAAAAACACATACTTGAGTGAATCAGGTAAGGGTTTCAATTCAATTACAGGTGGGTGGGAATTAGACTCGTGCATGAGAAGAGAAAAATCGGTAGCAGAAATATGATAATCCTGACTTTCGTGAATTCTCACTGATTCCCTACCTGTGAAGAGGTTGGTTGTGATTGCGTTGACGGGAAATCCGCTTGTCGCAGTCGCCAGTCATGCCATCCTGCGTCAACAGGGGAAAATCAGTACTTGGTGGGATAGGATAATCAGAATCTGGGGCGTCATGATCAGATGAACACCCTAGACAATCAGATTCGTGGGATGAAATGTGCATGACATTAGCCTCGGTCCTGTGTGGATCAAGATCCAAAAACCTTGATAGTGAAGATGAATGTGACATTGGGTCATTACAGAGGAACCCAATGTTCCCACAATAAGCCGAGTCTTCATCTTCACCGTTCTCTATTAGATCACAGTCAAGGTTTCGTGATGTCCTGTATTTGTGCAGTCTATGTCTTTCATTTCCTAGGACTGCTCCATACACCTAGATGCACATCGATGTTTGCGCGAGCTTTCGCAAAAAATGGGCGACTCAAAATAATCGGTGCATCACGGAGATCAGGAGGAACCTCTATATCGAGAACGAAAAAGGTCCGCTGGAAAGCAGAATCCATGGACCTTTATGATCACGTTCTCAACCACCCCTTCGGTGTTTTTACTGATTGGTCGGCCAAATGTATGGTAACTGAGGTGGGTTTCAACTCCCTAAATCGGAATCGATCAAATACTGCGGTGGGAGTTAGGTTGATGGATGAACCCAAATTAAGAAGGGACCGATCAAATGGAGAATCCTGAAAAAAGCAGGAAGTGAGTGGGGTACCAGGGTCTTTCTTTTTAGGTGGTAAGTTGGCTAGAATCATGATGCTAGCCTCTTTTGACAATACCGCCTGCCATCCGATTTTCTGCTGTCACTTCGGGGTACGGTAGTCCTTGAAGAACCTAGCGATAACAGGGATGTGATATATTGCATCGAGGAGAGGGACCTGAATGTAATCCTCTTTGAACATAGTTCTTAGGTCCTTGAAATTCCATGTACCCTTTTTTCGGGCTAAATCTCGCGTCAGAGCCTTGGGAAAAGGGACAGGAATCTCAGGGTTAATTGGTCCTTTGCCCTTGTCTATAGTAGGTGGCTCCTGAGAGGAAGGAGATGAGCCATCTTGCGGTAGAGGACACGAAAAAGTATGACCCGCCTCCCTAAGTGGTGGGTCCTGTGTGGTCTTCCCACTCCTCAATGTGATAGCCTTTGCATCGGCGTGCTGTCTATGAGGTGGCGGAGGAGCGAATGGAGAAGAATAGGTGGGATTTTGCAGCAAAGGTGGCTGACTCTGTCCATAACCAGGTGGTACAGGAGGTGCTTGTAATACAACGTGTGTCTTCCCTGAGGTGCCTGGAACCTACGCAGGGTGCCCTGGTTCTGCATGTCTTAGGGATAGGTTGGGAGGGCAAGGCTCCCTGTGAACTATGCTCCTGCAGCAGCTGATTCTGTGTATTCTATATGCTCTGAATCTGATCAGCCATAGCCTTCATAATTTGCAAACTGTCATGAGTTAATTTACGCAGTGACTCTTTCAATCTCTTTTAATGCCTCCAAAGTGTTGGCCCGTTTTGGAGGGTGATAGGCAGCTTGGTGCAGTAGCTGATAAATAGAGCGTGATTGCTATTGAGACGGGAATGACTGCTGCCTCAGGTATGCGTTTTGCACATTCCCGTATTGTTTGGTCTGGTAGTGTGGATCTTGATTTGGTCTCTGTGAGTTACCTACTAGGAATAGTTAAGATGTTGACCCCAACCAGGATTATACAGCTTTGAATACGGATTATTACGCCCATAACCTTGGATAGCGTTGACATCTTCGTAGACTGAAGATGTCTGAGATGCAAATTCATTAAAGGAATACGCACTAGAATCGTCATGAGGTGCGTAACCTTGATTGTATGGTGCCAGATCCAGATTATTCACTGGTTCCTGATACGTAGGATCCAGTGAAGATGGAGAAGATACATCCTGAGTGAGTAAATGAACTTGAGGAGGGACCCAGGATGCGAAAGAAGAGTGAGATGCAATTGAATTGCCAGAAAACCCAGGTCGAGCTCGAATCAATTCGTCAAGCTTATTGTCAAGCAGATCCAGTTTATCTAGCTTGTTGGTGATAATGTCCATATTAGCTCTGGTAGATTCGTCGTGAGCTTCATGGACATTAACCCGATGCTGTCTAGGTCGCTCGAACTGGTTCATAGACACGACATTCATTGAGTTCTCTGCTAAGGACTCGAGCAATTCGAATGCGTTGTTTTTATCCTTCGCGAGGAAATTCTCGCCGCTAGATGCATCAACCAGGTACCGATGTGTGTCATCCAGCCCATGGTAGAAGATTTGAGCTAAGTGCTATCAGGGCACCATGGATCCGGCATTTCCTGAGAAGTTCATGAAATCTATTCCAGGCATCATGTAATTGGGGAAAGTCGTAATTGCACGCCTCATCACATTTGTCCGACTAATTAGGAAGAACTTTTGGAGGAATTCACAAAGTAGTTTCTCCTAGGTTCCAATTGGCCTCCTAACGGTCTTGAACAAATAAAAAGCTTTATCCTTAAGAGAGAATGGAAAAAGTCTCATGAGAACAATCCCTAAATCAACGTTTCTAGGTCGAACCATTTCTGCAATTCGACTCAGATCGTCAATGTGCTGGAAGGGATCCTTATTCGAGTTTCCATGAAAATAAGTCTAAATCTGACTTATTATATTCGGCTTCAGCTAGAATGAGTCTCCGCCTGTGAGAATCCAAACTTAGGGTGCCAAAATCATAGTCGCCAGATCATAGAAGTCCTGCAGTTGTTCTCCGCGTGATGGATGTTGCATTCTCTCCAGTGTGGTGAGAATCCTGTCAATACTCTGCTAGTATTTCTGTTTTGATTCCTCGACCCTGGCTTCCAGATGAGCCATCGGGTTTAGATTTTTAGGGCCCTAACCAGGTCTAGGATCAGGATTAACCATCTCAGCTAATTGAGAAGAAGAGGGTTGAGAAGAAGAATTGGGTGATGCGAAAAGTCGCCTTTGCTGCCTTGGTTTGGCTCCCAAGGCCCAACTAATTTAGGTCTTAAAGACCTTCCTTGCATACACCAACAACAAGGGTTGATGTAGCCAAGCCAAACAAGGCTAAGGTCTTGTTAATCAAATTGATCTTTTACAAATCAGATGTTTCCTTAAGGTTTTGATTCTTGAAGAAAATTCGTCAAGAGACCAACTGAAAATGATCTCTGCCTCTTAAACTAACCCGGCCAGTCTATCACGAGGGGAGTAAGAGGAAGGTTCTTCCTTTGGCTTTCACCTTCGGGTCCTTAATACTTGTTAGTCTCGGTTGTTTGACACTACCCCGCAGGCTAGACACCAGGTTTGGCCAAAGCGGTTGAGATCACCCAATAGTTAACAGATGAATGCAGGTTAATTGATATATTTTTACGATTTTTTTCTTAACTCTTTTTTTCAAATTGGGTGTGTGGTGAGTGGTCCACAAGGTGACTCAACTTACCGAATAGTCACTAGACTCGATTGAGTCCAAGCTAATTCAATGCGGTCTCTAAATTTGACCCTGAAGGTTAAACTTAAGGTACATGCAATTTGACTAGGCAGATCACAACCAGATTCAAAATACTCTCTAAGGTGTAATTGGAATCCAAATGATATAAAAATTGGTAGGAAGAATCCTTTTTCAATAAGCTTTTCAGAAAATATTTTTTCAGAATTTTAACTGTACCAAAAAAATAAATATGAATTTTTAACTAATAGGGGGTTAGATCTAAGATTTTGATTCTATGTTGATTTTTCATTTTGAAACAGTATCAAACGTGATCCAAATATTTGGGAAAAATATAGAAATGAAAGCTAACTTGATTATCTTTCAAACCTCACTTGTTTTGGGTCAATCAAACTTGTGTGTTGTTCGGAATTAGTTTTTGAAGATCAGAAAAATTCAGATTTTAGCTTGTTTGACCCTAATGCACTCTACGAATTTTTTAAAATTCCACAAATTGAATTTTTTCTTGGGAATGATGGCGTTGGAAATATAATTTGAAAATCTAGCACTTGCCCGAATTTCAAAAGTTTTGGATCACTAGAAACACAACAAATGATTTTTCAAATTCGTAGCAAAACTTTGGTCGAATTTCTAAAAATAGTAATAAAACTTTTTAAAGTGTTTTCAATCCCTTTTCCACAATTTTTTTTTGAAATTTTTTTTTATCAAAAATGAATCTTAACCTAAGTGATGGTATGCACATGAATTTCTTCAATTGCGCTTGATGCGTGCACAGAATCCGTATTTTGTACCTGCACACCAAAGATAATACAATAAATCAGATATCATATCAAGAGTCGCCTTGCCTCTCTGGTAATGGCGTCATTTTGTCATGTCGTGAAATTGCATTTTAGAATATTTTTGTCATAGTATAGTGCGAAAACACTTCGATAAACAAATATAATGAGATTTGGTAAGTCTCGGTCGAACTTACGGAGGCGGAAATGCGACTTAATGTAATACCGATCTATTCTAACTAAAGCTAGAACATTAAACAAGATAGATATATGATATGAAGCAAATCAACTTTATTTAGGTAGTAATCATGTAGGTTGTTCATCTAGTTGAATGCTTGACAAAAAAATTAACTAGAATAATTAGAATTAAATTAAATTAACTAGAACAACAACTACTAGACTAAAACTACTAGGAGAATTAAAAAAAATAATATCTTTTTTACTAGAACAAGGGCACCATGGGTGGTCCTTGGTGGCCTTTGGAGAGCCGTGGAGTAGTAGCAACGGTGCACCAATGGTGGCCTTGGTGGATGTCTTAGAGGGAGAGGGCTATTCAGAGGAGAAGGGAGTGGGAGATGTGCGGAGATGGAATTGCCTTCAAATAGGGGGTTTGGGATCCTTTTTATAACCAAAGTGGGGTAAAACTGGTTCTTTTAGATCCCTAATTCGTGCAACTTATCTGGAGCAACAAGAGCCATCAATCTGGCGATCCACGGCTCATATCACGTCAAAAATGTACTACGTGCCTCCATCTCATGCCCAACTCGTGCATGCACCAGATTGTGCCACGTGGCACATGATGCGCCGCTCAATCCATCTCCACCGTGGGCACTACGTGCGTAGGTGCGCATTCAAATCCAACCGTTCGATTGTGACGATTGACTGTTGAGATCGTGCACTGCACCACCTCCCTGCTCCCCACGTGCAACAACGCGTCCGGCCGCACGTCATTGCAGGCTTCGATCCGATGCTCCACTGCGTGCCACGCGTCTCACGCTGCGTCGCTAAATCTTGATCATGCGGCTTAATTTCAAGCGTTTCGCATCTCAATCGCTTGCTGTTTGCTCTTGCACAAGGGCACTGACCAATGCGCTACGTGTGCGGATGGTCGCGCTTTTGTTTTTTGCGCGTTGCCTTCAGCCGTTGGATGAAGATCTAACGGTTGAGATGATCTCTCTCTTGATGAAGTGCTCGGGGAGGCCATGACATGGCATGATCGTGGCCGTTGGATGATGATCCAACGACCCTACTTTTTGCTTCAGTAGCTAAGGGCGCGGTAGAGGGTTGTTGGGGTGGCGCCATCCTGACCTTCAATCTTCCCACCTTTGTAGGTTGTGCTACAGGGTTCCGATTAAGGTGATTTTTGTGCCATTGGATTACGATCGTTGCTCTCAGTCCATTCGTATGGTCGGATTTATCATTTGTAGCCTCAAATCATCTGCAATTATTATTGCCTCTCAAATAGAAGATAAAATAGCATTATTATTTACATGGCTAAACAAATCAACAACGATGCAAAGTATGTTGCTTATGCATGCATTAGTTCTAAGTTAAGCTAGGATCTAACTTAATTTAGGTAGATTAGGTCCTATGGTTGCTGCTCAATCATGTGGTCATACAAGGAAGCACCGGATTTCAAATGAACTTATTCGAGAAAATGTTGGAGTGGCATTGATAGAGACACGTCTAAGGTTATTTGGACATTTGCAAAGAAGGCCACTAAATGCCCCAGTCAGGAGATGCGATGAGTTAGAGGTTGAACCTGCTAGGAGAGGACAAGGAAGGTCAAAGAAGTGTTGGAAGAAAACTGTAAATTATGATCTCAATTATTTCATTTTAATATCAGAAATAGTTCAAAATAGACCTGAGTGGAAGCAAAGAATCTATATAGCCGACCCTACTTAGTGTGGGAAAAGGTTTGGTTGTCTATCTCAGGTCCGATTCCTATGTATTGTGATAATTAGGCACCAACCTTTCTTGCAGATAACTCTGCCTTTCATGAGAGGACAAACACACATTGAGGTGGATTGCAACTTTTTTAGATATGTTGTGATGACTGGCAAGATTTCTACACCCTACATTTCTACAGATGATCAGATTGCTGACATTTTCATTAGGCCTCTCATCAAGAAAAGATTAGAGTATCATGTTCCAAGCTGAGCCTATCCGATGTTTATGCTTTAGTTTGAGGGAGTGTGTTGAGAGAATTATTTTCTACTTGTCATATGTTTTGATGTCTTCTAGCTTGTTTGCACTTCTATTATTCTTGTAAAGCCATTCTATATTATTTACCCAAAGGGCTCTCTATATAAGAGTCCTTAGGGTTATTGGAATAAGGCGAGTTCTCTCATTTCCCAACAATTGCACATTTGCCTTCCAATAACTTCTCTTTTCTAGACACTGGACCTTGTCCAGACTGCTTCTCTTTTAAGTTAAACTACTTCAAAAATTCTCCATTATCTTAATACCAGAACAACCAAGTGGTCCAAGCCTTTTCGCACATTAAATGGATCTGCCACATAGATTTTTCATCATTTTAATCTATCCTGGGCCATTCCTGAGTAACCAAACCTGAAAACATAGATGCATCTACAGTCGGTTAGCTCTGGTAAATCATCCTGGTATTTGCGGACAAGTTCAGCAATCAAATCACAATGATCTTAAGGATGTTAGTGATTTCAAAATGATATTCATTGAAGATTTTTGACTGTGACTTCCTATTGTTAAGATTTCAAGATGTGTCTGGCCTATCTGTATGCAATTTGGTGGCAAATTTTTGAAAATATATTGATTAAAAGTTTATAATTGTGATTTCCCACAGTTAGAATTCAGGAATTTGTAAATGTTATAAGAAAAACTATTGGAGAAGGGTTTTCACCATTTCCTCCTTTATGCACAATCATTGTTTGTTCAGTGGTGAATGTTGTAGTTGGGTAATTGGATGGTGGGAGATCTAATTACGCATTAGTTTAGTCTTACATAGTGGAGTGAGGACTTGAGAGGTGTGTTGTGGCCCATAAAGGGGCCTTTATACCCTTGTTTGTCTTTTGAGAAGAATACTGAGACATTACACCCACAGAGGGCTTCTCCTGTGTTTTTCTCCCAGTTATTCATGAGTGGGGTTTCCACATAAACTCAAGCATTATTTTTTATCATGCTTTGATATTTATGTTTGACCATTTTCGCTTATTTATATTTTATAACATGGTATCAGAGGAAGCCATTCTTGGGTTTTGTATTGTTTGTGCCTTGATTCAATTTCCTTTTAGATTTTATTGAGGTTCTTTTATTTATTTTCAAGTTTTATTATTGTTCATGGTTGATGTGTTCCATGATCCATCCATGGTTCCTCTTGCCACGGAGCTTATGCCGCAAGGAGTAGGACATCCAAATGATGCTTGTGGCTTAGGACCACCTTGGCACCAAGAATTGTGATTTTTAAATGGAGTGCGCGTGCAAGAGGTTGCCTTAGGGGGAGTATACCTCCATTAACAGCTTGCACCTTGGCAAGAGTCAATAGTAAGATGGCAAGCATACAAAATCCAACAATGAGAATACTTTGCAAGGCCTTCTAATGCATCTGTTGGTGCGTAGTTTGGATTGAGAACCAAGTGTGCCCTGGCAAAAGGAACGGTTGAAGGTTGCCTTGGAGTGCCATTTCTGGTGATGAAGCAGTAGTGCACTGTCCTAATGGGCACCATTGGTTAGAAGGAAGAAGTAGCTGGAGGAGAAGCTTCATCGACACCTTCTGCAGTTTGCCTTTTCAAGAGAAACTTCCTTAAGGCCTATTAAGCTCTAGTCCTAGCATGTCTCTCAGAGGTGGCCTTGTCGAGTGCATCCTTGAGGGATGCCTCCAGATCGTGAATGCATGAAGCCAAACTCATGGAGGATTATCTCCACCAGTAGAAGGAAGTTGAGAAGGCAAACAAGGAGGAGATGGTGGCAAGTGTGGAAGCTCCATGTTGACCTATCTCGGAGGAAGAAGAGGTTGAGAGCAAAGCTTTGCCTCGAGCTTGCCGATCTGGAAAGCCATGGTAGTGCGCTCGGAGGAGTGGCGACCGTAAGGAAACTGTCGAGGGCAAGGATCCGAGCGACAGAGGCCTTCAGCTTGAAGAGGACTTTTGTAGCGTGAAGTTGAAAGATGGTGGAGGGTGTAGAGCAAGGTTGGCACTATGTAGAGGACTCTGGCGGTGGCGTGTCTTTGGGTTCATTCAAATCCTAAGGTGCGGTGATATTGGCTTGCTACCATTCTTAGCTCTCTTAGAGACTTTTATGTTTTTTTTGTTACTTGATAATTTTACCAAAAAAAAGGAGAAAGAAGAAAAGAGAGAATGAAAAAGAGGAAAAGGAAAAAGGGGGTGATTGAAGTTAAAGATTGAAATGAAAGGAAGTAAGTTGGAGTGAAAAAAGGAAAATATCGAAGAAAAGAAAAAACAAGGAAAAAAAAAGAAAAAAAAAGAGAACAAGGAAAAATGATGATGAACTTGAAGAGAAGAGGGGGAGAAGCTCTTCTTACGTTATATATCTTCTCCATTTGATTTATTCTCCCACATGAGTATGAGAGAAAGGGGGAAGCGTGAGTGAGAACCCCATTGTGATTCTCATATGAGGGAGACTCTTTCTTCGAGGTCCCCACATGGAACGTTCGATTTGCCCCTATATAAGAGAAACACCTATGTAGTCCCTCTATGAGAGAAGTTTAGTGAGAGATTTTTGTTCGGGAGAGGCCAGTTTCGAGGTCTCGGAGGGAGAAACCCACTTCAAGTTCCTGACTTCCTGTATGGGAGAGGCCATTTTTGAGGTCTCCAGAGGAGAGACCCACTTTGAGTTTCCGTGGGGGAGAGGGTCAGTCTCGAGGTCTTTATGGGAGAAATCCATTTCTAGGAGCTCCAATGGGGAAGGCACTAGCACTGGTTGAGGTCTCTAGGAGAGACCAATCAGAGATAGTTTCAGCAACTCATCTACTAGACTCCAGCCTACGCTGATGTGCCATCATCAGCATACCCTGCCTAGCAGGAAGAATGAGGATGCAGCTGTCATCATTCGCTTGGAGGAGAGCTATAACCTGGTTGCATCAGTGGAGTGTTGTGTTCTACTTGTGAGAGTGAGGATTTATGTTGTACATGCTGAGCATTCCATGCTTCAGCTTGAGGGGGAGTGTTGGGAGGTGAATGTTGTGGTTGGGTAATTGGATGGTGGGATATCTAATTACACATTAGTGCAGTCTCACATAGTGGAGTGAAGACTTGAGAGGTGTGTGGTGGCCTATAAAAGGTCCTTTGTACCCCCATTTGTCCTTTGAGAAGAATACAGAGATCTCATGCCTATAGGGGTGCTTTTCTCGTGGTTTTCTCCCACCTCTTCGTGAGTGGGGTTTTCTTGTAAACCCAAGCATTATTTTCTGTGATGCTATGCTTTGATATTTATGTTTGTCCATATTCGCTTATTTATATTTTATAACATTATTCATTTCTTGTGTTATTAATATCACATGGAAGGGCTTAATGAACAAACAAGAAATATGTGTTATGAATATGGTCTTTTTTTTTACTATTTTCTTGTAAAACAGAAATTTTGGAGACATCCGTCACATTTGATGGACTGTACATTTGTTCTTGGTCCTGTTGGCTTTTCTGCCCATTGTCAGCTAAATTATGAATAATTTATTCTGGGGTGAACATTAATATTGTGAACTGTTAATTTTTTGTCAGAGAACGCCCCAAATTCCAACCAAATGAAGGAATGGAAGCTGGGGGAACTGATAAGATGGATTTCGGTGAATCAATTGGGACCATTAGAGTTACCAACATCCGAGATGATATCTCACAATCCAGGTACTGTCAAATGTTCACTTCTTTTTCCTTGTTCTGCAAGTCTTGTTTATCAGTTACCAAAATGTGTTGGCGTAATAAAGGAAAGCTTCTCAGAAATTCTGGATGGGATCTTAGTGCCAGAGCCTCCCAAGGTACTGGAACTATTAGAAGTTCTGCTAAACCTCCTCATGTGAACGTATCTGGAGAAAGAAGACCTGATGCATCATTTAGTCCAGTTCCACCTCGTACTCCAAATAGGGGAAACCAATGGGTGCCAACTTCTGGAAGCTCTCACCAAGATGTATCTGATGTAAAGTTGCAAAAGGATACCCTAAAAGGGCGTAATCAACTACCTGAAGATACACTGGAGGATGTAATTTCCTCTCTATCTAATTAATTATTAGGAATGCGTCTTCAAGAAAGTATTTTCAATTTCTTTCTTGCTTCAAACTGGCAGGAACAGTTTTCATCAAGTAGTTCAGGGACTGTTGTTATATGGTCTTCCAGAGTATCTCCTGTATGTACCTGTAGCTAACTTTTCTTTTTTGTTCCTTGAGTTTAGTTTTCTCTCAAGAGATAATTTTAAATATTTGCATCCGTCTGCAAATGTGTGGTGCGCCACTTGCTAGTTTACTGATTTCATCGACATTCAAGTCTGTAAGTCGCAGGTTTACCCCTCCTGAAGATATCTCTGGCACATTTGTTGTCCATGGACAACCTGATGAATCTGAACCTCGCACTCCAAAATCAAGATTGCGAGTGCTTGAGAAGATGCCAAGTACACCACAGGAAGATAGTGCAAGCAATCTTGCAGAAGTGTGTTCTTTGCTCTTGTTGGATTTCTTTTGCGATGCCTCTACAGTTGCTATCTGTAGCTTTTTTCCCCTTATTGTAATTTTGAACAGGCTAGAGCTGCTCTACAAATGGGATTGAGAAAAGGAGCCCGTGAAAAGGCTAAGAATATCAGAAAATCAGCTGAACCAATCAGTGATTCTGGTTTGTCCATGTATGTGGTGGCACATCTTTACTCCATGCCCTTTTGCTTCTCAATCTTTGCAACTGGCTGTTATATTATTAATTGCTTCCTAGGGTGCAACAAGAAACTACTGAGTCTCAAAAGGTGATGCCCAAGCTTCGCCAAATGAGCAGTGATGACGAAAGTAGTGCAAAGCTCACAGCTATGTCCACATCACCCACCCTATCATTATTAATTGTCCCGTCGTTAAAGGAGGTAATCATGTCAGTCCATCTTGAATCTCATGTATAGTCATGGGGGTAGTTGATTTAAAGATACGCTGTGAGATTGTATTTACTTACATGCCTCCACGAAGTTGATCTATTTCACTCTATTTGTCCCTACTTTTAGCATCCGCCAACTTTTCTGCTGGATTAAAATATAAAGCTTTTGTTCAAAACCCTTTGATTTTTTTTTTTAATCCCAAAATCCACACCCTCCTCCCTACCAACCAGCATGCATGCTTTGAGCTCCTCCACAGACAAAATCCCCCTCCATCACCTTCATTGCCCACCTTAGAGCTCCACAACAATGAAGCAATCCTTACCTCCCATTACCTCACCCCTACAATAGATTCCCAACATTTATAGGAGCCTCTCCACTCCCTTTGCTCATAGGTTGGCATCACTTGTGATGTTAGTAATGCTGAGTTCTGTACCTCCTACTGCAAAAGAAGGTGGCGACATTGCTTTGTATTTTATGAATTCCCTTGCAACGTTGCTTGCTTGGAGGAGGTCAAATGTGACAATAGGCAGCTGCTCCTCAATGACCACCTCACACCTAGCTCGACCTTTTGGCATCTCATGCGGTTCTTGTGCAATGATATTGCTATCCTTGACATCGTCTACTTCCCATTCCCTACTCCATTGTTGAGGTGGGCATAGCTTGCCTCCTTGACAACCTCCGGTAAATACTATTTCATCTTGACTTGCTCTTCATGCTTCTTGACTACCACTACCAAGAATGACCATGTCACCATGGTCACCATTGTGTCTGTGCTATTGAAAAGAGAGGGAGAGAGGATGGGAGATCTAGAGTGTAAGATTTTAAAGGACTTTTGTTGAAATTTTACTTTTTTATCCAAAAATGCTTACATAAAAAGACCAATGAATTTTAACTGACAGGCAAACAATTGTGAAACATATAGGGCACGTACAATAGAAAAGAATTTTACAAGGTACTTGTGTGATTTTGAAACTTTACAATAGCATTTATGCAAAAAGGTCTTTTTTATGAAAGGTTTTAATCACTGCTCTGTGGTGCTAGTATGCTTTTTTGCTTTCTACTTTGGGTGGGACTAGACTCTTTTTGGACCAATAATTATTCATTTATGATAATACAACTGATTGGCCTTATTTAATAACGAGAATATCCCTAATATTTTGAACATTGGAATCCTCTCTCTTTTTTCTTACTCTTAAGTTTGAATGTTAAGATAATAGTTTTTTTTTGAAATTATGTTAAGATAATAGTTATTTGTTCTTGATTTACATGGTTACACAAATCCATGATGACATGCTTGTGCCTTCCCATCATTGATACTTTAGATAAAGAGGACTTCCACTTCTTGATAGACATAATGCTCTCTTTTTTCCTAGCATGAATGGTGGTCTTCAAAATGGAGTCTCATACTTGCAGCACGTAATCGGAACTGACCATTTTAATAGTTAGCCAGACTGACACTCACCTGCAGTTTTGAATTTGCAAGATTCTAGGAAACATTTTGGCATTTTGTGCCCATCTCGAGGGATCATCACCACCATACCATCAAAACAAAGGGATTTTGATGCAAATTTTGCACCACTTTGTCGAAATAAAAGGCCATGGTGATGGCACAGTGAGATCTTGCTATTTCTATTGTTGGATGAAATTTTTTTTGCATGTCCAACTCAGTTTTGGATGAAATAAAAGGCCTTGGTGTATTTTTGTATGCTGCGATTACCTTAGTGCAAAGTTTGTAACCTAGTATATAAATTTTGGTGGTATTCCTTGGGAAGAAAGTTGTCTAAGGTTTTTCATTTTGGACTAGGAACATGTTCGACCTCGATCCTTAGGGTTATGTTCCTTTTGGAGGCAATTCCACTAAAGCAAGGCATATCCTTGAGCTTAGTGGTGACAAATTGGACCTTGCACCCGTTGATCAAGTCCTTCCGATCAACGAAATTGGCAATATGATCCATCCAATCAAGAAAAAACATTAGGATCATGACCCCAAATTTGGAAATGTCAATGTGGATGTTGCGATGCTATCCTTGGTCTTGTCTAGGTATTGTGGGTTTTGTGGAGGTTGAATGTGATTTTGTTTTCTCTTGGCTTAAAGGGGTTTTTCTTATGTTCTATGACATGTTCAAATTCAACATTATTAGATTCACTCAACTCCAAGGATGAGTGACAACCTCGTCATTGATGATCTTGACTACTCCCTTAGAGTAGATCGACTTGGTCCTCGATCTCGATGGTGGTTCCATTATAGCATGTTAAAGCATCAATGTGTTCAATTGAATGGTCATGTTTTGGATACTCATGACTAATGAGGCCTTGGTCCCCTCTAATTTAGTATTCAATTGGGTTGGTTGTTCGTGGGTGGTGTTGGTTTCTTTTAATGTATGGCACAAATGCAAAACAATTGAGATAAAGAAATGAGTTAACGAAAGGTTATTTTAATGCGATAAATGACTGATGCAACGAACAAATAATGAAATAATGGAGTAATGAAACAATGAATTAATGAACTATCATTTTTTTAGGTAAACATTGCAATGTTCTAGTAATACAAGGATCAAGTGACTCTAATTACCACTTGATGCAAATGAAGTTCGTCCAATATTTTTAACTACACAATTCCACCAACTGTTGAATCCTAAGTGAATTAAAAATAATTTTGCTCAATATTAGGACAAATGGAAGGTAAAATATCACATATTCTGAAACCCACTTTTCCTAACCGTCTCAAGCAACTAAAGTTTGTAGTAGGAAGTATTTGTAAAATAAACTAATAGTGCAAGCTTTCCTAGGTCACATTTGTGATAGGTTTACAATTTCATTGGATAATTGGAGGTATATAATAAATCAAGCAACAAGTTGGATATTGTAGTTTGAAATCCAAAATGGTGGGCTTGGAAGCTTCCCAAATAGAGTTTGCAAACATAGTGAAGAGTGAAAACGATAAGATGGAGAAATCATGCCAAAGAGATAACTGAAAGGAGGAGGTTCGACTACTTTTGAACTAGGAATCACAGTAGGTGTGGGATTTGTTAGCAGGTTTGTTGGTGTAGAAGCATTTAGGAGATAGCGAGTACTATGGTGGTTGCCATAGGATGTTGAATGGATGGTTAGTGTGAGGTGATGGTGGATGTGATGTTTGAAAAGGTTTGTTTGATGAGAGGGGAAGTAGAGTTGGTAAGGGAGAGCAATATTAGTGGTGGTTGGCGAGGAAGGGTAGTCGAGGTGGAACAAGGGTAGGATGTAGTGGAGTGGCATGATTGAGCAGGTGCCAACAGGGTTTGGTGATGAGTTGTGGATGTGGAGAGTAGGTACGAGGGTTGAGGTGGTCAATTGGGGTGGACCATAAGTGTTGTGGAGGGGTGGTTGGTGGTAGGTGGGTTAGGATGGTGGAGGTGCTATATGCCTTGTAGTCGAGACGGAAGGGTGAGTGATGGTGGTGGTGGGTTTTGGTGTAAGGAGGCGATGGGAGAAAGGTGGGGATCATGGGTGAAAGGGTTGGGGAATACAATGGTCATGGAAAAGATGATAGAAAAAGATTGGTGATAAAAGAGGGAGTGATGAAAATAAGCAGAAGAAACAAGTTCCTTTTATTTGATCTCTCAAATAGTAATTGTTAGGAAATAAGTAAGTGTTTAATAAATAAAGATCTAATTAGTTAGTTATTAAGGATCCTATTAGTTAAGTATCTTACTTATTTTAGTCTATGTTATTTTTAGCAAGTTGGTGTTTTCCTTATTGTAATAAACCTTTTCTCTATATAAAGAGGGGCTTGGCTTTGCTATGGAATAGAATAAATATTCTACCCAAACATCTCCACATGGTATCAGAGCCACCGATTTCTCAGGGCTAATTAGAAGAAGAAATCCTAGGGTGGAGGCCCTTTGACGGTGCTGTTGGCCTTCGGCGAGCCACCAGAGAAGTTTCTCCTCTTCTGCTTCTATTCTTTTCCTGCTGCTGCTGATCTTTGTTGTATCGGAAAATCTCCTGCAATGGCGCCAAAATGTTGGTGCGGAAAATGTGCGTTGAAAGAGTTGAGTTTTAAAAACCTATCGTCGTAGCGTAATTTGCGAGAAAAATCCGTCAACAAATAATTTAAACTGCAACTCAAAAGGAATTCCGGGTCAACACAAGGAGGCAGATGTTTGATCAAAAATCGCATTTGATTTGTTGTTACGAAGCAGATTGCTGGTTGAATTGAATATATACTAGCTATCTACTTAAAGAATAAAGAATAGAAGCGAGGGAGAATAATACAAATAAAGACAAAAATAGAGATAGAATGAACATGTATTTCATAATCACAGAATTAGGTTCGTTACAACTACTCGTTACACTAGAAAGTAGGAAATTTACGTTAAAAAGAAATAAAAGAAAAGGTGGAGAGAAATCCTCCTCGATGGCTGCTTGGAGGACGAGTTGCGTTGACGGAGTGCCCGAACGAAGGTGGTGAAATGCGGGACGAAGGAGAACGAAGATGGATGACGGGACAGGGTGACGTAGCGAGATTCGCTTCCCGAACGGCGGTAAGAAGACAATCGCAGGCGCTCCACGAACGGAGATGTGAATGTGGAAAAATTCTAATTTAAACTCTAATGGAGCATCCCGAGTTTGGGACAAGCTCTTAGAGCTTTAGAGGGGGTGAGAGACGAGAGGAAGGGATTCAAATTTTGAGTGGTAGTGGTCTCCTTTTATAGTTGTAGGGATTGAGGGAAAAATTGACATTTCAAGCTTAAAACATTAAATGAGGGGGTCTTTAGTGACGGATTTAAGCGTCACTAAAGCCCTGGACGTGGGCGTAGTGCATGCCTGCCCGCGCCTCTTCTCCTCTGCGCTCAATGCTCACGCACAAACATGCGCTCTTAGCCGTCCAATTGCAAGATCGGACGGCTTAAAATGCATCACGCTTGCTCCTTTTCAACACGCTTAACGTCTGCGTGTGCAGTTACGTGTCCAATCGTGCGTGCAGTGCTCCTCGCATCTGGGTGCACCATGTCGCACATTCTTCGCCACCCGAATTCCATATGACGGACGAATTGAACTGCACTCGCGCACGCTTTTGATTTGAAGCGCGAAATGTCTTGAACCGGTGCCTTCAGCTCGTGGAGTGGTGTCATAACCACTGCGCCATGCCCTGATTTAAGGTGAGCTTTGGTTTCAAGGCACACGTGCTCCCACTGTTGGATGAAGATCCAACGACTGAGATAAATCGAGCCTTGCTTCAGAAGATAAGAGCGTTGCTTGGGGCGCGACGTGGCGTGTTCTAAGCCATTGGATGTGCATCCAAGGGCTGGGATTCATCGAGTAGGTGGAGAAGAGATGCTGCAGCCGGTGCTGAGCGGCTGTGATGGTGCTACGTGGTGTTATCATGGCCATCCATCTTCTTTGACTTTTAGATGGTATTATGGATATTGGATTGGACCGCTTTTCACGTCGTTGGGCTGTGATCGTCGATCCGAACCCATCCGTGTGGTCGGATTTGTCATCTGAAATACAGATTTACAACACCTGGCCTCTTGACCTCTAATCTTTCTCGGATTGCATCTGATGCTCTGTAAGTCCGATCGAGGCGATCTTGGAGTTGTTGAACTCCAATCATCGCCCTGATCAGATCAGTAAGGTTGGATCTTCAATCCAAGGCCCCGATATGATATTGCCCTATTACTTGACCACAAAAAAGAAAATTAACCTAAACTTTATACAATCTAACCTTAATGCAAGATGATGTATGTTATGCAATATTTATAATGTATGATGCAACTATAAGTCTAAGAACATGAAAAAATAGACGATTTATGTGATATAAACGTGTTCATCACGCTCCTTGCCTATTTTTTGCTAGTCCCTTTTAAAATTACATGCTCTTTATAAGAGAATTAGAATTAGATTTCTTAAGCAAAAGTTATTTTTCAACTCTTAGGAATTTCAACTAAAACCTGAACTACAGAGGCACAACAGCGCCTGGGTGTCTGCCAAAATACAGATATCTTCAAGCCCTCACTTTATTCAAAGACGAATCTTTTTATTTTTCTTCTTTTATAGTTTCTTTGGATATTTGAGTTTAGAATTTCGGAGCAGTTTTCTACGGTCACTTAACCCACCCAAGACTCGATGAGAACTTTAAGTGTTAAGCATCTTTATGTGTGAAATATGATACTCACTGATTGGCGATTAGAACGAACATTGGGTTTCTACGGCCTTAGGTGGCCTTAAAAAGGAATTCTGCCTAAAGGTGTATTTATTTGACTGGTAGCTTTCTCCTTACTTTTATTTTTATGGGGTCAACACAAGGACGAACCTAGTTTATATTTCTCCGACTTATTCTACTTCTCTGCTTTTTTCTAAGTGTTTGGAATTAATCATCTAATATTCTGAGATGGGTTCTGGACAATCGACCGATAAACTGTTACTAACGACAACTTGCTAGCCATACTTGTGTTGTGAAGTGTGGCTTATTTCTTTTTCTTTTCTTCTTTTCTATTTTTCTTTTCTTTTTGGATTTTTTTATTTTTTCAAGTAGGTGGCTTCCCTGATTTAAGATTTACCTAAAGGCAGTAAGAAGGGAATGGTCGTGTGACTGGGTTTCGGACAATCGATTAATGAGCTGTTACTTGTGATAATTTACTGGCCATGCCACCCTAGAAGGTTCATTAGCCACCCAATTTCTGTTAAAACCACCAAAAATTGAGTCAGTGAAAAGAATGTGTAGATGCTTAGACTTAAAGTCCCCTCAAATCCGAAAGAGAGTTGATAAGTCGTGTACTTATGACCTTAACTTATTAACCAATTAAAATTTGAATTCAGAATGGCAAGGACTTGATAAACAAATCTACATTTTAGTGGACACCCGGGCTGATTAAGTCCTAAGACCTGAATGGTTTAAGTGTTCAAGTGATATTGTATCATTCCTATGGTTAACAAATTTCTAGAGCCCAAGTTCTTTCATAATTCAATTTTTTTTTCAAAAATAAAGAGAAAATAAAAAGAATCTACTGAACTAACAAATGTGATTTAGAGATGAATATCTACCTCCAATGCCTATCTAATGCAATGTCCTCATTGTATTAAAAAGACATGAAACAGAGTGAAATAGAGTAGAAAGCGCCTGAATTTTGTGATTACCTGGTCAGCTCTGAGAAGAAAATAGATTGTATATGTGCTAAATTTAATGCCTTCAGCTAGGCACACCATATAAATAAAGAAATAAAAAACTCATGGCTGCATGTCAGAATTAGAATAAGAAAATCTAGTTTTGGACTTGCCAGGACAAGATGTCCACAGACGTGGACTAGATTGTGGTGTAGATAAATGCCCCTTGGTCGAGTATATTTAAGATTTTGGATAAAAATTATCCAAAAGCATGCAAGCGGGGTTGGGCCTGTGTCTTGTGAGGATGCAATTCAAGACCAAAAAGTCGGGTTGCAGAGAAATCAAGCTCAAAAGGATAATTAATGAATTTGTGCTTAGGTTGCACATCCTTAAAATAAAAAATGTCATAAGGGTCCTGGTAGAAGGTTGGGGGTTTTAGACAAATAGGAACTCTTAAACTCGATCTTCTACTTCCTCCGGAATTGGCTTCCTATATCATAATTTCCCAATTCCTATCCTTCATAATCAGAATTTTGAATTCTGGGACCTCCTACATATTAATCATCCCATCTGCAATTTCCAAGTCTAAGAGTTGTGACTGAATTAGAATTGACCTGGGTCGAATGATCTCAAGAATAGAATCCTAATTATGCTCAACGGGGTGTGATTGAGGAATGCGACTTTGAATTGAATCCTTAATAAAATGAGGATTTGAATCCACCATGTGAGCCCTAACAGAATCAAGTTCCTCAATTTTAGGGCCATCAGAAGATTCATTGAATTCCTCATGCCCAATCGTCTAATTGAAATCATTTCCTTCAAACTCGAGTGAGATTTCGCATAATGCTTCTTCACCTTCAGAATCAAAGAATTCTGAATCGCATTAATATGTCTCAAAATCATCAATCACTTTTTGTTCCACAGAGACATACGTTTCCTCGTTCCCCGACTGAGGGATCTCAAGTGAAGAAATTAATTCATCCTGATTTGATTGCTCTAGAACTTGGTCAACCTTGGTCTCGTAAAACATGTCCCCTTACAGGTGTTTGAGCGGATTTTGACATTGGCTCTCCTGACGGGAGTTCATCCTGGGAATCCTCCTAAGATTGGATTAGAGCAATCACAAATCTCATCCTCAATTTCGATAACTTCCCAAGTAAAAACTCACCCGGGTCCTTATCCTTAACATCCTGGAGCCAATCCAACAAATAATTGTTAAGATCGTCAATCATTTCAATTAGAGGCTCTGATTCTTCAAGGTAAGGTGTTGGCTGAGCTTGTAAAGATTGGATGGTATTCCTTAAGTTAGCCAACACCTTATCTTGGACCGGGTTAACTTGAACCAAATGGTTTGGTTTGAGGTTAGGCGGGTTTGGGTTCAGTACAGGGGAGTCAACGAATTGAGGTTCTTGATACCCTCCCTGATAATAAGTCATTTCGGGTTGTCCATAAGGGGGTGATGACCTATATGCAGTGTAATCTGTGGATGGATAAGGATCAACGTATCCTTCTTGATTGTGGATCGTATTAGGTTGTCCATATAAGGGCGATGATATATAATCGATGTAGCTCGGAGAAGGATAAGAATCAAGATCATGGTGTCTAGGGTTAGATCTTGAACACAGAGGTCCGAAATTGTATCACCAATCCGAGTTATCGCAACTAGTGGATGGTTGATTATAGCAGGGGTCAGGATAATAATCATATTGGGGATAAGATGTGTCAGGAAGGTCGTAGCGGGAATGCGTATAGAATGTGGAAGGATCCATGTCAGAACGAATGGAAGAAGGGTACCCTGCAATACAAACAATCAAACCTGTCTTTGAGTAGGCTAGCCTAAAGACATATAGACTCTCAAAACCTGTCTTGAGATGAAGAAATGATTTGATCTACTTCTTTCTGGTCAATCCAACCAGTTAGAGGGAGGGGCTGAGGAGAAGATTCTTCTTTTGGTTTTCGCCTCAGGTTCCTTTGATACCCCCCAACCGCAATCGTTGGATTTTACTCCTCTAGCTCGACATCAGATTGAACGGTAGAAGTAGACTAATTGAAAATAATCTCGATCTGGGCTCCGAAGAGCGAGACCAATCCTTAAGGCCAACGTTTACTCTGTTTTAATTAGGGTTAGGTTTGAATGTCCTTTGGAATGTGATGGGTCCTTTATCTGGGTTGTGCCCTTAATGATCAGTTAATATGTGTGTGTGCACAACCAAGGTTTTCAAACAAGGTTAACTGATGATTTATCTTTTAGGGTTCAACCTTGTTTAGTAGCTTTTAGGGTTCAACTTTAGGTATATTCAATTAAGTTCAGTTGGCACACTAGGTTTTCAAAGCACGAGTGAAGATGTCTTCCTTTTAAAACTTAAAAGATATGGACTGTTTGGTTAATCCCTAAAAGTTGGACATATGTGGCAACTACTTGATGAATTGTTTTTAGTTGGAGTGGTGTCGTCCAAATAACTCAAACAATTGGCCTGATGCACCACTTAATTAGGTACACAAGTGATTACCTAATCTGATTTCTACTTAATTATGTGTTGATGAATGTATCGGTCCCAAAGATCGGGTTACCGGTTGAGTATGAAGAATCGGAAGAGGTTGTGTACCTCTGTGATAGTTTTTTAAAATTTTTCTTTTATATGCGGAGGATGAGAGGGTGGAAGTGTCAAACAATCAAAATTAACTTTAGAGTTTATGCAAGCTCCTAGGTTAATTAGGGTTTGTGTTATTAGGTGTGCAATGAAATCTAGTAGGTGGGTAGGTGGGGTTACTTATAGACACTTCAACAGCACTTTACTCCAATCTACTACTTTTGCTTGCCTCGTTAAAGTACCTGCAATCACAATAAGGAGAGAACTGAGGTAAATGGTAAGTCAGAAAATGTGAAAAATCAAAGAACGTCGCCTCCTCTGCAACGATGCCAAAATGTTGAATCGGAAAATTCCCAGAAATGATGCCAAAATGTTGGTGAGAAAATCTGCGTTGAAAGAGTTGAGTTTTGAAAACCCATCGTCGTAGCGTAATTTGCGAGAAAAATCCGTAAACGGATAATTTTAATGGAAACTGCATAATTAGGTTTGTTACAACTACTCGTTACAACTATTAGTTAAACTAGAAAGCAGGAAATCTATGCAAGAAAGCAATAAAAGAGAAGGCGGAGATAAGTTATCCTCCTCGACAGCTGCTTGGAGGACGAGCCGCGTTGACGGAGCGCCCGGATGAAGGTGGTGAGATGCGGGACGAAGGAGAACGAAGACGGATGACGGAGCAGGGTGAGGTCGTAGCGAGGTTCGCTTTTCAAACGGCGGTGAGAAGACAATCGCAGACACTCCACGAACGGGGATGTGAAGGTGAAAAAATTCTAATTTAAACTCTAATGGGGCATCTCGAGTTTGGGAGAAGCTCTTAGAGCTTTAGAGGGGGTGAGAGAAGAGAGGAAGGGATCCGAATTGAGTGGTAGTGGTCTCCTTTTATAGTTGTAGGGATTGAGGGAAAAATTGACATTTCAAGCTTATAACATTAAATGAGGGGATCTTTAGTGATGGATTTAAGCGTCACTAAGTCCTAGACGTAGGCGTAGTGCATGCCCACCCGCAGCTCTTCTCCTCTGCGCTCAACGCTCACGCATGAACACGCGCTCTCAGTCGTCCGATCGCAAGATTGGACGGCTTAAAATGCATCGCGCCTGCTCCTCTTCAACACACTCAACGTCTGTGCGTGTGATTGCACGTGCGGTTACGCGTTCAATTGTGTGTGCAGCGCTCCTTGCATCTGGGCATGCCACGTCACAAGTTCTCCGCCACCCGATCTCCATCTGATGGACGAATTGAGTAGCACCTAGGCACGCTCTTGATTTGAAGTGCAAAGTGTCTCGAACCGGTGCCTTTAGCTCGTGGAGCGGCATCATAACCATTGCGCCATGCCTTGATTTAAGGCGCGGTATGGTTTCAAGGCACATGCACTCCCACTGTTGGATGAAGATCCAACGGCTGGGATCAATCGAGCCTTCGCCTTCAGAAGATGAGAGCGCCGCTTGGGGCATGACGTGGCGTGTTCTTAGCCGTTGGATGGGCATCCAATGATTGGGATTCATCGAGCGGGCGAAGAAGAGATGTTGCGGTCGGTGTTGCGTGGCTGTGATGGCGCCATGTGGTGCCATCATGCCCGTCCATCTTCTTTGACTTGTAGATGGTGTTACGGATATCGGGTTGGATCAATTTTTACGTCGTTGGGCTGCGATCGTCGATCCGAACTCATCCGTGCGATCGGATTTGTCATCTGAAGTACGGATGGACACCACTTGGCCTCTTGACCTCTGATCTTTCTTAAATTGCATCTGTTGCTATGGAAGTCCGATCGGGGCGATCTTGGAGTCGTTGAACTCCAATCATCGCCCTGATCAGATCCGTACGGTTGAATCTTCAATCCGAGGCCCCGATATGATATTTCCTATTACTTGACTACAAAAAAAGAAAAATTAACCTAAACTTTGTACAATCCAACCTAAATGCAAGATGATGCATGTTATGCAATATTTATAATGTATGATGCAACTATACGTCTAATAAAATGCAAAATAGATGGTTTATGTGATATAAACGTGTTTACATCAATCTTCTTGTCACTAGTGAAGAAAGCGTCCCCAACGTCGCCACGCCGTCAGAGTGTCGCCCCTCTGTTGGGGGGCTTTGATTCCCGTTTTATGCTGGTTCTACATATGGAAGGGGGTCCTACGAGACTTGTTGGAAGTCTAGGGTGGTCACCTTCGATTGTGACCAAGCCTAGGGCTGGACATCGTCGAAGCGTCTTGGAAGCGTTGCTCGAAGCCACATCTTAGGACCGCTAGTTGACCCTACGAAGAGGGTTGGTTCTAAGCCTTAAAGGACTTGCATTTGCAACCCAAGGTAACTTGACGAAGAAGAAAGATAGATCGTCGTAGACACGTAGATGGAGTGCACTCTTACGCAGCTAGAGCGTTTCGGTTGGCTCTTGGAGCATAGGAGCAATGGCAGTGAAGGTGTCCTTATGCACGCCTGGAGAAACCAAGCACAGTATGCTGGTTCGCAGAGTGTAGGAGCAATGGCACCCATGTGACCTTATGCACACTCAAGAAGATCAAGCCTTATCATTTTCAGACTCTTGGACGTGGGAGTAGTAACATCTAAGTTTAATCATGATTTCTCACGTATCTAACTCCTTATGCGGGATGTACAAGTAGAAACATGATGGGTTAATGTAGATGCCGAAGCTAATTATTTTTCTACTACCATCGAGCATCGTTGATCCAAGTCTTTTCTGTTTCCCGCGTCTTGACTTACAGGGGAATGTTAGGAAATAAATAAATAAGAATCTAATTAGTTAGGTATCTTATCTATTTTAGTCTGTGCTATTTTTAGCAAGTTGGTGCGTTTTCCTTATTGTAACAAACCTCTCTCTATATAAAGAGAGGCTTGATTTTGTTATGAAATAGAACAAATATTCTACTTAAACATCTCTGTATTAACTTTATGTCGAATTTAAAGGGCTAGAATAAGAAATAAAAGTAAAATAGAAATGCATAACTGGTGGTAGGTGGGTTGGGACGGTGGAGGTGGTGTATGCCTTCTAGTTGAGAGGGAAGGGTGAGTGATGGTGGTGGTGATGGGAGAAAGGTGGAGGTCATGGGTTAAAGGGTTGGGGGAATACAATGGTCAAGGAAAAGATGATAGCAAGTGATGGGTTATAAGAGTGGGAGTGATAAAAAAAAATCAGAAGAAACAAGTTCCGTTTATTCGATGCCCCAAACAGTAACTTTATGCCGAATTTCTAGGGCTACAACAAGAAATAAAAATAAAATAGAAAAGCATAACTGCTAATGAATAAATCTCTTGACAAGAGGTTGTGTCTCTCGGAGAAAGAAGCACTTGGAGAAATTTCAAGGATTCCTTGCCAATTTTATGATCGCTAGGAACAACTACATTGGGGCATTTGGTAAATTTTTGGAAGGTCAACTGGTTGCATCAAAGTTACAGGTTGCAGATGTAAGGCACTTAAAAAAAAAAAAAAAGGCATTACTTCTTACATGACAAGTTAGGCATGATTGACACTAGTACTCTTGCTTAACGAGGCTAGTAGAATTATTTTCTTTATGTTGTTTTGATATTTCTCTTTTATTTGAAAACTGAAATTTTCTCATTTGCCTCTTCTATATGAGGTTCTAGTATTAAAATAATGGGATTTTTACATAAATGTCACTGAAAATGTGGAAAATTATTTTCTTGTCATCTACTTTATAGTATTACGTTAAATGTCATCGAAAAAATGACTGGCATTTATGTAATTACTACTTTGTTAGTTGGAACCATTAAATTTACTACTTGTGGACTTAAAAGTAACGAAAATTTATATTTTTTTACTAGGAAACTTTTCTTCTCCCATCCTTTTTTGCTTTTCCCTCCTCCGCTCCACCTTGACACCATCTTCCTCCATCTCCTTCCCACTTCACCTTCCTCTTCATTCCTTCCGCCACCGTCAATGACACTACAATAGATGAAGTAGGCATCGACGAAGAGGTCGGGGGGGTGGTGGTGATGTGCAGCGGGGATGGACTAGGGGGATGGTGGCGGTGGTGTGTGATGGTGGTGTGCAGTGGTGAGGGAGTTGGGGGAGTGTGGCGGTGGTGGGTAGTGGTGGTGTGCAGCGAGGAGGGTGGCGGTGGTGGTGTGCAGTGGGGAGGAGGAGCAAGGGGAGGGTGGCGGTGGTGGTGTGTAGCAGGGAAGGTTGCGATGGTGGTGGTGTGCAACTGGGAGGGAGCAAGGAGAGATGGTAGTGGTGGTCAGTTGGGAGAAGGGCGCAAAGGAAGGGTAGCGATGGCTAGTGGTGGTTATGTGTAGCAGGGAGAAGGGAGCAGGGGGAGGGTGGTGATGGTGGGTGGTAGTGGTGAGGGGGAGGACAAGGGGACATGGAGGGAGGGGGAAGGTGAAGTGGGGAGGAGGGAGGCGGAAAGGTGAGGGGGAGGGTAGGTAATAGAAAGAAAGTTTGTAGTGTAGAACAATAAATTTTAATTACTTTTAGGTCTACCATTTTTAAAGTTAACGGTGCTAACATAGTGATAATTACAAAAATGATGCGACTTTTTCAGGGACATTTAAAGGCGTATTGGGAAATGGATGGCAAGAAAACAATTTTCAATGTTTCTAATGGCATCTATTTAAAACCCCTAAAATAAGCCAAGCCACTACATTCTTTTATGGGGCTTTCCTATAAATGCCCCTTTGAACATCTTAAATCACATGTATACCCCAACCTTTCCATATCGACATAGATACTCCCATAGTGTTATACTTCACATATGTATCCACCTATTATGAAGATATGCCTTTGCATAAATATTTATTTTTGGGTGTTTATGTTTTTTGTAGTTAACATGGACACCTTTGCAATTTTCCCATGTTGCTCCCTCTCTCTCCCTCTCTCCATATATACATAAAGATATGTAGGGTCTTCGATAATTAATTGAATTTTATTCCTTACAACATGGTAGTTGGGAAGAAATGAGCATAATACTACTATATAATCCTACATCTCAATATATAGAGATGTGGGTAAACTACAAGAGGACCCATAAAAAATAAAACAAAATACAGAATAACCCTCATAACACATTTCCCAACACTTCCCCTCAAGTTAAAGCATGTATATCGATTATGATTAACTTAAAATATCTGTCTAAGAGGGTCTACGGAAGTGTTTTAGTGAAGATGTCAACAGTCTGGTCCTCTGAAGCAACATGAGTAGTGCGAATAAGTTCACATAGGATTAAATATTTAATATAGTGACACTCTACTTCCATGTACCTGGTCCTCTCATGGAGCATAGGATTATTCACAAGGTAAGTGGTTGCTCTATTGTTGCACTTCGTTTCTGTGAATTCCTTGACAACAATGTGCAAATCCGATAGGAGTGACCATATCCACATCATCTCAATTGCTATTTGAGCTATCGTTTGATATTCGGACTCTCCACTGGACTTCGAGACCACTGCTTGTTTTTTGCTCTTCTAGGTTACTAATTCCCAACTAGGTAAGTGCAAAATTCTGTAGTGGACTTTCTATTTGTAATGTTGCTCGCATAATCAACGCCTGTGTAAGCCATAATGTCAAAAAAGGTGGCTTTGAAAACATAATTCCCTTCCCCGGGGAGTTCTCTAGGTATCTCAGTGCCATCATTGCTGCATTCCAGTGTTGCTTAGTAGGTTTGTTCGTAAATTGACAACTTCTCAACAACTAAAGAAATATCAGGCTGTGTAATAGTCAAATAGAGAAGTTTCCCAACTATACCTCTATATTGGCGAGTGTCAATTGACCTAGATTACTCATCATGCAAACGTACCTTTTGAGTCCATAGGAATATTAGCTGGTTTGGCTCCTAGCATACCTGTCTCTTATAGCAAATCAATGGCATATTTTCTCTGCGACGTAATAATCCCTCACCTATTGTAAGCAAATATCGTACTAGCCCCAAATCTTTGATAACTGAGTTTCTCTACAAGGCATTTCTTTAGCTCAACAATGCTAGGTGTGTCATCCTTTGTAAGGATGATGTCATCAACATACACCAGCATAGCAACTAGTCCCCGCATCGTCTTTTGTACAAATAATGAGTGATCAGATGAAGACTTCCAAGTGTTTCAACTAGTTTTGACAGCTTCTAAAACCATACCCTACAGCTTTGCTTCAAGCCATAAATCACCTTGCGTAGACAACGAACTTTAGAACACCTCCCCTAAGACTCATACCTTGGTGGCTACTGTACATACATAACCTTTTGAAGATCATTATACAAGAATGCATTTTTGATATTCAACTGATGAAGGGGTCAATTATGCTGGACTGCCACAGTGATAAGGATTCTAATAGTCGGTAGATGTGTCATTAAGGAGAAGGTGCCATAGAAATCAACCCTATATGTTTCAGTGAAGTCTCTAGCAATCGGGTTGGCCTTATAGGGAGCCATTGTACCATCAGGGTTATACTTGACAACAAAGACTTACTTGCAACCAACAACTGTTGCTCCTGGAGGAAGATTGGTAAGATCTCAAGTATGACGGGAAATAAGTGTAGACATCACATCCTCCATGGCCTATCGTCATTTTGGATCAAGAAGTGTTTGTTGATGAGTAGTTGGAATCTAAGTGGTTGTTGTTGGGTCTTTGTCGTGAAATACAATCTATATAGGTCTGTTTCTTGGTATAAGGCTCGACTTGTGGCAAAGGGATTCACCTAGACATATGGGGTGAAATTCTTTGACACATTCTCTGCTGTGGCTCGACTCTATACAGTTTGGATTCTCATTTCTGTACCTGCACATTTTGACCGGCCTTTATATCAGGAAGATGTTAAGATTGCTTTCTGGTATGGTGATTTACAAGAGGTATATATGTAGCAGACCCTAGCATTTGAGACTAAGGGAGAGTGTGTGTAGGTTGAAGAAGGCGATATATGGCCTTAAGCAGAGTTCGAGAGCTTGGGTTCACAAGTTGTCAAAGGTTATTGAAGACATTAGAGTTATTTGCTTTACTGTTGATCATTCCCTATTTGTGAGGAAGATAGATAAGGGGATTGTGGCTCACCTTTTCTATGTAGATGACCTCATCCTCACCGGTGATGACACCACTGGGATAGTTGAGGTCAAGTAGAAGCTGATAGAGAAATTTGTTATGAAGGATTTAGGCTCATTGAGATACTTCTTGGGCATAGAAGTAGCAAGAGGAAATAATGGAATTGTCCTTAGCCAAAGGAAATACGCTTTTGATTTATTGCAGGAGACTGGGATGTTGGGCTCCAAGTTTACCAACATACTTATGGATCATAAGATGCACTTGTATGATTCTGAGTCCAAGGCTGTGGAGAGCAGATGTTACAGTTGGCAAGCTTAGCCAGTTTATGAATAAACCAATTAAGCAACATTGGGATGCTGCTTTGTAGGTGCTCAGGTACTTGAAACGAGCACCAGGATGTAGACTGCTATTCAGGAGAGACAGGTCTGAGTATAGTGGGATACTTTGATGCAGGCAATGCTGGATATCTCTTTGATAGGAAATCCACTACTGGATTTTGTATGTTTGTGGCTGATAATTTGGTAATGGGGAGAAGCAAGAAACAGAGTGGTGTCTCGCTCGAGTGTAGAGTCAGAGTACAGAGCCATGGCATAGATGATAGTTGAGCTTGTGTAGATTTGATTTATCTTACTTGACTTACACGTCAAGGTTGGGGAGCCTATGGAGATGAGATGTGACAACAGAGAGGCTACCTACATAACAAACAATCCCATGTTTCATGGGTGTACGAAACATGTAGAGATTACTATCACTATACCAGAGATCTGATCCAGAGATGACTTCTTTTCACCTCATCTGTTGCTTCAGAGAATTATACTGCAGATATGTTTACTAAGCCTGTTGCCAGATCTGCTTTCGAGGCTTGCTGTGACAAGCTGAGCATGATAAATATCTATGCTCCAGCTTGAGGGGGAGTATTGAGCATCCTAGTTATCCTAATTTATGTTTAGTAGAGACTATTTTATCAGTTTATATTTCTACCTGGTTCTCTTGTGTAATTTTCCAAACACCTCTCTATATAAAGAGGTGTAGGGTTTTCATTATGAATGACTTGTTATTTTTTCCCACTGAAAGCAATAAAAGTAGCTGAACGATTATTGCAGAACATGGGCATTGGAAGACACTTGAACGCTAAGATCACTAAGAAAATTGACCAGCCACATCACAAGTCATGTGAACCATAGCTTGGTACTCTGCCTTTGCTCTAAACCTGGCTACAACATCTTGTTTCTTGCTTCTCCAAGTAACAAGATTACCACCTAGAAAGGTGGCAAACTGTAATTGGTCACCTATCCTCAAAGGATCCTACAGAGTCTGCATCTAAAAAAGTAAGTCGACGTGCCCATTGTTCTTTATATAAATTCCCTTCCTAGGATTACACTTAAGGTACCTGAGAATAAGGCATGTTGCTTGCCAATGACTGTACCGAGGATTCTCCATGAATTGACTTGCCCTATTGATAGTGTCAGGAATTAGCGTAGTTCGAAGCGTGGAGCTCCTTGTGCATGGGAAAATGTCCCACGTGGGGGTTATGTGCATGCAGATCAGGAGTAGTTTGGTGGTTAGCAACCTTCTTGGTGGTTGGCATATGTGGCCGGCTACCTTGTTGATGGTGGCCGGCTATGTTGGTGGAAGAAGAGAGAGGGAGAGGAGTTTCTTAGAGTAGAAAATATTATTGACTTTAGAGATTACAAAGAGGGTAGTCTCTCTTTTATAGAGAGTACATGCTACTATTCTTGGAAATCAAAGATCTTATCCCATAAGGAAAGATCTTATCTCTCTAATTAAATCAAATCACAAATACTTTTCCTAAATCATATTTGCTAAAAATAGAAAACTTAATCTCTAAGCAAAAAGTTCCAAACTTGGGTCCAATGACCCATGATCGTTGGCCCCTATGGGCTTCCTTACTGACTGCCATGTGGCTTTATTCAACTGGTCTAACACTCCTCCTTAAGTTGAAGGTCGGGAGGCCAACGACTTGGTCTTCAACTTGTGAGGCTAGACACCCCACCATTCTTCTTCTTCTTTTTCTTCGAGAACCACGCTCTCGGTCTTCTCTTTTGCCATGTCGATGGTGAAGCCTTTTGCGACCTCCGAAGTTGTTACCTCCATGGCAACCTGAGTAGTGAAAGAGCGATCTTCATTTTCAATAACAATTTTAACATAAAATGTCGCGTCGTTGTATTTCGTTGCGTGGTAGAAAATCGCTTTTCAAAAATATTTATTACTCAAAACTAACCATGAAGTTAGCTAGGTCGTCTCAACAGGGAGGAATTAGCCTACTGCATTGTGAGTGGTGCCTCAATTATTCGGGAAACTTAATGGGTGTGCATGCTAATTCGTGCAATTCTTTTTTAACATAAGTCATTATTTATGTAATTAATCAAGAATATAGGTACGCACATACAAAATCACCATCATGGAAATATGTCAATTATGATCTTGGTACTGACAAGCACCGTTAATCTTAATCAAAACAGAACTTGTTCCCTATAACCAATATCCCCTACGCTATCATTTATGAGATAAATGCAACTATATGTAATTTGAATAAAT
The DNA here is from genome assembly GCA_037157565.1 of Thalassia testudinum. Lineage (NCBI taxonomy): Eukaryota > Viridiplantae > Streptophyta > Magnoliopsida > Alismatales > Hydrocharitaceae > Thalassia > Thalassia testudinum. Next base: position 28,450,652 of record JAZHRO010000047.1, on the reverse strand, counting down.
CAGAGGGATATCCATGCAAATCTATCGTAATATATTAATTTAATAAATAAGTAAATAGTAGAATTTGCAATGGCATAAGGCGTAAATAGAAATACGAGAGAAAATAGAGGATTTCTCTTTCTCCCTTGCGTACGTCGTGGGGCGCGGGTGGTGCATGGTGGAGGGTGGCCGGGATGTAGGCTTCGCGATGACGGTGTCGGGGCATCGAGAGGCGGTTGGGGTCGGCTGGTCGGTGAGGAGGACGTCGATCGTTGGTGACAGCAGGTGGAGCTTGCGCTTGTCGTGGAGGGCGGTTGGTGGAGGTACGGAGGTTGGGGGCGTAAGATGAGAACGGCGAGGTTGACGATGAGTTTTGGTGCTTGTAATGGCTGTATGAAGCGAGGAGGCGGCTGCAACTTTGGGTTCCTTCATTGCATGACCGATGTGAGGAGGAAGATGAACAGTTGTCCGTGGGTGCGCAAGGGCGACGAGTTGGTGCGTGGTGCGTGAGGAGCAGAAGTGCAGCTTGCGTGCGGGCAGCATGTGGAAGGTGCGTGGGAGGTGCGTGAGGGGGTGATCTGCGGTGAGGGGGTCAGCGATGGTGGTGGTGGTCTATGGTTCTGGAGAACGGTGAGTGTGGTGCGTACGCTTTCGACCACGGTATACGTCAGGGGTTCACGTTGCACGCTCTAGCCACAGGGTGTGCGCTCCCTTCACGGTGGAGAGGATGAAGAAGTCCTCGCCTGGGGAAAGGGAAGATATCCCCGAAGAAGATGCCAGCTTTCATTTTAAACATCCTTGGTTTGTTTTTCTTCGGCCACCAATTTCTCCAACCACTCAGCGAAGATCATGAGTGGTTGGGGTGGTTGTAGAGGTGAGGCACAGTTGGCGGAGGAAAGGTGGCTGCAGTTTGAACATCATAAGACGTCTAGAATAAGTTCTGGACGTCTTAAAAGTTGACAGTACTACGATCCTTGCTCATCAGACATCCAAACTCAATTCAAGATGTCTTATGGAAGCAAAAATGGATGTCTGACTCTCGTACCTAGCCTGCATTCATCGAATAGATCATATCATACGCTATTAAATGTACAATTAGCGCATAAAATTAAATGCAGATTAAAGTGAATTGCCATTTAACTCCTACTCAATTAACAATTAAGGATAACTAATTAAAAAGTACTTAGGCCAAATAATGATCCACAAAAGTGGACTTATCAAGTAGTCGTTGCTATGGCGGCCGTTGTCTTGTCTTCTCGAAGTAGAGCCTGTAGCTTCTTAAGGTCTTCATGAGTTAGGCAATCCACACATAAGGTGCTAGTAGCCCTACTTGTGGTTTCTGTATCTTGCTTGATCTTTAGGAAAGGAGTTTGGATCAACTATTAGTCTCTTTGCAACTTGGGAAGTCATTGCCTCATTTGGCAGCCTCGAAAGTCGTTGCATGGACCATGGTGTTCTCTTCTTCATTTCTTTTTTTCGGAAAAATCTCCTTTTTTTAAATGAGGGTAAAAAATCAGATATAAGGTGTTAAGAGTATGAAGATCACAAGCGATAGAACTTGATAGATCTCCTTTTCTTGCTTTTTTTCTTCTTGCCGTCCCCATAGAGCTTGTTGGTTGTCTCGGAGACAACCACCTTGCTCTCTCCCGATCCAAGCATGGCATCGTTGACCGTCGCTGATGCTTCCACCATCTTCTCTAGTCCTTCGCATAAGGTGCTGGATATTTTGAAGAAGCTTTTTCTCTAGAGGCGAGAATCACCAACACGTGGTTTAAACCTACATGCACGAGCCTAGAACGGTGGCTCTGATACCATGTCAAGAGTCGACGTAGTTCAGAGCGTGGAGGCTCCTTGTGTGTGGGAAAATAGTCCCACGTGGGGGTTATGTGCACGCAGATCAGGAGTAGCTTGGTAGTCGATAGCCCTCTTGCTGGTTGGCGCAGGTGGTTGGTTACCTTGTTGATGGTGGCTGGTTATGTTGGTGGAAGAAGAGAGAGGGAGAGGAGTTTCTTAGAGTACGAAATATTATTATGACTCTAGAGATTACAAAAAGGGAAGGCTTTCTTTTATAGAGAGTACATATCCCTATTCTTGGAAACCAAAGATCTTATCTCATAAGGAAATATTTTCTCTCTAATTAAATCAAATCACGAACTCTTTTCCTAAAACATATTTACTTAAAATAGAAAACTTAATCCTTAAGCAAAAATCTCCAAACTTAGGTCCAAAGACCTACGACTACTGGCCCCAATGAACCTCCTTACTGATTGCCACGTGGCCTGTTGACTGGCAAGTGGCCTGTCCACATGGCTTTATTTAGCCATTCTAATAGATAGCAAGGTTGATGTTAGGTTTGGTGACTGTCAAATGGATCAACTTGCCTACAATACTGTGATATCTCGTCTTATCTTCAAACACTGGATCATTATCAACATTGAGCCTCCCAAGGGGCTCCACAGGAATAGAGAAGGGTTTAGCCCGCAACTGACTAATCTCCTTAAGTGGTTCAAGTACATATTTCCTTTGTGAGAGTACCAAGCCACCAGAATTCTAGGCAACCTTAATGCCCAAGAAGTATTTTAATGTTCCAAGGTCCTTAGTAATAAATGTTGACTGCAAGTCTGCAAGTAATCTTTGGTCTCTAGGATGCCATCAGTATCACTAGTAAGCACCATATCTTCAACATATACAGCTAGAATAACCACACCTGAACTTTGTTGTTTGACAAACATGGAGTGATTTGACAGGCCTGAGGAAGCCAATATTTTGCACCTCAGAGCTTAGCCTCTCAAACTAGGTTTGTGGGCTCTGTTTCAGGTCATATATTACCTTCTTTAGCCCTCCCTCTCAACCACATAGCTTGGTGGTTTTGACATGTACATTTCCTCATGAAGGTCTCCATAGAGAAAAGCATTCTTCACATTAAGTTGGTACAGGGGCCATGCCTTATTCACTACCACAGACAAAATCATACGACGAAGTTGAGTCTGGCTGCAGGAGGGGTGTCAAAGTAGTCCACCCTATAAGTTTGTGTGTAGCCCTTAGGGTACTAATATGGCTTTCAATCTCTCAACTGATCCATCCGATTTGTACTTGAGTGTATACCCAACGACAATTGAGCATCATAGCACTTGTGGGAAGGTTAGCCAACTCCTATGTCCCTCGAAACAAATGCCTGCATCTCTTCATCATTGCTTGTCGCCATCGTTTTAAAAGGTGCACCTCGAGGCGCCCAAGGTGTACGCCTCGAGGCGAGGTGCTAGGAAAACGTCTTGAGGTTATAGCCTCGGGGTTGCACCATGAGGCGTGAGCCTCAGTTGGTCGAGGCGGTGTAAAGAGGTGAGGCGCTGAGGCGAAGGCAAGGCTATAGCCTCGGTTGAAAGGCCTTTTTAGATGGTTATGTGACTTATGATCTTTTCCAATGAATAAATCCCTTCAAAGCCCCAATTTAAACCCTTTTCTAAAATCTAAAACCTATTGCCCAAAACCTCAAGGAGCCTATTGTTATGCAAGCTCTTGAAAATAGTTCCCACCTTGTTGGACTGTTGATGCGGAGAATCGTTGCAAAAAGATTTGAGTTTTGAAACGTGTCGTCGTAGCGTAATTTGCGAGAAAAATCTGTCAATAGATAATTTTAATCGAAACTCAAAAGGAATTTCGGGTCGAACACAGGGAGGCGGATGTTTGATCAAAAATCACGTTTGATTTGTTGTCACGAAGCAGATTAGCTGGTCGAATTAAATCTAAACTAGCTATCTACTTAAAGAATAATTAATAGAAGAGAGAGAATAATACAAATAAATACAAAATGGAGATAAAATAAACATGAATTTTATAACCACAGAGTAATGTTCATTACAACTAATCACTACACTAGAAAGCGGGAAATCTACAATAGAAAGCGATAAAAAAGGTTGAGAGAGGTTATCCTCCTCGACGGCTGCTTGGACGACGAGCCGTGTTGACGGAACGCCTAGAAGAACGTGGTGAAATGCTGGACGAAGGAGAATGACGATGGATGATGGAGAACGGGGTAGGGTGATGTCGTAGCGGGATCCGCTTCTCGAACGGCGGTGAGAAGACAACCGCGGGTGCTCCACGAATAAGGATGAGAAGGTGGAAAAATTTTAATTTAAACTTTAATGGAGCATCCCAGGTTTGGGACAAGCTCTTGAGCTTTGGAGGGGGTGAGAGAAGAGAGGAAGAGATATAGAAAGTGTGGGGGTCGTAGGGCTATTTAGAGGTGAAGAATGGAGGGACAATTAGGTCAATTCATGCTTAAAACATTAATGTCAGGGTTTTTAGTGACGGATTTATTCGTCACTAAAGCCCTTAACATGGGTTTAGTGTTCTCCCGCCCGTGCCTCTTCTCCTCTACGCTCCACGCTTACCATGCAAATGCCTTCTCGATCAGATGACCTAAATGCACTCAAGCCGCTCTGCCTTCAAGCGTTTTGCGCACCCGCGTGCGATGGCGTGTTGGATCGTGCGTCATCGCGTGGTTGTGCGAGACGTGCTCATCCCATGTGCCACATAGAGCTCCTGCTGCCGCATGATCTGCATCCGACCATGCAATTCCATTCGCACTTGATCGCCCACTCGATTTGAGGCGCAATGGGGATCGAACCTACAACCTCAGCTTTGCGGAAGCGTGCTCGCCTAACGCGCTATGCATGCGTTTGAGGCGAGCTTTGATTCAAGGCACGTGCTATCCAACGGCCTAGATCTGATTGCACGGTTGAGGAGAGAGAGAGTGGTGGGTCCTTGGGTCGATTTGGGCAGCTGAGATGGTGCCACGTGGTGCCATCTTGGCCGTCCATCTTCATATGCTCGTAGGTAGTGTTATGGATGTCGGATTGGATCGATTTTCGCGTCATTGGGCTGCGATGGTCGATCCGAACCCATCCGTGTAGTCGGATTTGTCGTCTGAAGAATAGATTTACACCACTTGGCTCCTTGACCTCTGATCTTTCTCGAACTGCATCTGATACTACGGAAATCCGATAGGGGCGATCTTGGAGTTGTTGAACTTTAATCGTTGCCCTGATTAGATCCGTACGGTTGGATCTTCAATCTGAGGTCCCGATATGATGCTGCCCTATTACCTGACCACGAAAGAGAAAATTAACCTAAACTTTATACAATCTAACTTAAATGCAAAGTGATGCATGTTATGGAATATTTATAATCTATGATGCAATTGTACGCCTAAGAACACTGATAAATAGATGATTTATGTGATAAACATGTTTACTTCAATGTCCAACATAGGTTGCTAGAGGTTATAGATGGGTCATCAAAGGTTGCAGAATCCTTTGCCACCGCATCACCAAATGTTCACTGCTGCCAACTTCAATGCCCAATCTTTACATCTCCACTTGGTCTCACTACTAAACAGTAAGTTTAGATTTTGTTAAATTTTATTTAGGTCTTTTTTTTGGTTGTTTTATTATATATGTTATTTAGTTACGGTTCCTTTATTATATTTGTTATTGATAGATTTTATTTAGGTGTTTTAGATTATGTTTTTCAATGATGTGTTATTTAATTGTATGAGAGTGATGGAGATACCACATATTTATCATATTTTCTAGGATGTCAATGATACCATATGTTTGCCAATGGTTTTGTTTAGGTTTCATTTAGGTTTTCTATGCTTGTGAATGATGATTTTTGAGTTATGAGATTAGTTATTAAACTCATTACTTATGATTTGAGTCATGACAATTGGATTTTTTTATAGATAATGGGTATAGTTAATATAATTCATGATGTTTATTAGGTTTACTTGTGATAATTTTCATCATATGAACATTAACTTATTTTGGAGTTTTAATAAATTTAATTTCTAATTTTCTATAATGTTTAGAGGTTTACCTTTTATTTAAATGTCATCTCTTGTCTAATTTTACTCTTTAAATGCTGTGATAGAGGAAAAATGGTATGGATGTGTGTTTTTTACTTTTTTTTTCATTATTAGTACTTTACAAGTATATATTTATATCATTTTCTTTTATTTTCCATCGAAAACCTGAGGCTTATGCCTTAATCGCCTCAAGGCTTACGCATCGCCTCAATGAAAGGAAACTGTCTCAGACCTCCTCGCATTTTTTAAAACCTTATCGCCAACCCAAATCCTTGGCAGCATCTTGATAGGGACCTAGGAATTGTCACAGCTTCTACTATTGTAGAAACACTTTGTAGAGTGGGACTAAAATGATTTACAGAAGTTTAATGTGAAATAAGATGTAAAATACAACTCCTTACAACCTTCCATAGAGCAATGAGGAGAGCTATTGGTTGTTGGGCGAGGACATTTGGAACAATTGCTGGTAGGGGATCTGGAGCATGATTGATAGTCTCCTCAACCTGCATGGAGGAAAGTGGCATAGGAACATACTCTCTCAGACGATGTTCATAAGTGTGTAAACCACCCATGAAAAGATCCCTCCTCAGAGTAAAAGGGAACTTTCTCAAATAAAGTGACATCCGTAGAAACATAGTACTGCTTCCCAACATGATTATAACATCGATATCCTTTTTGAGATCGATAGTATCCCAGAAAAATATATTTAATCGACTGAGGAGAAAACTTATTGACACCAAAGTGGTAGACAAAGCATGTGCATTCAAAAATCTGTTGTGGTAATGCAAAAGAGGTGAGTCAAGATGTAGATGAAATGGTGTTTCCATCAATAATAGGAGATGGGACCCTATTAATCAAATATGTAGCAATAAAAATAACATCAAGAATATGGCACTACTTATGCTCGACAACCTTGTTTTGTTGGGATGTATGAAGATAAGAAATTTGATGTAGAGTCCCATTTTTGGATAAAAAATCCTGAACATCACGTTCTATAAACTCGATGACATTATCATTGTGAAAAGTTTTGATGCTTGTAAAATAAAAATTTTGAATTACTTTAAAAAGCTTAACAATAACAGAACGGATTTCAGACCTCTCTTTCAGCAAACAAAAAGTTAAAAGACAATCGACTAAAATCATTAATAAAGAGTTTGACTTATTTGGCATGGACCCTAAATATCATAATGTATTAACTAAAAGCAGAGACACTCTTATTCTGTATTGATTGAAAGGTAACCTAGTGGTGCTTGTCTAACTAACCGGCATCACACTCCCAGATGTTTGGGACAAAACACTTCGGAGACATCTTTCGTAGTTTAGAAAATTAGAAATAGACGGATGACCCAAATGACGATGCTAGATTTTTGAATCAGTAGAAATAGAAGTGGCACCAACAAACACTTGAGGGGAGTCTACATGGTAGAGATTGTTGCGTTCAATTCCCCCACCAATCATCTTCCTTGTCTGCATGCCCTAAAAAGAACAAAATGCTTATAATAAATCACTTGTCAAGCAAGCTCTTTGCATAATCTATAAACAGATAATAAACTGAGGGGAGACTTCGGAGCGTAGAAAACATCCTATAGACAGAGAATTTGAAAAATAAACCTTCCCAACAGCTGTCACCAGAGAATGACTCATTTACCAAATGGATCGAAGTAACTGCTAAAGTTTGCCACATAGATGTCAAGGCATCCTTCTTACTGGCAAGATGGTTGGAGGCACCAGAATCTATCACCTAGGAGGATGTAGAAGTAGTAGTGGCCAAATGGTTGAGGTACTTGTAGCAGTAATAGAATCAATGGTCTCTTGAGAAGTAGTGGGACCAGTAGCTTGGTAGAGAAGGTCCATAAGCCTGGCATAATCAAAAGCAGTAAGTGCAGGAGCTTCAGGGGCAACGTTTGACATATCGGTGATGTATTGCCGATCTATCACCGATCTATCGTTATCGACGGGTTGAAGCATATCGATATCATGTACCATATCTTTCTCCATGATATCGCTGATATATCGCCAATATCGAGGGATATCAGTGATACAACGAAGAATTGCAGTTTAATTTTTCCCTTAAAGTAGTGACATGTCACCAATATAGGGGATATGTCGGTCTCGTATCTTTGTCTGCTTGTGTAATTCACATGGACACACGTTCTTTTCATTTCTTCTCCCCTACCTTGTGCGACTTACATGGACATTTGTCAATGGACTAAATTATCATGTCGACGGACACATGATGATGATGATGGAGATGATGATGATGATGCAGTGATGGTTGATGAGCCATAGGCAGAAAGTAGTGGTGGAGATGAGGGATATCATCATCAAGGTCCTAATAGAGAGGATGTCCAACATGAATACACAGAGATATACAAATATATATGGAGACCCCGTGCCAAGTCCACCTCATGACTATAATGCAGGGACATGGAATGGGTATGTCTCAGGCCATTCTATGATGTCCATTGATGATTTAAGTTCATCGATGGGATCCCTTAATTTGGTGGCGGAATCAATCTTTGGAGGTGGCCAGGATCATCATCATCAAGTTACTATGGTAGCTAGGGATCTCAATACACCAATCTTCAGTACCAACCCAAAGATGAGGCTTAAAGTTCATCTAATTACTTCCCTATGTTCAACAACCCTCCATCTTATTGTGGTTCCTCTTATGGGTATGATGGTCGCCACTAAAGTGATAGTACCCAAAGTGATCTTGCATCTGCAAGTTATGGCAATGGGATATTCCTCAAATATTTTGCATTTTAAGGTTCTCAACCATTTTTTTATCAACCTTTCCACTTTGCTGCACCACTTCCTCCTCGACCACCACAAAGTTCATCAATGAGACGGCGCGAACCTTATGAATTGTCAGGTTCTACACTGAAACAAAGTGGTTCTATCGGGGGTCCATAGATTCAAGAGGATATCGAGATGAGTCTATTTAGGGTAAATCTAGAACTAGAAGCAGGTGGAGCTCATCCGACAGTCGATATCCACATCTTGGAATACTTCTATATTGCAGTGATGAAGACTATCGACAATACATCAATGAATACAATACTCGATACAGTTGTATGAAGTGGGAGTTATACTGTGAATATGTTAAAGTGCTACGAATAGGGAAAGATAATGGGAGGAGAGGTATTAAGCTAGGTCAAAGCTTAACCTGGTATTGATTTGGTAGTATTGGTTGGTACTTCTGTGCTTGGTGTGGTTTACTGATACTCTAACATTATTGATATTTCATTTCTTTTGGTGAGTAGCATTACTATGAACATTTTTAAATTATTATCATGTTATGTACACTTTCTTTTCAATATGAGTTTGTTGATATACGACTAGTGCATTTCTATTATATTTTCGTTTAAAGTTTATGATATACTAGTTGTTAAAATATTAATTTTCATCAAAGTTGTGATATTTTTAGACATTTTGAGCCTTTTTGAGTGATTTCTCAAAAATTCATCGATATCAGCGATATATCCACAATATATCCCTTTTTCAACTTGTCAATACGACATCGATATCGATGTTTAAAACCTTGTTCAGTAGTAAGAGACTTCCCCTCAACCATAGCTAAGTTATCTCTACTAGGATGACCAAACTTGGTCCAGCACTTCTCAGAGGGATGATTGATCCGTTGGCAATGGATAAAAGGCTCATAAGTATGCCCACATCCATGTTCACATTCTCGTCCACGGCCAACATCAGTGCCACCTTGAGCCTCGGTAATTGCAAACGTTGAAGTCTTAGTGGGGGTAATGGTAAAAGAAACAAGAGGTCATGTATCGGGCGCAATCTTGTGGAGACATCCATACACTGTTTTTAGGTCTGGTATAGCCTCCAAAATAAGAATCTGACCACAATTTGGCATGTTTCTAGGGCTTAAACCATCCAAGCAATGATACACCTGCCAATTCTACCTCTGGCCAATCTAAATATCACAATAAGATGGTTGGAATACATTCAACTCCTTAAATAGAGACTCTATCTCTATGTGGTAATCAACTAAAGATCGATCTCCCTACATAGTTGACCAAATTCAATGATAGATGTTGGCCAAGTAGGCATAATTTGACCTTTGAGAGTATTTTTTTGCCAGGTTCTCTTGTGTATCTTTTGTCGTCTTCTTATAGAGTAGATTAGTAGCAAGTTGGGGCTCAATGGAATTCATTATCCAAATCATAAGATAATTATCTTGTTTATACTTGTCAAAGTTTGGAGCATCTACCTTGGGAGGATCCTTGGTCAATATATATAATTTTCTCTGACCACTAACAAAAATTTTGGATATCTGAGACCAAAGTAGGTAGTTCTGGACATAATTAAGTTTCATAGAGATGTCTTGGATTACCAAAGAAGTTGAGGAAGTCATGGGTTTGACTTCAAGAGAGGTCAAAGGGTCCAAATGTTGCTATGTTGGGGCCAAATCAAGGAGGTGATCACAACTTCAAATCTGAAAATAGTACCAAACCATGTGCTTGGTCAATGTAGGTAGCCGATTCGTTGCCACAATACAATGGAACAAGCATTTGTGCAGAGATCCCAAGATCCTAAAAGGAGATCACCCACATAACTTCACAAGTTGTATGAGCCATAGCTCTATACTCTTCCTCTACATTGGAATGAGTCACCATAGCTTCTTCTTTTGTCATGAAACAAGGTTCCCTTCAAGGGAAACGATATAACCTGTAGTAGATCTCCTATCCTCAACTGCTTCGGCATAATCTGCATCTGAGTATGAGATGATATCCGTAGAGCCAGTATTTTTGTAATGCATGCCCTTTCAAGTTTTCCCCTTCAAGTATTTTAATATCAGGCACACATCACACCGATTACTCTAGGAGGGTTTGCCCATGTACTGATTGGCTCTGCTCACAGCAAAGCTAATGTATGGGTGAGTGACCGTTAGATATAGTATCTTGCCCACTATGCTCATGTATCTCGTAACTCCTTAAATGGTTGATCGTCCTTAACTAACAATCTTCTTCTGGTGTTCGACTGGGACCCCAAATGGCTTTGTCCTTAGCAATCCTAATTCCATTAGAATTTGTAGTGTATAATTCCGTCGAGATAATGATAGACTAGTGTTCTGTTGTACTAAGTTTATCCAAGAAAGTATTTCAAGTACCCAAGATCCTTTGTAACAAAGACCTTGTGTAAAAACTCCTTAGTATGTTGCATGTCTTTTTCATCATCATCAATTAGGATCATATCATCTACATAAACAGCTAGAACAACTATCCCCTTTGTATGCCTCCTTACGAAGATTGATTGATTTGAGGAAGATTGGCTAAAACCTAATTGTCGTAACTCTGAACTCAGCCTTTCAAATCAGGCTCTAGGGTTTTGTTTAAGGCCATAGGTGACCCTTTTCAACCAGCGAACATACTCCCCCTCAACCTTGTAATCGAGGGGCTGATGCACATAAACCTCCTATGTGAGATCTCCATACAAGAACACATTTTTAATGTCTAGATGGTATTACAGCCATTGCCTATTTTCTACAACAGATATGATGATGCGTATAGAGGAGACCCATGCCACTAAAGAAAATGTCTCAAAGTAGTCAACTTCATAAGTTTAGGTGAAGCCCTTGGCGACTAGGCATGCCTTGAACCTATTCATAGTACCATCAGCTTGATACTTAATGGTGTTGACCTATTTGCAATTAACCAGGTTGTGTTGGGTGGATAGGGTACCAGGTCCCAAGCACTATGTGAGACCAAGGTTGTCATCTCATCATCCATTGCATCGTTTTAGTGAGGATTATGTGATGCATCAATGTAATCTTAGGCAAGGTTTCGAATTTTGATGTCGACACCATATCAACAAGGTAGAAAAGGGGCATGCCCCCATAACTGGGTCAAAATGGCTGCAAATACCATAATTTTATAAAATTATGATTTTATGGATGGTGTATAATTGTAAATTTTAAATGGCGATAAAAGTACACATTCATAACATTTAAAAAAAAATGATAATAAGTTCATAAGGAGTATGATTAACTTAGTTAAAGTGAAAAAGAAATCTTATTTTACCAAGTCGTTCCTATGTCTCTTTATATAGAGAGACAAGGGGAAAATAACATAATAAGTCCAACAAAGAAAACGAGATAGCAAATAGCTCATTACAATAACACGTAACTCAACACTCCCCCTCAAGTTGGAGCATATATATCCACCTTGCTCAGCTTGTTTCTACACTTCTCAAACTGGGGGTGAGATAGTGGCTTGGTAAAAACATCAGCAGTCTGGTCAATGGAGATAAGACACGTAATATAAAGTAGACCTTGCTGAATCAGGCTCCTGGTATAATGACTATCCACTTTCACATGTTACGTCCTCTCATGAAACATGGGATTATTAGCTAAATATGTTGTAGCTTGGTTATCACAATGTATCTCCATAGGCTCTTGAATTTCAATATGAAGATCTCTTAGCAGAGATTTGATCCATATCGTCTCAGTTGCAGTATGAGCCATGACCCTATACTTGGACTCAGCACTCGAGCGTGAAACAACACTATGTTTCTTGCTCCTCCAGGTCACCAAATTTCCAGCCACAAATGTGCAAAAACCAATAGTAGACCGCCTGTCTCCCATGTATCTTGCATAATCTGCATCAGAGTAAACTACTATAGACATAGGGCCCTTCTTCTGGAATAGAATGCCTTTGCCTGGACATCCCTTAATGTGCCTCAACGGTTGCATAATCGCCTGCCAATGAATATCAGTGGGTTTGTTTAAGAACTGACTTAGCTTACTCACTGCAAGGCTGATGTCTGACCTGGTGATGGTTAGATACAATAACTTCCCAACCAGCTGCCAATAGACCTTCTTGTCCTTTAGCTTCACTGTGTCCTCAAATAAGTGAACTTTAGGATCCATAAGAATGTTGGCTTCCTTGGATCCTAGCATGCCAGTCTCCTGAAGAATATCAAGTACATACTTCCTCTAAGACATCACTATGCCTTGCTTGCTCATGGCGATCTTAATACCTAGAAAATCTCAGCTTTGCAAGATCTTTCATGACAAATTGACAAGCCAAATACTTCACCTGAGTAATACCATCTGCATTATCGCTTATAAGGATAAGGTAATCAACATATACCAATAAAGCCATGGTACTGCTACTGGTCTTCCTAACAAACAAGGAATGATCAGGAGATCTCTACATCCTAAACATAGAGAGTGCCTCAAACAAATGTTGAAACCAGGCTTGAGGGCTTTGCTTAAGGCCATAAATAGCCTTACGAAGTTTGCACACACACCTCCTAAACCTCAAAATCAGGTGGTTGCTGCATGTACATCTCCTCCAAGTATCCATATAGAAAGACATTTTGACATCTAGCTGGAGAAGATGCTATCCATAATGAACTGCAATAGAGACAAGAATACGGACTGTGGAGAGTCATGCCACAAGAGAAAAAGTGTTAAAGAAATCCACCCCATAGGTCTGAGTGAATCATTTGGCTACAAGGTGAGCCTTATACCGAGAAATGGACCCATCGGTGCTGTATTTCAGGACAAAGACCCATCTGGCCCCAACCAAGTGTGCACCAGAAAGTAAAATAGACAACTCCCAGGTGCCTCTATCAGTAGGTGCAGACATTTCTTCCATAGCCTCCTTTCAATGTAGAAATAGGAGAGCCTACTGGTAGGAAGTAGGTATCTCCATACTAGAGACTGTAGTTGTAAAGGTATGAAACTTTGACTCGAGAGAACATGCAGAAACAACATTGCCAGCAACACGATGCTGTGTACAAGATCTCGAAGCCTTCCTGATAGCAATGGGAATATCTTCATCTGTAGGCAGAGAAAGGGACCTTAAAGACACATGAGCAGAAGACTCATCAGTATTGCCATTGCATCCTGAGCGGAGGAGGACGATGGTGGCTCAGTAGGAACTGAAGAAGAGGGGGGTGTGTCTTCTCTCTGTAAGTAATTGGCAGCTGATATGTAGCACCCTTAAATGTCTTCTCATCAGGTGATACAGGTCTGAAAGTGCCCACCGTATGATCTGTAATAGATACACCACTACTATGAGAAAAATTCTCTAAGGCTATAGGAGGTGTAGGCATAGGACCAGCCACCTCTCTCTCAATTGATGACCTGAGGTAGAAAAATAAGGGATAAACTCATAAAAAGTCACATCCGCACTCACATAGTATTTCTGGTATATGGAATCAAAACACTTGTATCCCTTCTGCATGCGTAAGTATCCCAGAAATACGCACTTAACCGCCCTTAGTGCCAATTTGTCACGACCAGTCCCAAGGAGGTGTACAAATGACACATCTAAAGATCTTGATGGCATAATAAATAAGTTAGCATCAATATATATGATACTCCATAGAATATGCTCATGTAACACAGAGGAAGGGAGCCTAGTAACAAGATAACATGCAGTAAGGACCGCATCTCCCCAATAACTATGTGGAACACTATTCTAGATAAGGCTCTAGCTGTGTCCAAAATGTGGTAGTGTTTTCTTTCAGCTATCCCATTTTGCTGCAACGTATGAGGACATGTCTGATACACAATACCCAGTGATCCATACAAATCAGCCAATTTCTTTGTGCAAAATTCTAATGCATTATCTGTTCTGATTTTCTTAATGCATACACCAAATTAATTTTTCACAAATACTTCAAATTGTTGAATCAAAGAACCAATTTTTGATTTATTCTTCATCAAAAAGGTCCATGATAAGAGAGAAAAATCATCCACAAATAACAGATAATATTTAAAATTCTAGCAGTCTGCCAGACGGCTAGGACCCCAGATACACATTGCAGCAAATCAAAACAAGAACTGGTAGACTGGATAAATGCTGGAAAATTGGTACGGTGATGCTTTCCCAGCTGACATGTATTTCACTGAATCTTCATGGCAGGAGACAAGTGAGGGATGACACGGCGTAGCTTATCTAGTGAAGGATGACCTAGTCTTCTATGCCATTGCAAGGCACTCCCCGCAGTAGTCGTCTGACAGGCTGCAGCAATTGGACTTTGAACTAGCCGATACACACCACCCTCCTCATGGCTACTGCCAGTTGTCCTCCCTGTCATGCGGTCCTGAAAGTGCATTCAACATTGTCAAAATAGCACGAAAATTCAACTGCTTAGTAATAGAACTAACAGATAGCAGTTGCATTGCATGTCTGGCACATAATACACATCATCAAGATGCATAGAGGGTGTAAAACAGATACCCTTTCCTTACCACAGATGGGGGCATGTCTTCCATCTGCTAGCTGTACTAAATATTCCTGTGATGTCTTCTGTAATTTCCTAAAGCATTGTGAATTTCCTATCAAATGATTAGATGCACCCGAATCAATCAACCATGACCCTTTTGTACTTGATGCAGATGCATAGGTTGCAGTGCTGGAGGATTAAGGCTGCTCATGGGTCAACTGTGCTAGCCGCTACATAATTGCATCATAGTCTGCTTCTGCAAGGGATACTACCTCAGTGCTCACACCTGGAGATGCTGTAACAAAAGCTTGGTTGGCCACAGTAGGACGACTAAGCTTAGTTCAACACTTAGCCTCAACATGGCCAAGCCTGCCACAGTAAGAACAGGTAGGCTTGCCACGACTACCATCAATTCGACTTCTACCTTTGCCATGAAAGAAGCCTCCACGATCACCATGAATACTAACAGCAGCATGAGACGAAGATGTATTGGTAACAACTGCATTATGAGTAGGTTGAATTTGTATCCTACTCAGCCTCCTGTAAATTTCCTTAATAGGAGGAAGCTTAGAGAGAGTCAGAATCTGTGAACGAGCCGCAGAATAGTGATCACTTAACCCTACAAGGAACATGTGGGATGCAAACTCCTTCCTGTGGTCCTTGCATGTAATAGAAGTACACATCGGTCTACATGCATTATATTTCTCCAATAACCCGTTTACAGTGGAGTAATACTGAGACAGACTCATCTCCTCCTGCTTAAGATGGCATAAATCGTAGTGGATCTGAAATACTTAAGTTGAATTCAACTCATGTAAATAAGTCGTCTTCAAACCATCCCACATCTCTTTAGCTGAACTATAGTATATAACTTCATCACCAATCCTTGGAATTACACTATTCAAGATTCAGGTTCTCACCATAGCATCATCCCGATTCCAAGTTGTGTATTTTCCTGTTTTCTGCTTCGGTGGTGCGTCCATAAGCACATGCTTCTTATAATGGCCTTCCACAGTGACAAGGAAGGTTTGAGACCCACGGGGGTAATTGGTCTCATCCAATTTTGTAATCAGAGTAAAGAAAGGGCTCTTGTAGACCTCACTTTTGTACTATATCCTGAAGACACCTTAGAAGCATTTGATGCAGACATGGTAACTTTAAACACAAATAAATAAGCCCAAACAGTAGATCTGAAATCCTGGATTAAATACTAACAACTTGGGGAATACACACCCCGCAATTCACAGACAAAATATTAAACACTTCACTGGGGAATACACACCCCAAGAATCAAGTAATTAAAGGAATAAACATCCCAAATCAGATCAAGGGTCAAGAAAGTCATACCACCTATAGGAAGGTTCTTGCTTCAAATCTTCATCCCTCAATATTTAAGAACCTTCCTACGGAGTTCTTCAAGACACCGATCCTTCTCTCTGATGACTTGGGCGGCGGCAAAATGAGGAGAGAACGATAGTGGCTGCATTACGGCTACTACCCGTGCTACTGTAGCATGCGCACCAAGGTGTTGTAACGTGCTATAGGGGCTTCAAGGGGAGGCGCAACAGTATTACAAGTTGGGAGCGGTGCTCAGGCGACCCCGCAGCAGTAGCACATGCCGTGGGTGACGCTCAGGAGACCTTGTAGCAGCAGGGCGGCGGCGAGTGGTCGTAGTGCTGCGATCAGGAGCTGTAGCGCTCAGGAGATTGCTACAGCAGGGCGGCAGTGAGCGAGGGTAGTAGCGCTGTGACGTGGCAGCACTCGGCTGCAGTTGGTGATGTTGCTGTTGCTGCGGCAACGATTGGGCGCTGAGGCTGGTGGTGGTGGTGGTGGCGACGATGTCGGCTCCCGGCGAAAGGGCTTAAGGTGGGGTTAGGATTCTTTTTGGTAGAGACCTCAACCTGGTGCTCTGATACCAAGTTGGAGTGAAAAAGAAATCTTATTTTGCCGAGTCATCCCTATGTTTCTTTATATAGAGAGAGATGAGAAAAATAACATAAGTCCAACAAAGAAAATAAGATAGCAAATAGCCCTTCACAATAACATGTAACTCAACAAACTCATTATAAAATGAAAATCGCCAAAAGTTGTCAACCAATTCTTTAATGATCGTAGAAAACTAGAAGTATTAATAGTCTACAGGTATGAAAAATAAAATAAATCATGAGATAAATAAGATTTTAAGTTTAATAATTGGATAAAATGATTCAACTTCTTATTGAAATCCTAGGGCTCCCTTATATAGAGAGAGACCAAAAAGGGTGAAAGTACATAGATGTCCTTTGAGGAGCAAACCCCATAACCGTACAATAAAATAAAACATATGCTAACACTCCCCGTCAAGTTGGAGCATGGATATCTATCATACTCAACTTGGATGCACATGAATTAAATAAAGATCTGGTTAGGGGCTTGATGAAAATATCAACAATCTGCTCCTTAGATTTGACTAGAGTAATATATAGCAACTCCTTCTGGATGATATTCCTGGTATAGTGGCAATTAACGTTAACATGTTTCTTCTTCTTGTGAAATGTTGGGTTGTTGGCAATGAAGGTGACTGCTCTGTTATCACATATCATCTCCATTAGGCTAGAAAATTGTATCCGTAAGTCAGTAAGCAAGGACCTAATTCACATTATCTTTGCAGTCATCTGAGCCATGACTCTGTACTGAGACTCGGCACTGGATCTTGCAACTGTGCCTTGTTTTTTGTCCTCCAAGTAATCAAACTCCCTGCCAAAAAGGTGCAGAACCCAGTAGTGGACTTGCAGTTCACATGACATCCGGCATAGTCTGCGTCAGAGTAGCCAACCAAGGTCATAGAAGACCCCTTGGAGAAGATAAGACTCTTCCCCGGAGCCTTCTTAATGTATGTAAGTACCATCAATGCTGCATTCCAGTGCTGACATGTTGGCTCGGCCATGAGCTAGCTTAGTCTCCCCACCGCAAAGGAGATATCTAGTCTTGTGATAGTGAGGTAAAGTAGCTTGCCCACAAGCTACCTGTATTGTCTTCTGCCCACCAACTGTGCATCCTCATTGTAGAGTGGCATCTTGGGGTCCATAGGAATATTGATTTCTTTGGCCCCAAGCATACCAACCTCCTGCAAGATGTCCAAGGCATATTTCCTCTGGGACAATACCACACCCTTTTTACTGCGAGCAACCTTAATACTCAGTAAATACTGCAAAGCTCCCAATTTCTTCATGACAAATTACTTTGCTAGGATACGCTTAATCTCAGCAACACCCTACTCATCATCCCTTGTAACAATAAGGTCAACATAAACAAGAAGTGCCACAGTACCTCGTCCAGTTCTCCTGACAAAGAGAGAAAAATCAGTCGTCGATCTCTTGAATCCAGTTGCCTCTAGAACCCGTGACAACCTTTGAAATCCGGCATAGGGGCTTTGCTTGAGGCCATAAATGGCATTTCGTAGTCGGCATACATGTTCCCCCTGAGCCTCAAAGTCAGGTGGTTGCTATATGTAGAATTCCTATTGTAGATCACTATAGAGGAAGGCATTCTTTACATTCAACTGATGTAAAGGTCAATCTAACTGAATTGCTACTGCAACCAGCACCCGTACAATAGGAAGTCTGGCAACTGGTGAAAAAGTGTTAAAGAAGTCCACCTCATAAGTTTGTGTGAAACCCTTTGCCACAAGGTATGTCTTGTATATAGCCACTTCGCCATCTGAATTGAACTTCATAGTGAATATCCACTGACACCCAATAAGTGTAGCACCATCAGGAAGTGGAGTGAGCTCCCAGGTCCTAGGACCCCTAAGAGCAATCATCTCATCTTCCATAGCTGCCCGCTATTTTGGATTAAGCATGGCCTTACGATGAGTAGCTGGAATCTGAGTAGTAGCTAATGCCTGAGTGAATCAGCAAACTTAGAAGCTAATCCATCAGTAGCAAGTGCCCCAGTTGCAAGGCAAGTAGTGTAGGTCTGTGGTCGCTTCCGAATGGCTATCGGAAGATCAAGATCATCACCTGCCACATCATCTGTTCAGTTCCTGTGATCAGCACATGGAAAACACGCGTTAGTGTCTAAAGGATCCATTTGAGAAGCCGATGATGGAGAGGGTGGGGGTCCTTGATAGGTAGTATGGGGGTGGACATATGTCTGAAGTGGCTTAGTTAGATGAGGAAAGGAATGCGTAGCAGGTGTGATGGTGGCATAGTAAGGACAGAAACCTCAGGAAAACTCCCAGAGTGAATATGAGTAAATGGCATTGGTGCCATGTCACTCTTAGGAGGCATCTCAACAGCAGACATAGAAAAGAAGGAAAATGCCTCATCAAAGGTAACATTCGTCGAAACAAAATGTCAAGAAGTAATCGGATGAAAACACCGATATCCTTTTTGCATTCGAGTATACCAAAGGAAAATGCACTTAACTGCTCTTGGTGCTAGTTTATCCCGACTGGGTCCCAACAGGTGGACAAAGGCAACATAACCAAAAGTTCGAGGGGTGACGTGAAACAGGGGGCAATCAGGATACATAATCTGTAATGGAATTCGTTCATATAAAGCAGCATTAGGCATCTTATCGATCAAGAACCATGTTGTCAAAACAGTGTCACCCCAGTAGAGGAAAGGGATCGAATGGCGAATCAACAAAGTACTAGCAACATCAAGAATATGGCAATATTTACTTTCAGCAACGCCATTTTGCTGAGAGGTATGAGGGCACGTATTCTCATGGATAATGTCACAACTAGAAAAGAAATTGCGTAAACACGTAGTACAAAACTCCAAGGCATTATCAGACCGAAAATACTTCACCAAACAAGGATGTTGAGTTTTTATTTCTTTAACAAAATGCTCAATGATTTGTTCCATATCGGACTTATTCTTCATAAGAAACATCCAGGAAACATTGGAAAAATCATCAACTAAAACAAGATAGTATTTGCTCCTAAGTCGATCAGGAATACGACTGGAAAAATTAACCCTGTGGTACTTGCCTAGCTGACAAGAATCACAGGTGAGAGCAGTAGTTGAGGGTATGTGCAGCAAAGCACGTCTGATACGATTAAGAGGGAGTGGCCAAGGTGCTGATGCCACTGGAGAGGAGATCCAGCAGAAGCAAGGCCTTAGTTAGCAGAAGTAGCAACAACACTGCGGCTTACACGGTACACCCCCCGTTTCTTACGCCCTCCACCAATCGTCTTCCCAGTGAACTTGTCCTATAAGACACAAGAAGTCACGTCAAAAATAACTTGGCAGTTCAGGTCTCTAGTAATCATGCTAATAGACAGTAAGCTCAAAGGAAAGACATTTGTCAGTCTCAGAGTGGGAGATAAGGACATATCTCCCTTGCCAACAAGTGACGAATGTCTCCCATTTGCTACTTGCACAGTCCTGGTTGGTTTAACTGGCGCTAACTGAGAAAACGAATCATTGTTGCCACATAGGTGCTGTGACGCACCGGAATCAATCAACCAATCACTAGATGATAAGAGTGGCGACATATCAGTTGCAGGTGCCTCAGAAGAGATGGCAATAGCTGTAATGTCTAGAGACTAAGAAGAAGCCTGAGTCAAGCGATTTGTTGCCGCGAGGTTTCAATCTCTATGCTCAGAAAACTAACATCAGGACTGGGGAGAACTCCATCTGTAATCTCAGTTGCCTTATTGGCCACAAGTGGTCTATCATGCTTCTACCAGGATGTAGCCTTAAAGTGACCAAGTCTGCCATAGTAGGTATACGGAGTCCTAGTGCGTGTACTAGAAGAGCGTCTATGTCCACGACCACGTCTAGGAAAGGTAGCACCCCTGCCACGTCCAGGGATTGCAGCTAATGCGGATGTCTGAACACCAGAGTTAGAAGCAGGAGTGTGCACAGCTACTTTGCTGAGTCTACTACAAGCTTCCTCTATGGTAGGAAGCTCATGGGCGGTGAGAATCTAATCTCTGGCAGCCACATACTTAAAGTCCGAGGCTTACCAAGAAAAGGGAGACCGCTAACTATCTCCTAAAGCTCCGCTAGGACTCACAAGCAATGTTTTAAATATCGATGTCGATATCGTATCGACAAGTTAAAAATGGGATATATTGGGGATATATCGTTGATATTGGTGAATTTTTGGAAAATTACTCAGAAAGCCATAAAATATAAAAAAAGTAAAATTAACATTTTTATGACTAATATATCATAACGGATGACTAAAAAACGTGCGTGCACGTGTGTGGGTTCCAAACAGCGCCAGTCTGGTCCTGCTTGTGTGTCTGATTGTGTCTACCCATTTTCAATCTCATGCCTCCTGCCCAGTCCTGCCCTACCGTTTTCAACCTCTTGCCCAGTTGTCCCATTTCAATAGCGCCACAACATCATTTTTCCCACCCAACCGGCGATATATCGCCGATATCCGGGAAAAATACACTTTGGGTGGTATCGATACCACCCAAAGTGTACCACCCAACCCGTCGATATGTGATATGTCGCTGATATATCACGATATGTCAAACCTTAGCAAGTACTTAGATAATCCATGCTGAAACAAGTGAGCCTGTCAACCCTAGGTTGTTGTGGGGGAAAGAAAGAACCATCATGGATGACATTTTTTAATCAAAGGAAGATGACAAGATAGCCCTTTCAATACCCCCATGGATTATCAAAGTGCTTAGTTTTATGCATCTTTTTATAGAGGTTTGAAGATGCTAATGTATTTCTCACCGACGTTTTAGAATCTTTTTCCTATTTTTCAATAAGTAAAGCCAAGTGTAATGACTGAATTGTCGACAGAGAATGTACAGCTTTAAAGTTGACATATTTGATGGACTACAAGGAAGCAAGAACCCTAGCATGTACAGCTCTAAAGTTTAACAAGTCCATGATATTGGCGATATATCTTCGATATATTGGTGATATATTGGTGATATCATGGAAAAAAGATATTAAGGTTGATATGGATATGTGCTGACCTGGCGATATTGATATATCGGTGATATATCGGCGATATATCAATCCTTCCTCACAGGTACACCCCGGGAGATAGGAGTGATGCCTCTTCAGCATTCCCTTCACAAGGGAGTAGTACTGTAGCAGCGTGCATCCTTCCTGATGCAAGTAAAAGAGGTTGTAAAAGACCTGAAACACCCGTGTGAAGTTTTTGGCATGTGAGTGTCATGCAAGGACTCCCACATCTCTATTGTGGTGTAATACATAATCTCATCCCTTATTCGGAGAATAGCTGTCTGCATAAGCCATGCATAGACCATGGCGTTATCGTTGTCCCAGTTGGCATTTACGCCAGTCTTATCTGTGGGCTCCGGATATGTAAGAATGTGACTCTTCTTATGACCCCTGACAGTCATAAGGAAAGTTTGGGATTACCGCAGGTAGTTGGTCTTGTCTAGGTTGACGATAGCACCAAAAAATAGATTCTTAAGTACCTCGGTATCTGAAAGAGTGCCTGATGTCACCTTGGACTGAGCATCTAAAGCCATCTTCACAATCCAGAAGTCTCAATCAGCCTTCTATGTCCATGAAACCATAAAAAAAAAAAGAATTTGGATATATTCAGATCTGCATTTTCATGGAAGACCCCCTTGGCCAAACTTTGGCCTCGCTCGGGTGTGGGGAAGAACACCCGAGATGGCCCTAAGGGGATCTAGGCATCTCTCCCTACGAAACCGATCAGATCTGACCCACAAGCAATGCACCAATCAGATTTGGCCGACTGAGCGTTGCCGCATGGTCAGATCTGACCAACTGAGCATGGCGCATGCAGAGGGTGCTGTTGCGCTTAGATCAGGCCCACGAGCACCGCTGTACATGGTGTTGCGCTCAGATCGGGTCCATGAGTACCACCGCATGCGTTGAGGGTGCTACTATGCTCAGATCGAACCTACTGAGCACTGCTGTAAACACTGAGATGGCTGTTGTGCGTGTGCATCGCCGCGCTTGGCCGCTAGGTGTGTCGCCAGACAAGATTTGACGCTGCTGTCGCTAGGAGAGGAGATGATGTGGCTGTAGGGTTTGGAGGCCTTAGGGGTGGGATATTGAGAGCCATGATCCAGGACCGGTGCTTTAATACCAAATTGGATAAAATGATTCAACTTCTTATTGAAACCCTAGGGCTCGCTTATATAGAGAGAGACAAAAAAGGGTGAAAGTACATAGATGTCCTTTGACGAGCAAATGCCATAATTGTACAATAAAATAAAATATATGCTAACATTAATATTTATAAAATGAACTATAGGAAATAGATAGAGAAAATATGAGAAAATTAGCATATGAGCTAAGCTTTAGCATAACTTACATGTATGATATGGGTTGATTGGTGGTGGTAAGCTAAAATAATGGTAGTGTCAGTTGATTACATATATGGCTGATTAGGATGGTCAATGTAAGTATAAACATAAGCGAAGCATAGCTTACATGTATGATAGCAGTTCATTAGTGACAATAAGCAAAAAATTTCCCCTAAAAAAATAAAGATGGAGAGAATAATAGAACCTTAAATCATAAAGAAGATGGAGAATCCAAAGAGTTTACAAAAGGGAAAGGGCTAAATACCTGAAAAGAGGCTCAAAGATTGTAAACCAAAGCCAAGAAACCTTCAGACCTAAGAGCATTATAATGGACAGCAATATTTAAGACATATCACCTAATATTGCTTGTTTTATGGAATATTTACACCAATATCCTCTAAAATTTAGGGATATCGATCATGACCGACCGATATTAATGATTTATCATCGATATCTTAGAAAAAGATATTCTTGCGATATCGATATTAGTCATGCTAGGGATATGGATATATCGTCGACAAGGATATATCAAGATATTTGTTTCCATAATCTTGGGGTAGTACAGTGTTTGTGACCGCATTACTAAATTACTGCAAGTCACTACTTAAGTGGGTTGTGATCGTGTAGTTGTAGATTTGATGTAAACTGCATCATTTGCTGGACTTTCGAAGAGTAATAGGATGATCATCTATGTGAAGAGTAATAGGACGATCATGTATATTCTCCTAGTCTATTGGTGGAGACGCTCGCACTGGGTGATCCTTTGTGGAGGGATTGGGAATAGCTGTAACACTGATCTGTCCCAGACCATCTTTGTAGCTGTCTGTGCCATAGCACAGTATGGTAATGGAGGAGTCCAAAGATGGAGAATGACTTGCAATAGCTAAGGGCGATGGGTATTTTAGGACTTGAGAGGTAAGGGCCATTGTTTGGGGTTGGGTGATGGGTATAGGATTTTAGAAAAGGATTTTATTTACTTTATTAGGTCATATATAACTTACATGACCTTTAAATGTGAACTTTTAACTAAGGCTATAGCCTCAGTTCCATCTCACCGCATTAGCTCCGCCTCGACAATTCGAGGTGCATGCCTCACACTGCAACCCCGAGGCTAGTTTTTTAAAATCTTGAGTGGAATATGTCACCTATAATAAACCTATTTCTCCTGAGGAGCTCAATCAATGCTGGCTCCTTTAGAGAAGAATGGTACTCTCAAAGTAGTCTTTGCAGTAACAATGTATTGCCTGTGTATTGGATAATAATGCTTATATTTCTAGGTACAAGAATATTCTAGAAATACACATCACATAAGGGGAAAATTTATCCTATAGGCCAAAGGCCTAGATAAAACATGTGCACCCAAATACATGTAGGGGCAAGGCAAAAGGTAGCTCAATCTAGATGTAACACCTAATAAGGAATCTTGCCATGAAGAATTGAAGATCTGTTGATAACATAAGTAGTTGTTAGGATTGTATCTTCCAAAAATTGCATAGGTACCTTTATGAACACAAGAAGAGTCCTTGCAATATCTAGTATGTGTTAGAGTTTTTGCATAACATCATTCTGCTATGAAGTATGAGCATATGATGTTTAATGAAGTCCCTTTACTAGCAAAGAAGGTTCGAA
The DNA here is from genome assembly GCA_037157565.1 of Thalassia testudinum. Classification (NCBI taxonomy): domain Eukaryota; kingdom Viridiplantae; phylum Streptophyta; class Magnoliopsida; order Alismatales; family Hydrocharitaceae; genus Thalassia; species Thalassia testudinum. The sequence continues at coordinate 28,425,702 of JAZHRO010000047.1, read as the reverse complement.
GATTTGTCTTCATAAACTCTATTGCATTGTCATTTCTAAAAATTTATATGGATGATGAGTATCTATTTTGCACCTCCATAATGAATTGTTGTACAATATGGGGGATCTTAGATCTACTCATCATTGGAATGACCTAGGTAGAGTGGTTATAGTCATCAATGAATATGACTATTTATGTCTTGCACCGGTAACTTTGACAGGCCTCCATACATCACGGTGTACAATATAGAAGGATAGGTGCTTAGCCCTTTAGTATGATGGCGAAAAGAGCTTCGATGGTGCTTACCTAGTTGACGTGCCTCATAGTCAAAGGTGATACTAGGTGCAAGATCTGAGAACATTTGCCCCATCTTACCCACAAATGGATGACCAAGGCATTGATGCTACAACAATGGATATGAAGAAATGGAAGCAGCGCCAACAAATGGTGATGGGATATCAAGAAGGTATAATTCATTCTTCTCATACCTCTACCAATAATTTCATTAGTTTGTTTGTCTTGAAAGTAATAGTGCTTGTCATCAAAGGTAACTCTGCATTGAAGATCCTTGCATAGCCTACTGGCAGACAAAATATTCATAAGAAACTCTAGAGCACAATGTACCTTTGGCAACTGCAATGTGGATGATATTTGAACATCACCAAGCGTAGTCACTAGAGAATGAGAGCCATTAGCTACCTTTATTGATGATACTTATCTAGCCTATTTAGGATCTTGCAACGTGTTGATGTTCCTAGAGATGGATTGATGCTCTCGAGTTAATTACTCATTGTTCATGCATAGACACAATTTTCTATATTTCATTTTTGACAATAGTCATGGCTAAACTACAACACAATGACTTGTGCAGCCATATGTATGTAACCCAACCTCCAATTGATAGCATAGTAGTCAGAATGAATATTGGTAGGTTCTAGGAGATCCTAAACACAATAGGGAGATGATCTCAAGCACTGGATAAATCAGGGTATTAATTATATCCATTGATACCATAAGAACAATAGAAACAATACTAGCAATCACCACCAGTGGCACTAGATTTGGGAGATACACCAAGTCACCATCTCCCAATAGACATTAGTAGGTCTTGGTGCACACATCAGCATAGTAACAGATCGGGCCACACAACCTCAACAACATTAGTACACAACACTACTTATTTTGACACACCAACAGATCTGGCGATGACCAAATCAGATCCACGTCGTTGATCAAATCAGATTTGGCGATGATCTGACGTAGGTAAAGGGCGAATTAGATTAACAAATCCTCATTGCCGATCTCTTTTGTTGCAGTTGTTGCTCTTCATGGGAAGGGGTAGATGATGCTTATATGATTGTACGCATGTAGAAACAAGGTATGAGGAGGATATTTGGTGGGATGCCAAATTGCCAATTTCGAATCCGTCGCTCCGATGTGTGAAAGTGAAGGATTAGTTGAAGAAAATAATTCTTATTTTACTTAGTTGGCTCTACGCCTCTTTATATAGAGAGGTGAGGAAAAATTGTAACATGAGTCCAATGAAATAAAAACATAATAAAAGAATCCTCAAGACAATGTAACGCACCCCCTCAAACTGGAGCATATATATCAACCATGTTCGACTTGTCTCTGCACTTATCAAATATAGGGTGAGATAACGGCTTAGTAAACGTATTTGTAGTCTAATACGAAGAAGCAAGGCAAACAGTATGCAGTAACCCTTGCTAGATATGACTCTTGGTAAAATGGCAATCCATCTCTACATGCTTAGTTCTCTCATGCAACATTGGATTGTTCGCTATATAGGTTGAAGCCTGGTTATCATAATACATTTCCATCGACTCATCAACTATAACATGTAGGTCACGCAACGACTATATCCAAATCTCTACTGTTGTGCGTCTCATGGTGCGGTATTTTGATTCAGCGCTCGAATGTGACACCACATTTTGTTTCTTACTTCTCTAGGTCACAAGATTTCCTGTTACAAATGTATAGAAACCTGTAGTAGATTTTCTGTTTACAATATCACCAGCATACTCAATGTCAGAATAAGCAACAACACTCAGGAGCTTTCTTCTGGAACAAAAGACCACGACCTGGACACTCCTTGATATATCTCAACACCTGCAGCACTGTTTGCCAATCATCAGTAGTAGGTTTGTCTAAAAACTGACTTAGCTTACCTACTGCAAGGCTAATATTCGGCCTCGTAATTGTCAAATATAACAACTTTCTCATTAGCTGTCTATAGGCCTTCTTATCCATCAGTTTTGTTGTGCCATCAAATAAGTGAGCCTTTGGATCCATATGAGATATTAGCACCCTTGGACCCAAGCATGCTTGCCTTCTAGAGAATGTCCAGAGCATATTTTCTCTTGGACATAACAATATCCTTCTTGTTCGTAGCAATCTTAATGCCAACAAAATATCTGAGCCTCTCAAGGTCTTTCATGACAAACTGACAAGCTAAGTACTCCACCTGAGAAATACTAGTTGCATCATCACCTATGAGTATCAGGTCATCCACATAAACAAGTAAAGCGACAATACTAATATTGGTCTTTCTCACAAATAGGGAATGGTTAGAAGACCTCTGCAACCCAACCACTGCGAAGGCCTCTGACAAGCGTTGAAACCAGGCTTGGGGACTCTATTTAGGGCCATAAATAGCCTTTCTATGCCTGCAAACACACTCCCCCAGAACCTCAAAACCAGGAGGCTACTGCATGTATATCTCCTCCTGAAGATCCCCATATAAGAATGCGTTCTTGACATCTAGTTGGTGTAACGTCCATCTGTAGTGTGCTATCACAGAAACAAGTATACAGATAGTGGAGAGGCGAGCAACTGGCGAGAAAGTGTCAAAGAAGTCCATCTTATAGTTTTAAGTGAATCCTTTGGCTACGAGGCGAGCCTTGTATCGAGAAATAGACCCATCTGGGTTGTATTTCAAGGTAAAGATCCATTTAGCCCTAACAAGGTGCACACCAAGGGGTAAACGGAGTGAGCTCCTAAGTGCTCCTATCACAGAGAGCAGACATCTTCATAGTTGACTTCCAGTGAGGATCAAGTAAAGCCCGTTGATATGAAGTAGGAAGCTCCGAGCTAGAAACTGTAGCAATAAATGCATGAAACTCAGTATTCGGAGTATTAGTAGAGACTGCATGCCTTGCAATACGGTACCGGGCACAGGAATGGGGAGCTTTTTGAATGGCAATAAGCACATCATCATCAATATCCACAGATACCTAACCGGAGGAAATATCAACAGAAGCACTATCAGATGGCTCAACATATAACTGAATGGGGGAGGACGATGGTAGTTCAATAGTCATTGGAGAAGGGGTGTGTGTGTGTAGGCTTCTCTCAGTAACTAATAGGTAGCTGATATGTATTGCCTTTGAATGTCTTCTCATCTGGTGATACTACTTTGAATGTGCTCATGGCTACTCTGAGGAAGTAATAGCTCTGCTACTATTGGAAAATTCATCCATAGATACTGGAGGCACAGGCATAGGCACAATAGTCTCCACATCTCGTAACTGATATCCCGATGTGGAGAAAAAAGGAATAGACTCATGAAATGTGACGTCCGCACTAATATAGTATTTTCTAGAGATGGGATTTAAACATCTATATCCTGAGTGCGATAATAACCAAGAAACACATACTTGGCTACTCCAGGGGCAAGCTTATCTCGACCAGGTCCAAACAAGTGAACGAAAGCTACACAACCAAATGTCTCAGGAGGCACAGGAAACAATTCCGCATAAGGATACAACACTGTCCATGGCACCTGCTCGTGGATAGTAGACGAAGGAAGTCGGTTAATAAGGTAACATGCTGTAAATACTGCATCTCCTCAGTAGGTATATGGTACACTATTCTGAATAAGTAAAGCCCGAGTTGTATCCAGAATGTGTCTTTGTTTTCGTTCTGCAACCCCATTCTCTTGCGATGTTTGGGGGCAAGAGGTCTGATGTACAATGGCAAGAGAGCTGTAAAATCCTGCTAACTGTTTGGTTCCAAACTCTAAGACATTGTTAATTCTAATAGTTTTAATGCAGACCCCAAACTGGTTCTTCACAAAAATTACAAAATGCTGAATAATGGTATTAACATCATATTTATTTTGCATTAAAAATAGGCATGAAAGGCAAGAAAAATCAATGAGAATCAAATAATAACGATGACTTTGTTTATCTGCCACACCGTTAGGGCCTTAAACATCGCAATGTATCAACTTGAAACAAGCAGAACTATTAGGATGCATGGAAATTGGAAAACTGGATCAGTGGTGCTTCCTCAACTGGCAGGCGTCACATTGAATCTTTGTACCTGGTGATAGATGTGGAAAGAGTCGGCGTAGCTTGTCCAGAGATGGATGGCCTAGTTGTCTATGCCACTGCAAGATACTTCCAGCAGGACTCGTTTGATAGGCTGTTGCAATTGGACTCTGCATTAGTCGATACACACCCTCTCATGTCCACCAATCGTCCACCCCATCATGCGTTCCTGAAAAGTACACCTAACAGTATAAAAAATGACATGGCAATTCAATTACTTTGTAATAGTGCTAATAGAGAGCCCCTTTTTCAGAAATGGGAGCATGCCTACCATTTGCAAGCTGGATTGAGTATCCTAGTGGAACCTCCTGTATACCTCCAAAGCATTGGGATTCCCAGACATGTGATGCACCTTGGTGGAACCTCTTGTATACCTCCAAAGCATTGGGGATTCCTAAACATGTGATCTAAAACACCTGAATCTATCAACCAAGTATTACTCATACCTGAAGTTGATGCGTAAGCCGTTGTGCCTGTTGACTGTGGCTGATCATGAGTCAACTATCCTAGACATTGTACCACTACATCATAATCTGCATCTGCAAGAGGGGCTTGGTAGAAGTCATAGGAGCAGGTGTCACAGTAGCTTGGTTGGCCATAGTAGGCCTTCGAAGCTTGTTCCAGCACTTAGCCTCAACATGGCCAATCCTCCTACAATCGGTGCATGTTAGCTTGCCACATGTACCATCGCCACGTCCTCTACCTTTACCATGGAAGAATCCGCCTCAAGCACCACGGGTGCTAATAGCTGCATCGGCAGAAGATGTCATGAGTAGACTGAACTTGCAACCTACTTAGCCTCCTGTAATTCTCCTCAATAAGAGGAAGCTCAGAGAGAGTAAGAATCTGAGAGCGACCTGCAGAATAATCATCACTTAGCCCTGCAAGAAACACATGGGTTGAGAACTCCTTCCTGTGATCCCTTAATGTAGAAGATGTACACATCGGCCTGCAAGCAATATATTTTTCCAACAGTCCCTTCATAGTAGAGTAATACTGTGGTAGACTCAATTGACTCCTACTTGAGATGGCATAGATCATAGTGTATCTGAAATACTTGAGTTGAATTCAACTTGTGACTTCAGGCCATCTCACATCTCTTTGGCCGAAGTATAATACAAAATTTCATCTCCAATGCGGGAAATAGCATTATTCAAGATCCAAGCCCTCACCGTAGTATCATCTTTATTCCAGGTTGCATATTTCTCTCTTTTCTGCTCTGGTGGTGCTTCTATAAGCACATGTTTCTTCTCATGACCTTTTACAGTAATAAGGAAAGTTTGAGACCAGCAAGGGTAATTGGCCTCATCCAGTTTCACAATTGGAGCAAAGAACGGGCTTTTGTACACTCCACTTTCTGCACCTTGTCCGGAAGATACTTCAGATTCTGTTGATGAAGCCATGCTAACTCCAAAGACCCAGAAAAGCCACAAACTGCAGATCTGAATTTTAGTATTAAATACCAATATCTAGGGAATACGCACCCCGTAATTCACACAAAATATCAACACTTCAATGGGGAATACACACCCCAAGAATCATCCAACAAGGGGAATACACACCTCAAGAATAATCAACAAGGAAATACACACCCTAAAATCAAACTACAAATCTGGAAAAAGTCATACCACAGTTTGGTGTTGCACCACTACACCAGTAGGAAGGTTCTTGATCTAGAACTCCATCACTGAGGCACTAAGAACCTTCATAGAAACTGCTGGAGAGAGACCCACGACCTATTGCCCTCTCCCTATTGCCGGAAATGACCCGGTAGAGAGAAGGCGGCAACGACGAGAGGTTGGACCCCCCATGCTGCACGCTGCTGCGTGTTGGGTGGTGGGGCTGGCCCAACTACGCGTTGGGCGATGCTTGTCTGACTGCGGCGCGGCAATGTTGCTACGGCGGTGGTAGTGGCAGCATTGCTACCGGTGGTTGCGGTGACGGCAGTGGAGAGATTTGAGGTAGGGTTAGGGTTTTCTTGGTGGAGTTCCCAAGTTGGTTCTGATACCACGTTGAAGAAAATAAGTCTTCTTTACTAAGCTAGTCTTACATCTCTTTAGAGAGGTGAGGAAAAATTGTAACATGAGTCCAATGAAATAAAAACATAATAAAATAACCCTCAAGGCATAATGTAACGGGATTTCATTTTCCTACAAAGAGAAGGCCGAATCTGTAGAAAATGAGAGGTGGCCGTGATACTTGAGGGGAACTGTCAGTTTTATGGCTAGAAAAGCCTATAAATAAGGTTGCTTTGGTACCAAAACTAATAGCTTGTTTATTTTGATATTATGACAAGTCAAATCCCCGTTTGTTATTGAACTTTGCGTAATTTTTGAAATCAATGATTGAATGGCGTCACACATGTTATAATCCATGAGATTCTGGCCAGGGGTTGAGAGATTTGGAGATTGTGGTTTGGGGAATTCTCTAAAAGGCCTACTCGAGATTAATGGATGGCTTTGGTCAGTTGATGAATGCTTGGCTTCAGATTGTGATAAAATTTGGATGGCATGCATCCCCTTAAGGGAAAACTTTTTATGTGGATCTTGAGAAGGAAGAGAGTGGTGACTTAGGATTATTGAAGTAGGCCCCTGATTGCAGATCATACTGACGTCCCTTGTGGAGGTGGAGTGGAGGATATGGGGCATCTTTTCTTCACTTGCTCATTTGCTCAAAGTGTTGGCCAAATTTGGCGGACTGGTCTCTTCTACACTTCTCCGATTTGGAACTTTGGTCCAGTTTACATTGTGCTAACACAATAAGGAGGGCTTTTATTCCTATTTGATGTATTTGGCTCAAGCGAAATGGTCTAGTCTTCAGAAGGGAGAGAACCTCTGTGGATGGGGCTCATCTTTTCAACTCCCTTGGTAATCTCTGGTGTACTTGGCCCCTTTCTTCAATGAATTGCAAGGGGTTAACAACCTTTGCTGACCCCTTTTTCTCTTTCCACAAAAAAAAATAATAAAGGAAAAGAAGCAATATTTTGGATTACTACCATTTTTTTGGCTAGTGCAGAACCTTTTCAGCTAAGAACTCTGAATGCTTAGCCTATCAGTTATCTTGTAATTCCTAAATCAAGTTTTTTTCTCTCCATATTGTGGATTACTTACCTTGTTTGTTGTTTATAGGCAGCTCCTGATGATGCAGATGGACCAGTTGTTCGCTCCCTTGCAGAAACATTCTTAAGCCTAGAACACCGAAAGCCCGGTAGTAGTGAAGCGTTTGTCAAGCACCTGCTTCAAAAGCTGGCAAGGTCTTTTGAAATTTTCTCTATGCCCTTCATCGGTTTTGGTACCCCAAATAATTGTAAATGCACATCGTGTCTGACTACAAAATCACCAATGTTTCTGCTATGCAGTTCAGAAGAAATTCATTCCTTTAAGGAGCTCCAGGAAGTGGCTACCCAACTATTCGTCAAGTGCACTTCAGACCCTCGAGATATGACTGATTACAAGAGGCAGATTAATTTTGAAAAGAATGACGATACTCCTAACCTAAGTCCTCTAGGGAGGTTTCTTCTCTCAAGGTACTTCTAGGAATGCCTAACACTTGGTTCATGCTTTTTCTTTGGTGTATTTGGTCTTTCACATAGGTGATGATTTGAATCCAGGTGGCAGGTTCAAGTTTGCCAGGATCTCAACACAGTGTAGATTTGCCATACATCCCAAGTCCCATTGTTTATTTTGGTTCATTTTCCCTTTATTAATCATTGTTAATTGAAATGATGTATATATAAGATGTGCATTCCTGTCTTTCTCCCTTGGAAGTTCTGAGGACTTGGATTATGATTTGAACTATCTTGCTTTGCCGCAAGTCACACAATCTTGTACGCTAGACAGTCATTTAAAAGTGGGAGTAAAGCTGGTGATGGATGTATTACGGTTCAAGCCCCTTACATGTCCGTACAAGCATCAGATATATTTAAATAGGTTTCAAGCACTCCTTTTTCTGGCAGTTTCTTGCTGCCATATTACCAACTTGACCTTTGCCTTGACCTCATTGTGGATGAGAGATAGCTTGAAGAAGCATCCAGAGGTGCTGAATTTATGCATGAGCGGTGGCAAATATTTGAGGATCCAAAGGATTCTATTAGTACCGTACGAACCATAGCCCCAAAAAAAAAAAGAAAAAAAACAAAAACAAAAGTAGGCTCACAACCTGTGACCGCTGTGCAGTAAATCGTAAACTTAGGCGCAGATTCTTAACCTTCGAAAGTTAAAAATGCGAACTAATGCCATGGTTGATGCAATTATGCATATTTAACTGCTGAACGTCTTCCTCCCCACCACCACACCCCACCTCGCGCGCGCCCCCCCTCCCCCAACCATTGCACGTTATTGTAATCTTAGGTGGAAGATTTTGTACTATGGTTAACTTTTGAAATAACTTAATATTTTGCCGAGCTCGATTAAAAATTGAGCATCCCACAACTTGTAATTTAATGACGGCCAAACTCCGGTGATGAGAGAGTGCATATCAAATCACATTCACAGGAACACGTTTTAGGATTATTCGAGGATTGGTTGTAGAAAGACGTACATGTATGAAAAAAAGGTCGGTGTCATGTATCCCAATAATGCCGATCATCAAACGAGAACTTTGGTACTCATATAATTGTAAAAGACAATAGGATATGCACTACTCGTTTTCTGATTTTTCAAGGTAACTGGCAAAATGGTTCCTAGGATCCATTGGTGCTGCTGCCTGTTTAAGTGGTTCAGCTAGTTGCCTAACATCTCATTTGTTAATTCAAATATTATCCGTTAGAAATTCTACCTTTTCTTAGGGTATAGACAATTCAATTCATGAGAATATATTCTCTCATTGATTTATCTATACTCTTAAGAATTAAGTTATCTATGGTCTAATAAAAGATAGAATTAACATGGTTGAGAGGGTGGACTTACAGCAAAAGGTATTGAATAGGAGTTGATTGGGTCCAAAATCAAGTAATTAAAGAAAATTAAAGTAATTTCATTGAAATGCAAGGGTGAAATGATTAAATTAGCAAAACTATGTAGAGAATTCATAAGAAAAATGTTTCGCGTATGCACACATCATACTTGCCTTATATTAAAAAGGGAAGTCATGTGATTGAATGGTGTCATGTGTGGTCAGACGGTATCATATTTTCTTTTAGTGGGTGTGCAATTTTATGTGCAATGTTATGTACATCTATCATTGTCCAATGTAGAAGTGAAGTAAAATATAATGTGCATGTGGCATGGAAAATTTACAAAGTAGATGTCAAATAAAACTATGGTTGCATAAAAATGCTAATATGAGCAAGAAATGTAAAATTAATTAAAACTAATATAGGAAATTAAAATATTAAATGTAGAATAATATAAAATAAATAATACTTTGTTGCATTTCAATGAAGATAATTACAACTAAGGAAAAGGAAAGAGAGAACAATGCCTCCGAAGAAGAGACTAAGCAGCAGAATACCTCAAGAAATTTACAAGGTTCTACCACTCAAACACACATGAAGTGGTAGCAAATAGTGGTGGAGAAGGGCACATGAATGTTAGAAAGTAGTGGATGGTGAAGGTAGGATTAAGGCTAAGGGACAATTAAACTTATATTAAATTGAAGGGAAAGCTAACTTGGTGAGTAGAACCTACAGGAGAAACATTTATTTATGGAGGAAGCCTTAGAGACGGCCTTCAAATTGAGGAGAGCCTCAAGGAAATGTTTTTCCTTATGGGGAGGTTTTCTATTTGGTGGTGGATGGTGTCAATGAAGGTGGAGTAGGAAGGAATTTATAGATGAGGACAAGAAGGTTAAAAATGGTAATCCTTTACTTTGATTTTCTAAACAATAATTAAAGTTCCAAAAAAATAAAAATCAAAGCACATTGATTTAGGTCAGATTTGGCTTTAATTGGTTGAGTTTAGATTTATATTTAGCTAAAATTCAAATTATAATAAAAGAGCACATGAGAAAGAGGTAATAAGCGTTGCTAAAGGTCCAAGATTCTTCCACAAATAGCCTAAGTATGCCATATGTCGTGTTGTGATTGATCTCGCCCATTAGCAAATTGCTAACTCAATGGGTGAGACATAGGCCATTCCTGATCTTTTAGTGACATTTAGGTTGATTTTTTCTTTAGAAAGAAATTTTGTGATCTCTCATGATTTCTTCATGTTCCAAGGCTAGACCTTTATGAAAATTTTTGTATATATCTAAGGGTCGAGTCTAATGGTGCTCATGAGTAGTGCAATTATGTTTTATCCCTTATAAAATTATTTATTCATTTTTATGCATTTTAAGGGTTTTTCGAGTTATGAGGGTTTTTGAGCTATAAGGACATTGATTTACGCAAAATAGATTTCATAAAAGCATGTTCGTTGTAGTAGAAATCACGTAAATACTTTAGAATTTAAATGCCAAACTCAAAGGAAGTTGTATTATTAAATCAGACTCTAAGTTTTCTAAGGGAGGCAATCGGATACTTTTGCTTCCTAAGATTTATTTATTTTCTTTGTACTTTTTCTATTTTTTATATTTTCTTTCATAGAGCAAAAGCAGAGATAATTCAAGCAACTATCTACTATGAAAGCAATAAAGATGAGATGGAAATATGGAAATAGGAACTTTATTTCATTAGTAATAGAATGAATCTGTTACAACTTTTTCTAGACTAATAACAAGCTGAACAAAAGTAGATCTAAGAAAAAAATTGAAAACTAAAGAAATAACGAAAAAGCTGGAGAGATCGTCACAAAAGCGTAGCCTAAATGTACAGGATGTAGTCAATAGAACTACCACACCAAAGGTGGTGTGGAGTCACCTTGATCTTAAGGAAGGCCTCACAACCAAAGTGAAGGGAAGAAGTAGAGGGAGAGGGGTCGACTAAGAATTGGTGGATTAGACTACGGTAGAAGGTGTTGGCTAATGGGTAGCTAAGGGGTCTCTTTATAGAAGTGGTTGGTGAATGTGATTGGTTGATGGTGTTGGCCATGAATTAGTAGTGGTGAGTGGCTAGGATTAAATCATATGAAATGGAGGGTTAGGATTCAAGTAGGATTGATGTGGATAGGCTTAAATTAATTGGAATGAAATGGATGGTAGGGATGTAATCAAAACACATTGGATGAGGGATGTTGGGTGCATCATGGACAATCATTGGCAAGGAGGTTTAGGGCCTTTGGATGGGAAATGTAGCGATGGGATCAAGGCCAATGATGTGGTTGGCCATGGAGGGTGGTTGCATGGTGGTTTTGGGTCAATCATGCATAGTCATAGGATGGTTAATCAAGGGTGGCAATTAGGTCTAAGCTTAGTCAACCATGGAGGGTTTCTAGGAGTGGGGTTTGGGTTGGTTTTTGGCTAAGGAATCTAGGCCATAGGTGGGTGGATTAAGGGTGGGTAGTAGGGTAGAGTGGTCGGCCATAGAAGGGTTCCAAAGGAAGCTTCATGACCTCCTATGGGGACTGTGTAGTCTATTTTTAGCAAGTTGAACCTAAGCCTTAGGATGGGAGATCTAAGGTAGAGTTGTGTTGGGTATTTCCTAAAAATAGGATGGTGGATCCTAGCCTTTACATGGAATATCTAAGGTGATATGCTAAAGGCTAAGGTAGGTTTAGTGAGAACATGGTTTTTTGGCTTAGGTGTGTTGTCCTAAGGCTAAGGGTGTAAGGGAATGTGGTGGTGCCATGTGTAGCCTTGTCCTTGAGCTCCTTCAATGTATTTCTTTATTAAGCTCCTCCAACTTTAATTAGGCTATGACTTGCATATATGCATGCACTAACCCTAATATGCAATTATTTACAATGCAACTAGCTCTGAGACTAACATAATTTAGGCATATTATCATTAGTTATGCATTCATTACACCCTCATGCCTATCTTTTGCTAGTCCTTTAGCAAAACAAAAAGATGAAAATTACTAGCAAATTGAAAAATGAGTTCAAGCTAAGGTAGATTAAGAATATCAATATGATTTTTCACCAATTCAACAAAAATCATACATAAATCTTAATGACAAAGACTCAACAGATCTAAAATATTGACTCGAATGCGTATCACCAAAATCCAATCAAAGATTTTTATTAGCCTTAGACTTAGGTCTCAAATGCAGCTTTTTATGTCTCTTCAACCTACCCAAGGTTTGAATTGATTATGAACTTTTAAGCATCTAGTGTGTGTAAAGAGGTGACTCATCAATTGGACAACCAGATTGAATTCTAAGTTTTCACTAAGGCAATTAGATTATCTTTCGCTCTAATGGATCCTGTTTTGGATTCACCTTACTAAAGATTGGTAACTTTCTCCTTGCCCTTTTCTATCCCAAGGTCACCAAAAGGGCGAACCTAGTAGTGTCTATCTCCTTGGCTGAGTCATTTGCCCTCTTATTACTATACCTTACTTTGTTTGTCATTTTGGATTATTTTTAGACATAATTTTTTTTATTTCCTTCTCCTACTACTTTATTTTCATTTTCTGCATTTTCTCACATTTTTCTAGGCATGTAGCTCTTCCAAATCCCATTCAAGAACATTTCCTAAACAAAGACTCGAAAAGTTAAGGATGCAAAGTTGGGATCTGGACATCTTACAACTGGGGAGCAGGCCCAGTATAACATGCCAGCCATATGTGCACGAATCATATAGCCCTCAATCTAAACCCTATTGATTACTTACTTTTCAATAGGTGGTCTCCCAAAAGACGAGTTGGTGAATAAGTGCAAGGGTAAATTACTTAATTTTTATAAGAATCTTTTAACCAAAGGATAAGAAGATAAGTCACATGCTTATCACTCCCTTAACTTAATACTTTAGCTTTTTCAAATCCCGTTAAAGACTTGGGAAACAAATCCGTATTTTAGTAAATACTCGAGCTAACTAAGTCTAAGAGAAAAGACCTTGATTATATGTTTTCTAAGATCAATAAATCATCAATGTCAAAAATTTCAATCTTTCCTAGCTCAAAACTCTAATAGCACCAATTATTTTTTTCTTTTAAAAATTTTTCCTTTTCCTTGACAAAATATAGACAAAAATATAGAAACTCAATAAAGTGATTCAACCTCATAATCTACCCCCCTCTCATGCCTATTTCATTTAATGTCCTAAATGCATGTAATAAACATAAGAAAAAAAAGAGTAAATATCACCTGACAATCTTTGTGTTTGCTTAATAAAGCTCAATAAACTCTGGACCTGAATTAATTAAACTTAATTATGTACGTGCTAACTAAACCTCAATATATATAACTTAAAGTGTTGGCTTGCCTCCCAACAAATGTTGAATTTTACATCTACAACTAGACGCAGACCAGCTAATTTGATTCAAGAAGTGTAGTTTTTTCAATTAGAGGCTTCGAGGCAAGATTTTCAATATAATTCTTCAACCATTGCCCATTAACCACAAATTGTTGCCCAGTTTTCGGATTAGAGATTTCTACAGCTCCATTCTAAAAAAGGTCGAATCATAGTGTAAGGGCCAATCCAATTTGATCTTAGCTTGCCAGGAAAGATTCTAAGTCTAGCATCAAAGAGTCAGAATTTCTCATTAGGCTGAAATTTTTTCCTAATGTTGTGCTTGTCATGAAAGGCCTTAGTTATTTCCTTATAGATCCTTGTACTTTCTCGGGCCTCATGTCTAATGTCTTTAAGCTCACTGAGTTGGAGTTTCTGTTGTTTCCCTGCCTTATTAAGATCCATATTACATTTTCTTACAACCCGATAGGCTTTGTGGTCGAACTCAATAGGGAGATGACAATGTTTTCCATAAACTATTCTATATGGTGACATGCCAATTAGTGTTTTGCAGCCGATCCTGTAAGACTAAAGTGCATCATCCAATCTAGAGGACTAGTCCTTTTTGTCAAGTTGAACTACTTTATGTATAATGTTCTTTATTTCCCGATTGGAGACAATTCTGTTTGCCTATTTGTTTTGGGGTGATAAGGTGTAGAAATTTTATGGTGTAGCTGATGGGAACACCATCATGAGCCATAACTAGCACAATTTGATTTTATTAAGTCATTAAATGCTCCTACATAATCGCCAGAGGACTGTAATTCATTGCACAATCATTCTGAGAGAAAGATAAGAAACCAGGGTTAAAACTATAATTTTACCATCATATCATGAATGCAGTACAAGCACGGGTTTTTCTAGGGGATAATTAAGGGTCAAATGGTCCTAAAAGGCTAGCAAGTGGGTTAGAACAGATAGAAAAGGGTTTTCGCGTGTTTTGAGAATTAAATGACTTCTGAAACCCTAAAAACAGACCCACTTAATTAATTGAGGTTCTGGTCAGGATAAAATTCACCTAAACCCTCTAAAATTCATAAAAAAATATTCTCTAGGGTTTGGAATCTTCAACTTGACCATTAGAACCCATCTTGACCTAAAACAAAGTCTTAGACAGACATTAGCCTTAATTTAGATTTTTGCATAAATTACCCAGTCAAACTTGGTCAAAACCAAAATCCAACTTCACCAATATGATATTGTCTTGACCTAGTTTGCAATTTGGTCCTGTCTGATTCTTTTATATCACACATATGCCTTTAACTTTCAAAATCCTTACAGAAAAGCCCCTAAGTTTGTCATCATTTTCATAAACAGGTCCCTGCTGTCGTGAATCCTATTCCTACAAACTTCGACGACCTAAAATTGGCAAGATCTCCTTGATTCCTTGACGAATCCCTTTCAGATTTGAAAGGGGAGTTCGACAAGGAATTCCCTTCCTTTTTAGCTAATTCCCACACCTTAAAACCTTCCATTCGCATGAGAGATTAGGGTATCCTAGAATTCCTATCTCTGATGAAGCTTTCTAATTCCCAAGCTCAAAACTCCCTCCAAAGGCCTATAAAATGACCTCTAGATCATACCGAACCTCTCAAGCTCAATTTCAACTGGATTTACCCTAAATTCTTCCCTCCTAATCGGCTGAAAGGCTCTTCGAGCTCCGGCGACTCTCCTTGCCTCTCCTCATCGTTTGACCGCAATATCGGTGGCAGATCCTCCTTCCCTGCCTTCTTCCGCATCGAGCAGTACCAGCCGACGTCCCTATCCCCTTCATCCTCTCCATTCAACCCTTACCGAAGTTAGCTTCGTCTTCGGCGCCGGCCATACCGCAACTGGTGCCATCTCCACCCCCCATTGTCCGCTACATACCTGAATCGACTCCTTAGCTTCTCTACGTCATGCCAGTACCTCTGACACTCTGCTTCGACATCTCCGACGCCTTCTGCGACTTCGTCTTCCATCTCGTTGGCATACCTCCAGCGAGCGCTAGCGGCCACCACAGATCACCTACACCCCCGCTTCCACGGTCCACACCTCCGCCTCGACCTCAAGAGCAAAAGCCCTAACTTAATTAGGCCAATTTCTCCTCTAAAACCTCTACCGAACTCAGGCTTCTCTGGCCACCCTCTGTGAGGTTGACAGGCCTGTTCACACACGCTCACTGCACACCACTTCCATTGTCACACTCGTCGTGCTCCAGCGATCGTTCATGAGCTTTTTGACACGGTCGAAAGGCCTTGTTGATGTTTTTAGGTGTCAAGCTCCTCTGCCATTAATGCAGAGGTTCAAAGGAAGCTTGAATCCCATTCTAGCCACTACAGCTCAAGGTGAAGAGTCCAAGTGGTGCGGAATCAATACCTGCAGGTTTCTAGGTCCTCAAGTGAGGAGTTCCACAGTCACAGCTCTCCAATTTGACCGATTTCCTCAACAGCTGTGCGAGCGAAGAACAAGCCAGGGACATAGTCCCACATCGGATACGGAAGACCCCTCGTAGTGGAATAAATTATTTTTGTGCCTGGGGCTTGTTGCCTCAGACACAAGGGGTGAGGTCGCTCCTCACACCTATCACTTGACCTACCCATGCCTCACTCCTCGCTTACCACCCACTGTTGGTGAGTCTTGACCCAGGTGTACGCTTGATTCGAATACCCAAATACCCGGTACTGTGGAAGGCTCTAGGAGAATGTGACCCAGAGAGAGAAAGAGAGAGAGCGTGTGGGGATTTGGGGGGTTTTGCTCTTTGGAGAAGTGGCTGACACTTAGCCAAATCTTAAGACCCTTTCCCCCTCTATGTGAAGAGGAAGAGAAGGAAAAGAGCAAAGAAAGAAGAAGAAAAGAAGAAGAGGAATAAAGAAAGACAAAGCCGAAGAAGAAAGAGAAGAAGCGTTTGTAGAAGTAGAGACAGAAAATCACTATAGAATCAGACGTTTATGACGTCTGATCCTACTATCAGACATCTAACTTGAGCTTCTTAATTGATATTGTGCATCTTTAACTATTATTGTGAGGAGTAATTGGTGATTCAAATCACCATTTTACTCCATTCTTTTTGCACATTGATACTTGACATTATTATTATTGCAATCTCTTATATCTTTGATTCAAATTGTGATCTTGAGTTTTAAATTGTCATATTGCTCCCTATGTTCGACCTCGGATTTCATTCGAGTAATAAATTATATTTGTTTTTAAAGCAATTTCGGCTATACTACAACGCAGCATTCATAAACATCGATCTCGGTCTGTTAACATTTTGGTGCCATTGCCGTGGAGCAATGCACAATTCACCACTATTCTCTGTATTATTTGATTATATTTGAGTACTAACTTGCCCTATCTGCTTTATTGTGATTTTGCGAGGTACTTCACGAGGAGATCTTCCGCGCAAATCAACTACTCTAGGGTAGGTAACTTCTGTATTCTTCCCTAATCAACCTCCTAATCTTAGGAAGACAAAAAAAAGGAACCAATCAATTGGGAATCATTTGCCTTGTTTTTCATAGTAATCATCATTTAAAAGGGCAAGTTTTCTTATTTGTGGAAAATTTTAAATTTAACTGAAGATTGAGACGATTTTGTTTAGAATTCCCTACCTCAAATTGCCTGTGCCTATTAGAGACTACGCTTAATTTATAATCACTTTTGGGGTAACACACTTCTTGCTTGAAGCCAGGGTGAACATATCAAGATCAATTGGACTTAGAAATAGAGCCAATTAGGGTTTTAATTTTTAGGGTTTGGAGTGCTAGTTCACACTTGCCTGCATAAAAGGAAGCAAACCCACCCGCATTTATCCCAAACCTTTGGTTGAAAAGATCTAATCAATTAAAACCCCAAAATCAGGCTCTACATTCACTTGAACCCTAAAATACTTGGACCTAATAACCTGGGAGTCAAATCAGGGTGATTTCTAAGTCTTGACTTTGATCTCATTCTGCCATCTTTAGGACAGGTCAGGTGAAGTTGGTCTACATTGTAGGCCAACCAACCTCCAACTTAGGTCGCAAGTTAAATTAAAATTTAATCAAGTGAAACTCAAGGCACAAATTAGGACATAAAATTACTAGACTTAAGGACTTAAGTTCGTATATTTCGGTCTACCTAGACCCTCAGTGACAAGGAAGGTCGGATGGGGGAAACCCTGTAACCTATGGGGATGCTCTATCGTGTAGGGGTCTTTGTGGGGCTCTCCCTTCCTAGCTGCCCAAGTATTTCTCAGGTGTGTGAATTTCTGATTCAGAGAGATCATCCGCCTCAAAATTGCCTTTGTCATCCAAAAATATTTGGGTGCCTTGAGTGGGTCAATATCACATCTAGTCCCTCATCCCTTCTATTTAGAGCATATACACAGATTATCTTAGAGAGTTCTTTTCAGATCTGATCATCTTCAATCTTACTTGAATTCTACGTCTTGATTCCACCATTTTTTTTTCAAAATGCAACCCTACATGTTAGTAGACCCATTTGAGGATATACAGGTTAATGTGTCAAACATAAAAACATTCATTCTAGAACAAGCACAGTTAATTTTGACACAACTAGAAAACGGGGCAACTTGGGATGTTCTCATGCCAAAATACCAGGAAATTGAGAGATGCCATAATGGTGAGTATATCTTGTGTAGATTTGAGCCATCACTATGGAAAGCACACCAAGATGACCCTAAAAAAAGAGAAAAGGTAATGCAGATGTTGAAACATGTTATTGATCAGAGGCATCAATACACCCTTGTGACATCTTGGATTAGCCAGCACAATCTTTCGAATCCCGAGTTTGATGATCAAGCTTGTCATGGACCCCCAACTCAAATGGAATCTAATTCAAATTTTGAACAAATTAACATTCCTAATCTTGAGATGGGTTGGGAGGATCCAATTGCAGGAGAACACGATTTTGAGCCAGCCCTAGAGATACAAAACCCTGGTTCACCGAACTTAGATTTTCCAGACTCCTGTGATAATGAGATTGACTCAGAACCTCTCGAGGGTGTAAATTCCTCTCCTTATTTTGATAAGGTGACTCTCGAGGACAATTCTGACATCCCTATAGAGCCCAACCTAGATTCTAGTGATCCAAGCCACACCCTTAGCCTAGAATCTGGATCTGAGCTTTCTTGGGAGGATTACAAGGCCCCATGTAATGGAAATCAGATTTTGAATCTAGATTATGATTCTAGGCCTTTATTTGATGAATGCACCTCTCCAACCTCCTTAGAAATATATATTGATTTTTCAGAAGTCACGCCAATTTATGATACAGAAATCGAGGAGTTGGAAGAGTTGGGTTTTGATTGGGTCTGCCCTACAAGCCAAGAACCCGAGCCTAAACCTAATAGGGACATCTTTGAGAGTTCAGAATTTGAAACTTGGTTAGACCCAAGTTAGGTTGTTGACTGTCCATATCTTGATCTATTCTGTGGTGGAATCTCGGATCCCGAATCAGATTCTCGTAGGTTCTCTGACGATTTCGAATCTTACTTTGATTTCAGAGACCTATTGTTTCCTGACAACTTTGAGCCAATTTACAACCTCAGCAACTACGATTTGTCTTTTGACTCTGACACTGAGGTCGATGATTTGAAACAGAACACCTCTTCTACACATATAGAACATTCCCAAACCCATTTTCAACCCCGACTCCCAACCGGACTCAATTTTTACTCTGACTCCCCTCTCGATGATCTAGTAGCATATGATTCTCCTCCGCATTCCAATTAGGTTTCGGGCATCAATCATACTACAAATCACACCCCATCCTTCTCTGATCACCTTCGTAGGGATCTCACATCCTCCACTGATTCTTTTTCATTTGAGGATCCCTACTCTGATCAGGCTGATTCGACTCAGCCAAACCCTAGCTATACACTTCCATATCCTTTGGAGCTCCACAGCATCTGGTGGGCACCATATCTCTTGGTCCACATACATCAACCCGCCAGATTGATTGGGTTTGGGTTGCATCATCAGTCTACTGATCTGAATAAGCACCTGGTTGGACCAACCAGGTTTTTGATCAAGGTGCTTGTTCTACAAAATTCATCCAATTTCACCACTCCTCCATACCATGTTTTGCTCAGCTAAAGGCATTGAATTTAGCGCTTAACGGGAGGCAACCCGTCATTTCCAAAAACCCGAGATTCTTCTGATTATCCTTTGTACTTCACGTCTATTGCACCCTGAGTTCGATTTTAGAACAGTCGATCTCACCTCTAATACTTGATGAGAAGCCCATCATGGTCTCTAATTACCCCTAATTAACTAGTCTTCCTAGTTAACTAGCTAGGAAATGTAAATATACGGGTTAATTATTAAAAAAGGGATAAAATAGTAAAGGACCTTAAAATAAGTTAGAAATGCTATATTATTATCCAATTAATATTATTAATAATTTAATTAATAAGTGGACTCGAAATATCATTAGTAATTTATCTAATTAATGTGTTAACTAACTTAAGTATTATTTATACTTAAGTATGTAATAACTTAAGTAACCTTAATTAAATAAATTAAGCTAAAAAGGTCAAAAATGTAAATTCAAGGTCTAAATATAATAATTTTCTTATTTTTAAGCATATATAAAAAGTTGAAAAAGATTTAAATTAAAATAAACCTTGAAAACCTTAGTTTACATTTTTGTTCTTATGTTTTATCTCAATCAAGTCCTTATTCTTCACCTAGGTCCTCAGTTTTCATTACAAGAAAGTCCCTGATCTTCTTCTTTCCTTCTTTAGCCTCCTCGACGGCTGACGACAGGAGGTGCATACACCCACCGATCACCACGTATTTGACGTCCTTCCTTTCCAAGCTCCTGGAGCTTGTGCTCACCGTCCTCTTTTCATCCATCGGTCTAGATGAAGCTGCAATCCCATTTTAGGGTTGAAGTTAACCTCACTGATGTTGGAGAAGACGTCGGTGGTTACTTCACTCCTAGACCTTTCTCTGTCCAGATACATCCTCCTCCTCAGCCGCCGTAACCTATAAATACCCCTCCACACCCTCGATTTCAGCAGTTCTCTCCCTTTCCTCTTCTTCCATTGAGACAACCGATAGGCTATTCCCTCCAAAATCCGACGACCTTCCTCCTCTTCCTCCGTCTTCCTCCGTCCACCTTTGCTTGCTCTAGATCTCCGCCGACGTCAGCCAAGTCTTTTGACGCAGTGCTGATGCTGGATTTCCTCTACTTCACTCCGCCTACACCCACCAGACTTCTTTCCTCGCCCCTCTGATTTCCTCCTCCATTAAGGACCTTCGACGAAGAACTTCTGCCCCCTTCGTCCAGGTAACAGTAGGTTAGGTAAGTAGTTTAAGTAGAGTAGTTAGTTAGGTAGATTAGATATACTTAATGTCAGATTTTCATTCATCTTCCTCAGCTTCGGCGAGCTCGTTGAGCTTGACTGGAGCATTCTTTTATATTTTTTAAAACATCGATCACCTTCCTTAATCTTCCATGATCATTTCTATCATCTTAATTTCTTGATTTGATCACCTATTCGCCTAATCCAACTCCACCTTCACCAGCTGCTTCCGCTGTCCATGGTGGAAGTATCTGAGCCTAATCCACCTCCACTAGGGCCCTCCACCACTTAACCATCACTTAAGGGCCCCCATCTTCACTTTAATTTGAATAATAATCACCTATAACCTAAACGCCTAAATTCATATACTCTCCTGAGCTTGCTGTCAATGGTGGCTCAGGAGGAGTTCCTATAGCTAATTAACCACCTATATTTCATTGTCACTTCCTTTTGACTTGTTTTCTCCACTCAATTGAGTGAGAAAACATGTCTTGAGCTCAATTGTACTCAGAATTTGATCAATGCCAATCCAATGCATATCTTTCAGTTTAATTGTTAATTGCAGAAATTAATGTGTTCCTGAGGTTCCTTGTGACCTCAAGAAGCTTTTCAGATTGTCCATGGCATGTTTTAATGTTGTTTGCACTTATTTATCCATTTTCTGGACTCACCGGAGTACATTTTGATTCACCGGAGCTCCGGTGAATCAAAATGTACTCTTTAGCCCATAGAACTTTGCGTGAAGCTCCAAATCATGTATTTGAGGTTCACTGATCATTCTGAAAAATTTTGTTTGAGGTTTTAAGACTTGGAGCTCCATCTAGACCTCTGTCTTCTCCAACTTCGGCAGAGTTGGAGATGAATGTTGGTTAGGGTTAAGCCTAATTTTAAAGGTCTAGAAGCAACAGAAGGATGCCCTAAGATCAATCCAAAAGATCAATCACTGAGATAGGCCCTAGTTTGTTCTGTCGAACAAACTCACTTAGGATCTCAGGCGACAGGCCTGAAACCCTAGAAATCCAAGTTGAAACTTCCTTATGAGAATATGAATCTATTCCTGAGGTGAAATAGAAGTGAATTAAGGCATTAATTTCATCTGAGATGACCTAATGAAGAAAGTCAGATTTCGAGGAGTAATGGTCAAACTCAGGTCAAAATTGATGATTTGATCATCAATTAGGAGAATTGATGGGTGGAAATGATTTCTAGAATGATTTTAAATGATTTAAATTTGATTTGGATGAGTTTAGGTTAGGATTTCACATGAATTCGATTGCTGTTCAGTTTGGGTTGTTTTTGAACCCAAACTGACGACAGTGTGTTTTGGTGAATTTCAAAGGAAAAATTTGGACAAATAGATCCTTAACAACCTTTAGAGGTTGTTTGAGTTGATGAAGTAGATCTCTAGCTGTCTGTTTGGCTGAACAGAACTTGAAATGGAGCTCTAACGCTCCTTAATGAAGCTCTTAAGCTTCTTTGCCTTCTTGAAGCTCCTCAGAGCCCCTTTCCTTCACCAGTAGATGCGGAAATACCTTCTGAACCTATTCAGCACCTCATCTGAAGTTAAAGAGTTATCCTGCAGATCCTTAGAGCTGAAGCACTGCTCTACAGGCCAGAATGGCCGTGGCAATCCAGACTTTTCACCCTTCAAATCAAAGAGCAAAACCTTCCCTGAGTATCAAATTGATATTGTAATCGTGTAGAGTGTCCTTAGAGCTTTCCAACAAGCCTTTATTTGCTTGATTTGGAGCTATGATGCGACTGGAGTCTTCGATTGATTCTTGACCTAGATGGGGAAGAGATAGTCCCACATCGTCAAAACAGAAGCGCCCACCTGTGAATAAAACTAAAAGGTGCATGGGGTTGTTCGGTCATCAGCACTGGGCGCACAAATGAGCATGAGTCTGTGTGGGTGCATGCGGTGCGCGTGCCCGGGTGTGTGTGAGCTTGTGGGCGTGCGAGCATGGGCCTGTGAGGGTGTGTGCATGTGGGCCTGGGAGGCCGTGGGCCGAAGAGGTTGGAAACTATGCTGAACCGGAAATAAACCAAACTGAATAAAAACTAGGCTCAGACCTAGTAGAGTCTGGTCCCACCCTGAGTGGGGTGTTGTGTATCCCCGACCGGTGTAAGCTGCCAACCTTAAAACCAAAATTTTTGGTTCAGATGGGTTCAATCGGTTCGGTTCAGCTCTGTTGCAAACGAAAAGGAGAAGAAGAGGAGAGCTTGTTGGGGTTGAATAGAATAAATAGGCAAAAGAGCAAAGGAAAGGTAAACATAAGAAATGAAAATGATAAGAAGAAAGAAAAGAAATAGAAGAAGAGATGTTAAGAGAAGAGCTCGAGATAGAAAGGTTAAGAGAAAGGTAAAAGGAGAAAAGAGAGAGAGAGAGAATGGTAGAAGAAGAAGGATTGAGGCTGAAGATTAAGAAGAAAGAATGGAATTTCTCTTTGTAATTTTTACTTAAATACAATTTCTTTTTGAGCTTAAATGTTGTAATAAGGCATATATTCATTTGAATTCCTCTTTTCTTGCCTTAATCTCTTGTAAATAGGAAGAAATTAAAAGAAATAAACATGTTTACTTGTTTGTAATAGTAAATCATATGTGTAAATATGTTTTCCTTATGAAATTTTGCATGTTTTTCAATTGAAAATCCTTAAACAAGATTCATATTCTTAAAGTAAATTTAATTATAATTCTCATACGTAGCTTAGGATTTAGCGGTGAATTTAAACTAAGTTATGCCTCCCAGCGAACGACGTGGACTCAACCAGTTAAAAAGAATTAAAATCTAAAATGTTAGGTTAACTTGACCTTATACTACTCAATCGACATAAATTCAAGTTGACCTAAGTTACTTTCTTTTGCACATAATTAAGCATAATTAACTTAATTAACTGTGTTGCGAAAGTTAACGATCAGTACTGATATCGGAGCTCGAAATCATCCGCAACAGTCATTCCGGATTCGTTCGCCCACCCAATATTCCTATTCTAATTTATGAACCCAAAACTATTTCATACCATCCGTTTACAATGAGGACATTGCAAAACATAGGAATGGGGGGGTTGGTAAAGTGCAAACATACAAAAATCAAATTTCGGAAAGGTTCTCACAAAAAATTACATATTCCAAAAAAACCAAAAAAATAGAAAATTGAAAAAGAACAAAAAAAATGGAGAAGGGAGGAAATTTTGAGTGAATTAAATTGCATATCATTTTTGAGGAGGAAAAGGGGAGGTGATATAAATGTTAAAAAGGAGCATAATTTGAAAAGAAAAAAGAGAGTCATTAGTAAAAAGATTAAGGAATTTACTTAGTTCTAGAACAAATCAAAAGAAAAAAAATAAAAGAAATAAAAGTGCTAAGAGATAAAAGAGATTAATATGAACACTGATCTTAGGCCTCTTGGGCTGTGACTTTAGGCTTAAAAATTCTAGTATCCATTAAGATCTGGATAGTCCTCAAGAGGTTTGGAAAAATGCAAAGCTTAAGTATTAAGTCTAAGGCTTAGGGAGTATTCGACCTCGTTAACTGACCTCTGGTTTGCGGGACTCGGTAACATAAGCACCCCAATTCACACATAGTTTGGTTTAGTGTGCTTAATTATCAAAATCATGCAAATGCGTTAAATCTGTTATGAGAAAAAGCTACCTAGATTAGGAGTGGCTAGTCAACACAAGTTGATTTGGGAGAGTTCCCGGTGTGGAGAGGTAGGAAATTTGCCTCGAAGATGCGCAATAACATACCGTCTCTTCGGTGCTTGTCTCCTAGGATATGTAAATATCCTATTGGGGGCATGTAAGCACCTTGTGCTAGTTCAGATGCCATAGGTGGCATTATCACGAAATGTCAATTTCTAGGGTATGAATTTAGCTACAGAATGCCATGGGCGAGATTATCTCAAAATCTTGAAAGCCTGGGTTCTGGGGGTTGCCATGGGCGGTGCTATCTCGAAGTATTGATTGCCAGGAACCCTACGAGGATTGATGGTGGGAATTAGGAATTTGATACAGACCGTGTTGTAAAGCCAATCCGAAGCAAGAAGTAAAGAAAGAAAAGAGAGCGAAAACTCTCCAAAAACAAAAAAAATCCTCTGTCTCTCTCTTACAAAAACGCACTGCAAACTGAACTTGGGCTAAAACATGTCTTAAGCGTGGGTTCTTTAATCGTGGAGTTCAAGGAACCTTAGGTTAGTTCCTGTGGGCCTTAGAAACCTTCGTGGCGGACTAAGGTTAGAGTTGATCAGGTCTGGATCTTGGTTGGTACTTGAGTACCTCTAGGCCTACTATCAGCATTCTGATCTAATCTACAAAAGAAAGCATATAGCAGAAATCTGAGAATAAAAAGGCATATGGTCTACAATTTGAGTTAATTCCATGAGATTTTGCTAAGGGACTAGTGAAAGCTAGGCATGGGGATATGATGGGAACACCATCATGAGCCATAACTAGCTTAATTTGATCTGATTAAGTTGTTAAATGCTTCTACATAACTGCCAGATGACTGTAATTCATTGCACAATCATTCTGAGAGAAAGACAGGAAATCAGGGTTAAAACTGTAATTTTACCATCATATCATGAATGCAATACAACCACAGGTTTTCCAAGGGGGCAATTAAGGGTCAAATGGTCCTAAAAGGCTAACAGGTGGTTAGAATAGACAAAAGAGTTTTTGCGTGTTTTGAGAATTAAATGACTTCTGAAACCCTAAAAATAGATCCCTTAATTAACTGAGGTTCTAGTTAGGATAAAATTCACCTAAACCCTCTAAATTCATAGAAAAATATTTTCTAGGGTTTGTTATCTTCAACTTGACCATTAGAACCCATCTTGACGCAAAATAAAGTCTTAGATAGATATTTACCCTAATTTACATTTTTGCATAAATTACCTAGCCAAACTTGGTCAAAATCAAAATCCAACTTTACCATTGGATTCCTTTGGTCCAAATTAGGTTTGTACCAAAATTTGGATCCAATATGAGATTGTCTTGACCTCGTTTGCAATTTGGTCTTGTCTGATTCTTTTATATCACACATATACCCTTAACTTTCAAAATCCTTACCAAAAGGCCCCTAACATTGTCATCATTTACACAAACAGGTCCCTGCCGCCATGAATCCTATTCCTACAAACTTCGACGACCTAAAATTGGCAAGATCTCCTTGATTCCTTGACGAATCCCTTTTAGATTTGAAAGGGAAGTTCGTCAAGGAATTCCATTCCTTTTTAGCCAATTTTGATGCCCTAAAACCTTCCTAATCTCTCATGCGAAATGCATGAGAGATTAGGGTATCCTAGAATTCCTATCTCCGACGAAGCTTTCCAATTCCCAAGCTCAAAACTCCCTCCAAAGGCCTATAAAAAGACCTCCAGATCATACTGTGCCTCTTAAGCTTGATTTTGATCGGATCTACCCTAAATTCTTCCCTCCTAATCCAGCCAAAAGGCTCTTTGAGCTTCGGAGACTCTCCTTGCCTCTCCTTATCGTCTGACCGCAATACCGATGGCAGATCCTCCTTCCCTGCCTTCTTTCGCGTCGAGCAGTACCAGCCGGCATCCCTATCCCCTTCATCCTCGCCATCCGATCCCTTCCAGAGCCAGCTTCATCTCCGGCACTGACCATACCGCAACCGGTGCCATAGCCGCCCCCCATCGTCCGCTAAATACCTCAATCGACTCCTTAGCTTCTCTACGTCACGCCAGTACCTCCAACACTTCGCTTTGACATCTCCGACGCCTTCCGTGACTCTGTCTTCCATCTCGCTGGCATACCTCTGGCAAGCGCTAGCGGCCACCATAGATCACCTACACCACCGCTTCCACGATCCACACCTTCGCCTCGACCTCAAGAGCAAAAGCCCTAACCTCGTTAGGCCGATTGCTCCTTTAAACCCTTTGCCGAACTCACGCTTCTTCGGACACCCTCGGTGAGGTTGATAGGCCTGTTCACACACGCTCACTGCACACCACTGCCACTGTCACACTCGCCGTGCTCCGACGATTGTTCCTGAGCTTTTTGACGTGGCCGAAAGGCCTTGCTGATGTTTTCAGGTGTCAAGCTCCTCCACCATTAACGTAGAGCTTCGAAGGAAGCTTGAAGTCCGTTCTAGCCACTGCAGCTCCAGGTGAAGCGTCTAGGTGGTGTGGAATCAATACCTGCTGGTTTCCAGGTCCTCATGTGAGGAGTTCCATAGTCGTAGCTCGCCAATTCGACCGATTTCCTCAGCAACTGTGCGTGTGAAGAACAAGACAGGGACAGCCCCACATCAGATACGGAGGACCCTCACAGTGGAATAAATTATTTTTGTGCCTAGGGCTTGTTGCCTCAGATAGAAGGGGTGAGGTCCGTCCTCACACCTTTCACTTGACCTGCCCATGCCTCACACCTCGCTCACCACCCACTGCTAATGAGTTTGGACTTGGTTGCATGCTTGATCTGAATACCCAAATACCCGATACTGTGGAAGGCTTTGGGAGAGTGTGACCCAGAGAGAGAAAGAGAGAGTGTGCGTGGGGGTTTGGGGGGTTTTGATCTCTGGAGAAGTGGCTGACACTTAGCTAAATATGAAGACCCTTTCCCCCTCTGTGTGAAGAGGAAGAGAAGGAAAAGGGCAGAGAAAGAAGAAGAAAAGAAGAAGAGGAAGAAAGAAAGACAAAGCCGAGGAAGAAAGAGAAGAAGCATTTGCAAAAGAAGAAGCAGAGATAGAAAATCACTGTAGAATTAGACGTTTAAGACGTCTGATCCTACTGTCAGATGTCTGACTTGAGCTTCTTAATTGATATTGTGCATCTCTTAACTATTATTGTGAGGAGTAATTGGTGATTCAAATCACCATTTTACTCCATTCTTTTTGGACACTGATACTTGACATTATTATTATTGCAATCTCTTATATCTTTGATTCAAATTGTGATCTTGAGTTTTAAATTGTCATATTGTTCCCTGTGTTCAACCTCGGATTTCATTCGAGTAATAAATTATATTTGTTTTCAAAGCGATTTCGGCTATACTACAACGTAGCATTCATAAACATCGATCTCTCTCTGTTAACGGTAGCCCATACTTACTCAATAAAGTTCTAAGTTACGCATTTGTAAAATGAGTTCCACCATCACTAATAATTACTCGAGACATCTTGAATCTAGAGAAATGTTCCTCTTTACAAAATTAATCATAGTTTTATATGTGATCATTATTCTTTGTTAGAATTGCCTTGATCCATTTTGACACATAATTCACAACTACTAATATATATTCAAAACTGCAGGATGATGTGAAGGGACCCATAAAGTCTATGTCCCATACCTTAAAACCGTCAATCACTAAAATTGGCTAGAGGGGCATCATGTCTCTTTTGGTCATACTTCCTAAGGATTGATATCTTTTGCAAGCTTTGAAAAAATCATAAGCATCCTTGAATAATGAAGGCCAATAAAATCCACACTGCAACATTTTTGTAATGGTTTTCTTTCCAGAAAAATGGCCTCCACAAGCTCTGGTGTGGCAAAAGGCTAAAACACTCAAGACTTGATATTTAGGCATGATAATAGCCTAATTAATGATCCTAGCATGCTTAATCTAAAGTTTGTTCCTAAGTAAAAGCAATAATTTAGGTTATAAATACTACATTCTAGGAATACAAGCATAATTAGGACATGTACGTATTTCATGCATAATTTGTATCTAATTATGAAATTTGTGAATATTGCAGGAGTTGTTGTGAAGTTGAGATGTAAGCAATAAGCTAAGAAGCTATCAAAGAAATTATGAAGAGAGAAATAAAGAGGGCTCAAAAGAAAAGACAAGACATCAAAGAAGAAAAAGAGATGAGGGGACACGTGGCACTCCTACAACCCATCTACACTAAGACAACCTACCCTACACATAATCCTATCCTAAACCTTATCTAGCCAATCACACCTCACCATTGATTCTTCATTCAAAGGCCACTAATCTTCTACCTAATTTTAGTAATAGAAACCTACTCCATCTAGACCTTTGAAACCTCACCGAAGGGCCTGCAATAGCTTGATATTTTTAGCCAAAATCGACTTTGCATGGCCAGCCGTAAGTCCATCTACAAGCCTCTCTTGGCCGGCTGTGGTGAGCTTATCTTGATCCTCCACTTGCCATCCTAGGGTTCCCATAAATTGACCCAAAATCATCTCACTAAAACCTTAGTAGCTGGCCATTCAAGCCCTCTTAAAATCCCTCCTTGCCCGGCCAAAAGTAGCACTCAATCTCGACCCTCTATCTCACAATCAATGACATACATACACACCATTATGATTTGCCAATCTAGGTCATTCTAGAGTCTTCTTGGTCAGTCACCCCTTGCTTCAATCTAAGCCATCCAAATCCCATCCCAAGGCCCCCTTCAAACCTAAGAAACCAACCACATCCGAACCCTTCATCTAAACCTATGGCCTATTGGTCGGGCGTGTTTCGCATGTTAGAAATCGACGTTACAAGTAACCTATTGTTGTAGTTGCAAAACACGTTGATCAGATAAAATTTATACCAAAACTCCAAGGGAGTCCCGAAATCGGGCGACGTTTACTTTATGTGAAAATTGCGCTTCATTTTGTTTCTTTTTGGTATTTTAGGGTTTTGTTATTTTTTTTGTATTTCTGAAATAAAAGAAAAAAAGAAAATGTATCACAAGATAGAGATATGGAACAGATATGATATATATTACTTCCAATGTCAATTACAAGAAACTATGAAAGCATATAAAGAGAGGGAGGTGAGAGGAAATCTATCGAATCGGCCGTTCGGCGAGACGACGGTGCCTAGAGGAAGCTCGGACGAAGGAGGTGAGGAGTGAGATGACGGAGGTGAGATGCTGGAGGACGTCAGGTTGAGGAAAGCTTTGGCGTAGCTCCGGAATGGAGGTGAGAAGACGGAGTTGATCTGCTACCGGAATGGAGGTGGGAGGACGGCTCCAAGGTGACCTATGAAGGGAGATGGGAAGTTGGAGGAGTATTTGGTGGGGCAGAGGTTCGCTACACTAATAGGCACCTTGGGAGCTTGAGAACAAGCTCTAATGGAGAGTTGGTAGGCTTGATAGAGCTTGGGAGTAGGTGGGAGTAGAGTAGGTAGAGATGGCTTGGAAGGGAGGGGGTGTAGGTCCTTTTATAGTGGAGGAGAAGAGGCTAAAAATGGATAAAGGACCTTTAGTGACCTCCAGACCATCACTGGAAATGTTGCTGTAGATAGCTCACCTCCACCCACGCCGATAGCTAGCTCTGCTGGCTTGCAATGAAATAGCGACGGCTGTAAGCGTCGTTGTAGGTTAGCCCAGCTGTCGCTGAAATCTGGCACCAACCGCCCTTGCGCCCGCATCGCCTGCCTCGCTCATCACGCACGTCGATCGCGTGCGCCCGACTGTGTGCACGTGTGCTATGCGCTGCATGCGCGCACGCGCACGCACTGCCTTGCACTGGCGCTGCCCCTGCCGCTCCATGCGACCGCCCAATTGAGAATTGGAGGGGTGATGAGAGCCTCATCATGAGCCATAACTAGCTCATTTTGACCTAATAAAGAGAATAAAAGATGCTACATAACCTAGAAGAGGGCTTAATTGGAGAAGAAAATATGAAATAAAGGTTAAGGCTGTAATTTTACCATTGCAGTACATAAATGGGATTTCTAAGAGGCAAAACATAGGTCAAATCGTCTGAATAAGATAAAAAGTGGGTTATTCAATCAGAAATGGGTTCATGTGCAAACCAGGAATTAAATGACATCTTGTAACCCTAAAACAGTCCCGCTTAATTCAACAAGGTTCTGGTCAAGATAAAAATCAAGTAAACCCTCTAAAAATCATGGACAAATATCCCCTAGGATTTATAACATTCAATTTGGCCTTTAAAACCTAATTTGACCTAGATTAGGTCCTAGCTCATCAATTGACCTAATTTGGGTTTTTACATAAAATGTTCAGTCAAACGTGGTCAAACCTAAAATCCAACTTCACCATTAGATTCCTTAGGTCCAAATTAGGTTTGTACCAAAATTTGGACCTAAGGGGAGGTCATCTTGACCTACTTTGTAATTTAGTACACCCAATCACATTTTGGTCCCTATCTTTTGAAAATCAATGCATAAACACCCCTAACTTCCTTGCCACTCTTACAAGCAGGTCTCTCCGCCATTATTAGGGAGAGATCCTATTCCGGCGAGGATTAGAGAGGGAATACTCTCTGATTCCTCAGAGATCTCCTCCCAGATTTGGAAGGGAGATTCTCTGAGGAATGCCCTTCCATCTGAACTCAATCATGATCCCAGATTTGCACCCAATCTCTCGTGCGAACACACGAGAGATTTGGGTATCTAACTACCTTCCATCTTCGGTGAGACATCGGTGGCAAAAGGCTTGCCCTCCACGCACCAGAAGCTCGGCAAGCACCTATAAATTGACCCCCAACTCTGGTCGCACCTCCTCAGCTCGACTTGGCCAGGATTCCACCTCAAATTCCTCTTCTTCTCTGGCTAAATGGTCCAGCGAGCTCCGGCGAGCCCCCCTCCTCTTCCTCGTCACTCTGCCACAAAACCAGTGGCAGGGCCATCCTCCTCATCCTCCTCCACGTCGCGCAACACCCGCGCGAGCTGCCCTAGCCCCGTTGTCGCCGCCGCCTTCCTCCACTGGACACTTTCTTCTCCGGCGACAGCAGGTACCGCCGGCTGCCTTCTCGTCCCCTTCGTCCCTTTAGTTAGGTTAAAACTGTTCTTCTCTATCCCCTCTTTCATTTCCCTCATCTTATTTCACCAAACGCCCCTCGACCGTCATTGTTCACCACCATCTTCTTGATCTCCGGCCACCCTCTGGCAAGACGCTCCCATCACTTCGCAGCCCCACACGTCTCGCTGACCATAGCATAACCTCCGCCT
Organism: Thalassia testudinum; assembly: GCA_037157565.1. Classification (NCBI taxonomy): domain Eukaryota; kingdom Viridiplantae; phylum Streptophyta; class Magnoliopsida; order Alismatales; family Hydrocharitaceae; genus Thalassia; species Thalassia testudinum. The sequence goes on along the minus strand of JAZHRO010000047.1, from coordinate 28,393,909 downwards.
CACCTCACTGAGTACCTTCCACTCATCCACAGTCTCTCTACGCCTCCACAACTACCCCCTGATCAAACCCATCTGTCCGGCCACAGGGTGACTAGGCACGCACGCCTAGGCTACCCCGCGGCCTGCCACCTAGCCCCTCACCTTCACCGTGACATGGCGAAGGTTCTCCTGTGGTCTGATTAAGCCGCAAGGCTCTTTTTGTGTCAGGCAGGTTTCACGCTTCGGCCGCCATTAGCGGTGACTCGAGGAAGCTTCTTGCTTGCTCCAGGTTGCAATTCTTCAGGGCTCCAGGTCTAGCTAACTTGGGGAGGCATCGCGAAGACATCTGTCCCAGCAAGTGACGCCGCAAAGCCTGCAGTCGTGGCAATTGGAGAACGGACTCCTGCGGGCATGCACGAAAGAGAGGTGGAACAATAGTCCCACCTCGGTAAGCTGTGAAGCGCTGAAGTGATTTATATTAGTTTTATGCTTTGGGCTAGTTGCCTCCGAACGCACATGGGGTGAGGTCCCTGACCTATTCTCATCGCCTCATCTGTGAGTTCACCACATGGATCTGGTGACCCGACCCGACACCATCCTGAGCACTCCTCGTGTACCAACCTCACGCCAGTGTGCCTGGACCCGGGCACGCGACCCGACCCGTTTACCCGGCTCTGGGAGAGCATGCTGAAGAGTGATATACAGAGAGAGAGACGCAGGTGTGGGTAGAGGGATATGTTTTGCTCCTCTGTGGTTTGTGCAGGGAAGGCAGACGGGACAGCGAAGCTGATACTTAGCTGCTAAGGAGAAGAAGCAGAAGGAAGGAAGCCTTCGCAGAGGAAAAAGAGAAGGAAAGGAAGAGGCAAAGGAAAAAGAGAAGAGGAACTGAAGAAGATAGAAGAAATAAAGAAAGGTAAAGACAAGTAGAAGAAGAAGAGAATCTGAAGGCAAGCGAAACAGAACCAAGGAAGGAAGAAGAAGAGAAAGCAGAGCCAAAGAGAAGAAGACCCGCAGAAGAAAATAAGAAGAAAGAAGTAAGGCAACTGCAGAGAAGAAAGAAGAAGCACAAAGAAGAAAGGAAAAATCAGAAGTCAGAAGAAGAAGAATAAGAGAGGGGAAAACATCTTTTAAGACGTCTGATCCCATGATTAGACGTCCAAATTTTTTCTTTTTGCCACAATTAATTTTTAAACTTATGCATTTATATTTGAATTACGTTTTGAGTAATTAAGTGTTCAATTACATTCTTGAGATTAGTAATAAATTCCAATTGCTCCCTGTGTTCGACCTCGGATACTTAGGTTTTCGAGTAATAAACTTTTATTTGTTGACAACGCTTGATCACCTATACTACAACGTAACTAACTGTTAAAACACGATCTAGCCGCGTCAACAAGGGGCTGCGGGGATTCGAACTCGTGCCCCTCCTTTGCAAACCAGCACTCCCACCATTGCGGTAATCCTTCCCTTGTGTCGTGTGGAGTGGCTTGGTGTGTCTGCTTCCCAGTCGTTGGATCTTGATCCAACGGCTAGGATTGAAGGGTGCAGATGAAGGAGCTAGGTGGTGCTGCTGGCCGGTGTTGGGCAGCTTAGATGGTGCCACATGGCGCCATCTGGGCCATCCATCTTCTTCTTGTTGAGGGTGCTACGGTGCTCAGATCAAGATGATTCCCGCGATGCTAAACTGCGATCGTCACTCCGGATCCATCCGTACGGTCGGATTTTCCATCCGAAGCCCGTATGGATGTCGCATTGCCCCCTGGCCATATAAAATGGAGGAATTAATATATAAAATATACAACTATCCTAAATGCCATGCAATGGATGTTATGTAATATTTATAACATGATATGCAATGTTAAGCCTAGGAACTATAAAAAATAAGCAGTTTATCATGAATTTATGTGTGTTCATCATACCCCCATGCTTATTGATGTAAACACGTTTACACTATTTCAGATTTCTATTTATGCATGTTCTTAAGCATAGGATTGCATTGCATGCTATAAATATTGCATAACATGCATCATCCTACATTTAGAGTAGTTTGAATAAATGGAGGTTAATTGCCTCCTTTTATGTTCTTGGACAGGGCAAACTTTTTATCGGTGCCTCAGATCGAAGATCCAACCGTACAGATGTGATCAGGGAGACGATTGGAAGATTGCCCTAATCGGACATCTGTAGCATCAAATAGTGATCGGGGAATCCTAGAAGATCAAGGGCCAAGATGGCGTGAATCCGCATTTCAAACGACAAATCCGACCCCACGGATGGATTCAGATCGACCATCGCAGCCTAATGACGCAAAAATCGACTCAATCCGAAACCCGTGGCACCATCTACATCATCCAGTAGATGGACGGCCAAGATGGCGCCACGTGGCGCCATCTTAGCCGTCCAACCAACCCTCAAGACCGCCGCTGCCTCTCCAAAGGAATTCCAGCACACAATCTGGGCTGTTGGATCGTCATCCAACGGCTGTGGATGCATGCGCGTTAAATCGTCTCCGCGACCAACTCCCTTCCACAGCGCACGGAGACGACGCTGTGGGTGAAGCAGAGGTCGCGGGGTCGAGCCCTCGCGAGCCTCAAATCAGGCGCGGGCAAGCGGTCGTGAGGAGCGTCGGATCGCGATCGAACGATCGCGCGCGCCCGATTGCGCCCACGCGCTATTGCATGTGCGGCGAAGATGAGGCATTGTACGCGGGCGGGGATGCGCTGAGGAGGCAGGCGTAGCGCGATCTAAGCCGGTTGATCTCGCGATCGGACGGCTGAGAATGGCTGGACGTGCACGTGCGGGCAAGCGAGCGAGCACGCGTGTGTCGCCCACTACGCCCTTGTTCAGACCTTTAGCGACGGTTTTATCTGTCACTAAAGGTCCTGAATTAATGTTTTCAGAGTTGTAATGACCAAATTGGCCCCACTCCTTGCAACTATAAAAGGAGACCCCCTCCACACGAAATTCTCATCCCTTCCTCTTCTTTCCCTCTCCAAAGCTCAAGAGAAGCTTGTCCCACACCCGGGATGCTTCTCGCGAGATAAAGTCAATTTTTCATCCCCCTTTCGGAAGCGGATCTCGCGACGATGATGACGTGCTGCCCTATTCCCATTCGTCTGCTTCGTCCTCCTTCGTCCAGGCATCGTCCCATCCGGCTCGTCCTCCAAGCGACCGTCGAGGAGGATATTTCTCTCATTCTTTTTACTGCTTTCTAGAATAGATTTACTGCTTTCTAAGTAGATTTACTGCTTTCTAGTTTAATCATTTTCCCTCTTTCTAGTGTAGTGAACAATCATTCTGATGATGAAATTCTATGTTTATTCTACATCTCATTTTGGTTTTTGTTTGTAATATTCTTTCTCTCTTATTCTCTCTCTCTCTTTTCTATTTATTGTAAATAGTTAGATAGTTCTAATCAATTGAATTATTTCATGACAAATAAAAACAAACGCGTAGTTTTTAAATCAAACGTCCGCCTCCCTGTGTTCGACTCGGAATTTTCATTTCGGTATAAATTTTATTTGTTGAACACGAGTTCTTCGCTTTCATACTATGACGACAGGTTTTTCAAAACCAAACACGTTAGCATAGCAACCCGACGTTCAACACTTACTTTTTGCTAGTCCCTAGCAAAATTAACCTAAATGGTATGTATAAAAGTGGAATCAGGGTTCGAGTAATTAGGCAAAATTCATTGATTGCTTTAGAAAATCTCATCCCCAAGACCTAATTACAAAAACTCAACAGTGCCCAGGTGCCTGCCAGAATACAGACCGTCCGAGCCCTCGCCTTATTTGAGAAGATAATTTTTTTTTTCTTTTCTAATTTTTTTGTACTTTTGGAGTTTGAGAGTACGGGATAACTTTTTATGGCTACTTGACTTGCCTAAGACACGAAAAGGACTCTAAGTGCTAAGCATCTTTGTGAAAAAGTGATAGACTCATAAAACAGCCGTTAATACGGACTTTAGGTTTCTACGACCCTAGGTGACCTTGCCTAAAGGTTTATCTTTAAGATCGGTAGCTTTCTCCCTACTTTTATTTATGGGGTCAACACAAGGGTGAATCCAATGTATATCTCCCCGGTTTATTCTACTTCCCCGCTTCTTCCCTAAGTGTTTTGGGAATTATTGTGCATTTTTTGTGAGCTGGGTTCTGGACAACCGGTCGATGAGCTGTTACCACCAACAACTTGCCAGCCATACTCGTGTGGTGAAGTGTGGTTTTATTTATTTTTTTATTTTCTCCTTTTTTTCTCTTTTTTTTTTGAGTGTTTCTTTTTTTTTTTTCCTATGTAGGTGGCTTCTTTGATCTAAGATTTACCTAAAGGAAGTACAACGAAAATGGTCTTGTGGCTAGGCTTTGGACAATCGGCCGATGAACTGTTACCACCGACAACTTGCTAGCCATACCACCCAAGTCGATCCATTAGCTACCCAATTTTCGTAAAAATCGTCAAAAAGTGAGTCAGTGCAAAATAATGTGTGTAGATGCTTAGGCTTAAAGTCCCCCCAAATCAAAGGGCAGGTTGATAAGTCGCATACTTATCATCCCAAATTATTTACCAAATTAAAATAAATTTTAATTGGCGAGGACTCAAGACTAAATCCACATTCGAGTGGACACCCAGTCTAGTTAAGGCCGAAGACCTGAAGAGTCTAAGTATTCAGGTCTCAAAGAATTAATTCTTAAAGTTTACAACTCCTAATGCCTAAGTTCTCATCTCCTAATTCTAATTTTTTTTTTTAACAAGAATCAAATAACAGGAAATTACTGTTACAGCTGACAAAAAGGTTATAAAATATGTCCACCCCCCCATGCTTAGCATTTGCAATGTCCTCATTGTGAAAAAAATGAAAGCATGCAAGAGAGTAGAAGTGGAAGAATAGCACCTAGTTTCCGTGAGACACTAGTTAGCTTGGAACAGTCTTTACATGTGCTAAGTTTAGTGCCTTTAGCTGAGGTTCTCAATCAACAATAACTAAACATTGAGGCCACAACAACACAGTTTTCGGGCCCCTAGATATGGGTCCCGGAGAGTGAAAATGGGCTTACCAAAGAGATGAATAATGAAAGTGGTAAGCTGGTGGTGCAGGGAGAGCCTAAATGGTCTCCAATAGGAATTTTGTTGATTTATTACAGAGGAAGTGTAGTTGGGTATAGAATTTATGCAGTGGTTGGGTGAAAAAGGACGATGAGGGTTTTGTGATGTGCTGGGGATTTATGGGTACTCTAGAATACCTAATATTTGAAGAGTTCTTCCCCAATGTTCAATTTCATCCTCACACTCTAGGTTCTTAAACCAACCATCCTGATCCTCAGAATTCCCACCCACAAGTTGGACCTCAAACTCTAAGCATTCAGGATAAGGATGTTGTTGGATTTTATCTTGATCACGTGAATCATCCAACAATTTTTTGATTTCATGTATATCTTCCTCATCCTGTGTTGCTACAATTGGTCGCATTTTTGCTTTGTCCTCAATTATTTCAGCAATTGTGTGATCTTCTTCTCGAGTTTGGGTTGAGTTGGCCATTAAAAGGTTGTCTAAGGTATGTATAGCCATTACTTCCTCTATTCTACCAAGCTCCTCCATCGAACCACACTTAGTTTTATTCTTCTTTGAGACCTTGAAAATATTGAATCGATTTGTCTTATCCCCTGGGGCCATTTCTATGTTTCCCGATTCACAATCAATCCTCGCCTTGGCAGTAGCCAGGAAAGGTCTTCCCAAAATAGTCGGGGTATGGTTGAGCTATTTTGGGGCTTCCATGTCCAGGACCATGAAATCAGCAAGGTAATGTAAATCATTAACCTTGACTAAAACATCCTCCAAAATACCCCTTGGTTTTGTAATGGATCTATCGGCTAACTGCAAGGTTATGTCAGTGTGTTTTAGGTAGCCTAGACCCAATTCCATGTGCAGTGAGGTGGGGATCACATTAATGGAAGCACCTAAGTTGAGGAGGGCCCTGTCAGAAGTAACGTTTCCTATTATGCAGGAAATCAGCAGGGCTCCCGGGTCCTGCTTCTTAGGAGGTAGCTTGTTTATGATCAATGTGCTTATGTTATCGGACAAAACTACTCTACTATTGATTTCAGATTTTGCTCTACGCCTTTCTTTATATGCATTCAGTAAACCCATGGCGTAGGCAGGGATTGATCCGATAGCCACGAGGAGTAAAATGATTGTTAATTTGAAAGCCTAAAGTAAGGATATCCTTTCCTCCAATTTCTCCTCCGACTTTTTCTATTTTCCCATACAACAACAACATACTCCCGAATCAGACCCTGATGTTTTGTTGATCACATTCTTAGTTGGGAGTTTGGAATTCTTGCTACGAGGCCTAATGGGGTTGACATGGGGTTAGGTAGGTCCCTTGCGTTTACTACCACTCCTCAAGGTGATGGTGTTTGCCATGGCAAAATGCTGTTGGTTAGTGCCTTGGGGAGGGTTGGGCAAAATAGGAGGCTCCCGGTTGATTATGGTAGGAACTTGGTTAGCTCCAGGAGGGGCTGGGGTAGCCTGATAGATAGCATGGGCTTGAGCATGCGACTCCCCATCATTACCAAACCCTTGAGGCCCAGCGCCTTGGTTCTGAACATTCCTTGGGTTTGGTACAGAATGTGATGGTAGAGATCCAGGCTACAGGTTGTTTATACTAAGTCCAAATTGCAAGGTGTCTAACGAAGTTTTCATCTGTTGCATGAGTTGGAGCATTGACCCTTACATTTCTATCATTTTCAGGTTCAAGTCAGCCTACTCGGCGGGTTGTTGAGCATTTCACATGGGCTGATTAACCTGATTCAGGGGCAATTGAGTATATACATGACCCTGGCCCATTGGTTTTTGCGGTACATAGTTGTTGGGTCGATATTGGGTCTGCTGCCCTTGATCTTTCCAACAGAAGTTAGGATGATTTTTCCAACCTGAATTGTAGGAATTCGAATAAGGGTTGGACCTAACATTCTCTTGCACAGCATAAACATCCTCATAAGATGAGGATGAAGAAGGATCAAAAAGACTGGGATCAAAGGCCCCAGTTTGGAACCCATAAGGTTCCAAGAAGAGTTGGCTTGAAGGTCGAGCTGTCTCTAGTTGGTTCACAAACTCTCGTCCCATAGGAGTTTGCGAAGAATGGAATCCCGATCCCTGGGATTGAGCGGATCTAGAAAAATTAGAGTTTCCGGACATCCACTCTTCCATTCGTTTAGTAACCAGATCCATCTTATCTAATCTATTGCAGATCAATTCCATATCAAATGTACGAGAATCTTGGACCTCATTGGCATTTGATCTAATTTGTTGGGATCGGTTGAAGGTTTCCATCGAGGCATGGTTTAAAGAATTTTCACTCATTTCCTCAAACAAATCATACACGCTATCTGAGTCCTTGTTGAGGAAATTGCCTCCGCAAGAAGCGTCCACATGATTACGGAGTTGATCATTCAACCCGTGATAAAAAATCTGCACAAGCTACCATTTAGGCACCTCATGGTGTGGACACTTCCGCAACAAATCCTGGAATCTCTCCCAGGCCTCATGAAACGGTTTCCCCTGCCACTGGGCAAAAGTGGTAATTGTCCGTCGCAATGCATTGGTTCACCCAATTGGGAAGAATTTCTTCAAGAAGGCCGATTTCAAAGCTATCCAAGTAGTAATCGGTCTTCCAATGGTACGATACCAATGTGTGGCCTTATCCCTGAGTGAATGGGGGAAAAGCCTCATGAGCATCTGTTCTTCATCCACATTCCACGATTTGGTAGTCTGAACCAGAGTGATCAGGTCTTGCAAATGTTGGAATGGGTCATCTGAGCCAAGCCCATGAAAGTGTTTAATTGGACTCAAAACCTGGGGCTTGATCTCAACATCTCCGGCGGGGATCACAGCACCAGGACGATCCTCATAATTTGAAGGATCATAAAAATCCTTCAAGGGCCGAGTGCCCTGACCATTCATTCGTTGGAACCATTGCTGCATTTGCTGCAATTCTTCCAACTGCCTCTGAATCAGCTCCTACTGGTTCGGAGGCAGGGGAGGTGGTTGTTGATCAGCCATGGGATCTACTTGGCTAAAGCTCATCCTCCACCTCCGGGAATGGTCTAAAGGTCCTTCCAAACGAGGGTTCAATGGCCTCCTTCCAACATACACTGGAAGGAAGTCAGAAGGATGAGGAAAAGAAGGGACCCTGCAACACAAAAAATACAAGCCTATCCTTAGGTTTGGTAGCCTAAAGGTCTACAGACTCTCAGCAATCCAAGTTTTGAAAGCACGAGTTCAAGTATTTTTCCTTTGTAAATCAAGAAAATATGGAGTGCCTGGCTTCACCTAAGTATTGAATCCTATGGGGCAGCTACACATTGAACCTCTTTTAGATTAGGTGGTGCGGCCCAAACAATTCAATCAATCGGCTCAAATGCACTACTGATTAAGGCACACAAAAAGGTGATTAACCTAATACGATTTCTACTCTTTTATGTGTTGAATTCGTGTACTCGGTCCACAGGTCGGAATCCCAGTTGAGTAGATAAAAATTAAGTCCGATTATGTGCCTCAAGTGTGGGTGTATAGAGTGTGTATATTGATTCGTCCCACAACAACTATCTCTATTTTTTTTTTTTTAAATGCAGGGGTGAGGTGGATAAAGGTAGCAAACAAGACAAACAATTCTATCCTAGGGTTTATGCAAACACCTAAGTAGATTAGGTCTTGGTTATGAGTGTGGCGAAATGAACTAGTGGGGGGGATGTGGGGGACACTTATAGAGTACTCTACCCGCACTTTACTCCAATCTACCGCACTTGGATCTCCATGATAGGGTACCTGCAAGATAGTAGATCAAAGACAAGTAGGGTTAGTGCTATGTAAATGCAAAGAAACACAATAAACAATAAAGTAAATTTTCGGGTGTGTTTCGCATGTTAGAAATCGAGGTTACAAGTAACCTGTCGTTGTAGTTGCAAAACATGTCGATTAGATAAAATTTATACCGAAACTTCAAGGGAGCCCCGAGTCGAACACAGGGAGGCGACGTTTACTTTACGTGAAAATCGCGCTTCATTTTGTTTCTTTTTGGTATTTTAGGGTTTTGTTATTTTTTTGTATTTTTGAAATAAAAGAAAACAAGAAAATGTATCACAAGATAGAGATGTGGAACAAATACGATATATATTACTTCCAATGTCAATTACAAGAAACTATGAAAGCATATAAAGAGGGAGGTGAGAGGAAATCTCCCGAATCGGCTGTTCGGCGAGACGATGGCGCCTGGCGGAAGCTTGAACGAAGGAGGTGAGTAGTAGGATGATGGAGGTGAGATGCTGGAGGACGTCGGGTTGAGGAAAGCTTCGACGTAGCTCCGGAATGGAGATGAGAAGACGGAGTTGATCTGCTACTGGAATGGAGGTGGGAGGACGGCTCCAAGGTGACCTATGAAGGGAGATGGGAAGTTGGAGGAGTATTTGGTGGGGTAGATGATCGCTACACTAATAGGAACCTTGGGAGCTTGAGAACGAGCTCTAATGGAGCGTTGGTAGGCTTGATAGAGCTTGGGAGTAGGTGGGAGTAGAGTAGGTAGAGATGGCTTGGAAGGGAGGGGGTGTAGGTCCTTTTATAGTGGAGGAGAAGAGGCTAAAAATGGATAAAGGACCTTTAGCGACCTCTAGATCATCGCTGGAAATGTTGCTGTAGTAGCTCACCTCCACTCACGCCCATAGTTGGCTCTGCTGGCTTGCAATGAAATAGTGATGGTTGTAAGCGTCGCTGTAGGTCAGCCTAGCTGTCGCTGAAAGCTGGCGCCAACCGCCCTTGCGCCTGCGCCGCTTGCCCTGGTCATCACGCGTGCCCGGCTGTGTGCACGTGTGTTATGCGCTGCGTGTGCGCTTGCTATGCGTTGGTGTGCGCGTGCGTGCGCGCGCTGCCTTGCGCTGGTGTTGCTGCTGCCGTCCTTGCTCCCACCCAATTGCGAATTGGAGGGGCTACGGGGATTCGAACCCGTGCCCCTCCTTTGCAAACCAGTGCTCCCACCATTGCGGCAATCCTTCCCTTGTGTCGTGTGGAGTGGCTTGATGTGTCTGCTTCGTAGTCGTTGGATCTTGATCCAACGGCTAGGATTGAAGGGTGCGGATGAAGGAGTTGGGTGGTGCTGTTGGCCGGTGTTGGGTGGCCTGGATGGCACCACGTGGCGCCATCTGGGCCATCCATCTTCTTCTTCTTGTTGAGGGTGCTACGGTGCTCAGATCAAGATGATTCCCGCGATGCTAAACTGCGATCGTCGCTCCGGATCCATTCGTATGGTCGGATTTTCCATCCGAAACCCGTATGGATGTCGCATTCCCCCCTGGCCATCTAAAATGGAGGAATTAATATATAAAATATACAACTATCTTAAATGCCATGCAATGGATGTTATGCAATATTTATAACATGATATGCAATGCTAAGCCTAGGAACTATAAAAAATAAGCAATTTATCATGAATTTATGTGTGTTCATCTCCTATATTATACTTCACAATCTATTAAAAAGTGTCTAATCCCACCATTGAAATCATCTTTTCCTCTCAATTCTTCTTCCACTACTTTCTTCCACCTCCATATGCCTTCCTTAGTAGCTAAGCCCCCTTCCATGGTTGCTCCCTTCCTCTCCATTAGCTTTCCTCTTAGGTTCTACCACTTCCCTTATTAGCTAGGTTCTTCCCTTTGGTATTAGCTTTAGAGCCTTCCCTTAACCGACCCTTTTAGCTTCTCCCTTACCTCTCTACTTCACCTCCTCTCATATGGATGCTTGTCATAGCTTGGCAATCTCAGCTCCAACTCTGTTGCCCTACAAGCACTCACCAAAGAAGCTTCACCATGCCTCCTCTCTATCTCTATCTCTCTATCTTTTTCTTATTTTTGTTATTGTAGCCATAATTTCTTTTGTAAACAAACTTGTTATTCAATGAAATATGACTTGATTTTCCTTATTTTATTTCTCACAATTACATTTTGCTTTATTTTATTTCTGACACGGTTGATCTTGATCTTTTTTACTTCTAAAACACAAAAAAATAATAACTAGCATAGCGAACACTAAATGTATGCCTCCTTGGATGACCCAAACTCACCACAATCCGGTTTATAAATTTAAAAGTTTGTCTTGTGATTTTGAACTACAACGAGCACATTTTATACACAACGGATTTTCCGCAACAGGGCACACATCTTCTAATGATCTACTCTATACAAAGCTTAAATAATAAAGGATCTTACAAAATAATACTTAGCCATAGAAAGAAACCTAGCTTTTTGTTGACTAGTCCAATCATGCAGTATCTTTCCTATGACTAAGTAATTAGCTATGTTTGAGTACCACGAGAGCCCTTTCTATCTAATTGCTAACATTTGCTCATCTGGGAAGTTGTCTTTGATTGGAGGTATTGGGCCAACATTATCCAAGGATAGTCGGGATAGGTGGTCGGCCACAACATTTTAAGATTTTTCCTTGTCTTTTATCTCTAGGTCAAATTCTTGAAGTAGCAAAATCCATCTGATTAACCTAGGTTTATCATATTTTTTCAAGAGCAAGTACCATAGAGCTCTATGCTCAGTATAGCCAACCATGTGGGATCCAATAATATAATATTTGAATTTTTCAAATAAAAAAACTACTGCTAGCAATTCATTCTTTGTAGTCGTATAATTCCTTTAACCTTTATCAAGTGTTTTGCCAGTGTAGTAGATCACCACGAGTTTCTTATGCACTTTTTATCCTAGAACAACCTCTATGGCATAATTTAATGGATTAGCCATGATTTCAAAACGGTGGGACCAATCAGGAGGTTGTAAGATTAGGGCCTTAGTCACAGCTTCCCGAAGAGTCTTATAGGATTGGATGCAGTCATCAGTAAAATCAACGGGGATGTCCTAGGATAAAAGATTAGTCAAGGGCCTAGAAAACTTAGAGAAGTCTAATAAATCTTTGGTAAAATCCAACATGGCCCAAAAAAGATCAAACTTGTGTGGCCGAGTTGAGAGGAAGTGATTGGAGATGAAATCAATTTTGACTCAGTCGACTTTTAAGCCGCTTACGAACACAATGTGTCCCAAAACAATACCTTCTAAAACCATGAAATGACTCTTTTTCCAACTAAAGACCAAATTAATTTCAATGCACACTTCCCAAGTTGCTTAAATTGTCACCAAAATAATCCACAAAAATTGAGAAATAATCCAAGAAGACCTCTAAATAACCTCTTACCATGTCAGAGAAAATTGCCATCATGCACCTTTGAAAAGTCACAAGTGCATTACATAATCCAAAGGGCAACTTAATGCATGAAACTTGCTAAAGGTTAAATTTGTCGTTGTAGCGCAAGAATACGTGATCACTCAAATCAAAATTCTGAACTCATAATGGAATAAAATCGTAGTAAACGAAACTCTAGGTCATATCTCAAGGAGTGATGGTAACTCCATCACTGTCATAACTAGCTTTATTTTGTTGGAATCAGGTGATAAATGCCCCTGAATGATCGCCTGAAGATTGTAATTCCACGCAAATCCATTCTGAGGAGAAAATAATAAAAGGGGCTAATTCTGCAGTTTTAACATCGCATCATAAATGCAAAGTAACCACGGGGTCACCCAGGGGTTAATTGATGGTCAATTGAGCATTAAAATCCAATAAGTGGGTCCACACAGACAGAAACATGGTTTCACATGTTTCGCGAACCAAATTACAACACAAAACCCTAATTTCAGACTCACTTAAATTGAAGAGGTTTTGGTCAGGATAAAATTCATCCAAACCTCCTAAAATTCATTAAAAAATATTCTAAGTGGTTTGGTACCCTTGGTTTAACCATCTGAACCTATTTTGACTTAGAACAGAGTTTCAGATAGGATTCTACCCTAATTTAGGCTTTTGTGCAAATTTTCCTGTCAAACATGGTCAAAAATCAAATTCAACTTCACCATTAGATTCCTTGGGTCTAAATTAGGTTACGGCTAAAACTTGGGCCTAATCAGAGTCCATCTTGACTTAGTTTGCATTTCAGTCCATAAAAATCTCCGATCTTCACATTTATGCCCCTAACTTTATGATTTATTGCATTTACCCCCTAACTTCTCGTCATTTTCTTCATTCTGGTCCCTAGTGCCATTGGAGGTGGGAACACAGCTCAGGTCAAGATTCTCTCTCAAATCAAGACCAAATCCCTCCAAATTTGGAGGGATTGATCTTGAGAGCTTTCCCAACAACATGACCAGACCTTAGGCCATGATTTGCTTCTTAGAGATCAGATGAGCTCGAGGAAATCAAGGGTTCTTCTTCCCTGACTTCACAGCCAAATCAAGCCATTTTCCTCATTTAGAGCTCGTCCTGAAGCCTTATAAAGAGCCCTCTTGTCATGACCATCCTCTTTAGAAAGGTTTTAGGCCAAAAACACGTATTCTCCTTCCCCGACCTCCTCCGACCAAGCTCCGGTGAGCTTCTCGATCTCCCTTCGTTGCCCTTTGCCACGTACAATAGGTAGAGGGAACATCTTCCTTTCCTTCGTTCGCACTTGGTGGGCCAAAGCCGGGGCTCTCCGACCCCTTCCTCCTTGCCGTCTCCCCCTCCGGAGCAACCTTCGTCTCCGGCACCAGCTAATCAAAGTCGACACCAATTCCTCCCCATTCGTCCATTAGAATAGGTTCTCTCTCTCCCACTTTCTCCCTAGACCAATCCTAAACCTTCAAACCTCAATTCGACCGTCGTTCAAGTGCCTTCCCCCTCGTCTTCTCCACAGTCGGCGAAGCTGCCATGCCACCACCATCCACCAAACAGTATGCCACCACCATCCACCAAACAGTATGCCACCACGACCAAAATGCTCCTTACCCGTCACCGACCAAAAGCCTTCTCCTTATTGGCTCTTCCTTTCACCAAAACTCCCCAACGAACAAACCCACCACCAGACTCTATCGCCGACTTCGCCCGACCTCCATAGACCCCTAAACACCAAGGCACATCGCCGTCACCCTCCTCACCTCACGTCGATGCTTCAGAACCTTTTAATTTGGGCTTATATCCTATATTGTGATATTTCAGGTGTCGCTGGCAAGCTCCACTCCTTCGCTTTTGTCCGCCTTGCTCTGTGGATTCCCTACTAGGAGGGGGTGATGTAATAAATTGAGGAAAAAAAATATAAAGCAATCTCACAAAAAACAATCACACAAAAGGCATAAAGGTTTTTAGGTGGAAACCCAAACCGGGTGAAAACCACCACCTAACCCTCTCGAGTTAGGATTTTCCGATCAACCAAGTTGATCAAATCCACTAAACGAATCACTTTAAACGAGGGTGATTCAACCTCAATTACAACCACGCTACAAGTGAAGGGTAGCGTTCCTCAACCCCTTCTCTTCACGAGAAGGATTTTGTCCCACGAAGGAGACGGGACTTCGCAAAGTGAATACCCAACCAAATAACAAAGTAAAATAACAAATATAGTCCTATAGAGCCAACAAAGATTTAAACCTAGCTTCTATAGGGATTAGGAAAACTCCCCTTTGCAAGGAGTGCGTCGAATCGATGACGCGGGTGTGTGAGCCACGTGACGGCGCAACGTTGCTCTCGTGAACTATGGTGGGAGAGCGGGTGCGCAAAGGTTTGATGCTCTTAAGATGTAGAACTTGAGCTTGGAGAGCAAGGGCTTCTCTTGGACACAAAAGAGTGTGAAAGTGTATCTAGGTGTCTTTTTGGTGTCTCTAGGTGTATCTTGGTGTGTCTTAATGTGCAAGAGGTTCCTCTTTATTTATAGAGGCCTTAGGAAGGCTTTGGAAGGCTTAGGAAAGCTTCCATAGCCGTTGGGAGCAAAGCCCAAGAGAATCAAGCCGAAATCAGGAACAATGATTGCATTGACAGGGTTATCAGACGTCTGATCATGGCATCAGACGTCTGGTAAGCCAGTTTAAGACGTCTGAAAATAAGGTCAGACGTCTGATTTTATGCGGGTTTCTTCCTGACTTGAATCAGATCTAAACAGGGTTCTAGTGCAAGTCCATCAGACGACATATAGGACGTCTGACACTATGTCTGGACGTCTGGAAACCTACTTTTTCGTGGGAATGGATTTCCAAGAGAGTGCAACAGCTAGAAAATCTTTGAGAAGAGATTTTGGGTCAGCCGAGGCAAAATGGTCATTTATCAGACGTCTGGAAAGGCCTAAGGACGTCTGATAAGGCTCTAACGGTCATATCCTTGAGTGTTTGCTGGGCCAGCCAACGGTCCACTAATTGGACGTCTGGTCTAAGGTCTGGACGTCTGATTTCATCAGACAGAACAAGTCCAGCCTAAATGTTATCAGACGTCTGAATCAACAGTCAGATGTCTTAAAACACTTTATCAGACGTCTGATTTGGGAATTAGACGTCTGGAAAAGCTGTTTGAATCCTGTATTGGTTTTCTAAGTTTTCTACAGAAAACCTAAGTATCCTAGGGTTGTGCTGGTATTCCTAGGACTACTATAAGGGTACTTTGAGGTTCTTTAACATGAATCTAAGTAACAAAAATAAAGAGTAACAAAAGAAACGAAAAAATACAAGGAGTACAAGAGAAGGAAATCTATCCTATTCTTCATCTCCTTCCTTCTTCCATCTATCGCTCCTCGCGAATCTCCTCTGTTTTCCATCAAGCTCCTCCAATCCGTCCTGGATGCGAGCTTGAACTCCGTCTAATCACGTCTCCATTTGCAATTGTCCTGAAATCTAAGACTCCAAGTGAAAATGGTAAATGACACGTGTTTTGTTATCATCAAAACAAATGATCGTGGTGCTCTAGCACCTCCTATATTGTGATATTTCAGGTGTCGCTGGCGAGCTCCACTCCTTCGCTTTCGTCTGCCTTGCTCTAGTTGCCAACATCACTAGCAACACCCTTAGCTGGAGCAGAACACCCTTGTGAAGGCATCTGGGCTTGTGATTGAAGAACAAAGTGGTAGTATCCACTCTAGCTCCAGCTTTGTCTCTTTGTAGCTTCGCGTAAGGAAGGATGTTGGATTAATCCCACATCGTATACTGACGAGGTGCCCACCGCATATAAAGTGATTTTGTGCCTAAAGCTATTCGCCTTGTAACACGGGGGTGAGGTCCCCTCGCCCACTCGTTCCCTCACACCTCGCTCACTACCTACACCGGTGAGCCTGGTCCACTTTGCTCATGATCCGATTACCCGCTTATATACCCGATTACTGATTCTGAGAGAAGAATGAGGAATTTCTTAGGAGGGTAGGGGTAGGTTTTGCCTCGAGATGCATGCCTAATCACTCTAACACTTGGCATCTTTGAGAGGCTTCTGCTCTGTGCTTGGCACCTTTGTGCTTGTTGTGGCTTAAGACTTAAGGCATCTGGTCCTTGTGGCTGACGTCTGATTTGGTACCGTGGAGTTATTTGAGGCTGAATCTGACGTGGCTATTTGCAAATAAGTGGTTGTAGCCACTGTTGAGAAATTTGAATTAATTACTTACATTGAATATGTACTTAAATTGGGGATATCCTTAGTAATCTAAATCACCATTTTTGGGCTTTTGTATTCTTTTTATCCCAGCAACTTCTGAGATACAATTTGGTTGATTATCGAATATATTTTGATTATTGATATTCATTGCATATCCTTGTTATTGTCCTCATCTATTTCTAATTGCGATTGGTGCGTGAATTCCACATTTGCTTCCTGCGAACAACCTCAGACTCAATTCCTTATTTTCGAGCACTTTATAAATTTAAATAATGTAGCATTTTTGTTGATCGTGCTACAACGTACACTCCTTAAAATTCGACTCAAATGCTATCAACAAGGAGGTTTTTGGTTGGGTTACTTCCTAACTAATTTTAAGTATGCAGGAACATTTTTTGGAATTTTGGATGTATTTTACCTTTATTTGTATTTTTCTCTGAGATTAGGGTAATTTGGTTGATTTGATCCCTGGTGCAAGATGCGTAACTAAACTAGATGAAATGATGTCCTAAATTTCTACTTATGTTTTCTAAGAATCCTAACTAGATAAGGAAGCAAAGCAACTGAAATTTATTTCGTCTCAATCCGAGGTGTATAAATTTTCCTAAAATTCAAACAAGGTCTAAAAATTAGGTTCTGTTTTGGCTTTGACCTCTTGTTGATTCATGAATTTTATAAAATAATATAATACTATTTTTCAGCCAAAATTTTGCAGAAATACTCCTTACTAGTATCTTAACATCTTGACGAAATTGGGTGATTTTTGGAAGTGTGGAAAAGTTGGAACAGATTTTAATAGATTTTGAGAAATAAGATTATGAAATAGTGTGAAAATGAGGGTTTGTGAAGTTGTAAAAACACAACACATAGTCTTTTTGGGATTTTTGATTTTTTTTAAGTAAAGCAAGAAAAAAGCAATAAATCTACCAACAAAGAAGCACTTAGAGACAAGAGATGCAACACAAAAATCAGAATTTATTGCTAATGAAAGTAATATCTACAACTAGAATTAAAAGGAAAAAAGAAGAACAAGTAGAGAAAGGGAGAGTAAAGAAAGTAAAGATGAAGAAGTGGTAAAAAAAAAGATGAATGCAGTGAACCTCAAGATGATCAAGGAAGAAGTCTGCCTTAAACCCCCTAATCAGGGAAGAAAAATCCTAAAATAAACTTTGTGGCTCAACCTAGCACACCTATGGATCCATCAACCCATCAACGGATCTGGTTGACCGAAGAGAAAACGTGCGAGCTATTGCACCAGCTGCTGTTTGATGGTTATGAATTATCCTCTCCTTGATGATTAGATCATGGGATTGTGGGAAGACCCCACGACACCCACAATCGAGGATTGTGCAACCTACATATAGTTGGGTTGCGCAAAATAGTATTTTTTACGAAATCTGAGAGAAGTGAGGATCAACGAATTTCATTTGTACTCTACACTAAACCTAGTGAAATTTAGGAGTTACCACCTCCCCCAAGAAGTACACCTTTTCAGGTGAAATTGGGTCAACAGTTCTCTGTGTCTTTGTGCTTGTGATTGCATTTGAGTCAAGTATCCTATTCTAAGGGTCGTGATCAATTAGCATCCTATGGGAATCGCTTGATATCATCATGTTTCTCAACCTTAAGCACTTGTGATGGCTGCCTCTACACGTCATTCCTCCCATGCTAATCTTGAGAAGCAAGCTCTAGCGGAGTCTAGTGTTTCCATGTCTAGGAGATGTCGTCAGGATGTAGGACCAAGCAAGGCGAAGAGGTGTAGACTAGTCACCAGCGTAAGCCTTCTCGTTGAGAAAACCTTTGAGAGAATCCACTCTTGGAAATACAAGCAAGGGAAGGAGAAGTTGAGGCTAAGCTTGCCGCCTTGATGCCAGAGCAGGAGCTGGTGATAAACTAGCTTGAAGTAGTCTAGTTGTTAAAAGAAAAGGCAATGTTTCGACCAGAGGAACCCCAAAACTCTAGTCCCATCGGTGGCCAATTGAAATGGCGTCACATGGTAGAGGAGAATGCCCACCTGTGCAAACAGCTCAAGAACTTAAAATACGAGCTTAGTTGCCAGAAGGGTGAAGTTTCCCATAGTCCTACGAAAGCTCCTCCCTTGCCTTTGCTAGAGTCAGAGGAGTAGTCAGGAGCCATGCCCATAGTGATTAGAGGAGGTAAATCCATCCTAGAAATAGTCCACCAGATCACTCGATCGATGAGGGGCATACGCCCCAGATAAACGCCAGTTTATCATTATTCTTATGCATTAAAATGAACCTATCTCTTAGGATTATGCTCTGCAAATGGGTTTTTGGGTTGCATTTAGGCATAAATTAGGTTAGGCATGCATTGCATTTTTTATTATGTTTTTAATGTATTTTTGTGAGTGTTAGGGATAAACAGATTGCCAGATCCCTAGTACCCTAGCACTCAGGAAGGCAACTGGTAAAGGAGAAGCTCTCACCAGCTGGAAGTCAGCTTGATCCAGCTCACCATAGCTGGAATTCAGCTCACCTGAATTAGGGCTAGCTCATCCTAGCTCCATTCAGCTCATCTCAGTTGAATGGCAGCTCAAGAGAGCTCATCTTAGCTCACCCTAGCTCAGGTTAGCTTAGATCCAGCTCAACTTAGTTGAGTCTAGCTCATCTCAACTCCCATTAGTCCATAGGGAGTGATGAGAACCTCGTCATAAACCCTAAACTAGCACCATCTAACCTAGATTTGCAAGAAAAAGCTCCTACATAACTTATGAAAGGCTTGACTCAGAGAATTCTGAGTTTGTGAAGAAAACATGAACTAAGGGGTAAAAATGTAATTTCACCAACACAATCTGTAAACAGGGTAACTTAGGGTCCAAACATAGGTCAAACTAACATAATAAGAAGGAAAGTGGGATGAGTTGATCCAACTAGGGCTACAGCAACTCCAAGGAATTAAATGACATCCTGTAACCCTAAAACAAACCCACTTCAATTCACAAGGTTTGAGGCAAAGAAAAAATCGACTAAACCCTCTAAAATTCATAGAAAAATAATCTCTAGGGTTTAGAACCTTCAATTTGGCCTTAGGAACCCACTTTGACCTACATTGAGAACCATGACCAATTAATGATTTAATTTGGGTTTTTATGTAAATTGACCGATCAAACAAGGTTTGATCTAGAAATAAATTTCACCATTAGAATCCTTAGGTCACATTTAGTCATGCATAAAAACTTGAGCCTAAGAAGAGACCTTCTTGATCGACTTTGCATCTTGGTCCTCATCTATTACTTTTTGACCCCTAACTTTTGAAACTCTCGCATTTTGGCCCCTAAGTCTTCATCATTCTTTGCATTTAGGTCCTCCCTGCAAAACCCTGAGCTGCGCCATGCTCCAGCGACTTTGTGCGGAGCATGGCACCGCGCAGGGTGAGGGAGGCCCTCTGCCCTTTCAACGGGGTGTTCCCTGCGACGTCTGCTGTTGCAGGGACACCTCCATGATCACTGCTGCAGCCCATACCTTCCGTGCGAACGTGCGGAAGGTATGGGTCCCTACTCCGGCCGTCCTCCGGCGAGGGAGGCACGTTGCCTCCCTCCGCCCACCTCTCCGCTTTCATCTCTATAAAAGCTGCCTCCGCCTGCAGAAGAGGGCAGCTCGGTCCTGACGGAGAAACACCCCCATCTTTCCTCTCTTCCGACTTCGGCAGAAGCCCTCCAGCTTCGGCGGTTCTTCCTCCCCCTCTTCGTCGCTCTGCTGCAATACCAACAGCAGAGCCACCCTCGCCCGCTCTTCCCGGGTCTCGCCGTACCCAGCGCGCGCCCTCCCGCTCTCTCCTTGTCGCCGCCCTCTCCCTCTGGGCGTCTTCTTCTCCGGCGACAGTCGATACGACTACCGCCCTACTCCGGCCCCCTTCGTCCCTACAACTAGGTCAGAACTTCTCCCCACCTCCCCCTCTTTCTTTTCCTCACTATTTTACATTCAATTAAGCCCTCGACCACTCCTGTCCACCATCACCCCCTTCGTCTCCGGCTACCCTCCGGCGGGACGCCCCCATTGCTCCACAGCCCCACACGCCTCACCGACCCTCACAGAACCTCCGCCTCATCACCCTGAGCAACCTCCGCTCACCCATTACTGCTCCACACGCCCACCACACTCCCCCGAACAGACCCATTTCTCCGGTCGCTGTTCGACCTAGCCCGCCCCAGACGCCGCCCCACGACCTGCTACACCCTGTGCCACCTTCGCCGTGCCACGGCGAAGGTCCTCCGTTAGTTTGATTAGGCCGAAGGGCCGTGTTTCTGTCTAATAGGTTCGCTACTCCAGCCGCCATTAACAACGACTGAAGCAGCTTCGAGGCGAGCTCCAGACCCTGTAGCCCCAGGTCCCTAGGTGCTGCAGGTTGAGGCGAAGTCCGCGAAGGCTTCTGCCTCTTCAGTTGACACCGACATCGGCTGCAGCTGATCAGAGGGCGAGGTGGAGTCGTCCTGTGGGCGCGCACGAAGACAGCATAGAAGATAGTCCCACATCGTGGGATTTCGAAACGCCGCCCGCGCATAAATGAAAAAAGTGCCTTAGCCTTTTCGCCTCCTGACCACGGGGTGAGGTCTCTCTCACCCACTTCACCCGGCCTCGTCCGCGACCACCCCCCGTGGACCTGGCCCGACCCGTATACCCGACCTGCACTCCTCGCCCACCACCGCACGCCGGTGGGCCTAGACCCGGGCACGAACCCGTACCCGAATGCCCGGCTCTGGGAGAGCAATCCTAAGAGCGAAATCTGAAAGAGAGAGACGCGAGGGAGGGTAGGGTTAGGTTTTTGCTCTGACCAGGCTATGTGAGTGTGCAAGCAGACGAAGAAGAAGGAGAGAAAGAAGACCGCAGAAGAGGAAGGAGAAGAAAAAGAAGGAAGAAGCAGCCAAAGCCTTGGCTGCTCGAAGCAAAGCAGAAGAAGAAGGACTGCAAAAAGAAGAAGAAGAAAGAAGCAGAAGAGGGAGCACCAAGGAAGCACTGTAGCAGATGCTACTTAAGTCGTCTGATTGAGAAATCAGACGACGCTCTGAAGAAAAAGACAAGAAGAAGGAAAGAAGAACTGGCGCTACAGAAGAAGAAAGAAAGAAAAGAAGAAGAACAGAAGAGAAAGAAAGAAAGAAACATTGTACTTCTAGATTTATAAGTTTGCTCCCTGAGTTCGACCTTGGGAAACCTTTTCTGAGTAAAAATTGAAAATGATGGCAGCAATCGTAGCTTATACTATAACGACTATACTATAATAAATACAAAGCACCACGAGTTGCCTGGGACTCATCTTTTCAGGGAGCTCCAGCTAGCTTAGCTGTGTTGACTGGAGTTCACACTAGCTCAGGTCTAGCTACATCTAGCTCCACTCAACTCCATCCAGCTGAAGATGACTTCATTCCAGCTCTCGAGGACTCAGCTTAGCTCAACTCAGTTGAGCTAGGCTACCTTAGCTGCCTCAACCAGCTTGATCCTCCCCGGGAGCATCAGACCCAGCTCACCTCAGCTCATTATGGTAGAAGCCAGCTCACTTTAGTTTGGCTTAGCAGCTAGCAAAGAACTAACAAGCTAAGCTAGCTAGAATAGCTCCATGCCAACCTCTTCAGTAGCTGCCAGCTCCATTTCAAGCTCCAGACCTCTCCTCCTCAGCTCCTCTCTTCAAACCCCAGCTCACATTACCTACTCCTTTACTCCATAGCTAGCTAAGCTAGCTTAGTTTAGCTTAGCTTAGCTAGCATCCAGCTCCTTGGCCATCCACCACCTTCAACTCAACCCTACCTAGCTCCACCGACTACGCTCACCTAACCTAGCTACCCTACTCCAAGTTGGTGCCACCACCTAGCCACCTCTTCACCCCATCATCAGCACCAAAAGACTCCACCATTTTGGTGCCAAAAACCACCATGACCACCTCCATTTTGGCGCCACTTTTTCCCTCCAAAATCCCCTTCATCTCCATCACATATCTCCCCTTAAATCCATCTCCACCATCCACCTAAGCCCCCCTTCTAGAATACCCTAGGTTGGCACCAAAATGGTGGTGTCTCTCCATCGCCAAAAGCCACCAACACCACCATAACCACCCCCTTAACACCCTTTAAGGTGGTGTGGCGAAACGGTGCAGCAACTAGCTTTTCTTAAGTCGTTGTAGTACAAGTAGTTATTGCCATCATTTGCTAATAAATTTTTTACTCGGAAAATAAAGAGTTCCCGAGGTCGAACTCAGGGAGCAAGTTGTATTCTAGGGGTACAAGTTTCTTTTACAAAAATAAAGAAGGAGAGAGAGAATTTGTTGGCTTCTTTCTTCTTCTCTTCTTTTCTCTTTGCTTATCTTCTTCTGCTTGGCTCTTCTGCTTTCTTCCTTTGCTCTTCTTCTTTATCTGCAGCAGTAGTGATGTTCTTCTTTCAGTTCTTGTTTCTGCTCGTCTCTTTCTTTTTCTTCTCCCTTGCGGTCCTGTTCTTCTTCTTCTTTCTTTCTTCTTTTCCTTTCTTCAGATCTTCTTCTCGTGCTCTTCTTCTTTTGCAGAGTCTTCACTTGGCCTCTCTGTGTTCTCCTCTGCCTTGCCTTCCTTCTCCTTCTTTGCCTTCAGGACGTCGTCTGATTTTCCAATCAGACGACTTAAACCGCCGCTGCTACAGTGCCTTTCGGTGCTCCTCCTTCCTTCAGCTTTCGTCGGCCTTCTTCTCTGTTCAGCGGGCGTCTTTCTTCTTCTTCTCTGCCTGCACACTTGCACAGCTTGATTAGAGAGGGGGGCAAAACCTAATTCTACCCTCTCCCCCGCGTTTCTCTCTCACGGAAGCCGCTCTTAGGAAAGCTCTCCCAGAGCTGCCGGGTATTCGGGTACGGGTCGTGCCCAGGTCCAGGCCCACCGGCGTGCGTGGTGGGCGAGGAGTGCAGGTCAAAGTCAGGTCGGGCCAGGTCCGCGGGGCGTGGTCGCGGACGAGGCCGGGTCGAGCGGGTAAGTGAGAGGGACCTCACCCCGTGCTCAGGAGGCAACGAACATAAGGCACTTTTTGCCTTTATGCGGGCGCGCTCCTCTGGAAAGTTACGAGGTGGGACTAAATGTCCCACCCCAATTGGGCGCCCGCTGCTGAGGAAGCTGCAGGAGTTCGCGGTTGCACATGAGGCCTTTGCCCCAGCTGCAAGTCTGGGACGCTTCGCGGAGATGCCCCGCGCAGCCTGGGAGTCGCACCTGGGCGAATCGCACCTGGAGCTGCAGGTTGAAGGTGCTCTTTCCACGCAGCAATGGTGACGGCGGTCGAGATACCTGTCCACAGAGGAACCGCCTCTCGGCCTAATCAGATACGCAGAGAACCTTTGCCGTGGCATGGCGAAGGTGGTGGGGGGTCTGGCAGGCGGCGGGGCGGAGCGTGAGGGTCGCCCTAGGTCAAACTGCGGGCGAAGAAGTGGGTTTGTTCGGGGGGTCTACAGAGGGCGAGTGGTGGGAAATGGAAGGGCGGAGGTTGATCAGGGTGAGGAGGCCGAGGTTCTGTGAGGGTCGGCGAGGCGTATGGGGCTGTGGAGCGGCGGGGGCGTCTCGCCGGAGTTTGGCCGGAGACGAAGGGGGTGACGGTGGACAGGAGCGGTCGAGGGTTTAATTAAATAAAAGATAGTGAGGAAAAGAAAGAGGGGGAGATGGGGAGAAGTTCTGACCTAGCTACGGAGACGAAAGGGGCTGGAGCAAGGCGGCAGTCGTATCGACTGTCGCCGGAGAAGAAGATGCCCGGGGGAAGGGGCGGCGGCGAGGAGAGGGCCGGAGAGGCGCCAGCTGGGTACGGCGTGGCGCGGGAAGAGCGAGGGGGGGCAACCCTGCAGCTGGTAGTGCGGCAGAGCGACGAGGAGGAAGGGGAGAGGCCGCCGGTGCTGGAGGGCTCCCTGTCAGAGTGGGAAGAGAGGAAGTGGGGGTCTTTCCCCGTCAGGACCGAGCTGCCCAGAACGGCGGAGCGACGGGGGTATTTATAGAGGCGGAATCAGAGAGGAGGGCGGAGGGAGACGATGTGTCTCCCTCGCCGGAGGACGCTGGAGATGGAGACCCATACCGTCCGTGCGTTCGCACGGCCGGTATGGTGGGTTGCAGCACCAGGGGGGTGTTCCTGCGACGGCTGACGATGCAGGGCACCCCCGGTTGTCTTACCAGACCCTCCCCCTTACCCTGCGCGGTGCCATGCTCCGCGCAAGGTCGCCGGAGCATGGTGCTGGTCAGGTTTTGGTAGGAGGGACCTGAATGCAAAGAACGAAGGAGAGTTAGGGGTATAAATGTGAGGGTTCAAAAGTTGAGGGCTAAAAAGTAAATAAATGAGGACCAAAGTGTAAAGTTGGTCAAGAAGGCTTCCTCCTAGGCTCAAGTTTTTATACATGACTAATTGGGACCTAAGGATTATGATGGTGAATTTTATTTCTATATTAAACCTTGTTTGACTGGTCAATTTACGCAAAAACCCAAATTAAGTTATTAATTGGGCATGGTTCTCAATGTAGGTCAAAAAGGGTTCCGAAGGCCAAATTGAAGGTTCTAAACCCTAGAGATTATTTTTCTATGAATTTTAGAGGGTTTATTCTATTTTTACTTTGCCTCGAACCTCGCGAATTGAAGTGGATTTATTTTAAGGTTACAGATTATCATTTAGTTCCTTGGAATTGCTGTAGCCCTTATCAGATCATCCCACTTTCCTTCTTATTTGGTTTGTTTGACCTATGTTTGGACCTGAATGCAGATTATACTGGTAAAATTGCATTTCTACCCCTTATGACTTGTTTTCTTCTCAAACTCAGAATTCTCTGAGTTAAGCCTTCCCTTGAGTTATGTAGGAGCTTTTATCCTTTGTATTAGGTCAAAATGAGCTAGTTATGGCTCACACCCTTTAAGGTGGTGCCAACTAAACCTAGCCCTAGGATCATTCTAACCACCCATAACCACCACCAAACTCCATCCTAGCCCTCCACCTATTCACGCCAACTACCCCCCTCTCCACCTCTATATAAGCCCACCATATCACCACATAAAAATCATCCTCCATTAGTGTATTATTCTACCTATACCCACCTACATCTACGACCAAGAAGAAGGAGTGGAGAAGAAGATTAAGGGGGCACATCACTCGCCCCTTTGGTGCCTTCTTGTCCCCACTCTCTTCAACTTGGGCTAGGCCAAGGAGGAGGACCTTTCCATCTCAAGGAGGATGGCCAGGCAAAGGAGAAGGACCTAGGGTGGACGTCCACCCTTGGAGAAAATCTAAGGGCACTCCCCCTTAGGGCTTGCTTTGGAGGACATCAATTTAGTGGAGCTTTCAGAGACAGAGAGTTGAAGCACTTCTTTTCAAGCCCAGGAGCTACTAGGCTTGGGGCAAGGAGTCTCCCCTCTTCATCAATTTTTAGAGGATTAGTGTTTCTTTACTTTGTACTTATAATTATAGTTGAAGAAGCTTTCCTCTACTAGGGTTTTTGTACAACACTTTCTCATTAATCAAGTTGCCTTCTTTAGTTGCATTCTTAATTGCTTTGTTTCTAGCATTCTTCACTCCCTCTCCCTAATTATTCCAGGCGTCCACTTGCCTAGAGTGAGCTTAGGGAGAGGCTCTACTTGCCACTTTAGGAGTAGTGTATTGAGTTAGGTGTTAGTCACTTTCTCACCAACAACTCGCATATTCGCCGTTATTTCAAAAACATAAAAATGATATATTGAAAAAGATCAAAAAGAAAGTTGAGATTTATTTTCCAAGAAAGAGATTTAATTTTTGCAAGCTTGCCTCCTTGGACGACCCTAGATACCCCACTATCTAGGTCTTATAAATTTTAACAGCGAATCCATTTTTGTGCGTTGCAACGACTTAAAACCCTAATTTAACAAACCGCGCAAAAACTCGATCACTTTTTGGCGCCATTTCCGGGGAGGCACAGCTTTGCTTAATCATTTTTTCTCTTGCTTGAAGTGGATCTCATCCCCTTCTCTTTCTTTTCTCTAGTGTGTGTAGGAACTACAGGGAGAAAGTAGGAATTTGGAAGGGAAAGCTCAAAGTTCCTTGTCGTTCGGCGAACATTCAGGTTGGTTCTTCTTACTTATCACACCTAACCTAGAAAACTACCAAAATACACTAAACTTGGCTTTCAGGACCTTAAACAATCTAATTAAGTGGAGTGGTGCATTTTAAAACTCATTGATTGCTTGTTTTCACCATTAACACCACCCCATTTCAAGTATTGGTGTTCTGCTTTTTCAGATCTAGACTTCTGTCCAGATTTGAAGAATAAATTTAGATCACCACAAACCTCCTGAAATCTTGAAATTTCACTTAAGGATTCTAAATTAAATAGGAAACATCTATTCCAAATTTTAGACTAATTGAATTTGGTTTTAATTTTTAAAAATTTGTGGACTGTCGAGGGGTCACACCCTTTAATCTTCCTAGTTTGCTACTGTCTGTGAATATTTATAATTTTTATTCTCATCCAATTTTTATGAAATTTAGCTTTCTAGAATCTTAGTGAAATTTTACACATCATATAAAATCATCAAAATTTTCTGAGGTCGATGGTAATATTAAAAAGTCCAGAATACCCATAGGTATCATTTCTGAACTTTGACACCAGTACAAATAAAAATTCAAAACGATTATCAAACAAATTCCTAAAATCTTCAAAAAATCTTTTTTGGAATCCTTGTTTGATTTTGTTCAAAGTAATGGTATTGTTTGACTTGTTTCAATCACTACTTAATACAGAAAGCCTAAAAATAATTCATTGGTAGTAATTTTCTATCTTAGGGACAATTGGCTTAGGGTTTCTTTCTTTCTTTTTTAGAGACTCACATTAAACTAAATTAACCATCACCAATACAACTTGTTTTTCCTTTGATTGTGGAGTTTCAAAACTTGTTTGAAAATTTAAAAAGAGAAATCCTAAAATACATGGAATTAAATCAAATCCTAAAAGACAAAAATACAAGAAATTGTGTGATAACTTGCTTTCTAATTGGAACCACTTTCCAACTCTTGCACACACACACAAAAATTGAAATAACAGGGCAACAACCCAATCAACGCCCTCCACATTTCGTGTGCACTTTAGTATCTTAGCCCTAACTAAAATTCGTAGCAATATGACCCTTAAGGTTTCATCAATTTAGGCTTGCTATGTAGGACTTAAGTTTTCTCTAGCTAATACCAATTGCCATCTATATCTGGTGTTCAGGCTAAGGGGCCGTGTCAAACGACCAAGCAGGGGTTTGTACATGCACCTGGGGATTTTCCTGGGAAACACTTGGGCCCAAACCTCCCCTTAAGCAACTTGGCTAGATTTGTTGATAGAACGGGTATTCACTGTTGATTACTTATTTTCTAGGTAGACCAAGTCTTAGGTTAATTTTTAGGGAGTCACAATTAAGTTAGGTCTAGAATTTGATTGCTTGTGTGCACACTTCTCTCATCTCCATCTCTTCTCCTCCCCTCCCATTCTTCCATTTTATGCACGGGCAACGGTCTCCAAATCCGCACTTGGAAGGACCATTTGATTTTGCCCCCGTGTAAAAGGACCACTTTTTTTGTCTTCTTCTAAAAAAATGGAAAATCAACAAAATGGGTCCACTAACCCTTCCACTTCCACCTCTAATCCTACCTCTAACCCCACTACTAACCCTAATTCTGACCCTTTCACCCAAAACCCACCCACCTTTAGCTTCCCACACTTGGAGCTCCCTAATCTTGATTTGCCTCAAGCACAACATCAAGACCCCCTGCCTCATCTTTTAACAATTGTTAAGACCCGAGACATCAAACACACTTTAAGACGTCTGGGAGTTGGTCCAGACGTCTAGTCAGATGTCTGGACACCTTCCCAGACGTCTGGAAATAAATTTTGGCCTGTGTACGATTGCGAGTCTGCATGCGTGCCGCACGCAGACTAAAACCCGCCACCCTCTTCTTTTTCTCTCTCCCCTCGCTGACCTGCAGACGTCTTCCCCCACGCCTTCCAATACCCCCTCCCCTCTCCCTCGTTCACCACTCCACTGTCTCCTCCTTCCTCTAGCGTGAGCGTGAGAGCGAGGGCAGCAGCTGCTGCCGGGTGCAGTGCGGAGAGGAGAGGTGCAGCGAGAGGGAAGAAGAGGGAGAGCGTGCGAGAAAGAGAGAGAGAGCCTGTCGGAGCAGCTAGAGGCTGGCCAGCGTGCGCGCGGAGGAGCGTCGTGCTGGGGATATCTCCCCTGGTGCTGCTGCTGATCGAGCAGCGGATGAGTAGCTACATGGCGAGCTCGCGCGCAGCAGGAAGAAGACGAGATTCTGATTCTGGGAATTTTTCCCAGAATCAGAAGTCTGGACCTACATCCAGACGACGCAGGCGACGTCTGGAGGGAGCTCCATACGATTGAGAGGTACATATTTCCTCCTTTGCCTGCTTTTGTGGTTACGGCCATGCGGGCTGTTCCACCGAGGTTCTGAGACGTGTCGTGTTGAGGAGGATTTTGTCGCGTGTGCAAGTTTCATTTCGGGAAGGTGCGGGGACACGCCCTCCCACGCAGTTCAGACGTCTGGGCACGGCACCAGACGGTGGAGAGCGTCTCCAGACGTCCAGAGAGGTGGTCAGACGTCTGGAATTGGGTCCAGACGGTTCAACAGGATCCCTGATGTAAACACATTTACACTACTTAAAATGTCTATTTATGCATGTTCTTAAGCATAGGATTGCATTTCATGATATAAATATTGCATTACATGCATCATCTTGCATTTAGAGTAGTTTGAATAAAATGGAGGTTAATTGTCTCCTTTTATGTGCTTGGACAGGGCAAATATTTTATCGGGGCCTCGGATCAAAGATCCAACCGTATGGATATGATCAGGGCGACGATTGGAGTTCAACGACTCCAAGATCGCCCTAATCAGGCATCCGTAGCATCAGATAGAGACCGGGGAACCCTAGAAGATCAAGGGCCAGGATGGTGTAAATCCGCACTTCAGATGGAAAATCCGACCACACGGATGAATTCGGATCGACGATCGCAGCCGAACGACACAAAAATCAAGTCAATCCGACATCCGTGGCACCATCTACAACTTCCAGAAGATGGACGGCCAAGATAGCGCCACGTGGCGCCATCCCAGCCGCCCAATCGGCCGCAGGAGTCCTGTGAAGACCACGCAACGTCTCCTCTCCGCCGTTGGATCTCGATCCAACGGCTGCGGTCGCGCGCGTTTAAAAACGTCCGCGCGACCATTTCGCCGCGTAGCGCAGCGGCTACGCAGCTGCGGGCGAAGCGGAGGTCGCGGGTTCGAGCCGCGGAGAGGGGGTCGAAGGCGCGGGCGAGCGGGCGCGCACGAGCGTCGGATGAAGATCCAACGGCCGCGCGCGCCCGATAGCGCCGACGCGCAATTGGACGCCCTGGTGGGCGCGCGATCGCACGCGGGCGGCGCGCTACGCAGCGGGCGCGGGCGCGATCTAAGCCGTCCGATCTCGCGATCGGACGGCTGAGACGACGCGGACGTGCTTCTGCGTTACGCGCGCAGGCCAGCCGAGCGGGCGCGCGTGGCGCGGCGGCGACGGCGACGGCGACGGCGGGGCTTTAGCGACGGTTTTATCCGTCACTAAAGACCCCTTATTTATTATTTTGAAGATGTAATGTCCATTTTGCCCCCACTCCTTGCAACTATAAAAGGAGACCCCCTCCATACGAAATTTTCATCCCTTCCTTCTCCTCTCTACCTCTCCAAAGCTCAAGAGAAGCTTGTCCCACACCCGGGATGCCTCTCGCGAGATAAAGTCCAAATTTTCGTCCCCCTTCGGAAGTGGATCCCGCGACGACGACGGCGTGCTGCTTCGTTCCCGTTCTTCTGCTTCGTCCTCCTTCGTCCCGCCTCGTTCTCCTTCGTCCAGGCGTCGTTCCGTTCGGCTCGTCCTCCAAGCGACCGTCGAGGAGGATAACTTCTCTCTCCCATTCTTATTTACAGCTTTTCTAGTGTAGAATTTTCCTGCTTTATAGTGTAATTGATTTCCCGCTTTCTAGTGTAACTTTAATTTCGTTTGCTTGTATAAACAATTGAAATATTGAATGCATGTTCTCTTTCTCTCTCTCTCTCTCAATTTGATAGCTCCATTGTAATTATTTCGCCTTGTTTATCAAAAATCCTAAAAAAACATAATTGCGAATATAGATCAACGTAGCCTCCCTGAGTTCGACCCGGAATTCTTATTTCGGTATAAATCTTATTTGTTGAACACGAATCCTTCGCTTTCAAACTACAACGACGGGTTTTCCAAAACCAAACACGTTAGCGTAGATTCTCGCGCTCAACATTTTGGCGCCGTTGCCGGGGAGGCAACGATTTCCGATCTTTTCTTCGCATTTCTTGCACTTTATTTGTTTTCTAACTAGCTTTCTCTTGTGTCTATTGTTTTGCAGAGACCTCCATCAAGGAATCAACAAGCGGTAGACTGGAGTAAAGTGCAGTTGAAGACAACTGTAAGTGCTCCCCCATTCTTTCCCCCTCCATAGATTTCATTCGCCACATTAAATCCAAATTCCAATTAACCTAGGTGTTTGCATAAATCCTAGGAATAGTTTGGTTGTTTGGATTTCTACTCACACTTATTTCACCCTCATTCATAAAAAAAATAATAATAACAAAAAGATAATTTTGTGGGGTAACTTTCAACAAACACACAACACACACCCACATTCAAGGCACTTGATTAACTTGATTTGTTTTCTACTCAACCGGGTTCTGATCTGTGGAACCGGTACACACAGAGCAACACATAACAGAGTAGAAATCATTCTAGGTTAACCATCTTTGAGTGCCTAACTTAGTGGTGCAATTGTGGCCAATTGTTTGAGTTGTTTGGGCCGCACCACTTTATTTAAAACCAACTCATCAAGTAGCTCCTCCTTAGGGTTTTCAATCTAGGTATATTCTAGGCACTCCGTTTTCTTTCTGATTTTAAAGGAAAACTATCTTCACCCGTGTTTTACAACTTGGTTTGCCTAGAAATTTGATTGCAATTCACCTAATTTGAAACCCTAAAAGCTACTTAAGCAGGATTTGAACATTAAAATTCACACATTATAAATAATCTTGCTTGAAAACCCTGGTTGTGCACCCACTTACACAAATTTCAATCAATCATTAAGGGCACAACCCATTATAAGGGCCCATCACATTCCATAAGCACCACAATCCCAGGCTGTAATAAAATTGAGTAGACGTTGGCCCTAAGGTTTGATTCGCTCTTCAAGGCCTAGTCTGAGATTATTTTTGATTAACCTACTTGTACTGATTAATCTGATGTCTAGCTAGGGGAGTAGCGTCAAACGACCGCGGCTGGGGGGTACACTAGGAACCGGAGGCGAAAGCCAAAGGAAGAACCTTCTCCCCAGTCCCTCCTTCTAACTGGTTGGATTATACAGACGCAAGTAGAGTAAATCAGTTACAGTCTTAAGGCTGGTATTGGGAGTCAGTAGATCCTTAGGCTACCTCACTTAAGGACAGCCTTGTTTTGTTGTACTGCAGGGTCCCTATCCCCGGTCCTTCCGACCTACTCCTAGTTTATGCTGGGAAGACGGTCATTGAATCCCAGATTAGAAGGACCATTAGAACATTCTAGGAGGCGCAAGTTAGATTTTGGTCAATTTGATCCCATGGCCGAACAACAGCCTCTTCTGCCTGGAAATCCACAGGAAGAATTTCGAAGGCAGCTGGAACAAATGCAGAGAATGCAAGAATGGTTCCAGAGAATGCAGGGCGTTCAGCCCTTGAAGGATTTTTATGATCCTTCAAATTACGGGGAACGTCCCGGCGTCCAGATTCCAGCCGGTGACGTAGAAATCAAGCCCCAGGTGTTAAGCCTGATTAAACATTATCATGGGCTTGGCTCCGAGGATCCGTTTCAACACTTGGAGGACTTGACCACTTTGGTCCAGACCACCAAGTCTCGAAACGTAAACGAGGAGCAAATGATCATGAGGCTCTTCCCTCACTCTCTTAGGGATAAGGCCGCGCATTGGTATAGGACAATAGGAAGACCAATTACAACTTGGAATGAGTTGAAATCGGCCTTTCTGAAGAAATTTTTCCCAGTCGGTCGTACCAATGCTTTAAGACGGGCAATCACTACTTTTACCCAGCGGCCGGGGGAGCAGTTTCATGTGGCCTGGGAGCGATTCCAGGACTTATTGCGGAGGTGTCCACACCACGAGGTGCCGAAATGGCAACTCGTGCAGATTTTTTATCATGGGTTGACTGAACAACTCAGAAACCATGTGGATGCTTCTTGCGGAGGCAATTTCCTTAATAAAGATGCAGATAGTGCACATGATTTATTTGAGGAAATGAGTGAGAATTCAATAAATCATGCCTCCATGGATACTTTTAACCGGTCCCAACAACCCAGATCAAATGTCAATGAAGTCCA
Organism: Thalassia testudinum; assembly: GCA_037157565.1. NCBI lineage: Eukaryota > Viridiplantae > Streptophyta > Magnoliopsida > Alismatales > Hydrocharitaceae > Thalassia > Thalassia testudinum. The sequence continues at coordinate 28,361,074 of JAZHRO010000047.1, read as the reverse complement.
TGACTCTCATTCATTTGATATGGAATTGATTTGTAATAAACTTGACAAAGTGGACTTGGTTGCTAAAAGAATGGAAGAGTGGATGGCTGGCAATTCTATGAACAACTCTCAATCCACTCAATCCCAAAATTCGGGATTCCATTCTTCACGAGCTCTTTCTGGACGGGAGTTCGTGAATCAACTAGATGCGACTCAACATATGAGTCAGCATTTTTCGGAACCCCATGGGTTCCCAACTGGGGCCTTTGATCCCAGTTTTTCTAATCCTTCCTTTTCTTTCTCTCCATCCTCACTTTATGAGGATGTCTGTGCTGTACAAGAGAATGCTAGATCCAACCCCTACTCGAATGCCTATAATCAAGGTTGGAGAAACCACCCTAACTTCTCTTGGAAAAATCCGGGGCAACAGACCCAATTCCGACCCAGCAATTATGCTCCGCAACGACCAATGGGTCAGGGTCAAGTATATACTCAGTTGCCTCCGAATCAGGTCAATCAGCCAGCTTGGAATGCCCGTCAACCCGCAGGGCAGGCTGATTTGAACCATCAAATAGTAGAGATGCAAGGATCTATGCTCCAGCTCATGCAGCAAATGAAAAACTCACTGGACAACTTGCAATCCGGGCTCATTGCTAACTCTCGCCAACCCGGATCTCTACCATCCCAACCTGTACCCAACCCACGAAACATTACAAATTCGGGCAATCAAGCCCAAGGGTACGGAAATCAGAGGGACCCACACGCGCATGCTCAGGTGGTTGAGCAGGGTTCCTCATCTTCTTCTTCTGTAAATCAACAATTCATGGTCAATCAAGCCCCTCCAATCTTTCCTAACCCTCCTCAAGACCCAAATTCTTACGCTTCTGCAAATTCTGTCACTTTGAGAAGTGGTAAGAAGACTCAGGATCCACAACCACATTATTCTAATCTTTTGAATCCTGAAGAATTTGAGGAGAGAGAAGAGAATTCTAAAGGAGAAATCAAGGCTCAGGAATCCGATTCCAAAGATCTGACTCGTGTTCCTTTTCCTGAAGCCTTAACCAAAGCAAAGAGGAAGAAGTCTGTTGATAGCAATGAGGAGCTTCTGAATTTATTTAAGAATGTTGAGATCAATATCCCGCTCCTTGATGCTATCAAGCACATACCGACTTACGCAAGATTTTTAAAGGAATTATGTACACAAAAGCGTAAGTCGAGAGAATCTGTTCCGAGGAAGGTGGTACTCTCCGAGCAGGCTAGTTCTGTTATCCTGCACTACCTCCCTCAGAAAAGGAGAGATCCTGGTGCTCCTTTGATTTCTTGCGTTATCGGAGATTACACATTTGATAGAGCACTTTTGGATCTCGGTGCATCCATCAACCTAATTCCGACTTCTCTTTACGAGAAGTTTGGGTTAGGCGAACTTCGGCCAACTTCAGTAACGCTACAGTTAGCGGATCGTTCGGTCACAAACCCGCGAGGCGTTATTGAAGATGTTATAGTTAAGGTCAAGGATTTTTATTTTCCTGTAGATTTCCTTGTCCTTGACATGGATGTACCAGATAATCTGAGGAACACGCCCATCATTCTGGGGCGTCCGTTCCTGGCTACCGCAAAGGCCAACATTAATTGTGAAAGCGGTAGCATGGAAATCGCCTTTGGGGACCAACGTATGAAATTAGATATTTTTAAGGCGATCAATAAATTTGAGGATTGTGGAGTTATTGAGGAACTTGATGAGGATAATATTAATATTGAAACTTGTTTGACAGTTTCTTCAATTGAAAGTTCCTCTTTGGTTGATGAATTTGACCCGCAACCCTCTGACTTAACATCTTCGGAAGAGGTTACTGATTTTGTCCACTCACAACCTCTCCCTCTTGTTGAATCTTCAGCATCTACCCGACCATCAATCATCACCCCACCTCAGCTCGAATTGAAACCATTGCCCGAGAATTTGAAATATCAATTTTTAGGACCTCAGAATACGCTCCCTGTGATTATTAGTGCTAAATTGACAAAGGAGCAAGAGATTAAATTGATTAAGGTTCTAAAGGAACATAAGGAGGCAATTGGTTGGACCATTCATGACCTTAGGGGGATCGAGCCATCTTACTGCAATCATAGAATATTTTTGGAAGATGGATCCCGCCCTTCTCGCCAGATGCAGAGGAGATTGAATCCAAATATGCGAGAAGTGGTAAAAAAGGAAATCATCAAGTGGCTCGATGCAGGAATTATTTATCCAATCTCTGACAGTCCCTGGGTAAGTCCCGTTCAGATTGTTCCAAAGAAAGCCGGGATTACTGTTGAGACTAATGAGAAAGGAGAATCTGTCACAACTCGTTCAGCTTCATCTTGGAGAGTTTGTATTGATTACAGGAAGCTGAACACTGCCACTAAAAAGGATCATTTTCCCCTGCCCTTCATTGATCAAATCCTGGAAAAATTAGCCGGGCAGAAGTACTTCTGTTTTCTTGATGGTTACTCGGGATACAACCAAGTTCCTATCCATCCCGAGGATCAGGAAAAAACTACTTTCACCTGTCCCTACGGAACCTTTGCTTTTCGTAGGATGCCTTTCGGGTTATGCAATGCACCTGCGACTTTTCAAAGGTGTATGCTAGCCATATTTTCCGACATGGTGGGAGAGTTTATGGAAGTCTTCATGGATGATTTCTCCATTTTCGGAGAATCATTTGACTCTTGTTTGGTTAATTTGGAAATGATTCTTAAGCGATGTATCAAGACACGATTGGTCCTTAGCTGGGAAAAGAGTCATTTCATGACCCAAGAGGGCATCGTTTTGGGTCATGTAATCTCTGAACGGGGAATTGAAGTGGATAAAGCTAAGGTTGATGCTATCGCTAAACTTCCTCCTCCCACATCAGTTAAACAAATCAGATCATTTCTTGGCCATGTGGGATTTTATCGAAGATTCATCAAGGACTTCTCGAAGGTTGCCCGCCCTTTGAGCAATCTTCTTGCCAAAGAAACACCGTTCATTTTTGACGAATCATGCCAAAAGGCATTTGATTTCTTAAAAACGGCAGTCACCTGTGCGCCAATTTTGCAACCACCTATTTGGACAACCCCATTTGAGATCATGACCGATGCTTCTGATTACGCGGTTGGGGCTGTCCTGGGTCAGAAAATTGATCGAAAGCCCTTTGTCATTTACTACGCTAGTAAAACTTTGGATGAAGCCCAGAGGAATTACACTGTTACTGAAAAGGAATTACTCGCTGTAGTATTTGCGTTGGAAAAATTCAGGGCTTATCTCTTGGGGTCTCATGTTATTGTTTATACCGACCACTCGGCCTTGAGACATCTCTTGGCTAAAAAGGATGCTAAACCCCGGCTTATTCGTTGGATTCTTCTTCTTCAAGAATTTGATCTTGAAATCAAGGATAAAACCGGGGTACAAAATGTGGTGGCGGATCATTTGTCGAGACTCCTAGGTGATTCTTCTTGTCCGGACATTCCGATTGCTGACACTTTTCCGGACGAAACCATTCTTACAGTTTTAGGTGTCCACACCCCATGGTTTGCTGACATTGTTAACTATTTGGCCGTTGGTCAAATCCCCCAGGATTGGACCAAGCAACAACGGGATAGACTCAAATCTGAGGCCAAATACTACTTTTGGGAGGACCCTGAACTGTATCGCATCGGCTCTGATCAGATTATTCGCCGATGCATACCGGAGAATGAATTCAACAGTATACTTGAGTTCTGCCATGCATCTGGGTGTGGTGGACATTTCTCCGGGAAAAAGACGGCTGCAAAAATTTTGCAATCTGGCTTCTATTGGCCGTCTTTATTCAAGGATGCCCAGGAGTTCTCACAGTCATGCCCTCGATGCCAGGCACTCGGGAGCATAACTAAGAGAGACATGATGCCCTTAAACCCTATTCTTCCTGTCGAAATTTTCGATGTTTGGGGCATTGATTTCATGGGACCCTTTATCCCTTCATTTGGACATCAGTACATTCTTGTCGCTGTTGATTATGTGTCTAAATGGATTGAGGCAATTCCCACCCGAACCAATGATCACAAGGTGGTCATCAACTTTGTCAAGAGAAATATCTTCAGTAGATTCGGGATTCCGAGGGCTATCATCAGTGATGGTGGCACTCATTTTACTAATGCTCAATTCCGGAGTTTATTGGCCAAATACGGGGTTAATCATCGAATTTCCACACCTTACCATCCCCAAACAAATGGACAAGCCGAGATCTCTAATCGAGAGATCAAGAACATTCTGCAAAAAACGGTTAGGCCCGATCGCAAGGATTGGACTCAAAAGCTTGAGGACGCTCTTTGGGCCTACCGTACGGCGTATAAAACACCTATCGGCATGTCTCCATTCCGTCTGGTGTATGGAAAGGCGTGTCATCTACCCGTAGAGATTGAACACAGGGCATTCTGGGCAATCAAACAATGCAATCTAGATCTAAATCTAGCTGGGAAGACCAGGAAACTCCAATTATCTGAGTTGGAGGAGCTTAGAAATGATGCTTATGAGAATGCCAAGATCTACAAGGCTCGGACCAAAGCTCTACATGATCAAATGATTTCCCGCAAGAGCTTTGAGCCAAACCAGAAGGTCTGGTTATTCGATTCTAAACTTAAGCTCTTTCCTGGTAAACTTAGATCTAAATGGAGTGGCCCATTCATAATTGATCAGATTTTTCTAAATGGTGCCATTCAGATTTCTGACCCAAAGACGGGTAACACCTTTAAAGTCAACGGTCAACGTCTGAAGCCTGTTGTTGACCATAATCTTCCAGAACCCGTTTCAGACTCTGTTACTCTAGCCATTCTGTGACTTCTTTGGCTGGACTTCGCCTAGCTGACGGCATTAAACTCAGCAGTTGTACATATAACACAAGGCTGATACGAGCTTCATATCCAGGTGACATCTTTCATATTCTACCCTTTCTTTCATGTCTCTTTTTCAATGAGGACATTGCATCAGCTAGGCATGGGGGGGTGGATTCATTTTTGAATTAGTTGGTCAGCTTTGTGAAATCCATATAAATTGCTCTCTTTCTAAAAAAAAAAAAAAAAAAAAAAAAAAAAAAAAAAAATTAGGAAGGATTAGTTGGACATTAGGACTTTTCAATCCTAAGAAATTTTACATTAGGATCTGAACACAAAGACCCCTCAGGTCTTTGGACTTAATTAGCCTGTGTATCTACTAAAATGTGGATTTGTCTTTGAGTTCTCGCCATCTTAATTCTATTATAATTGGAATAAATAAGGTTGGGTGATAAGTACACGACTTGTCAACCCACCCTCTGATTTAAGGGAATTTTGAGTCTTAAGCATCTACACACTTTCTTTGCACTGACTCGTTGTTTGGCGATTTTAACGGAAATTGGGTAGCTAATGAACCTTCTAGGGTGATATGGCTGGCAAGTTATCGTGGGTAACAGCCCATAGGTAGGTTGTCCAGAGCCCAGTCACTGGACCTTTCTCTTTTTGCTGCCTTTAGGTAAATCTTAGATCAGGGAAGCCACCTACTTAAAAAAAAAAAAAAAAAAAAAAAAAAAAAAATCAAAAAGGAGAAAAGAACAAAAAGAAATAAGCCACACTTCGCCGCACGAGTATGGCTGGCAAGTTGTCGGTGGTAACAGCTCATCGACCGGTTGTCCAGAACCCAGCTCAGAAAATGCACTAAAAATTCCCAAAACACTTAGGAAGAAGCGGAGAAGTAGAATAAACCGGGGAGATATACACTGGATTCACCCTTGTGTTGACCCCGTTAAAAAATAAAAGTAGGGAGAAAGCTACCGGTTGTAAAGATACACCTTTAGGCAGAATTCTTTTTGAGGTCACCTAGAGGCGTAGAAATCCGAAGTCCGTTTTAATTGCCGGTCAACGAGTCTATCACAATCACAATAAGATGCTTAAAACTTAGGGTTCTCATCAAATCTTGGGTGAGTTGAATGGCCGTAGAAAGCCACTCTTAAACCCTAAAATTTGAAAATCTAAAAAAAGAGAGTAAAAACAGAAAAAGGAATTTTTCTTTGAATAAGGCGAGGCTTGAGGCGGTCTGCATTTTGGCTGATACCCGGGCACTGTTGTGTCTTTGAAAGTTCAGTTCTTAAGTAGACAATTTCTTAATGATTGAAAATAACTCAGGTCCAAATAATCTAACCTAATTCTTTTATAAATAGCATATAGTTTTTGCTAGGGACTAGCAAAAGATAGGCATGGGGGTATGATGTAAACACATTTACACTACTTAAAATGTCTATTTATGCATGTTCTTAAGCATAGGATTGCATTTCATGATATAAATATTGCATTACATGCATCATCTTGCATTTAGAGTAGTTTGAATAAAATGGAGGTTAATTGTCTCCTTTTATGTGCTTGGACAGGGCAAATATTTTATCGGGGCCTCGGATCAAAGATCCAACCGTATGGATATGATCAGGGCGACGATTGGAGTTCAACGACTCCAAGATCGCCCTAATCAGGCATCCGTAGCATCAGATAGAGACCGGGGAACCCTAGAAGATCAAGGGCCAGGATGGTGTAAATCCGCACTTCAGATGGAAAATCCGACCACACGGATGAATTCGGATCGACGATCGCAGCCGAACGACACAAAAATCAAGTCAATCCGACATCCGTGGCACCATCTACAACTTCCAGAAGATGGACGGCCAAGATAGCGCCACGTGGCGCCATCCCAGCCGCCCAATCGGCCGCAGGAGTCCTGTGAAGACCACGCAACGTCTCCTCTCCGCCGTTGGATCTCGATCCAACGGCTGCGGTCGCGCGCGTTTAAAAACGTCCGCGCGACCATTTCGCCGCGTAGCGCAGCGGCTACGCAGCTGCGGGCGAAGCGGAGGTCGCGGGTTCGAGCCGCGGAGAGGGGGTCGAAGGCGCGGGCGAGCGGGCGCGCACGAGCGTCAGATGAAGATCCAACGGCCGCGCGCGCCCGATAGCGCCGACGCGCAATTGGACGCCCTGGTGGGCGCGCGATCGCACGCGGGCGGCGCGCTACGCAGCGGGCGCGGGCGCGATCTAAGCCGTCCGATCTCGCGATCGGACGGCTGAGACGACGCGGACGTGCTTCTGCGTTACGCGCGCAGGCCAGCCGAGCGGGCGCGCGTGGCGCGGCGGCGACGGCGACGGCGGGGCTTTAGCGACGGTTTTATCCGTCACTAAAGACCCCTTATTTATTATTTTGAAGATGTAATGTCCATTTTGCCCCCACTCCTTGCAACTATAAAAGGAGACCCCCTCCATACAAAATTTTCATCCCTTCCTTCTCCTCTCTACCTCTCCAAAGCTCAAGAGAAGCTTGTCCCACACCCGGGATGCCTCTCGCGAGATAAAGTCCAAATTTTCGTCCCCCTTCGGAAGTGGATCCCGCGACGATGACGGCGTGCTGCTTCGTTCCCGTTCTTCTGCTTCGTCCTCCTTCGTCCCGCCTCGTTCTCCTTCGTCCAGGCGTCGTTCCGTTCGGCTCGTCCTCCAAGCGACCGTCGAGGAGGATAACTTCTCTCTCCCATTCTTATTTACAGCTTTTCTAGTGTAGAATTTTCCTGCTTTATAGTGTAATTGATTTCCCGCTTTCTAGTGTAACTTTAATTTCGTTTGCTTGTATAAACAATTGAAATATTGAATGCATGTTCTCTTTCTCTCTCTCTCTCTCAATTTGATAGCTCCATTGTAATTATTTCGCCTTGTTTATCAAAAATCCTAAAAAAACATAATTGCGAATATAGATCAACGTAGCCTCCCTGAGTTTGACCCGGAATTCTTATTTCGGTATAAATCTTATTTGTTGAACACGAATCCTTCGCTTTCAAACTACAACGACGGGTTTTCCAAAACCAAACACGTTAGCGTAGATTCTCGCGCTCAACAATCCCTGGACGTATGGGGAGTAGTGCAGAGTGTGGTATGGATCTGGACCCTTTTTAAGACGTCTGGAAGATGTTCCAGACGTCTGATTTGAGACAGAGTTGTCATTTTTGACCCATTTAGGGTCCGTTCGAGGTTCGATTTTCGCGTTTAAGATTCCGTTCTTCTCTGAATTAGTTCCTCTACTTGTTTGAAATACTTGTATCCTGTTCTGAGTGGTTCCTTGTGATTGATCTTTGTGTTAGGACCTCGTTCTGTTGCTGCTTTGGGGGTTGCGGAGGCACGTGGACCTGTCGATCACGCCCCCATTACTCCCGATTTTGTGGGTAGAGTGGCTCCCCTAAGTTAATTACGAACATTAATACATCTCTGAAATAAATGATAGATCCTAGGGTATGGCATGAATCCTAGGACCTGAAAGCTAGATTGAATGATAGATCCTAGGGTGTGGCATGAATCCTAAGAACAGAAACACTGAAACGAATGTCTTGAATACCTGAATTGCAGTCTTGGATAAGTAGATAGAATAATGATAATTTCCTGTAATTGGATAACAGCTGCCTGTGAAATTTAGAGTACTGTTGCTAGTAACTGCTACATGTAATTCCTGTTGTTGGGAAACTAAATTCGAGCTACTTGTATATAAATTGAGATTAAATGTTAGAAACACGGGCTATATGCGAATAAAACTGAAATGATGAAACCTAGTATGGCTTGGGCTGAGAAAAATGAGCATGAACCCTATGGGGAATTAGGAGTAGAACTCCTGGAAAATAAATAGAATGGAACTGGGAAAGTGGATGGGGAGGTGAGCTGGCCCTTGAGTACGGAGTACCAAGGAGAGCGACTGTCCCCCTATTTAGTGTAGAGCAGAGCTAGCCGCCCTAGGGAACAGGAGTTAGGTCTGGCCACTTTGTATCGACTTTTGGCCCTCGCGTACACAGTACCGAGGAGAGCTACTAGTGTAGGGAGAGAGCTAGCCACCCCACAGGCCCCGAGGTTCAGCTAACCGTCCTACACTGACTTAGGCCCACTGGGCAAACCAGGGTAGTCAGGCGAGGGTGCACGGACTGTGGAGGGGCAAGACCCCTGTTTGGTTACTGTGGAGGGGGTGGACCCCTGTTACTGAGAGGGTTCTGCCCTATACTAGTTCCGTGCTGTGCTTTGGGTGCACCCGTTAACAGAAACGACTGACCGCGTGACAGTGCGGGGTAGTTACCAGTGCATTTATCACGCGTGTCGTAGTCACCGTTATGTCTGTCAGTGACCTTGGAGTGGTTGACTGAGGGTAGAACCACCATGGGGGACTCTCTCGGCCAGGAGAGCACCACGTGCTACTTCTACTTTTCGGAAAAGATTGCAATCAAGATCGTTCCCACGAGGAACATTCGAGATCAAGAGAAAGACCTAAGAAATAAATCAAGAAAGTGTAAATAGAGAAATAAAGAGTAAATAGAGAAATAAAGAAAGAAATTAAAAACAACAGCTACTTGTCCACCTTTACTGTTTTCTTAGCTAGCTAGTTGCCACTCTGCTCAGCGTTTCGCTGACAAGTCATATTTGTCACCTTTTTCAGGACCAGGTGTTGAGCAGCCAGAGCCTACGGCTGTGGAGGGTGCTGGGCCTAGTAGAGCCCAGTAGTTGTACTTTTGTTGTACCCATTTTCTATAGTAGTGAGTATTTCTGTTACACCTTGTACTCTTTTATTGTAAACTTCATATTCTGTACATGTTTTTAATTCTTTACTGTTGTGGTGGTATGTACTGTAGTAGTTCTTTTCTTTACTGCTGTACTTTTGTTACTGTTAGTTACTTGCATGGTGAGTGTGGTTTATTTGACTACTTTTTGGTTACTTTCTTGTTGGATGACTGGGTCTTGGGATCAGTCGAGTCGGTTCGATTCCCGTGTCCTGTAGGGCTTCGGGAATCGGGTCGCAACAACAATGATGGCCGAGCAGATTGCTAAATTAAATTACAATCAACAAACATTGACTAGGAACATCTAAAACCTAGCCAATCAAAGGCCAAACCCACCACCCCATTAGCAGGCTATTATTCCTCTAAAAGATTTTTATGATCTGTCTTATTATGAGGAATGACCAGGGGTGGTCATACTAGAGGGGGACTTTGAGATCAAGCCAGCAGTCCTAAACCTGATTAAACACTTCCATGGCCTTCCTAGGGAAGACCCTTTCAGCCACCTTGAAGAGCTGACTCTTCTTGCACAAACAACCCATTCCCGAAATGTGCAAGAAGACCTATGGCTGATGCGGCTATTTCCATTATCTCTTAAAGATAAGGCCACTTATTGGTTCAGGACCATTGGCCGACCCATCATAACTTGGCCTCAACTCAAGAGCACCTTCCTCAAGAAATTCTTTCCCATAGGTCATACTAATTCACTATGAAGATCTATTACGACCTTCCAACAGAAATCTGGCGAAAGTTTCCATGACTCTTGGGAGAAATTCCAAGATCTTTTAAGAAGTTGCCTACACCATGAGATTCCTTTATGGCAGCTCGTGCAGGTCTTCCATAATGGTTTAGAAGATCAACTTTGACACTTTGTAGACGCCTCGTGTGGCGGCAACTTCTTAAATAAGGATGCTGAGAGTGCCTACAATCTTTGTGAAGAAATGAGTGAAAACTCATTTAATCAAGCTTCCATGAACACATTTGGCAGAACATAAAACTCGCAGTTCGGTGTTCATGAAGTAGGCACTGAATCTATCCTTGTCACCCAAGACGATCTTCAAATGATCGCTCAAAAACTCGACTAGATGCATATTAATCAAAAGAAAATTGAGGAAAGATTTGCTACATTAACCCAAGCTCCACACAATCCACACCTAACCCAACCTAACCTTCCACGAAGAGAAAATTTGCACAATCTCACCACTACCCCTGCTGATTATTACTAATATTCGGAGACTGTCTATGATTCTTTAGGGAATTACAACTATCTAGATCTTAACCCCACTCAAAATATTTCTACCATCCAGGAGCCCTTTACAAATTCTTCCAATTGGAAAAATTACCTGAACTACTCCTGGAATAATCAGGTTCCTTCTCAACCAAATCATTTTAATGGATATGGGTCGAATCCAACCTTTCATCTTGGGCCATCCCAACAAGACATCATTACCCAGATGATGAGAACCTTGCAGGAAATGCAGACAAAAATGACGGAAGTAACCTGCACCATCACAAATCTGAACAATCAGATTGGGGTTACTCCCACTCAAAGACCTCCAGGACATCTTTCGTCCCAACCCATGGCCAACCCTAATCACCAAAGGAAACAATATCCGGGCAGAAATCCACACTACCCGAATCAGCCTCCTACTAATCGACCACCTTAGCAGCCTCCCAGGTTTCCACAACCGCAGGCCCCCCCACCTCCTCCAAATAATAATCCGACTGCACATGTAGTTACATTGAGGAGTGGGAAAACCACCACTGATCTCGGGCCTTCACACAAACCTGATGAAATCCCCATCACTGTGCAAATTGACCCCCCATCTCCCCATTAGGAAGAAAAAGAAATACAAAAATCTCAAGACACGATTCCTATCCCTTTTCCTCAAGCTCTCCACCCCACCACCAATAGAAAAAAGAAATCTGAGCCCACCACAAAAGAACTCATGGATCTATTTAGGCAAGTTCAAATCAATATTCTTCTCCTAGATGCCATCAAATATATACCTGCCTACACCAAATTTTTGAAGGAGATCTGTACTCCTAAAAGGCAGGCCAAAAATCTAGGACAGATGCATTTTTCAGAGACAGTAAGCTCTGTCATATAAAGCAAGCTGCCTCCTAAGATGAAAGATTCGGGGCCGCCATTAATTTCAGTGATTATTGATGATACTACCTTTGATCGTGCCCTCCTTGTTCATGGTGCCTCAGTTAATATCATTCCCACAATTTTATTTGAAGAGTTTCAGATTGGTGAATTAAAACCCATTGAGGTTACCTTGCAATTAGTCGACCGATCTACAATCAAACCTCGTGGGATTGTCGAGGATGTTTTGGTCAAGGTCCAGAATTGTGTCTTCCCTACAGACTTTCTGGTCCTTGACATTGAGGTACTTGAATCATTACTGGATGCCCCAATAATCCTTGGATGACCTTTTTTGGCCACTGCAAAGGCAAATATCAATTGCCACACAGGCAAAATGGATATCAATTGCGCCGACCAAACTATTACTTTAGATATTTTCAAATCCTCCATGAGATTCCATGATGATAACTTTTTTAAGGACTCAGATATGGAAATTTCCAATATGGTGGAGGAGACAATGTTGATAGATACCCTTACCGACCACAATCTTTTTGAGGACTCCGATTTAGAATCAATGGTCGGCGAAATCTATGATATGGAAACTTGTCTTGACCAAAAAGCCCTTCCTGATGAACCCCTTGATTACCCTGACCCTCCCACTCTTCCATCACCCCATCCTTCCACACTAACTTCACCAAATCCTCCCCATCTCTTCCTCGACCCCTTTCTCATGGATCTACCACCAGACTCGCTTGAGTTTGGCGTCCAACCTGATTTAAAACCATGGCCAAACTCGGGCTACACTTCTCATTTTCCATTAAACTTTGATCCCAATATTGCTTCTAATCATTTTTCTAGGGATCTAGAAGAAGGCACATTTTATGTGGGCATCCAAGTGTCCAACTATTTACATGATTTTCTATCTTCCATGCATACCTTCACGCCTGACTGAATGGCGTAAAAGATAGCACTGGATGGGAGGTAACCCATCATTTTTCTTGCTTTCCTTTTTCCTTTCTATTTCCAGGTTTTTCCCATCCTAAACCCGACCGCTCTTCATTAAGGTGACCCCTTTTCCCTCCTAATGCATGAGGACATTGCATATCTTAAGCATGGGGGGGTGTTTTTAAAATTTGACGATCGATTTAGATTTTCAAAACCTAAAAACATGCATTTTTCTTTAGTTATTTTATTTTCCTACTTGCATACCCAAAAAAATAAAAATGTTGAAAACTTTTTGAGGAAAAATTTTGAAATCAGGACTAAGGTTGAAAAACTAACTTTTGGTACAATGGGATTTAATCTTTAACAAACTAAGGATGAGGATACAGATTTGATCATTAGAATTTCAGGGTCTATTTTTAGACTAGATCAGATATCCTTATCTAAAATTCCACCTGAACTCGTGATAGTTCAGGTGACTTGATCCTCTTTTGTAATATGGAAAGTATTTGGCTTAGTCTCTGATTCAAAAACTTGCATTTCTTATGGAACTTCTTGTGTCAAATTTCACACACAAGACAACAAATAAAAGCTACTAAAAATTAGAAAAACTTCCTTGTTTGAACTTAGTAAAAGTCTGAAGCAGATCATTGGTTTGAGTTCCCACCGCTGAGAAGGAGGAAATGCCTCCTTTGAGGATGCAATGTCAACATGTTACCTCCTCGGCGCTGCTCCATATCTATATTTCATATCTTTAGACGGGCCATTAATGTGCATTTTAGCAGCTCAAGTGTCTTGGACAGTGCTCTACCTATAGTGTCGGAGTAAGAGCTTAAGTTTGCTTGGAGCGCCCCTTTACACCGCATTGTGCTTTGGGGTTGTGAGCTCCTGGGTGGTGTCACGGATAGTGCTATCCCAAAGTACTAGTGCCAGAGCCCCCTCGAGGATTGGTAACGGGAATGATGATCCCGACACATCTGTTGTAAGACTAAGCTAAAAATAAGCATGGGGGAGAAAAAAAACTTTTAAATGAAAAACACGCCCTTATAAATGTTGGCTTTTCACAAGCACGGACACAAGTTTTTAAAGGAAGTTGCAAGTTGCGAATCAGATTCAAGAGCCAGAAAAATCCTAAGAACAGAAATTTCAAGTCATCTGAATTAACAAGGGGTTAATTTGTGAAATTTCTGGAGGATATATTGATCCCATTTTGTCTAATTTTTGGATCCAAAAATAAATCTCGATGTTTATGTTGGAACCTTATTCCATATCTTGTTTTGGTGTTAACAAAATTATTATGAATTAATGTTTGCATTAAGTGTTTTTCAGATTTAGGTGAAGAAGCAAGGCAAACAGGAAATGATGGAGGAGAAGATCATGATAAGAAGGAGGATTGATGAAAAGGAGAAGATCATGATAAGGAGGCAAGATGACAAGGATGAGTTGAAGTGAAGAAGATCATCTTCGACCTTTAGTTTTTTAGTTTAGACTTTTTATTTATAGAATGTATGCCTCTTAACAAAGGAATGTAACTTAGATCGTAAAAATAATTAGAGATAAATTAGGATTAATATTGCGATCATTTTCAAAGAACGTAATTTATTAAATCACTTAAAAGAGGTACTTGTTAACCCACAAGTACTGGTACTAAAGTTTAGTACGGGTACATGTGAGTTACAGGTTTGGGTTTTGTCAAGAAACAAACCTGTACCCTGCAAGTACCGGTACTCATGATCAGTACCGGTACTATAGGTAACGAGTACCCGTACTAATGATTAGTACCGGTACAAGTGGGTTACAGATTTGTGTTAAGAGTTTGAAACCAAAATCTGGAAGCAACGAGTACCAGTATAGGTACTTTAGTACCGGTACCAGGTAGTCGTTGGCTCAAAATTGAACGGCTAGAAAATTAATTCCAACAATGTGAACATTGGGAATTAATTCCCAACGTCTAGTAGACGACCCACTAAGTTCCTAACTGTATAAATAAACCCTTGAACCCTTAGTTTGTACATAAGAAATAGAGAAGAAAAATTCTAGAGATATATTACATTTTTCCACCACATATTCAAGAGAAGGAATAGTTTGCTGCTCTCAATCTCTCTACACTTTTGCAAACACTTCAACGACGTGTTTTTCTCACGCATCTACGAAGCGATTCACGCTCATTCTAGGCTCTCAAATTGATATCATCTTTTAATTATTGTTGGGAGGCTTAGGTTCTAGTTGTAAGATTATTTTTGTCTTACACTTGTATTTCATTTGTATTTAAGCGTGTTGCTTGTTGGGTTGTAACAAACCCATTATTGTACTTGGGTTGAGGTAACCCGTTAATTACCTCGGTTAGTAAATTGATTCTCTCAGGGTTGAGAGAATCGGGTTAAAAATCCTAAGCTGGGAGGCTTAGGTAGTGGAGTACCCAAGGGAGGGGAACCACTATACATATTGTGCCAATTTTTGTGATTGTATTTTGTGCAAATTTGTCTTGTTATTACTGATTTTGTGTTTAAGTTTGTGTGCATGTAGATAGCCATATATATTCCTCTATCTTTAGATCCTATATCAATTGGTATCAGAGCAGGTTGCGAGAAGATGTAATAAATCAACTCACAATGGCATCTACAATAAGGCGCATGGAAGGACAATCATCTGCCCATCCTCCCTATTTGGATGGGACGGACTACGGGTATTGGAAGAGGAGGATGCAAGTCTTCCTCAAAGCCATGGATGAAGATTCGTGGACTCTCATTCAAGAGAGGTACATGGATCCACAGCTGCAAGAAGGAGTGGTATGGACGGCGGATCAAAAGAAGAAAATTGCGGGAAATGCGAAGGCGATGAATGCACTCTATTGTGCATTGTCAAGGGAAGAGTTCAACCGAATCTCGGCATGCGAATCTGCATACGAAATTTGGAACACTCTCGAGGTCACCTACAAAGGTACAAACAAGGTAAAGGAAACTTGTATCTCTCTATTCTAACAGAAAATTATGAGTGTTTCAGGATGGAGAAAGACGAAACAATCAAGGATATGTATACGAGGTTTGGGGAAATTGTTAACCCCATGAAGAGCCTAGGAGTCAAGTAGAAAGAGGAGCAGCTTGTAAGGAAGATCTTGATCTTGGGATCTCTTACAAGTGATTGGTCTCCAAAGACCACAGCCATCCAAGAGGCAAAGGACCTTTTCACTCTCCCATTGGATGATCTAGTTGGTAGTTGATTGAGCAGCAATCATAGGTCTTAATTGACCTAGATTAAGCTAGGACTTAGCATAAGTTAGGGTTATTCACGCATGCATACGCATTATCTGCATCTTTACTGCTCTTCTTTAGCTATGCATAAAATAATGTTATAATGTGCTGATTAAGTGCGTTATGTCGATTGCAGGCAATAAGCAGATCTAGAGCTGGATCTGGAGTAGGATCTGAAGTTGGATCAGGAATAACGGGAGTTGTAGCAGAGCTGGAGCAGAAGGCTTAGTTTAGATATAGGAAAAACAATGTAAGGGGGTTAAAAGTTTGCTATTCTATTAAGTAGGAATAAAGCAGTAAAATGTGAAGAGCTTAGGTCCATCCTAGCCCTAGGATAGCCTAGAGACTTCCCCAAGCCTTAGCCACCCTTAGATTAGGTCACAACACCCTAGGTAGCCCTAAAACCCTAGTTCCAACCCTTATCTGGACGTCCAGATAAGTTATAGGATGTCCAAGACCCTTAGCCATCTCTCGCACACCTCAAACCCACTTCTACAGTATTATTGGACGTCCAGACACTTTGTCAGACGTCTAATTTCTGCAGAATACCCAAAACAGAACCCAAAATCCCTCCTGACTCTGATTGGACATTTAGACAACAAGTCTAGACTTCTAATTTTTGAGTATAAGACGTCTGACACTATTATTAGACGTCTGATACTGCTCTCCAGTTCCTGTTTTGAGATTTAAGCCTTGATCTTGGATCTCTAGGTCCCTAAACCCAATTCCAACCCCATAGGAACCTAAATTAAGGTGCCCTAACCCTAGTACATCACCTCTAGACCTCCCTAAGGACCTAATTAGGTCCTCATTAAACCTAATTGACTTGGATCTCAGTCAATTCCATCAACCTATTCAATTAGACTCATTGAGTTCAATTGAGCCCTGATCTCAGCACACACTGTCCAATTGGACTCAGTGAGAGTCCAATTGACCTATACCTAAATTAATTGAGTTGTTTTACTCTCAATTAAGTATCCACACACCCAATTAAACTTGTATTAAGTTTAATTGCACTTTACCTTAGTGAATTAGGGTTTATAACCCTAATTTGGGACATACCTTGACCTAAACCCACTAGAGCCTAACCTAATCAACCTAGCCACCTAAGTTTCGACCCACACACACCCACACACACCATCCACACGAAAATACCTAGCCTAGAGTTCTCTAGAACTCTCTACCATGTGTGGTTGCCTTGGTTGCCAAAATTAGCAACAAAGAGCCATTCAATTTTTAGATCCACATTTGGTGGATCTAAAAACCACCATCCATCCTCTCTCTCTCACTCTCCCACGAGCTCCCACCATAGGCCTCTTTAGAGAATTCCATAATTCTCTAGAGAGCTTCCCTTAGGTCTAGAAAAAGACCTGAGGGGTGGCCATTTGCACCCATTCACATCCCTTGGCTTCCATTGGCACCACTCACTTCATTAGCTCCATACACGCCCACCTTCATTTAGGTTAGCTACTCCACTTCCACGAGCTCACCACCATCATGGAGGACACCATGCTGGGATGCTGGATCAACCCTACCTCTCTCTAAGGGTCGGCCTAAGAGACATTGGCCGCCCCTCATTCTCCTCCCGACCACTCCAAGGCCATCGGGGACCACCCCTGAATGCCCTTTATTCTGCTTTATAATTTTATTGCTTTTATTTACTGCTTGGTAGTGTAGTCTTACTTCTCCCCCAATGATGCATGCGAAATCCCCCCATCGATTCTTGTATGCGATCATTTTCTCGTAGCTAGGTTTCAGCATTTATGTACAAGCTTTCCTCTAGATTTTGTGTGCAAACAACTCCCCAATGAATGAATGAAAACACATTTATATATATATCTCTTTATGTGTTTGAAATCACCACGAGTTTAATGATTATCGTATTTGTGTGATTTAAGTGTCTGCTCTTTAACTGTCTATCTATTACACACCAGCATGTCGTTTCCTGAGGATATTGAAAATCTAACAATAGATGCTTTCTCCATAACTAGTCCCCACCTCACTAAAATTGTGCGCACAGAAACTCACATGTTCACTTTCGTAATTTACTTGACGCATGCGCATGTGATCCGAGTTAATAACAGAAGTGGTGAAGTTTTTGTTAGGAGATTGGAAATTGGCGTGCATCTTTAAATGAAGTAGAATAGTAAAAAGATCGATTTCAAAAGTGAAAGCAATGCCTCCCAGAGACGAACGACTGGGACTCAAGTCTCGTAATTTTTACAAACCTAATCTTTGACGAACGTTTTTGCGCGACTATACTACTATTTCCGATGACTTTCAAATGCACGAGAACATTTCCGTCAGTAGTCTTATTGTTACGAAGTCCAACTAGAAAACATGAAGAAGAACAAGGAGGAAAAGATGTCTAGCAAAAGAAAGAATATTGCTTTTAGAGTAATTAAGGAGGACTCAGACTCGACAACCTCGGAATCCGAAGATGAAGAAATGGAGATGCTTACTAGGAAATTCCAGAAATTTCTCACGAAACAAGGTAAGTTAATAAAATTTCAACTAATATTATTTGCTATGAGTGCAAGAAAAAGGGCCACTTGCGAAAGGATTGCCCCTTAAACAAGGAGGACAATAGGAAAGAAACAAAGGAGCTCAAGAAGAAGAAGAAGAAGAAGAAGAAGAAGAAAGTATTTAAAGTGACATGGGATGATAGCGACTCTGACATGGATACCGACTCCAGTGAATCGAATGAAGACAAGGTCGCACACCTTTGTCTTGTTACAACTTCAGAAGATACAGAAGAAGAGGTAAACCTTGATTTTTCATATGAAGAATTATTAGAAGCATACGAAGAGCTATATCATAAAGCTAAGTCATTTAGAAAGAAAAATAAGATTTTGTATGATAGTTATAGAACTCTAGAAATAGAGAAATCTTGTCTAGAAATAGAATTAAATATGTCCAAGGAAACTAACAATCAATTACATGCAAAAATAGTAGAATTAGAAGATATTTATGAATACTTTGAGGACACCTTGAATAATTTAAAAACAACAACTAGGCAGAATATGAAATTTTGCAATAATTTAAAAGCCAAGTTCAATAATAAGAACATACAAAATGAATCACATGCACCTAGACATGCATGGATTTATCAAAAGGTAAAGAATCCTTAGAATTGTAGATCTAACACTAAAGTGATCATAAACCTAAGGATTTGAAAAGAACTAACCATTAAGGACCCAAAAGAAAATGTGTACCTAGGAAAGATATTTATTTTGCAGGAATAGATCAAAGAGATCAGTGGGTGTTCAAGGCACACAATGGAATATTTCAACCTTTCTATAGGTTGAATGAAGACCAAGAACGATGGCCTAATGGAGCTTGGTACCCACATTCATCATTTTACTATTGGTAAACTTTATGGTATGATATTTCTTAATTTTTTTTGTGATAGACAAAAAGGGGGAGAAAAATAAAGGGCAAATAGTAATATTTTTAGGGGGAGCTTATATTGAGGGGGAGGATTAAAATGAAAATTTTTCCTTCATATAACATTGTTAAATTTTTTATTTATCTATTTGCAAGATAGTTTTGTCAACACCAAAGAGGGGGAGATTGTTGGAACCTTGTTCCACATCTTGTTTTGGTGTTAACAAAATTATTATGAATTAATGTTTGCATTAAGTGTTTTTTAGATTTAGGTGAAGAAGCAAGACAAACAAGAAATGATGGAGGAGAAGATCATGATAAGGAGGCTTGATGAAAAGGAGAAGATCATGATAAGGAGGCAAGATGACAAGGATGAGTCAAAGTGAAGATCATCTTCGACCTTTAGTTTTTTAGTTTAGACTTTTTATTTATAGAATGTATGCCTCATAACAAAGGAATGTAACTTAGATCGTAAAAATAATTAGAGATAAATTAGGATTAATATTGCAATCATTTCCAAAGAATGTAATTGATTAAATCACTTAAAAAAGGTACTTGTTAACCCACAAGTACTAGTACTAAAGTTTAGTACCGATACATGTGAGTTACCGGTTTGGGTTTTGTCAAGAAACAAACCTGTATCCTGCAAGTACCGGTACTCATGATCAGTATCGGTATTGGAGGTAACAAGTACCGGTAGTAATGATCAGTACTGGTACAAGTGGGTTATAGATTTGTGTTAAGAGTTTGAAACTCAAATCTGGAAGCAACGAGTACCGGTACAGGTACTTTAGTACTGGTGCTAGGTAGCCGTTGGCTCAAAACTGAACGGCTAGAAAATTAATTCCAACAATATGAACGTTGGGAATTAATTCCCAACGTCTAGTAGATGATCCACTATGGTCCTAACTATATAAATAAACCCTTGGACCCTTAGTTTGCACATAAGAAATAGAGAAGAAAAATTCTAGAGCTATATTACATTTTTCCACCACATATTCAAGAGAAGGAATAGTTTGCTGCTCTCAATCTCTCTACGCTTTTGCAAACACTTCAACGACGTGTTTTTCTCACGCATCTACAAAGCGATTCACGCTCATTCTAGGCTCTCAAATTGATATCATCTTTTAATTATTGTTGAGAGGCTTAGGTTCTAGTTGTAAGATTATTTTTGTCTTACACCTGTATTTCATTTGTATTTGAGCTTGTTGCTTGTTGGGTTGTAACAAACCCATTATTGTACTTGGGTTGAGGTAACCCGTTAATTACCTCGGTTAGTAAATTGATTCTCTCAGGGTTGAGAGAATCGGGTTAAAAATCCTAAGCTGGGAGGCTTAGGTAGTGGAGTACCCAAGGGAGGGGAACCACTATGCATATTGTGCCAATTTCTGTGATTGTATTTTGTGCAAATTATCTTGTTATGACTGATTTTGTGTTTAAGTTTGTGTGTGCATAGATAGGCATATATATTCCTCTATCTTTAGATCCTATATCAGTTTATCCTTAGCGAATCCCGTGCCTCCTGTGTTTAGATCAACCAAGGTCCCTTAATCTTTTTCTCAAAAGTCGAAAAAAATTAGATTTCTTAAAAATTCTGTTTTCCAAAAAAATTAAAGTTTTGCTAAGAGACTAGCAAAAGATAAGCATGGGAGTGTGACAAACGCCAGTTTATCATTATTTTTATGCATTAAAATAAACCTAGCTCTTAGGATTTTGCTCCGCAACTGGGTTTTTGGGTTACATTTAGGCATAAATTAGGTTAGGCATGCATTGCATTTTTTATTGTGTTTTTAATGTGTTTTTGTGAGTGTTAGGGATAAACAAATTGCCAGATCCCTAATACCCTCGCACTCAGGAAGGCAACTAGTGAAGGAGAAGCTCTCACTAGTTGGAAGTCAGCTTGATCTTGCTCACCATAGCTGGAATTCAGCTCACCTAAATTAGGGTTAGCACATCCTAGCTCCATTCAGCTCATCTCAGCTGAATGGCTGCTCAAGAGAGCTCATCTTAGCTCACCCTAGCTTAGGTCAGCTCAGATCTAGCTCAACTTAGCTGAGTCTAGCTCATCTCAGCTCCTATTAGTCCACAGGGAGCTTTAGCTAGCTTAGTTGTGTTGGCTGGAGTTCACCCTAGCTCAGGTCCAGCTACATCCAGCTCCACTCAACTCCATCCAGCTGAAGATGACTTCATTCCAACTCCCGAGGACTCAGCTTAGCTCAACTCAGTTGAGCTAGGCTACCTTAGTTGCCTAAACTAGCTTGATCCTCCTCGGGAGCACCAGACCCAGCTCACCTCAGCTCATTATGGTAGAAGCCAGCTTACTTTAGCTTCGCTTAGCAGCTAGCAAAGAACTAGCAAGCTAAGCCAGCTAGAGTAGCTCCATGCCAGCCTCTTCAGTAGCTGCCAGCTCCATTTCAAGCTCCGGACCTTTCCTCCTCAGCTCCTCTCTTCAAACCCCAGCTCACATTACCTACTCCTCTACTCCATAGCTAGCTAAGCTAGCTTAGTTTAGCTTAGCTTAGCTAGCATCCAGCTCCTTGGCCATCCACCACCTTCAACTCAACCCTACCTAGCTCCACCGACTACGCTCACCTAACCTAGCTACCCTACTCCAAGTTGGTGCCACCACCTAGCCACCTCTTCACCCCATCATCAGCACCAAAAGACTCCATTTTGGTGCCAAAAACCACCATGACCACCTCCATTTTGGTGCCACTTTTTCCCTCCAAAATCCCCTTCATCTCCACCACATATCTCCCCTTAAATCCATCTCCACCATCCACCTAAGCCCCCCTTCTAGAATACCCTAGGTTGGCGCCAAAATGGTGGTGTCTCTCCACCACCAAAAGCCACCAACACCACCATAACCACCCCCTTAACACCATTTAAGGTGGCGCCAACTAACCCTAGCCCTAGGATCATTCTAACCACCCATAACCACCACCAAACTCCATCCTAGCCCTCCACCTATTCACGCCAACTACCCCCCTCTCCACCTCTATATAAACCCACCATATCACCACATAAAAATCATCCTCCATTAGTCTATTATTCTACCTATACCCACGTACATCTACGGCCAAGAAGAAGGAGTGGAGAAGAAGATTAAGGGGGCACATCACCCGCCCCTTTGGTGCCTTCTTCTCCCCACTCTCTTCAACTTGGGCCAGGCCAAGGAGGAGGACCTTTCCATCTCAAGGAGGATGGCCAGGAAAAGGAGAAGGACCTAGGGTGGACGTCCACCCTTGGAGAAAATCTTAGGGCACTCCCCCTTAAGGCTTGCTTTGGAGGACATCAATTTGGTGGAGCTTTCAGAGACAGAGAGTTGGAGCACTTCTTTTCAAGCCCAGGAGCTACTAGGCTTGGAGCAAGGAGCCTCCCCTCTTCATCAATTTTTAGAGGATTAGTGTTTCTTTACTTTGTACTTATAATTCTAGTTGAAGAAGCTTTCCTCTACTAGGGTTTTTGTACAACACTTTCTCATTAATCAAGTTGCCTTCTTTAGTTGCATTCTTAATTTCTTTGTTTCTAGCATTCTTCATTCCCTCTCCCTAATTATTCCAGGCCTCCACTTGCCTAGAGTGAGCTTAGGGAGAGGCTCTACTTGCCACTTTAGGAGTAGTGTATTGAGTTAGGTGTTAGTCACTTTCTCGCCAACAACTCGCATATTCGCCGTTATTTCAAAAACATAAAAATGATATATTGAAAAAGACCACAAAGAAAGTTGAGATTTATTTTCCAAGCAAGAGATTTAATTTTTGCAAACTTGCCTCCTTGGACGACCCTAGATACCCCACTATCTATGTCCTATAAATGTTAAAAGCGAATCCATTTTTGTGCGTTGCAACGACTTAAAACCCTAATTTAACAAATCGCGTAAAAACTCGATCAGCCCCCTGTCGTATGTGACTGCGTACCCCTTCACAAAGGAGGTGATGACCGCCCCTCTTCTAGAGAAGTTCAAGTACCCCATCTTGGTTAAGTACTATGGGACGTCCGTTCCCAATAGCTTTGTCAGCAGTTATTGCCAGATGTTGCTGGCTTACTATTGTCCTGACGGGGTACTCTACTTGGTATTCCCATCATATCTTTTCAACATAGCTCTGTTGATGCGAAAATCGTTGTAGTTTAGAAAAATGTGATGTAGTATAGCGATGAAAATCGAATCAACATTTAAAATTTATAAGTGCTCAAAAAATCGTGAGGTCATTCGTAGGGAGCAAATGTAGCAATTCAATCCACCGATCATAGTAATAAAAAATAATGATGCAATTAATATTCAATCACAAGTATGAGAAAAATCAATTCAAGCTAAGAATTGTATCTTAGAGTAAAAATAAAAGAGAATAAAAATGGTGGTTGGAACCACCAATTATCCCCAACTGTAAGCACAACTCCCAACTCAATTTTCAACCAACAGTAGCCAAATCAGAATCAGTTCCTTCACAAATCAGACATCGAGTCAAGTCCTCAGACGCCTTAGGTGTCAAGCCCTAAAGCACCTATGAAATTTTGCTATGTGTGGGCACGAATCCCAATGATGCACAGTGCAAAACCCCCTCGTTCCCTCAAACTTTCCTTTCTCTCTCTCTCTTTAGAATCGGGTTAGGGAATAGTGGATAATTGGATCCAGGGTCCAGGCCCACCCAGTTGTGGGCGGCGAGCAAGGAGTGAGAGGTAGGTAAGAGTGGACCTCACCCTGTGATATGAGGGAAACAACTAAAGCACGTTATTCAATATGTATGAAAAAAAAATTTAGGCATGCTCGATATGGAACTATTAGCACTTCTTCAGTTGCTATAGTTGAGGTGATTCCCCCAATTGATGCCGTTGCTGCTTCTTGCTCCTTCAATCGAGAGTCCAGAATGCTTCATGGATGCAGTCCGCTGCTCTAGGAAGTGGATTTGAAAGCTGAGATGCACAGATAATGGCTATCGATGGCAGCATAAAGCGGAGGTTGCAACAGCTCCGGTATAAGTACCTGAGACACGAATACGGCCTAGAGCCCCAATTAAATGGTTCTCGAGGTTTACCGTGGAGCAAGGAATGTAGTGGTGGCCTTGATTTGGTGGTTGGAGGGGTAGAGTGGCTTGTCAGTGACATAATGGATGGTGAAGTGATCGGTTCTCCGGTGAGGGTTTGGAGAAACCAATAGCCCCAATTATGTTGGGGCTTTTGGTCGTGGGGTTGAGGCGGAGATGTAGGTGGTGGTGGAAGGGTGTTTAGTGACCTGTGGAGCCGACGTGAGCTCACCAGAGCTTGTGCTGGAATCGGGGTAGGCAAGGGTGGATCAGTGTGTGTTGTGCATAAACCTAAAGACTTAGGACATAGAAAGAGTCTAGAGAGGGAGAGAGAGGTAGATTAGAACATGTATCTAGATGAGTGGAGGTGAGAAGCATCCATCGTTGGTTGGCTGGATGTGAGGAAGACGACGAAGTACGATGATGTAATTGGTGAGGAAGAAGAGGCTGGGAGCGGTTGTGCTTTGGTTGGTGACAGTTGCGAGGAAGTGGGGAGGGACGTAGGCCACTCAATTTGGTGGCTGGTTGGCTGTATGAAGGAGGCAAAGAGGCTCACCGAAGCTAAAGATGATGATGGCCGGAGGAGGAGGAAGAAGAATTCCAGTCAAATCTTGGCTGAGGAGCACGTTGGGTGCTTGTAGACCTTATATAGAGGGTAATCAAGTCTTCATTTGCGAGGAAATCATGACATTTCATCGCGATTTTCACAAAGGAAATCCACTAGAACCTTGGAGTTTTCCTGAGCTCTTGGGTCAATCATAAATCTCATGGGATGGTTCAATCAGTAGATGAACTTCTTGGGAGTAATCTTTCCAAGTTTGGAGTGATTCCACCTTAGATTGGAGGAGAAATCTCTAATAAAAGCTTGGCGGTTTGGGTTGAAGGTGATGTTCACATAGTAATGGCGACAGAGACCTGTCTACAAAAGTGACGAGAAGTTAGGGGCATGGATGTATGGAAAATGAAAGTTAGGGGTCTTAGTATGAAAAATAGAGTTTTTAGGGGCTAAAATGCAAACTAGGTCAAGATAGATTCTGATTAGGCCCAAATTTTGGTGTTAATCTAATTTGGTCCTAAGGAATCTAGTGGACTTGGATTTGAGTTTTGACAATGTTTGACTTGGGTAAATTGCGTAGAAGCTTAAATCAAGGTAAATTTCCATTTGAAACTCTGTTTTCGAACAAAATGGGTTCATATAGTCAAATTGAAGGTACCAAACCTCTTAGAATATTTTTCAATGATTTTTAGGAGTTTTAGATCGAATTTATCCCAACCAGAACCCTTTCAATTTAAGTGGGACTGATAATTAGGGTTTTCAATGATACTTTAATCCTTGAAATGTGTGAAACCTTGATTGAGTTGATGTGAGCCCACTTTTTAGTCTGTTGAGTTCATTTGACCATAAATTCACCCCTTAATTAATCTTCATTGATGATGGAATGGTACAACAACAGAATTAACCTCGTTTTTCTATCTTCTCAGAACAGTTTAGTACGGAATTGTGACCCTCAGACAATCATTTAGGAACATTTATCATTTGGATCTGACTAATTTTGGCTAGTTAGGACTCATGATGGAGTTACCATTAAGGTCATGAGTGGTTTAAGGAGTTGTCAGTAGGATAGATCGACAGCTTTCAAGAGCTTGCTGACAAGTTTTGCCAGTATTTTGTTGGCTAGCAACGAGTTTGAGATAACCCAAAAAGATTGTTGGAGGTTCGATAGCAAAGACAGGAGCCTTTTTGGTCCTATCTAGACTGGCTCACGACATAGTACTTCAAATGCAAGAGGCCTCATGATGCCATTGCCATCTAGTACTTCAAGTCGTGTCTGTTGACCCAAAGGTTCTGGAACAATATCAATGATTTTTTGCCAAGGGATATGCTAGAACTATGGGATCGAGCCTCGAGATTTATGGAATAGGATGATCTATTCTTCTCTCATGGGCATTTGGTTATGGGGATGATCACCATTACTCCCTAGATGAAAAGAAGGCGGCCGTGGAGGCCACTCCTGTACTGTTTCGTGGTGGCAGCCACTTCAATAAACATAAGGTGAAGTTCCAAGACCAAAGGGGCATGGGAAAATCGAGGCCGAACTAACGGTCCCCACCAGCCCAGGTGGGACTCTTATGAGGAATACACTCCCCTGGTTGTGAACCAGGTGGAAGTGTTGGCCGAATTCTGGGTGACAAATGAGGACCTCCTTCCACCGTAAGGCCCTTGAACAAGAAGGTGGACTCCAGGTCTTACTGTAAATTCCATCAGGCCCAGGGGCATGCCATGGAAGACTGTTGGGATTTATGAGACCAGATTGAGTCTCAAATTCGACATGGTAACCTGGCCCAATTTGTCAAGTAGAACAAGGGCCATGACAAAGGCAGGCGACCCATGGAGGGTCTAGAGGATTATCATAGAGAGAGGCTCCAAAACCTTCGGGAAGTAAAAATGGTATTCCTGGAAGATTAGGTTGTAGTGGACCCCACAATGATGATGGATGAATAGGGGATATCACTTGAACTCCCGCCCTTCGAATACCACCGCTAGGTTTTGGTGTCACTGGTAGTGAGGGGCCAAGCTATCCGCATGGGGCGGATATCCTCGCCTGATGTAAACACAATTACACTACTTAAAAGGTCTATTTTTGCATGTTCTTAAGCATAGGATTGCATTTCATGATATAAATATTGCATAACATGCATCATTTTGCATTTAGAGTAGTTTGAATAAAATGGAGGTTAATTGTCTCCTTTAATGTGCTTGGACAGGGCAAACATTTTATCGGGGCCTCGGATCAAAGATCCAACCGTATGGATGTGATCAGGGCGACGATTGGAGTTCAACGACTCCAAGATCGCCCTAATCAGGCATCCGTAGCATCAGATAGAGACCGGGGAACCCTAGAAGATCAAGGGCCAGAATGGTGTAAATCCACACTTCAGATGACAAATCTGACTGCACGGATGAATTCGGATCGATGATCGCAGCCCAACGACACAAAAATCGAGTCAATCCGACATCCGTGGCACCATCTACAACTTCCAGAAGATGGACGGCCAAGATGGCGCCACGTGGCGCCATCTCAGCCGCCCAAACGGCCGCATGCATCTTGTGAAGACCGCGCACCCGTCTCCTCTCCGCCGTTGGATCTCGATCCAACGGCTGCGGTCGCTCGCGCTTAAAAGCGTCCGCGCGACCATTTCGTCTGCGTAGCGCAGCGGCGACGCAGCTGCGGGCGAAGCGGAGGTCGCGGGTTCGAGCCGCGGTGAGGGGGTGGAAGGCGCGGGCGAGCGGGCGCGGATGAGCATCAGATGAAGATCCAACGGCTGCGCGCGCTCAATAAGGACGACGCGCGATTGGACGCCGGGCGTAACGCGCGATCGCACGCTGGCGGGTGCGCTACGCAACGGGCGCGGACGCGATCTAAGCCGTCCGATCTCGCGATCGGACGGCTGAGACTACGCGGACGTGCGTAGGCGTTACGCACGTGGGTAGCCGAGCAGGCGCGCGTGGGCGCGGCGGCGACGGCCACGTCGGGGCTTTAGCGACGGTTTTATCCGTCACTAAAGACCCCTTATTTATTATTTTGAAGATGTAATGTCCATTTTACCCCCACTCCTTGCAACTATAAAAGGAGACCCCCTCCATACGAAATTTTCATCCCTTCCTTCTCCTCTCTACCTCTCCAAAGCTCAAGAGAAGCTTGTCCTACACCCGGGATGCTCCTCGCGAGATAAAGTCTAAATTTTCGTCCTCCTTCGAAAGTGGATCCCGCGACGACGGCGGTGTGCTGCTTCGTTCTCGTTCTTCTGCTTCGTCCTCCTTCGTCCCTCTTCGTTCTCCTTCGTCCAGGCATCGTCCCGTCCGGCTCGTCCTCCAAGCAACCGTCGAGGAGGATTTCTCTCTCCCTATTCTTTTTACCGCTTTCTAGTATAGATTTACTGCTTTCTAGATTAATCTACTCGTCCTCCAAGCAATCGTCGAGGAGGACATTTCTCTCTCCATTCTTTTAATGCTTTCTAGAGTAAATTTATCGCTTTCTAGAGTAATTATTTTATGTTTTCTAGTTGTAATGAACAATCACTTCAATGCAAAAATTCCTTGTTTATTCTACATCTCATTTTGATTTTTCTGTGTAATATTCTTTTTTCTCTCTTACTCTCTCTCTCTCTTCTATTTTGCTGTAGATACTTAGATAGTTTAAATTGAATTTCTCGTGACAAAATAAAAACGAAACGCGAAGTTTTTAAATCAAACGTTCGCCTCCCTGTGTTCGACCCGGAATTTTAATTTCGGTATAAATTTTATTTGTTGAACACGAATCCTTCGCTTTCGAACTACAACGACAGGTTTTCCAAAACCGAACACGTTAGCGTAGCTTCGTAATCGTTCAACATTTTGGCGCCGTTGCCGGGGAGGCAACGCTCTTTGATTTCTCTTCGCGTTTTGTAACTTATAAATCATTTACCTCACTTTTCTCCTTTCTTATTGTAATTGCAGGTACTCTTTCGAGACAGGCAAAAGCGATAGATCGGAGTAAAGTGCTGTGGAAGGTTTTGTAAGTTACCCCCCACCTCCCACCCATTAGATTTCATTTCATCACATAATAACTCAAACATCAATCAACCTAGGTGTTTTTATAAACTCTAAGGTTAGATTGTTTGTTGTTTGACACCCATACTCACCCCAACCCCACATTAAGAAAAAAAAAAAAAAAATCTCACAGAGGTACACAACCTCATCTGATTTTCAAACTCAACCGGTAATCCAATCTTAGGAACCGGTACACACATCCAAACACATAATTGAGTAGAAATCAGATTAGGTAATCATTTGTGTGCCTAATTAAGTGGTGCAACAGGTCAATTGATTGAGTTGATTGGGCCGCACCACTTCAAATAAAATCAACTCATCAAGTAGCTGCCAATTAGGTTCAACTCTTAGGGATTTACAGGCACTCCACATTCTTTTTAAACTTTAAAGGAAAACATCTTCACCTGTGCTTGTAAAACTTGGTGTGCCAACGAAACTTGATTGAAAACACCTAAAGTTGAATCCTAAAAGCTACTAAGCAAGATTTGAATCTTAAAATTCACTACATCAAAAACAATCTTGCTTGAAAATCACTGGTTGTGCACTCACACACAAATCAATCAATCATTAAGGGCACAACCCATTTAAAGGGCCCATCACATTCCAAAGCACATTCAAACCTAGCCCTAAATAAAACAAAGTAGACGTTGGCCTTAAGGATTGGACTCGCTCTTCAGAACCCAGAACGAGATTATTTTCGATTAGTCTGTTTCTACTATTCAATCTGATGTCTAGCTAGGGGAGCAGAGTCAAACGATCGCGGCTGGGGGGTACACTAGGAACCGGAGGTGTAAGCCGAAGGAAGAACCTTCTCCCCAGTCCCTCCTTCTAACTGGTTGGATTGAACAGACGGAAGTAGATCAAATCGTTTCTTTATCTCAAGACGGGTTTTGAGAGTCTGTAGGTCTTTAGGCTAACATATTTAAGGACAGGTTTGATTGTTTGTATTGCAGGGCACCTTTCTTCCTCCCGTGTATCATGAATCCTTCCACATATTTCACGCATTCCCGCTCTTTCCCTCCTGTTGTAAATTATCCTCAACATGACGATTATCCCAACTCGTATTGTAATCGACCATCAGTTAGTTGGGATAATTCGGATTGGGGATACAATTCCGGACCCCCGTGTTGAGGGTCTAACCCTGAACACTTTGATTCTCAATTCTATCCTTCTCAGAGTTGCATCGATTATAGATCGTCCTCCTTTCATGAACAACCTAATGCGATCTACAATCAAGAAGGATACACTGATCCTTACCCATCCTCTGATTTCACTGCCTTTAGGTCATCACCATCTTTTGAACAATCTGAAATGACCTATTATCAGGATGGGTATAACGAATCTCAATTCGTTAATTCCTCTACATTGATGTCAAACCCGCCCAACCCTGAACCAACTCATTTGGTTCAGGTTAATCAGGTTCAAGATAAGGTTCTGGCTAACTTGAGGAATATCATTCAATCTTTAGAAGTTCAGCCAATACCTTGCATTGAGAGATTGGAGCCCCTGATTGAAATGATTGATGATTTAAATAAGTCTTTGTTGGATTGGCTCCAGGATGTTAAGGATAAGAACCCGGGTGAGTTTCTACTTGGGAAATTAGCGAAATTGAGGATGAGATTTGTGGTTGCTTTGATTCAATCTTGGAATAATTCCCAGGATGAACTCTCTTCAGGAAAGCCAATGACAGAACCCGCTCAGGCACCTGTTGGGGGGGACACGTGTTACGAAGCTGACCAGATTGAATTAAAACAACCAATTAAGGATGATCTGATTTCTTCACCTGAAATCCCTGAGCCGGGTTACGAGGAAACGTATGTCTCCTTGGAACGCAAAGTGACAAATGATTTTGGGACATACATTGATACGGATCTTGATGGTGAAGATTCAAGTTGCGAAGTCTCACGCGAGTTTTCAGATCACGATTTTTGTGAGACGATTGGGCCTGAGGAATCTTATAGATCATTTGATAGCCCAATTACTGAGGAAACTGATCTTATTAGGGCACACATTACGGATCCAAAATCGCATTTTCTGGAAGAATCAATTCAATGCCCTGATTATCAGTTACACCCTGTTAAGCTTATTGATGATTCTAATTCTGAGATAATTAGACCCAAGTCAATTTTGATTCTGCCACATCATTTAGACTTGGAGATTTCAGACGGGGTGATGAATATAGAAGAGGTCCTGGAATTTGATACACTTAATGAGGAGGATAGGAGCGGGGAAGTTCTGATTTGGGAAGTTAATTTTGGAGGAAATGGAAGATTGAGTCGAAGGGTTCCTTTTAAGCTGAAACCATCAAACCAGAACCCTTACGACATTTGTTTCGAGGATGTTCAACTCAAGCACACATTCAACGATTATCCTTTTGAGCTTCAATTTTCTGTAACCCGACTTTTTGGTCTTGGGTTGCATCCTCAGAAATCGCAGGCCCGATCCCGCTTACATTCTGATTTTAGGTTTTGGGTAATTTTTATCCAGAACCTAAGATATTCTCGATTATGGGGTGTGGGTCTGCACCACAATCTGGTCCACATCTGTGGACCTCTGCTGACAGGTCAGAGGATTCTTCTGTTCATTCTAATTCTGACCTGCACATGTGAATTCTTCATTTCTTTTCTTTGTATAGTGTGCCTAGCTGAAGGCACTAAACTCAGCACTTATACAGTTCTTTTTTGTTTTCATCTTGGAGCGGACCTGATATTCACGCAATTCAGGTGCTTTCTACAATTTTCCACTCTGTTTTATGTCTTTTTAATACAATGAGGACATTGCATTAGATAGGCATGGGGGGGTGGATATTCATCTCTGAATTCATTCGTCAGCTCCGTAGATTTGTTTATTTTCTTTTATAAAAAAATAATAAATAAAAATTTCAGAATTAGGAAAGAGAATTTGGGTTTAAGAAAATTTGCAATCTTAGGAAATACTACATTAGGATCTGAACACAAAGACCCCTCAGGTCTTTGGACTTAATTAGCCTGTGTATCCACTAAAATGTGGATTTGTCTTTGAGTCCTCGCCATCTTAATTCTATTATAATTGGAATAAATAAGTTTGGGTGATAAGTACACGACTTATTAACCCGCCCTCTGATTTGAGGGAATTTTGAGTTTTAAGCATCTACACACTTTCTTTGCACTGACTCGTTATTCGGCGATTCTAACGGAAATTGGGTAGCTAATGAACCTTCTAGGGTGATATGGCTGGCAAGTTATCGTGGGTAATAGCCCATAGGTAGGTTGTCCAGAGCCCAGTCACTAGACCTTTCTCTTTTTGCTGCCTTTAGGTAAATCTTACACCAGGGAAGCCACCTACTTAAAAAAAAAAAAAAAATCAAAAAGGAGAAAAGAACAAAAAGAAATAAGCCACACTTCGCCGCACGAGTATGGCTGGCAAGTTGTCGGTGGTAACAGCTCATCGATCGGTTGTCCAGAACCCAGCTCAGAAAACGCACTAAAAATTCCCAAAACACTTAGGAAGGAGCGGAGAAGTAGAATAAACCGGGGAGATATACACTGGATTCACCCTTGTGCTGACCCCTTTAAAAAATAAAAGTAGGGAGAAAGCTACCGGTTGTAAAGATACACCTTTAGGCAGAATTCTTTTTGAGGTCACCTAGAGGTGTAGAAATCCGAAGTCCGTTCTAATTGCCGGTCAATGAGTCTATCATAATCACAATAAGATGCTTAAAACTTAGGGTTCTCATCAAATCTTGGGTGAGTTGAATGGTCGTAGAAAGCCACTCTTAAACCCTAAAATTTGAAAATCCAAAAAAAAAAAAAAAAAAAAAAGAAAAAAGTAAAAAGAGAAAAGAAATTTTTCTTTGAATAAGGCGAGGGCTTGAGGCGGTCTGCATTTTGGCTGATACCTGGGCACTGTTGCGTCTTTGAAAGTTCAGTTCCTAAGTAGACAATTTCTTAATGATTGAAAGTGACTCAGGTCCAAATAATCCAACCTAATTCTTTTATAAATAGCATATAGTTTTTGCTAGGGACTAGCAAAAGATAGGCATGGGGGTATGATGTAAACACAATTACACTACTTAAAAGGTCTATTTTTGCATGTTCTTAAGCATAGGATTGCATTTCATGATATAAATATTGCATAACATGCATCATTTTGCATTTAGAGTAGTTTGAATAAAATGGAGGTTAATTATCTCCTTTTATGTGCTTGGACAGGGCAAACATTTTATTGGGGCCTCGGATCAAAGATCGAACCGTATGGATGTGATCAGGGCGACGATTGGAGTTCAACGACTCCAAGATCGCCCTAATCAGGCATCCGTAGCATCAGATAGAGACCGGGGAACCCTAGAAGATCAAGGGCCAGGATGGTGTAAATCCACACTTCAGATGACAAATCCGACTACACGGATGAATTCGGATCGACGATCGCAGCCCAATGACACAAAAATCGAGTCAATCCGACATCCGTGGCACCATCTACAACTTCCAGAAGATGGACGGCCAAGATGGCACCACGTGGCGCCATCTCAGCCGCCTAAACGGCCGCATGCATCTTGTGAAGACCGCGTACCCGTCTCCTCTCCGCCGTTGGATCTCGATCCAACGGCTGCGGTCGCTCGTGCTTAAAAGCGTCCGCGCGACCATTTCGTCCGCGTAGCGCAGCGGCGACGCAGCTGCGGGCGAAGCGGAGGTCGCGGGTTCGAGCCGCGGTGAGGGGGTGGAAGGCGCGGGCGAGCGGGCGCGGACGAGCGTCAGATGAAGATCCAACGGCTGTGCGCGCTCAATCAGGACGACGCGCGATTGGACGCCGGGCGTAACGGGCGATCGCACGCGGGTGGGCGCGCTACGCAGCGTGCGCGGACGCGATCTAAGCCGTTCGATCTCGCGATCGGACGGCTGAGACTACGCGGACGTGCGTAGGCGTTACGCACGCGGGCAGCCGAGCAGGCGCGCATGGGCGCGGCGGCGACGGCCACGTCGGGGCTTTAGCGACGGTTTTATCCGTCACTAAAGACCCCTTATTTATTATTTTGAAGATGTAATGTCCATTTTGCCCCCACTCCTTGCAACTATAAAAGGAGACCCCCTCCATACGAAATTTTCATCCCTTCCTTCTCCTCTCTACCTCTCCAAAGCTCAAGAGAAGCTTGTCCCACACCCGGGATGCTCCTCGCGAGATAAAGTCTAAATTTTCGTCCTCCTTTGGAAGTGGATCCCGCGACGACGACGGCGTGCTGCTTCGTTCTCGTTCTTCTGCTTCGTCCTCCTTCGTCCCTCTTCATTCTCCTTCGTCCAGGCATCGTCCCGTCCGGCTCGTCCTCCAAGCAACCGTCGAGGAGGATTTCTCTCTCCCTATTCTTTTTACCGCTTTCTAGTATAGATTTACTGCTTTCTAGATTAATCTACTCGTCCTCCAAGCAATCGTCGAGGAGGACATTTCTCTCTCCATTCTTTTAATGCTTTCTAGAGTAAATTTATCGCTTTCTAGAGTAATTATTTTATGCTTTCTAGTTGTAATAAACAATCACTTCAATGCAAAAATTCCTTGTTTATTCTACATCTCATTTTGATTTTTCTGTGTAATATTCTTTTTTCTCTCTTACTCTCTCTCTCTCTTCTATTTTGCTGTAGATACTTAGATAGTTTAAATTGAATTTCTCGTGACAAAATAAAAACGAAACGCGAAGTTTTTAAATCAAACGTTCGCCTCCCTGTGTTCGACCCGGAATTTTAATTTCGGTATAAATTTTATTTGTTGAACACGAATCCTTCGCTTTCGAACTACAACGATAGGTTTTCCAAAACCGAACACGTTAGCGTAGCTTCGTAATCATTCAACATGCGGATATCCTCGCCTCACTCGGCCTCCTCCCTAGAACCATTAGTAGAGGAGCAAGTGGACGTTATTTTTGGTGTCAATGCCACTACTCATGCACTAACCACCTCCTCTGAAGGCGGATCTTCTCGGGGAATGTATCCCACTTCTTAATGGGTCAAGCGAGATTGTCAGGCACGTAGCCTCAAGACTTTTCTCCTCCCTGTCAAATTTGGCAGATCATAGGATCAACTCTTAGTAACACATTTACTAGTGGGATGACTTTAGGCACAACTTTTGGTTGATGAAGGAAGTGCGGTAGATGTCCTGTTTGTTAAAACCCTCATTCAATTGGGATTTAAGCAAGAACATCTTTCCCCTTCGTCACATCTGGTGGTGGGTTTCAGGAACCACAAAGTATTGCCTAAGGGTGAGATTAACTTGTCGGTGTCTATATGTGATGGGGACAGAGACCTCAATCGAACGA
The DNA here is from genome assembly GCA_037157565.1 of Thalassia testudinum. Lineage (NCBI taxonomy): Eukaryota > Viridiplantae > Streptophyta > Magnoliopsida > Alismatales > Hydrocharitaceae > Thalassia > Thalassia testudinum. The sequence continues at coordinate 28,325,950 of JAZHRO010000047.1, read as the reverse complement.
CTACATTTATTGTAGTAGGCTTGGCTATTGCTTTCTATGGCATCATAGGTTTCCTGACAGCTCACTCTTTCTGGATGATTTCCTCCTCTTATTTTTAGTTTATGCTTTTTCACACTCCGCGGGGTGTCAGAATCATTCATGGGGACCAATTTGTTGAGCATGAACTCTTGCGCATTGAGCTGGAACGCTCAATGGAGTGGAGACCCTTGAAACCACAAAAGTAGGGGAGGAAGCGGAACCAGATTCAGGAGGTTCATCGGGAAGACTCGGTAGTCCTACTAGCTACTCTAGAAGTACAACCTGGTTCTTCAACCATGGCGATATGCTTTACCTTGACCTAGTCAACAAACTTGTTTAGGTAGGAGCTAATCTTCATCCCTCCGAAGTCCGTAAATTGCTCCTTTTATTAAGAGCTAACACAGACGTCTTCTCTTGGTTCGTCAACGATCTTCCGGGAGTTGATCCATTGCTGATCGAACACTACCTCAACATCTATCCAGAATTTCGAGCAGTTAAACAAGCTCGCCGGCATAAATCTTCAGAGCAGTGGTAGGCGGTTGCTTCTGAGGTTGATAAACTTCTGGAAGTGGCCTTCATTAAGAAATCACTTTACCCCGTCTGGCTTTCCAACATAGTCATGGTCTGGAAGGCAAATGGCAAGTGGCGAATGTGTGTGGACTTCACCAATTTGAATGAAGCTTGTTCCAAAGACAAGTTCCCCCTACCTAAGATTGATGCCCTTATTGATTCATGAGTGGATAGACTAGTATGTCCTTCCTGGATTCCTACAGTGGCTATCATAAGATAAGTTTAGCTCCTATAGACAGGCCTCATACCTCATTCATAACTGACAGAGGTCTTTTTCAATATAGAGTCATGCCCTTTCTCTTAAAGAATCCAGGAGCAACTTATCAATGCCTTGTAAATATGATTTTTTCTCATTTAATTGGAAAATCTTTTGAGGTGTATATTGATGATATGGTTTTGAAGGGGCTAGTTTCCCTGAGCATTTGGCAAATCTAGTTGAGGTGTTTCAAGTTTTAAGAGACACCTGGCTCTGCCTTAATCCTGAGAAGTGTGCTTTCGGCATCTCTCCAAGAAAGTTATTAGGTTTTTTGGTTTCTAATTGAGGGATAGAGGACAATCCCAAGAAGATTCAGGCGATTATGACACTGATGCCTCCATCTACCTTGAGGGAGTACAGTCATTAGTTGGCAAGATCACCGCCTTGGGCCACTTATCTCGATCTTCTAACAAATGTTTCCCCTTCTTCAATTGTGTTAAAAAGGGTAAAGGCTATACTTTAGCTCATTGGACCCCTTAGTGCCAAGAAGCTTTAGAGGCGGTCAAAAATGCCCTTCAGCAACCCCCTATCTTGATGACCCCCATTGTAGATGAACCATTATTTCTTTACCTAGCGGCTTCTTTGTCAGTTGTCAGCGCTGCTCTCATTCGTGGTGGGGTTCAATGACAAGTATATTTTGTGAGTAAAAATTATCACGGAGCAGAAGCTAAGTATACTATATTGAAAAGCTTGCCCTCGCTCTGGTAATTGCCGCTAGGAAATTGTGCCCTTATTTCCAAGCCCACATTATAAATGTGTTGTTCGATTACCCCGTACGATTTGGAAAATCAAATGGGCTATGGAGCAAGTTGAATTTGTTATTAAATATCAACTTTGGAGATCTGTGATGGGGCAAGTTTTGGCAAATTTCATTGTAGAATTTACTGATCTGGATTCCCCTGCCATGTTACCTTGGCACTTGAATGTAGAAAGTTCTTCCATAGTAGCTGGGTCTGGAGCTAGGATTTTACTATCTGCTGTAGAAGGTACTACTCATAAGTATGCCATCAAGGTAGTCTTCCCTACCTCTAACGATGTGGTTGAATACGCAACCTTGTTAGCCAACATTTGTGTAGAGAAATACATGGGAGATCCGACTCTAGAAATATTTATAGATTCATGTTAAGAGAGATTTTTGGCGAGAAAAATCGAGTTTGAAAACCCATTGTCGTAGTTGCAAACAAATCCACTAATCAAATAATTTTACCGAAACTTGATGAGTCCTAGGTTGAACACAGGAATGCTATGTTTGATTTACAAATCAACATTTGCTTTTATTTGTTTTTGTGTTTTTATCTTTTCTGATTTTTTTGGTATTTTGGATAAGTAGGAAGGTAGGCGAGAAATTATCTCTAAACTAATCAAACTAATCTAGAAAGCAGGGAAAGTTGGAAATATTACTCTACTTGTAAATAATTGAAAAGAGAGAGAGAGGGAGAGAGAAAATCACTTCTAGATATATGCTTGAAAAATATAATGTTTACTACAATAAAATCTACACTAGGAATGATGAAAAAAAAGATAAAGATGGGAGAAATCCTCCTTGTCGGTTGCTTGGAGGACGAGGTTGCGTTGACAGGGCTCTAACGAAGGTGATGAGGAGTTGGAGGAAGGAGAATGGCATTGGAAGACAATGAGGTGAGGAAGGGCGGCGTCATGGTGTGATCTGCTTCCTAGAATGGGGTTGAGGAAACGGCTGATGGGAGCTCCATGAACAGGGGTGAGATGGTGAAAAAAATACTTATTTTACTTTTCTAGTGGAGCATCCCAAGGGCTTGGGAACACTAGAAGGGAGCTTTAGAACAAGTCTTGAGCTCTAGGGAGGTGAGAAATGGAGTAGGAAGGGATGAGGAGGAATGGGAGGGGTGGTAGGGCTTTATATAGTGTTGGGAACCCGACCTTGTGCCTAGGGGCTAACGACGAGATTTGTGCTTAATTAAGATTATTGCAATAAAAAGACGTGCCATTGATGTATTTTATGTAGTGGAAATCTCGTATCAAAAATTCATTAAATCTAACCACAATGATTAGGATATTGTATCCACAGGGAGGAACCGATCAATAAATTCACAAATGTTTTGGCCTTGTATTTATCCAATCGAATGCGAGATTCATTCTCAAATCTGATGTGAAATGGAATGAAAAGAAGATACATAATAACTCGAGAATGTAAGGTTATATGCACAAGTTTTCCTCAATAAATATGAGATCAATAGTGGCATCTCATGTAATTTCCAATTGCACGCGTTCTTGCGAGGAATTGTACAAATCTGAATCGAAATCCAATATAACCTAATGCACATAACATGAGTCAAGCTAATATAAGAAAGCGTAAGTGCACCGTTGCAACTTCACCTTAATATAATAATCCAAAAATAAAAAATAAAAACCCGGCAATGGCATTGAATGTAAATTCTAATTATACCCAAATCATAGGATTTCTTTCTCTTGATCTTGTGCGAAGAAGAGGCGAAGGAGGAGGTCGAGGAGCTCGAGGACAGTCGAGGTGGATGAGAGCTTTGTGTTGGTGTTGACGGTGTGGCGGGAGACCGCCGCCGGTCGCCGGCTGGAGAGGAGAGGGACGCTGGCGGTTGGGACTCTCATCGGCATGCGTGGGTGGTCTCCGTCGACTTTGGTGGCGTGGTCGACGTCGTGGTGTCGAGGAGAGTGTGGTGGAGTCAACGACGCGTCGAACGGATGGTTGTGGTGATGTCTGCATGGAGAGGGGCGGCGTTAGTGTTGGGTTCTTCTCTGTTGGAGAAGAACAAGACTAAGACGAAGATGAAGATGAAGAGGAGGGGGATGGCTCGGGCATGCACATGCACTGGTGTGGTGCGAAGGCGAGGGTGCTGCTGTTGCCCGAGGGGTCGAGCTGTTGCGTGCGCATGAGGGGGTGTTGATAAACACTAGTTTATCTTCATTCTTATGCATTAAAACAAACCTAGATCTTAGAAATTTAACTCCACAAATAGGTTTTTGGGTTGCATTTAGGCATAAATTAGGTTAGGCATGCATTTTACTTTTCAGTTTGTTTTTGATGTGTTTTTGTGAGTGTTAGGGATAAATAGATTGCCAGATCCCTAGAACCCTAGCACTCAAGAAGGCAATTGGTGGAGGAGGAGCTCAAACCAACTGGAACTCAACTTGAACCAGCTCACCATAGTTGGAATCCAGCTCACTTAAGCTAGGGTTATCTCATCCCAACTCCATTTAGCTCATCTTAGCTGAATGGTAGCTCAAGAGAGCTCATCTTAGCTTACCTTGGCTCAAGTCAGCTTAGATCCATCTCAACTTAGTTGAGACTAGCTCATCTCAGCTCCCATTAGTTCACTGGGAGCTCTAGCTAGCTCAGTTAAGTTGACTGGAGTTCACCTCAGCTCAGGACCAGCAACATCCAGCTCCACTCAACTCCAGGTAGCTAAAGATGACTTCATCTTAGCTCAGGAAACTCAAGTCCAGCTCCTGGGGACTCAGCTTAGCTCAACTTAGTTTAGCTAAGCTACCTTAGCTACTCCAACTAGATAGGTCCCCCCCGGGAGCATCAGACCCAGCTCACCTCAGCTCCTTTCAGCAGAAGCTAGCTTACTTTAGGTTGGCTTAGGAGCTAGCAAAAAACTAGCAAGCTAAGATAGCTAGCTAAAGTAGTTCCATGCCACCCTCTTCAGCAGCTGCCAGCTCCAGTTCAGCTCCAGACTTCTGTCCAGCTCCTCGACTCAAACCCTAGCTCCAATTGCCTCCTCCTCTACTCTATTATTAGCTAAGCTAGCTTAGCTTGGCTATGCTCCAGTTCCCTTGGCCATCAACCACCCTAAAACCCTACCTAACTAGCTCCACCAAGTAACCCAACCTAAGTCCACCTAAGCTCTACCTAGTCCACCCCTAAGTTGGCGCCAACATAGACACCTCTTCACCCCTCAACCACCACCAAAGGGCACCAAAAGTTGGCCCCAAAAACACCCATAACCACCCCCTCTTTGGTGCCAACTTTCCCCTCCAAAATTCCCTTCATCTCCACCATACACCTCCCCTTAAAATCATCTCCACCATCCACCTAGGACCTCCTTCTAGAAACTCCAAGTTGGTGCCAATTTGGTGGTGTCTCTCCACCACCAAGAGCTACCAACACCACCATAACTACCACCCTACAAACCCCTTAGGTTGGCGCCAACAACCTCCACCCTTAGATCACCTAACTACCTCCCAAATTCCATCCTAACCCTTCATCTATAATCCAAGCCAACCACCCCCTTCCCTTCCTATAAATACACCATTAACCACCCACATTTCTTGATCCTCCATTTAGTTAATTTCTACCCTACATCCACCCTAACCTATGGCCAATGAAGGAGAAGAAGAGAAGAAGATTAAGGGTGCATCCTACCCACCCCCTTAGTGCCTTCTTCCCCTTTTCTCTTCTTCCTTGTGCCACTCCAAGGAGGAGTAAGCTTTTCAATTTGGAGGACGGCCAGGCATTGGAGGAGATAAGGGTGGTGCACGCCCACCCTTGGAGAAGACTTGAAGGTGGTAGCTTCCACCTTAGAGGAGCCAAGGCACGCCCCCCTTCTAGGGCTTGCCAAGAGGAGACCACATCTCAATTTAAGGAGGAGGAATCCTTTTCAACTACGGGAGCAGCCGCAGTTGGAGCGAGGACCCTTCCCTCGTCATCAACATCATCAGGAGGATATTGAGTTTTTATTTTGTTGTGTTCAATTTAGTAGAAGCATTCCTCTACTTGTAAAATGATATCTTCTTTTAATTAAAAAGTTGCCTTCCTTAATTTCTTTGTGCAAATCTTTTGCTTTAATTTGCTTATCTTTAGTATTTTTTCACTCCCTCTTGCTAATTACCCCAGGCCTCCACGTGCCTAGGGTGAGCTTAGAAAGAGGTCATTTTTATCACTTAGACTTTAGCCTATTAGGTGTAGTTCGCTTTTCTGCCAACAACTTCGCATATTTCCTCATTATTTCAAAACCCTAAAAATTATATAAAGAAAAACACCAAAAAGAAAGTTGATTTCCAACTTCAAGTAAGAGACACAATTTTGCAAACAAATTGTCTCTTTGGACGACCCTAGATACCCCACTATCTAGGTTTATAAAATTAAAAGCGAAAGCAGATTTACATGTTACGACATTAAATGTCTTAATTAACAAACCACGTATTTTCGTTATCAGGTGTGCAGCTGCAGGTGTCGGTGGCTGGTGCACTTGGTGAGGGGCGCGTGCGATGGGTGCAAGGTCGAGGGGTGCTGCTGCTACAAGACTACTGAAGGTTGGTGCGCGCGAGTTGGTGCACGAGGTGGTTGGTTGGAGGGAGCGGCTGGAAAAGGGCGATGGGTCATGGTGTGTGGGCTTGGGAAACAGAGGAGGGAGAGGATGGTGGCACTCTTGCTGTCACCACGAGTGCTCATGGTGGTTCAGTGAAGGGGAGTAGTGTGCTTCAAGCCACCGTGTATGCTCTGGCAACAGTGTCCGCTCTGACCACGGTGCTGGTGGAGGTGAGGAAGAAGGTGATTCCCCGCCCTAGAGAGAGATAATGATCCTCCAGCTGCTCTTCCTATAACAACACCCATTGTTTGTTATTTTTGTCGAAAGGTTCAACCACTCGGCAAAGATCGCGAGTGGTTGGAATGCCCAGATAATCTTGGCAGTACCTTATCAGGTGTCTCATCAAATCTCCAGACGTCTTAAAAAGTGTAGACATCAACGAGTTCATGATGGTGGTTTCTAGACGTCTTATAGACACAGAAATGGATGTCTGTACTCTTGCACCTAGCCTGCATCCATCAAATCAATTATGTTTCCATATCATATGTTATTAAATGTAAAATTGATGCATAAAATTATATGTAGACTAAGGTAAATTATCATGTAACTCTTAATCAATTAACAACTAAGAAGAATTAATTAAAGAGTACTTAGACCAAAAAATGATCCACTAAAGTGAACTTATCAGGGGCTTTAAATCCCATGCATGGGACATGCATCACGTGTCCCACATGATCCTACTGGAGAGGAATGGAGGTTGCAGCTGGATGGCACGGGAACAATCTACAATAGCTGGATCTTGATCGTGTGGTGTGGGCTACGTGAAGATTGTGCCTGTGTGCTTCTCGGATCATGCACATCATGATTTTACTGGGGGGAGAAGAAGGCAGCCTTTCGATTCACATTGTGTGGCTGAGGAGTCGCTATGATCGCGCGCTCACGATTGCCTTCCCACGTGCACTTGCAGCCAAGGAGAGTCCACAGTCCTTGGATCGTAGATGGAGTGCCCAGCCACAATCTTCATCAAGGTCGCATGATCAAGATTGTGTGGTTGTGATTCAAATTGGATGCATTCTGTGGAATAAGGGGGGGTGTTGGGTCTTGAACCTGCGTCCTCCCTTTGAGAACCACACTTGAAACCACACACCAAGGCCTTCTTTTTGTCGCGTGAACACTTCTGCTGCTGAGGGCATGGATGCCTCCTAGCCGTTGGATGATGATCCAACGACTAGGAATTGATATGGCTTGCCTCGTTAGAACATGAAGGGAGAGTTGCTTCATCCATGGAGGGTGGATCTCAGCCGTTTGATCTTGATCCAATGATAGAGATGTAAGGGCGCAGATGATGAGGGGAGCCTACGGTTGGCCTTGGGTGGCTTGGATGATGCCATGTGGCATCATCTAGGTTGTGAACTTTCAAATGCTCGTAGAAGATGCTATGGATATCCAATTGGACTGATTTTTGTACCGTTGGGCTGCGATCATCGATCCAGATCTATTCGTATGGTTGGATTCTTCATATAAAGCTCTAAAATATGTTGGCCTGCCTCTTAGCCATAATAATACATGAATTAATATATAATTTATACAAGTTAACCTAAATGCCATATGATGAATGCTATGCACCATTCACAATGTTGCATGAAATTATAAACCTAAGAAGCCGCAAAAATAGGAATTTTGTTATTAATAAATGTACATTTATAACACCCCCATGCCTATCTTTTGCTAGTCCCCAGTAAAATTAAACTAAATGTTATTTATAAAATAGAATTAAGATTCGATTACTTAGGTTTAAGTTGTTAATCGACAAAAAGAAATTTCTACTAAGGACCTAAGCTACAAGACTCAACAGCACCCAGGTGCCTGTCAAAATGCATACTGCTCAAGTCTTCGCCTTATTTCGTACAAAAGCAAATAATTTTTTTTTCTTTTACTCTTTTTTTTTGAAATTTTTGAGTTTAGGATTTCGGGGGAACTTTCTACGGCTACCCAACCCACCCAAGACTTGATAGGACTCTGACATTCAAGCATCTTATTTGTGAAAAAGTGTTAGACTCTCAAAGCGACTGTTAGAATGAACTTCCAATTTCTACAACCCTAGTTGATCCTTAACGAGAAAAATTCTGCCTAAAGGTGTATGTATTCGACCGGTAGCTTTCTTCCTACCCTTATTTTTATGGGGTCAACACAAGGGCAAACCCAACGTATATCTCCCCGGTTTATTCTACTTGTCACTTCTTCCTAAGCGTTTAGGAATTATACGTGCATTTTTTGAGTTGGGTTTTGGACAACCGACCAATGGCGAGTGTTAATGCGAAATTGTCGATGTTTAAGAATGCGTTATAGTATAGGACAAGATCACATTAAACACTTAAATTTATAACTCAAAAAAGTTCAAGGTTGAACATAGGGAGCAATAAGCAATTTAGTACTCAAGATTGCAATTCTAAGCACAATATAACAATGTAATAGAAACTTTAAGCACAAATGATATAAATGAAAGAGTTAGAGTCAATGTAGCAAAAAGATTAGGGCAAAATGGTGATTTAAATCACCAATTTACCCTATGAACAATATACTCAAATAATGCTACAATATCAACCACACAATTTCCACGTCAACTTAAGTGTTTCAATAATGCAACAGTGACTTAGAACTAGCAACAGAGGCAAAGGCTGCTCATTTTCCTTCAGGCCTTAGAAGAGCGGCACAAGCACTTCATAGCACCATCAGAGGTGAATGCCTCTCAAATTTCGCTAAGTGTAGAAAGCAGTAGAGGGAAAAAGCCCCCCTCCTCTCTCTCTTTCTGTCTCTTCTTTCTCTCTCAGGATTAGGGGAACAAGACTTGACCCGGGTAATCGGGTAAATGGACCAAGGCCCAGACCCTCATGGCGTGAACCGTGGGCGAGGGCGTGCGTATGCGTGTGCGTGAGACCTCATCCTGTGTGCGTGTTGAGGCAACGAGCCATAATCACAAATTCAACTTATGTGTTGCGGAGGGGTCTGCTCTATTCGATGTGGGACTATCCCACAAAGGCTCAGCGCATGCGACTACAGGTGAAGACCTTGACTGATTAAAGCAGCAGCTGAGGTCATGATGCTCAATTGTAGACCTGGAGACCTGCCTGGAGCTACTTCGTGAGACCTAGGCGAAGTACCTAGGGTAATTGTGGTCGGAGGACTGAAGATGTGGTCGGTGAACCCACGGGTGGCGGTGGATGTTCGACAGATACCTGAAACACAAATACGGGCTTGAAAGCCCTTGTTAGATGGTTCAATAGGATCGTCGAAGAACGAGGAAGATGATAATGGTGTCTGTGGGGTGTGGGAGTGTGTGAATTGCTTGGACGAAGTCAAAGAAGGTGAATGTTGGAGGGTGAGTTTGGTGGGGCAATTTAGTGGGTGGATCGGCGAAATAGGAGAGGGGTTTTGGTCGTGGTGGAATGGTGGAGCTTTTGGGAGTTGTGGTGAGGTAGATGGTGGTTTGTGTAGTGTGGGTGAACTCGTCGGAGTTCTATTGAAGGTGGAGAAGACGGAGGGGGAGATAAGTTATTAGCGATCGTGCACGTGTTGTGAGTGTGGGAAAGAGAAGTAAAGGGAAAGAAAGAGATGTAGAGGGTCTCCGGAGAGGAGATAGGCGGTGGGCTCCGATTGTGGCTGCTTGGAGCCAGAGAAGATGGCAGGGACAGCAAAGCGACGACGGTGATTGAGGCAGAGGAATGCCCTCCCTTTGATCGGAGAGGTGTGCAAGGAAGAAAGGAAGATGGTAGCACCTCTAATTTGATGGTTGGAGGTGCGGAGGAGTAGGTTGGAGAGAGGTCGCCGGAGCAAATTATGGTGGTGGCTAGAGAGGGAAGAGAGAAGGTTTTCTCTGACCAAAATTTGCTAAGGAGGTAAGGCAGTTGTTCCAGAGTTTAAATAGAGCTCCAAAGAGGGCTCCAGATCAGGAAAGAGCTTGGATGTTCTCTTTTAGGAATCAAGAAACACCCATTGATTCAATGCGTTCGCACACATGAATCAATGGGTTTTAGGAGTTAGGATCTGTCCCAATAGGTTTGTGAAGGTGTGAACATCAATCCCACGAAGTTTGGTGGGATTTGATTGCCATTAGAGTAGGATTTGGTCTGGTCAATGCTCTCCTGGAGGTCGGTTGACCTCCAAGGGTCTCAGGAGAGGAGGAGATAGGTGGAGGGCTCTGGTTGTGGCTAATCGGAGTTGGAGAAGATGTAGGGATGGCGAAGCGGCGATGGCGATTGAGGCAGAGGAACACCCTCACTTTGATCGAAGGGGTGCGCAAGGAAGAAAGGAAGACGGTGGCACCTCCAATTTGATGGTTGGAGGTGCGGAGGAGCAGGTCAAAAAGAGGTCACCAGAGCAAACTGCAGAGGTGGCCGAAGAGGGAAGAGAGAAGGTTTTCTTTGACCAAAATTTGCTAAGGAGGTAAGGGTTCCAGGGTTTAAATAGAGCTCCAAAGAGGGCTCTAGATCAGGGAAGAACTCGAATGTGCTCTTTTAAGGATCAAGAAACATCCATTGATTCAATGCATTCACACAAACGAATCAATGGGTTTTAGGAGTTAGGATCTGTCCCAATAGGTTTGTCAAGGTGTGAACACCAATCCCACGAAGTTTGGTGGGATTTGATTGCCATTAGAGTAGGTTTTGGTCTGGTCAAAGTTTGCCAGGAGGTTGGTTCACCTCCAATGACGGCAAGGACCATTCTGCAAAGAAGATGAAGAAGTTAGGGGGTAATTTGTAATGAATTCAAAAGTTAGGGCATGTGTGTGAGAGAAAAGAGTTCGACTAGACCAAAGTGCAAACTTGGTCAAGATGATCTCTGATCGGGCCCAAATTTTGGTACAAACCAAATTTGGACTCAAGAAATTTGATGGTGAAGTCAGATTTAGGGTTTGACCAAATTTGAATAGGTAAATTACGTAGAAACCCAAATTAGGGGAACTATTTGTCTGAGACTTTGTTTTAGGTCAAAAAGTGGTTCAGATGGTCAAATCAAAGATGCCAAACCCTAGTGACGAGTCGATTCTTCACTTTTAAAGTCGTTTGTAGTTCTATGTGGTGGAAAAATTGACTAATCAATTATTAAAATAACCACTCGCAGAAGAGCAGGTCGTGTCCACAGGGAGGCAATGACGTATTTAAACTCGCACCGGTTAAAAACATATGTTCATAGTTAGTTTCGACGAGAATCAAGCCAAATCTGCCTTCAGATTAAGAAGGCATAAGAGAACATGCTGAAATGGCAATTTCAAACAACTAAAGGATATTTTCTGCAATGCAGCTTAATAAAATATTATTAAAAGTTGACAATGGCATAGAATGTAAATATTAATATAGCTTTTACTGTAGCAAATCAGGGGAACTTCTTCCCCTTGTTCGTGTGCGAAGAGGTGGCCGCGGTCGGGTGTGCGGAGCTCGGAGGTAGTTGGCCACGACGAGGACTATGCGTTGGCGGTGACGGCGTGTTGAACGGCTGCTGGAGGTCTCACCGGCGACAAGGAAGGACAGCAATGGTGGCGGTGGCTCGTCGGTGTGGGCTGGCTGTTGTCGGCCTTTAGAGTGTGTGGCCAAGTTTCTGAGGTCAAGGCGAGTTCATTGATGTTGGTGGCGCGAAACTCCAAGGCTAGATGAGGCAGCTGTGTTGTGGGTGCTTTGGGTACCTTCGTCAACAGAGAAGAAGAAGAAGAAGCCGGCTGGAGTGAAGCACGTTGTGCATGCACTGCTGGTGGCGAGGCGAAGCGCTGCTGTTGGGCGTGCGGGTGTGTGAACGCTGGCAGGCCGCTTGGGTGCGCGGGTGCTTTACTGTGGGTGGCGTGCGTGCACCACAGCAGCAGGCATGAGAGGTGCTGGAGGTGCTACTGTAGGAGGTGTGGTGTGCGGGTGAGGAGCTGGTGGCCACGCGCTAGGGGCTAGAGATGGCGCTGCTGCAAAAGGTGCGTACGCGTGCGGATGAGGCGCTGGTGGCCGGTGCTACACGCTGGCAGGCGTGTCAGTTGCGTACGTGGCTGGAGGCAGTGCAGGGTGCATGCGGAGGTGGTGCAGGGTGCACAGGGAAGGCACGGGGTGCTGGCGAGCTTGTACGGCTGGAGGGGCGCGGTGGATGCTGCAGGGGCTGGCATCTTGTGCAACCGGAGGGGTGCGGGCGTGAAGGAGAGGTCGGTTTCTGTTGTGTGTGGGGACAAAGCTTTAGATGTCCGGGAAACTTCCCGGATGTCTTATCTGACGGGGACGTGAAGTTGCAGTGGCTGCAGTGGTGGTTGTTGGTGATGACGGCGAGGGTGGTGCATGCTGAGGTGCTCATAGGCAGACGAGCTCCAAATGGAGGTCTGGCCTGTCACACCACACGCCCACGGTGGTGGAGGCTCGTCGCCGCGGTTGAGGCCGGTGGTGGTGGAACGGACGAGAGATCAACTCTCTGCACAGTGGTGGATCGTTGGGATGGTGGCCTCCACAAGCTTGGCTGCCTCCTCTCCTTTGAAGTTAGCTACCTCGACTAGATCCAACACATTCGCTCCTCCATGAATGGGGCCTTGACTGTGGTAGCTGAAGGAAATTTAGCCGTTGCTGAAAGAAGAAGAATAAAAATAATGATAAAATATTATGATTATTTATATACAAACCCTCAACTTTTATGTTAACTTAAATTAATGCATGCAATGCACCTAATTGGTTAACTAATTAAATGAATGCAATTCTAAGTTAATTCTAAATGCATTTAAATATGAATGCAATGCATGAATTATGTAATTAAATTAGAAATATGAATTAATCTATTTACATCCTAATTTATGCTAAATAAATGTTAGAATTAACTTAATATTTAGGCACTTAAATACTTAAATAGCCCACAAATATGGGCTAATCAAATGCCCCCATGCCTAGTTTTTGCTAGTCCCTAGCAAATCCAAGCAAAACCTAGCACTCCAAAAGACTAGTCAACCCAATCGATCTTCCTTTAGAAACATATTAAGTTCATACTCTAGACCTAAGGTTCCCAAGTAGTTGCTAAGTTACAAACTAGGTCGGTTAAAGACGAGTTGTAGGCAAAAGTTTCTCTGATTTCTGACTCTACCCTAAGGTTTATTGATCCCTGAGATTAAAGCATCCGTGCATGTGCTTTGGTCTGAGTTATTTGAGTTAAAGGAAAAAGGATTTTTTTTTTGTTTGATTCCCCTAAGTATAACCTCGGATCAACTATCAACACGGTCTGTGTCGGATTCATTGTCCCCATTACCGTACCTCGAAGGGTGTCTGGCTTTCGATGCTTCGAGATAGCACCGCCCATAGTGACCCCAAGAACTCCTGGCAATCGACACTTCGAGATAGTATCGCCCATGGATTTCTAAAGCGAATTCAGGCCTGTGGCAATCGGCACTTCGAGATAGGGCCACCCATGGTACTTGAACCGCACAATGCACTTACATGCCCCCAGTAGGATGGATATCCTAAGAGACAAGCGCTGAGGAGGTAATATGTTATCATCGCATCCTCAAGGTGAGTATATACTCCACCTCTCCTACGGCGGGAACTTTTCCAATCAAATTGTGTTTTCAAGCCTCTCCTAAGTCAAAACTAAGAGAACCAAATCTCTTTTAAGAAAGGAATTAAGTTGATTACTTACTTACACCAGACCAAGTGTGTGAAATTTGGATGCTTGGGTTACAAGGACCCGTAAACCAAAAGGTAGAACAAGACTCCAGGTACTACCCCACCTTTTAACTCAAACCCTAGCTTTCCTTCCTCAACCTCTTGAGGAATGGTCCGCAACTTAACTCTTACTTAAGTTTTTAAGTCCACAAAGGACCCTAAAGGTCTAAAGCTAGTAGCTCATTTAGCTTCTAAAGTTTGACCCTAGAATTAACTTAGTCTACCCTAGAATTCTGATTTGCTTAAGAATGCAGGACCTAGTCAGTTAAGCTCAAAACTTTTTTTTTTAATTATTATTTTTATTTTATTTATTTATATATATATATTTTTTAATGCAAATGTATGCAATGAATGCACTATGCTATATATATCCCCAAGTACACCCCCCCATGGCTAAAATATGCAATATCCTCATTGCATAAAAGGATATTACCTGGGTAAGAGCTGGGTTGCCGTTCTTTTGTTAGCAGCCGAGTAGCCAAAGAACTTGCAAATCAGGTTCAAGGATTGTAGAAATAGGCCTTAAAAATGAGCAAAGTAATGCTGGCCTAGAAAATAGGTAACCTAGGATGTTGGCGAGTTGATGATGAATCCCGATAGCAAATGCTCGCCCAACTAGGATGGGAATAAAATCTTCCCAGGTCACTAGAGGAGGTTCTAAAGGGGTAGGGGGAGGATGACAAGGATCCTCCAAAAGGAATGGGGAAGGAATGGTGCATAGATAAACCCCCAGGGCAATGGACTGACTAAAGAAATCATCAATCCATACCCGATACTCCATTACGGGAAATATTGGTTTGTTAAGCCCCCCGATCAGAACAAAAGTGAGCAATTCTCTAAGGCAAGGATCGTCTAGGGTGTCCAAGTTTCGAGGTTGCGGGATGGCCATAAGATTTAGGTTGGGTTTAATCAGCTCGGTGTCCATCCCTAACACTCTTTCCAAATCCTCAATTGCATCCCTAGCATTCCTTGCACCATCACATGTATCTTCCTACCCTTCATCAGGAGTCACAATTTCACCTTCAGACATAAACGAATCAGAGGGTGACTTCGAAAATGAAGGCAGGTTGGAAGCAACAGATCTAGGGATTATCCTATCAATGTCATCCCCAGGTTTTTGTTCTTTACTCAAATCTTACCCGGAGCCAATATGTGAATCCACATAAATCTTAGAAGTTTCTTCCAAATTTTCCATCATTTCATCGTGAGGAGAAATATCATCAGTGGGTGTGCTAAGGAAACCTAATTTGGTCAAATTTGTGACATCCTTAGGGGCTAACTCCTCAAATAAGACATAAGCATCCTTAATGTCACTCCAAATCTTGAATGTAGGTTCCTCATATAATTCATCTTTCTCCTCATCATATGATTCATCATATACCCAAGGTCTAGAATCATTTAATATCTTAGCAGATCCCCTAGGGTACTCTATCTGGGGTAAATGGTTTACACTGGTAACATTAGACTCCTTAGATAGGTCAATTTCTTGAGGGTTAGGTTCCCTAAGGGAGGGCTTGAGTTCCATCTCGTGATCAGAAGGGAGGGTAGGATTAACAACTTGACTTCAACCCACTTCATCAAATGTCATGAAAATACTATCATCTGGGTCGAGGTCTTCCAATGGTACCATCATTCCCTTCTTTTGAGTCCAATATAATTCAAGTGGACACTCAACCTTATCATCATCTTCCTCGGGTTGCCACCTTTCTTCATCCAATGCATAGCTACTTTCATATGTATCTTCCTCCCATTTAAGGCATGGATCTCTTAAGGAACTGTCATCTAATGGGGAGGTTTCAAAATCGATCCTTGAAAAGTAGCTATTCTCCCCAAAATTTCCCTCCAACTTAAAGTATAGCTCTCCCACGAGAGATACATCTACTGTAGAGGGGTGTACATCATCCTCAATGGGGTAGATTCGGTGGCTAATTTCATCTCTTTCTTGTTGGCCTGCTCTCGAAGATTCTCCTAACAATTCAATCATTTCATTTTGCATTTTCTGTATTTCCATCTTCAAAGTGGAGAGGTCATTTCTATCATGAGAGAAGTCAGGCTCAGGCTTATAGTACCCGGGAGTGTCTGTCCAACCATTATAATTTTTTAGGGAGGGTGGGTTGTGTATTTCTATGGTGTGTGGGATATTAGGCAAAGCAAATCCCGCTCCTAGGTTCTGCTCACTGATTTGGGGCTTAACCAGGCCAATACTCCTATAATAGGAGTAAAACGGATCCTAATGATTGTCATTATGTCCATCAAGGGATGGACCATCTCGGCATATGGGATCAAAGAATGCAGAGTGGGGGTGAGGGTGTGGGAAAGATGTGAAAGGATGAAAATCAATGTGGTCCATTCTAACTCACACCTCAATCAGAATTCCCTAAGGAAAACACAATTCAAAAAGGACTTTTTAGTTCTTTCCCAATTTAGGCTTTTGATTTAAGTCAGATTGTAGGTGACAATACAATTTGTTCAATCAATTTACGTGCTTACTGTCGACCTACGGTTGGCCTAAGAAGACCTAGTTGGAGCTTAGGTGTTCTTCCCTAAATCTCAAATGGTAGAGCAACTCCAAAGACGGAAGATCGAGGGATGCAAGTAAGCCTAAGCCTTCCTTTGAAGCTGTGCTTTCGCGGTGCTTCTCAACTACCCCCAAAAATCCATGATAGGGTATGCCCCTCTTTGGATTTACAAAACCTTTGATCTCAAGTTCCGAACACTTCAGAATCCAATGATAGCAGGGCTCTTGTCCTAGTATTTCCAAACCTAAGGAGTGTCTAAAAGCTTGTCGTGGTGCAAGCGAAATAAGTGTACATACACCGCAAAAGATTTTGGATTTTGAATCGCACGCCAAGTTTGAAAATCAAATCCTTGGTTTTTAGATGTCCCTCCTTTAATTGGTCCTTTTTCAAGAATATATGTGACCACTTGTTAGATCGCTTCAAGACAAATTTTGTGGTCTTCGAATTAAGTCCAAATGCAATGCGTGATCAAGAATAGGATGCAAAGTAAGAGAATGCGTACCTTGCTTCCAGCAATCAACGATGCCAGAATGCACACAATGCAGAGAAGTAAATCTAGAGGCTTCTCATACAGACCTAAATGGTTCGTCTTAGGGGCAGGCAGCTTCTAGCAGGCAGCTCATTTTTTTATTATTATTTTTTTAACTACTTATGCACAAGAAAATAAAAGTAAACAATCCACAAAATGAATTAAATACCTAAATCTAAAGAAAAGGGAACAGGCTCTCAAAAATTACCCAACACGGGCCTAAAACAAAATTGGGGAACAAACCCCTCAAAATATACCCCAGAACAAGGGTTTCAAATCAAATGTGCAATGAAAAATTAAGTCTAAAGTCTTAATCCTACCCTAATCAAATCAACAGCTAAATGTACAAGGATGATCATCGTGTCCTTGTCCTTCCCCTCCTTTGCAAGGTAGCTCGACCAATTTCTCCTCTGGCGATGTCAAGGGTCGCCTCTCACGATGGCTGATTCCTCGCACAAATTTCTTGCAC
Source organism: Thalassia testudinum (assembly GCA_037157565.1). Classification (NCBI taxonomy): domain Eukaryota; kingdom Viridiplantae; phylum Streptophyta; class Magnoliopsida; order Alismatales; family Hydrocharitaceae; genus Thalassia; species Thalassia testudinum. The sequence continues at coordinate 28,308,655 of JAZHRO010000047.1, read as the reverse complement.
AGAAAAAAAGATAAATGGTCAAATCACTGTGCAATGAGAAATAATAAAAAATAAAATCAAGTGAAATTATTACAACTGTTGCCTCCCCGGCAACGACACCATTTGACGAGTCGATTCTTCACTTTTAAAGTCATTTGTAGTTCTATGTGGTGGAAAAATCGACTAATCAATTATTAAAATAATCACTCGAAGAAGAGAGGGTCGTGTCCACAGGGAGGCAATGCTGTATTTAAACTCACACTGGTTAAAACGTATGTTCACAGTTAGTTTCAATGAGAATCAAGCAAAATCTGCCTTCAGATTGAGAAAGCATCAAGAGAACATGCTGAAATGGCAATTTCGAACAACTAAAGGATATTCTTTGCAATGCAGCTTAATAAAATATTATGAAAAGTTGACAATGGCATAGAATGTAAATATTAATATAGCTTTTATTGTAGCAAAACAGGGGAACTTCTTCCCCTTGTCCGTACACGAGGAGGAGGCCGTGGTCGGGTGTGCGTAGCTCGAAGGTAGTTGTCCACGACGAGGACTACGCGTTGGCGGTGACAGTGCATCGAACGGCTGCCGGAGGTCTCGCCGACGATGAGGAAGGCCGGCAATGGTGGCGGCGGCTCGCCGACGTGGGCAGGCTGCTGTCGGCCTTTAGAGGGTGTGGTCGAGTTTCTGAGGTCGAGGCGAGTTCATTGATGTTGGTGGCGCGAAGCTCCGAGGCTAGATGAGGTGGCTGCGTTGTGGGTGCTTTGGGTACCTTCGTCAATAGAGAAGAAGAAGAAGAAACCAGCTTGAGTGAAGCATGCTGTGCGTGCTCTACTGGTGGCGAGGCGAAGCGCTGCTGCTGGGCGTGCGGGTGCACAAGTGCTGGCAGGCCGCTTGGGCACACGGGTGCTTTACTGTTGGGCGACGTGCGCGCACCACAGCAGCGGGCGCGGGCGTGAAGGAGGTGATGCGTAGCAAGGGCATGCGCGGTGGATGCTGCAGGGGGCTGGTGTCTTGTGCAGCGGGAGGGGTGCGGGCGTGAAGGAGAGGCCGGTTGCTGTTGTGTGTGGGGACACAAAGCTTCAGACGTCCGGGAAACTTCCCGAACGTCTTAACTGACGGGGACGTGAAGTTGCAGTGGCTGCAGTGGTGGTTGTTGGTGATGACAGCGAGGGT